>JAIOKQ010000008.1:13750000-15000000 GCA_020654165.1 Oryctes rhinoceros | reverse complement strand
ATTTATTTACAACATTGGGATTCATTACAGCAGTTAATTCTTCTGCAGCTAATTACTTATAAATTTTCACGTAATTGTATATATTTTTACTTTCGAAGAAGTTGGCTTCAATCAATATGATATATTAGAACAATGCAATCTCAAGCAGTCTGCTTTAAATAATGTGAAAAGTTTTAGTTGTACTTTTTAGAATTAATAGTTACGTCATAATTTTGTCGTATGCTTTGTAGTAAAGAATGAACTTATAAATAAAAGTATTTTCTTCCGAACTGTGGAGTAGGAAAGCACAGCTATATACAGTATATACATAGTGATTTTTCATAAAAGTTATTAATACTAACATTATAAACGTAAAGAATTAGCGAATCCGTCCAATTTCTAGGTTATTGTTTTCTCTTTTTATTTTGAATGGAAGATCTTGCCACATTGCTAGAATACAATAAACAGTATAATGAGTGGCAGTGATAGATAATTGGTTAAATTAGAGGAGTGAGGGTAAATTAGCAGAATAGTAGTTTGCTGATAGCTTATGTTGTAAGGCTTGGTATGTGAAAATGCACATACCGAACTGAAATCGTCAGCTAGAATATAAGGCATATATTATATATCATATAACATTGTATTAAAGGATAATACGATCAAAATTAAAGCTTTATAGACGAAATCTAGGTTGAATCTAAATTTAAAGCGAAGTATGCGTAAATCGACATTGTAAAAAGTAAAATGGTGAAAAATTAAAACTGAGTAATTACGTTAAGCACTAAAGTTGATCATTAGTTGGAGATTGATGGGTGTACAGTGATTGAATTTAAAAAGAGAAATATCTCTAAACTCGACGAAACAGATATAACTGGCCGATCTTCAATTTCGTACCTTTGAATACAGCAGGTATGTGTGTAACATATTGCACATTTACTACCAGTCGAGTATGAACGCGAATAATGTTTTAATTTCAAGTTTCATAAATTTTTTTCTATCAGCTATCTGCTATCAGCTATCCAGCTGATGATGACGTAAGAGCTCATTTTAAGTAAATTTGTAAGGAGAAAAGATCTGGTTATATTTTCGTAGTTTGAGAACATTACTGCTAATCATCCGCTTCGATGTATCTTTCTTGTGAGGCGAAAGGACGCCTAACCAGTTGCTCTTGAAATTAAACACAGTACGTGGATACACAAAGAACATTTATTACATAAACAATTCTCTTGACAAAAATCTTACGTTCTTACTTGATACACCAACTCCAATATCTTACTCCGAGCTGCTATCCCCATGTACGTATGTATAAGGGGAAAAATCAGAAACCAACGATAGTGCGGGTCTGAGCGTTGCCTGACTCACAAGCGAAAGAGCTACGGCAGGCAGTTGTGGAAGTTCGTACATTCGACTTCCGACGAAATTTGGATATGTGTACGTTACTGGCAGAGATTCCCTGCCGGGTGCTCGATCCAATACGTGCATTGACAGTAGCATCATCAAACAGATGGCTATTAAGGATACTTTTAATTAGGACATTGACGAATTTTATGTTATTGCAAACTTTATAAGAAATTAAACGTGTTTTTACATTGAATGCGTACACGTTAAAGCTTAAAGAAGGCTAAAAACGAATTAAATGCATTTAAACAATGCAAAACAAATGAAACATTCAGTTTATCACAAAATAGTCATTCCCGTTATGAATAAATAAAAATGGTTAAATTTTTAAAATGAAATAAAACAAAATACAATGTTAAGTCCTCCGAAGATCTCTTTTCAGCAAGGAAAGAGTGTTTTTGAATTGAAAGTAATATGCAATTAACAATAATGAAAATTTAAACTTGAGCACCTTTTTAAACCAAACCTCTAATTGCTTTTTAGTTTGTGTATTACCTAAAACGGATAAAAACACATTTTTCATATTTCAGTTTATGCGAAACACACTCCTGCGTTTTATAAAAAAAAAAAAACGGGTAACCGTTCTAGATTTTAAATCAAAACAGATAGTGTGTCATTCGCAAGTGCTAAAAAGATAATTGGCAAATATTTTTGCTGCATTAAGTTGATAAAGGTGCCTAATAATGTAACATCGCCGATTTCGTGTATGAGTTTGTTGAACGTACTTACATAAATTGTCAAAATGGCGCACATAAATTTTGGTGGGCGATGCTATTTATGAATATAGCTGTATTATACTTTTAGATTCATGGGGTTACTTTAAATAGGATATTTTTTATAGATTATCATCAATTCTTTGAGAATCTGTTCTAAATACAAAATGTAAGTATATATTGAATAGCTATCTAGGATATATTAGTGTCTATCCGCATATCGAGTTCGAACATTGGATTCGCAACTCTCAGAATTTTCCTTCAGTTTTAGCGAATGCTGATTGTGAACATCCTAAGACGGTCTCTAGACCCAGATGTAATAATGGTTCGTACACCTTACCTTGGCGAAAGATGTTGGTAGGTAATAGGTGTTGTTAGTCAAAGGTAATAATGTTTGCGTTCAAGCGAAACAATTCAACGCGATTTCGTATTGAGATGATTCTATTGAACGTTACAATTGCTATTTTATGTGCGGATATTAAACACACGGAGATATTATCTGTTCCCTTTCAGATTAAACCGATTTTCGGCAGTAAATCCGCGATGACTTCTATCGCTTGTTTACGGTCTTTCCTTTTTCGCTCTTTCCACCATTCTCATGCAAATGTTTGCCAGTAGAATGCTTTATTTACTATCGAAAATCCATAAATATCTATCTATTCGTAATATTTTCCCATCGTCATGTCGACGCAGTATACACTACTATCGCTACGCCACATCATATTTACGATAATTTGTTCCTTCAAGCGCGACGAAAACGCGAAGGAAATAAACCGCTTGTGCATTTTATTGATATGTTAAGCGGCCGAGACGCGGCGCTCTTTGACGAGATAACCGCACGTTAACCCAATAAAAAGCCGCACAAACAGAGGTGAAGGAAAAGGAATTTCCGTCTCGAATTAAAAAAAAAGAGAAAAAGTAGGATTTTCCTGGGGTTCTCTTTTGTTTATTTCAAAAGCACTACGCTCAAATAAATGAAAGAAGCGTCGGAAAAACAAATTAAAAGGGTTTTGTGCTATTAATCTTTGTTATTAATAAAAAGGAACGCGGAAGATTGCGGTTAAAATTCGAATTATTTTTTAAAATTTAAAAGTATTTTCTTGTACGCTTGAAGTGAAGCCTTTTTTAAAAACTTACTCAAAGCGTTAAGCACGGGACTAACAATATCTTTTATATATACGGAAAATGAAATTACGAACCCGTTTTATGAAACAATAGATTTTTATGCTGTTTAATTTTGTAGTGAACGTTGTCATATTGTTAACTACCACAACAATTATGCTGGACATTTTTATATTAATTATAGCATAATATATATAGAACTATGATACAGAGTGCAGCCATTGATTATTCAAGCAGGCTTTATAACAATAATTTCGCTATTCACTCTGATTTTAGCATTAATTATTTAAAGTATTTGCATCAATTGTAGAAATCATTTTCATCATTTTCGTCGCACTTTACTTATGAGTAGAAATGACAAAAGCTGGTGGAATTATTTCTTTTTTGCAGCGACCAGGTAGACTCGTGTATATTTGTCTCGCGAGAACGGATTCGGGTTGTTTACTGGTGTCCCTGAGAGTCGATAGAACACGAGTCTGTCTAGTTTCTGCAAAAAAGTAATAATTTCATCCGCCTTTGTTCTCTCTAGTAATAAACGAAAAGTAGTATAGGCATTCCGATACTGAGGAAGGAAGAAAGCAAAAATAATGGAGATATTATTTTAATATCTTTCACATAAGCACAAATTGGAGGAAATGGGATTAAGGAGGAGTCGCTTGGTTAAAAAAAGTATCTCAACTATCAGTTCTCTTTATTTTAACTAAGAAGCAATGTACTTATCGTAAACAATCATGGTTGTGATCATATATTTTTACCATATTTACCACAGTTGTACGTTGAACGTCGTACGTATATAGTTGTGTGTGTAGCAATATGTTATATGTCATATGTAACAGTAGCAATTACGTAACTGTGAGATATGCTTGGAGTAATTGCGTCCATCTTGCTAAACGTAGCTTATTGGCGATATGTTTGGCGTATTACACTGTTCGTTGATTATTAAGACCTAGTTTAATAAATAGATAACGGAACGCTAACGTGATAATGGAAAGAATATCCCATTGTACTTAATAAAATCAGATAATTACTGTATTTTGTTATATTTTGACTTGATGTAAAAATAGCCGCATTTCTGAAAACAATAGTGATGAAAAAATGAATAAAATCTATTGTAGATTCTAATATGCTTTTTTAATTTAACAATTGAATTGAAAATTATGTAAAGGCTGATTCAGTCAAAAGGCTGTTCGAATTGAATGTTATGCTTGGTTTCGACAAGTCCGGTCAAGTTATCCACTTTAACACTAAACTGTTGCTTAAACTAATCATAACATTCAACTTAAACAATGGGTTGATCGTATTAAACTCTGGATGATGAAAAACAATCAAGAAAGTTCCTAATTTCTTGTCTTGAATGAGAACTTTGTTGATACAAAGCAATTCAACCCAATATAGCCAACTGAAAAAGGCGTTTAATTAACGTACAGTGGCGACTTGGCCTAATAATAAAACTTGTTTTTAATACTTCGTGTTAGCACACATTATGTATGGAAGATTATATTAAATACCTAACCAAAAATAGCAAACATTCACTTTTAAGCTTCGAACAATTTGTACAATCATATGCACTCATTTACAAATATTCGTAATATATTAAGCACACAGATGATTACAAAAACTTCCTTGTTATGTTACCTTTCCGAAGAGATATAAAAATTTAGAGACAATGTAAATACAGCATTACATAAAAGTAAATATCTTTTATACGTATTTCGTTGAATAAATCAACGTTTGTAAATTATCCTATTACGTTTATATACGAGTAACAACGTAACGGTCACTTAAGTAGAAATTGAATATTACACCCCCAACATTAATAAGCTGTAACGAGGATATTGTACAAATATTTTCGACGTTTTTCCACGCGACCGGCTTTCCGTTTACGTTATGGTCTGATTTACGAAACGTAATAAAATAACTATAATCTCTAATGGGACTGATGTAACATTCGTGACCTCTCCAGTCGGGCCGTCATTGCCAGAATAAATAGACGAAAATACACACGGAAAAAAGAGGAAAAGCGACAAACTCGCGGGCAAAGCAAACTGTAAACTTTCTAAATGCGAATTTAATTCAGAAATATTTACATTACAATCGAGGAAGGGAGAAAGGAAAATACAATGGAATGAAACTGATTTCGTCAACGTCACGCACCGAAGTTTGGATAAGATATTTATATTGTCGGGAGGCCAGGAATACGTATTTCGTTTTCCGTTTTTTCCCTTCGGGTCCGATTCGAAGCAGTTATAACAATAAAACCGCCATATTTTCATTTTTTCGTGACTATTGAAATAGAAATTCGATAAGATGACATGCGATTTTGCGACATTGGAAATTATCAGAGGTAAAATTTGTATTACGTGAAATCTATTATAACAGTAAGAAAAGCCGTTTATTGAAAACAACACATAAGTATTTATATAATAATTAGTCAGGAACGGCCGTTTCGTCCTCATCATCAATCGGTCACCGGTTGTCACGAACCAATGATTGATTCATTGATTCGTGTCCTCGAAACGGCCGTGGGGACTAATTATTATATGACTACATAATAGATTAAACTTGTGTGATGCGGAAGGTGCTGATACTTATGCGTTGTTTACCATACTACGCCACAGTCCTTGCTATCATTATTGACCGTTTATTGAAGTTCAACAAATCTTTTATGTACGGTGGGTATCAACATATGCCATGAAATACATTGTGGATTTCCATTCTGTTCTTGTTTCTCGCTACATCGACGAAGTGCACCAGCACCTTCGGAACGTTAGCGTTTTCTTATATCATCGTCTCAATGACATCGTTTCTAGCTTGACCAACACAGGAAAAGGTTAGATCTAGGAAATGTGAATTTTTCAGAACATCCACGAAGAGGATCGAAAAAGTAATTGAAGACATTCCAGGGCATCTACAACAGTAAATTTATTCCCAATGTTTTTTTTTCAAAAAGACCCAAGTGTTAGAGAAAAATGATCAGAATGTTCTATTCTTTCAGAATTGGACAATTTTGACTAGTGCTTAGGCGATCGAACGTTAAAATTTCCAGATAAGGTAATAGACACCTTAAGCTATTTAAAAAAAATATTTTTAGGTATACAGCATGATCAATAAGTAGCGAATTAAGTAACTATTCTATTATATTAAATGAAGCATCCTCTAGTTCGCAACATATTCAGTTTCTTCATCAAGAAATAAATAAACACGATAGACCTATTTCTAGAAAATAATTTTTAAAATTTTATAAACTCGTTTTCAAACATTCAAAAAATTATGATTCCAAATATTTATGCAGTAGATATAATTTTATAATTTTAGAAGGTTAGTACATCCTGTATATAGACCGCGCGACGTTGCTTTTTTATTTTTCTTTTACTTCCATAACTTGTAAAATGAATTGGGAAAATCCCGTTTACATGGAGGATTAATTTTTTTTAAATTATATTAATTGGCATTTAGTATTAGATACTAAACCGCAAATAATTAATCATCATGTATTTTATTTTATCCATATTATAACTCCAGCCTGTCGTATTCGAAGGAAAACGAATTCTATGAAGATAACAAGAGCAAATCGAACTTTGATTTCTAACTGGCGATAATATATGGTGAATAGGAATATAACCCACACAATGAAGGTAAGATTGAATAATGGATTTAATACACAACTTCGTTCACGGGAAGTTGTTAGATTTCTCACAAGTGAGTTTGCTGGCGGTCCGCTGGTATAATCCCATCTTAGTGCATTACTGACCCAGTCAAGTATTAAATTTCCTATTAAGGATAATGGAGTTCCTAATATATACTGTTTGTTATGGGAACACTCTTCGATAAAGGTAGGGGGTTGGCGTTATTGCAATATTGCGATCAATATGCAGGGTGAATCATCTCCGCGACCTCCGAACATTGTACCTTTGTGAATGGAGAGTTTTCAAAATTGTTCATCCTCATTAAAAGGTCTCAGTGTAGGCTTATTTTAAGATTACATTAAGAACTAACGGATATCTTATAAGTACCAGAAACGGTTGGATTTTTTCTCGCAATAGCCCTCCTGATTCCCGATCAGTTGACACGTGAAGATAAAATCATGATAATGTGCTTTTAATTGCTTCGTAAAATTGAACGTATATTTGAGCAAGAAGAATCCTTATTCTCCTTAAATAGTTTTCGAACGTGGTCGGAGATCTCATTGGTAATCTTGTGGCATTCATCATGTTTAGAAGACTAAAAGTACCCGAGGACCGTAATGTGTCTCGAGTGCTTTTCGACGTAAGCATCCGATGTCACACAATGAAACAAACATGTGGTACGGTCTGCAGATGCCTTAAATTGTTGTAGTTATGTTTTTTCTAGAATATTAAATTATTTTTACATCCAAGTTTAGTTAAGTTTATATAGTTCTGCTTTTATAGTAATCTTTACGATAAAAGTTGGAAACGACTACATTTAAACGAAACGCTAAATTTGCTTCACACTCGATTTCGTTGATAAAAATTTCGGACCACTTGTCCGAAATACGGCGTCGAGCTTTTGTGGAAGTGTATTGCGCCAATTAGGTATTTTTAATTACTTTCGTCGTAAACCGCGAAATAATACCGCCGTGTTCCTAGAGCGTCATCATGAATAATACATACGCACAGTTAGGTAGCTACCTCTAAGCGATAACATCGGGTTGCTTGCAAAACAACTTCCACAGAATAACTGGCAGGTTATGTGGGTGCCCGAGTATTTTCAGGATTCGCCCACCTACGTAATCCTTTTGTTGTAGCTTGTTTTGAAGATGTTATCGCCGCTTAGGCACGGACGAATTAAGATTGCTGGATATTCTACCCTTATTGTATGCAAACTTAATCTCCGCGAACGCGCCGTGTACGTGAATTATGACGATTACAGCGGTTGTGTCAAGTAATCGTCCTGCGCGCGTACCCCCTCCGGTTATAGTTGGGTTTCTTGAATATTATCAAGAAAATCCTCACGCAAAATTAACATGTTTCACGGACCAAGTGACATATTTTAGTCCGAAATGGGTCGTAAGATAAGTACGTGATTCAAGTATCTCCATAATTATACGTAGGCGCTGACTTTTTTCCCCTTTGTTGAACAATTCCAACATACCTACGAGTACGGTTGTGATTCGCATGAGTTACGACATTAATGTTTTTATTAGGACTATTTACGTACAGCAGAGAAGAAACGTTTGCTTGGAGTAACTTACTGGAGGAACTTGTTATACTTAAGAGGCAAAGGAATGTTGAAGTGTAATGCTATTGCTTGAGAGATGATTGTATACGGTACTTTAAAAATCTTGTGGTTATTATTTAGTTAAATTTATTGGTTAAATTGTCTTTTCAATTTCACACAACAAATATGGTACACGTACTTATACAAGATGATTGTTTCAAACGATTAGTTAAAAGTATGGATTGTAAAATGCTTCTATGTTTGAAAATTAGGGCTTAAGATGGCTTATGAAAATAATTTTAGAATGGTTGCTTCAGGTTGCATCGGACGTCATCAAATTCCTTATCTTAAGTAAAACAGCGCTTTTTCTTGCCCATTTCATTTCTACATACTATTGTAAGCATAATTTTATCTAGCGCCTCTATTTTTTACCATATTATTAGCGCAACTTTTCAAGATACACGTAAAAAGCAAGTTTCGCCATTTATAGTTTTCTATGCTCTAAATACATTGAATTTACCGTAAATTCAAATTATTTAATGTCGAATATTCCAAATACGTTGAGATTAGTTATTTCTGATCTTAAATTTATGTTATTATTAATAATGTCCTATTTTAATTTTTGAGACTTGACATTTTTTACTTATTTTTTTTATCATTGAGAAACGTGCAGAAATCTACAAATATACAATAATAAAAAGAATTGAAATAAGATATAGATTCTCTCTGTGCCGGTCATTATTTTCCGAACACTTTATGATTCTTCACTTTCGTTATGTAAGCCGCTTAAAGTTGTAAAAGGTTTATTTTAACCTCACGTCTCAATGCTTTCATTCAATGTATTGCATTAGCATTTTACATATGACCCATACCTAGAAATCGAGTGAGATCAGATTGGGAGATGTGTGACAAATAAATATTTTTGAGTACTTTGATATCCAACATAAATTCCGAATGAAGCTCGGTTAAACATAATAAGAAAAAATACATTGATATTAAAATTATTTAGAAAATTTGGTTCTCCCACAATGTGTAGCTCATTAGTGCCAATTTAGTCTATTTATAATATCTTCCCTACTAAATTTTGCTTCGCTTGTTCAAATAATGCTGTCAAGGAAAAGAAATCTAATCTATATATGTCACAAAATTGGCTGCTTCTTTTACACTTATAAAACTGTGATCCTGCAATGTTTTTTTTTTTATATTGTTTATCATGACGAGTATAGAGGACAAAAGCGAATGGAATTATTATTCTTTTGCAGCGACTAGAGAGACTCGTGTCTATTCACATCATCAGAATGGATTCGTGTTGTCTACTGGTGTCCCCGACAGTCAATTCTGTCAGTCTGTCTAGTCTTCGCAAAAAAGTACTATTTTCGTCCGCGCTTAGAGAGGACTAATAAGATATACTTGCCGGATCTTATTGATTCATGAGGTTGTCAATTAAAATATTCATACGATACATTAACCTCGTTTATCTGCCCTCCAACAACTGATTTATGTCGTAAACTAGCAAATTTCACTCTTCTTTAGTGTAGAAAGTTCGAATATTCTAATTTTTACATTCAAATTTATTCTAGCAAATGAGGATTTCTGTTCTATCAATAATCTCAAAAAAAAAATCCGTGTTTGGATAAATTGATTCTTCATTTTAACTCATACAGGATCACATAATGGTTCATTACTCACACTATTGAAAGAATGGTCTGAAATAACATGTTGAAAAGGAAGTAGAGTAGTAAGAGGGACACCATTCCATTTGGAATAAGAAAGTTGTCGCTGAAATCTGGTATAACCGGAAAAGCAACTATCTTGAAAATATTGCAATTGAGTTTGTTATAATTTTCAAAAAAAATAGCTTTTACAATCCTTAATAATTTCAACCAACAGTTTTGATTAATCACCCTGAATATTTATAATTGTTTTCGCCTTGCTATACGTATAAGAACTGATTATTAGGCAGTGTCTTCTAGGCAATTGTAATGCATTACTGAAAGCTTGTTGTAGTGCCACAAATTATGACTTTAGCCGAAGCAAAAGAAGCAGGTAAAAATGAACTATACTTATTTCTTATGTACATGACCAAACTTTTATTGTTATTAGTCCATTTTAGCAATAATGTCCAGTGCTTTTGATATCAGGAGTAATAAATTCTAAACTCAGGTTTTAGTATTTTAACTGTGGGTATGCAAACTAATTTAAGCCTAAACTTTTACGATATTAAATTCAGCACTTGACGTTGTATATAAATGCTTTCGAAAAATACAAAGTGTTAAGGATTTAATACCAAATTGCTTCGAATTTGGGAATTTGAGCAAGAATGATTTATTTCTTTGATGTATTTTTTTTTTGTTCACCGTATGATGCATTTTAAAAGGTGAAAATGAGAGGAGAGGATGGAGGGAAGCTAGAAGAGAGAGAAGATGAAGGGGAAGAAGAAGAAGAGGAAGGAAGAGAAGAAAATAATAGACAGAAATTAGATCAAGAAAGAATGGAAGAAAAAGGAAGAAATAATTAAACAAAATCTTCAATTATAGTTGATGATCGAAGATGATCGAAACTAAATTATCATGGAGCGCACATTGAAGCTAATTTAACCAATAAGCATTAGTATTAATTAACCTAATTCGGTGATTAGTTCAATCATTTACTAGACGGAATTTTATCCAATACATTACAAAACATCTCATAAAGCTGACAGCGTGATTACTGACATGTTAAATTTAAAGCAACAATCACAACAGTATGTAGAAAGTGTAGCGAGTTTCTAAATTATGAACTAGAATAATTTCGTTTTAAAAGCTAATATTAATTATTAATTAGCGTGTTATAATTAAACAGGTTAAAGTTCTTTGGCAATCACTTTGAAATTATCAGTCATTTTAATTTTGTTCAACACTGCGCTAGCAAGATTCGCATCTTTGGAGGAATATCAATAACTTAATTATATCAGGATGAGTGAACTATTTAACTTGTATAACTGTAACCTAAAGTAAAACAAATAAACTAGGGCGCCTAAAAACGGCAATTTTTTAGCGTCAACTTTATTACCTTATTTGTTTTTTACATGGGCCGCATAGCCACATTGAGGTCACAACTCATTTCAAGCCACCGCTCCAGGTATAAAACACGACGGACGATAAAAGTATCTGCAGACATATTTACTTGTTTTATCCCACCGACGGATTAATAATAATAATAATAAAAAATCCAATAAAGAAGATAGAAAATCTGGCTCTGAAAAAAAAAACAATATTAAAAATAAGAGATTATACTATACGAAGCAGTCTCCTTCTCTCTTTGGATATATTTGTGCGTGTATATATATATATATATATATATATATATATATATATATATACAAAAAAGGGAACCACTCCGCCCTTTCATAGTGCACGGTGGCGGTTATTTTTATGGGTTGTTTATTAAAGCGGCGTTATATGACAGTGAACTGTCAGAAGCACGCATTTGACAAAAGATATATTATTCCTGAAGCGTTCCCTCCCGTTTTACCCCGAAGCTCCCCCGCATTTTTCAGGGTGGCTCGATGCTGGTAACGTATGTGTGTGTTACAAAAACGCCGTTATTGAGCCGGAGGGGGAATTAAAACAAAAACTTCGGTATATACAGGACGCTGTAGAATTTGGATCAAAAGTATTATTATTAATGTTGTCTGAGAAATATTAACGCACAGTATCGTATTTCATTTTATGGTTACCCCTCGAAGCAAAAGGATACCTACTAATACCGACTGAGAGGGTATCGCAATCAATCGCACCGATTAATTATCTATTAAGAATACGCATTAATTCCATTAGCTTCTATATCAAACTTCTTTCAAATTTTATCGATTTATTGGTGATCTGATTTTATAATACAAATAGGGATTGAAAACGAGCTCTTCAATGCATGGATAACATAAAATTATGTTTACGTATATTTACTTTCCGGTACAAATTATACAAACTCAGTTCATTGAATGCATTATGTTTCATGGATGTCAATTTTCTTCAATATTTTCTATATTCACCTACCTTACTCTTTAAGATAATTGACGTAATTTGCGATTTTTGAGAGCCTTGATTTAAACTAAAAAAATGTAGTTTTAAACAATACATCGACTTTTTCGCATCAACTAGCGTCTGTAAGACAGCCGTAGAAATCCTTACAATGTTTGATTAAATCGATTTCAGTTCCTTTAAATGGAACATCCTATATACTTTTCTAGAATCTTCCTGCAGGTAAAATGAATCTTTTTTTTAGTAAGTTAATTATGCAGATAAATTTTCCAGTTAAAAACCAGGAATGCTGTGGCGAGATATTATCTCATAAAATTAACTGTCGCGAATTGAAGAGGAACTTCAAAGAATGCGATAATATACAGAATGTTACATTTAAAAAAACCGCAAATTACTTATTAAAAAATAAATTATGAACTAAAGAAAATTCAGTAGAATTTGTAGTTAATGATTATAACATTAATCTTGCTGGCCACAATCTATATATACGGTGTGTATATTCAGGGAAAACTTGCGTACGTTTCTTCTAGATGCAACGGTATAAACGGGTAATACAGGAAAAACAAAGGAAAAGTAGCTAGATATCTTGCTCATAATAATATATACAAACCATTACTTATATATAATATTCATTTATCGTTACCAAAAAGGATTTATTCACCTCTACGTAAGTAGCGCATCTTTTTCTAAATATTTTCCTGCTGCATCCTGATATGAAATGTTTGCTTGGAATAAATTATTGATTTTTTCGCTTATATGATTTGCTGCGACGACTCGATGTTGTGCGACTCGTGGTTGATGCGAGATGACGAGAGCAATAATATTTGGGATTGATATGGAAAAAGTCTTCCTTTGGTAACCAACGCGACCAGACATATAACTAACGTCCCAGGAAAACGGCGGTTGGCTGTAACAACTTCCAACTGTCGAGAAAAAGAGGTGCCGGGTAAATATCCCCTTTGTCCCTTAAAGTGGATATATATCCAAGTGTTATCCTGGCTAGGAAAGCCTCGAAATAAACGTTAAAGTAAATTATGGAGCATTGCATCATAGTTACATCGCTAGGTGTCCCACAAGAAAGAAAGGCGTTAACCACAGTGTTATAAAGTAAGCTGGTCGTCTTTGCCTGGGACTTGCCAACCAAGGTCATTAGTGCTATTTCAAAATTATGGCAACATGAAAGTAAATATTTGGGAATGTTCTAAATTGCGTAGAGCTTAAACTTAATTTCGAAAATAATCAGAAATCTTTAATTCGGTTGAGATATTCTGCACTTACACTTTTCTTAAGTATAATTCTCTAACAACCTGTCGCGATCCTTATCAGGACGATGTGTCTGCTACAGTCTTGTCAGCTCTTTATGCCACCCTGTACGCGTATAATATGCATCCTTGCTATATGAATGACATATAGGAAATGAGAAGAAGGAGACGAGAAAAAGAAATGCAGAGGAGCAACGAGGAAAGCGACAAAACAACAATAACAACACGGGGAAGAACTGTTTACGTTTCATTTGCTGGCTTTAAATTATTAAACGCACAGCCATTTATAACTGCACAGAATAGTAATTTGTCTCGGTTAAACGCGACGTCTGGCTGATACAGTTCTAGGGATTAATTTCAGGGCGTCATTCCACGGCGTGTGCATTTATTCCATTCCCGTGTTTTTATTATTCCGTTCGACGGGAATGGTACATTAGTTTCTGACACATCATTACTGGAGGATATTATGTTTTTAAGGGGATTGGAACGGTTCGTGGCAATAAGAGAAGAGCATCGGCCGGGAGATCCTTTTTATATCCCTTGTTGGTTTGTGCACAAAACGTAATCTCCTTGTTTACAAGACCAATTATGAATACACGGTCTCCTTTTGGAATGCAAATTCAAAGATAAAATTGCAATACTGGAAAATTGGTTTTAAACTGTTCAAAAAATGAACCTTACAACCAGCATTAAAGTCCTTTGATGTTGAAGTGATTGGTTGCTTTTCATCTCCATATATTACAAAGAAGCTATTGTGGAAAAATTTGATCTAGATGACGATATCACACTAACTCTACTCTATTGTATATGCTGCGCTATATCCTGTTATTACCTTATGATGTAGCTGCTGTTAATTCTTGTTACTTAAGACTGCTGTAATTTTCTATGTCTTCCTCCTATATTGCTCCCGGCATTCCATAGCGTCTTTCCTTTGTAGGGTTCTAATTACTTCTTTTTATAGTTATTCGTTATCTCTCCACGTTATTCTGTCTGCTTTTACCGAATTATACTGCTACTATCATTTATCGTTTACGTGGCAATGGGAGCAGAACCGGCGAAGAGCCGCGCAAATATAGGCATGATTCATGGATTCTATCAATTTACGAGACTTACAAAAGTTGGAAAGCCTTAATTGTTTATTTTCTTGATTATATTCATTAACGATTTTGCAAACACGTACTGTTATAACAAACAGTTAAATTTAACGTGAAACCGAAAAATAAACAACAAAATAATAATAGTTTGAAAATACTTTAATTGTTAATAAACAAGGAAAAATTAAAAAGAAAAGATGTATATTGAAATTAAACGTATATGAATTACAATGTTATGGGGCACCGATCGATTAAATAGGCTATTCGTTCGAAGACGTATAGGAGGGACTGTTCTTTGGTTTTACATGTAGCCATAACAGTGGATAGTAGATTGACTTAAAGTGTCTCTTTTTAAGAATACATTTCACAATTATTGATACACTTTCTTTTAATTCTTTCGAACCAACTGTTGTAGCAGTTATGTCAGTTATCAGTTGGGAAAGTCATTTTAGTGTTTAATGACTACTTTTTCCGGGCACCGGAAATGTTTAACACGTAGCCCATTCTTGGTAAAAAAATCGTTGGGACTTAAGTTAGGGCTATATGTCCATCTTCTTCGAGAAGATGGTTCACGCGACCATCTTCTTCGATACACTTCGCGAACTTTTTTTGGCTCTCATCTTTCGCACTTTCGCACAGGAGAATGATGTCAGGCTTCGTTCATGATTCAGCCCCGCACCATACTGTAAACATCTTTTGAGCTTTTATTGTTGAACCGGCCCAACGTTTTCGATGTGAATTAGCGCGAGAAGTCTTTTGTTCTTTATTTGCTATTTCTTTTTGTTTGTTTTTGTTGAATTTGCTGTTGCTGAATAATGTTTCATTAAATATTGAATTTAATTTTGATAGACAACTTTTCATTTGTGGTACCCTCTACGCGACTACACGCAACTGAAAGGACAACGCCCGTGGGAATAGTTGAAAAATATGGGAAAAACGAAAATATAAATAGTACAATGCACGTACGTAAATACCTCAAGTACTTTAACGACATTCGCTTAATTAAAACAATGTTTGCTCTGTTAGGAAGGTGTAGTTACGGCGGTTGAAAGAAATCTATTGCGAACATCGCTTCTGCGTTCTTAAGTAGCTTTATTGTTTATCAAGCGTATTAAATATGTTGTTTTCTTCGTTGTTATACATTGTAACAAGTATATAAAATCTTCAATGCCTTAGAAAATATATCCTCTACTTGAAATATTTTCAAAGACTGTCCTGCGTTCTTCTGTTGTCTTTTCATTTGGCTTATACCCATGAATTTTACCTTCATTTTGTCTAATTTCTGTATTCACTTCTTTGAATATAGCTTAGCTAGACGCGCATCAAATTCTTTGAGCAAGATATTGTTGACAAAAGGAACGTGCAACCATTTTTCTAGCTTTCTTTTCTATCAAATAGTAATTTTTCTTTCTCACGTTGTGCGTTAATATAATAGTCGCTCTATGGTGGTCCAATTCTTTTATTACGGAACGAAATAAATTTATGTTTAAGGGTAAATAAAGCTCGTGCCTTTGTTATTAATTTCAATGCTTACATTCGAACGCGACTTGGAAAAAACTATATTCCTTACCGACCTAATTTTATTTCATTAGGTTTGTTAAGATTAACACAAAATTAATTCGCTCATGTCTATATTGCTGAATTACGTTGAATTTGTGGAGATATAACAAAAGCGTGTACAATGCGCACTTCCATAATGAACCAATAAATAGTAGATTGAAGTGGTAAGGTTCTCGTATTAATTTAGTCGGCTTTGCATTTGCGGAAGCATTTGTTCCCGACGATTTTCCTGACGTCGATTACTTTAATCTAATTGGTTGGAGATACCTTCGTTAACTTAGCGTTACCTCTATTGGCAATTTGAATAGTATTCCGCTGTTGGAACTTAAGCCAATGTTCAACGTTGCTGTAAATAAAACAATCGTTTAACGACGAATGGAACTACATTTAAGCAATGCGAACGCTGAGAATTAGCTTATTTAGGTTATTGAAGTCGCATTGTAGATTTAAAAGAACTATTTATTACTATTTCAATTATCTGTTGTCTAAGCTGGTTACTATTGCCACTTTTAACATAATTTTATATATGTATTATTGAATAAATTTATGTAAGATTGTGGCATTGAGCGGTCTGTGGTTAACTTTATTGGTATTCGTGAAAGAATTTATTTTATTTAGTAATTTATGTATACACCTCTTTTCTATAAAATTAGTATATGTAGTAACCATGCACTCACAAGATACTTTCTATACTAAATTATAGACTGCACTAGTCTATATTTTATATAGACTAGTTTTTTATATACTTGTCACTGCATATAGTTCGTCTATCTAGTGGGTGGACGGCGGATAATTCTTTCATATCCCTTATATGAGAGTAGCTTGGAAAGATTCAAGATTTAATACGAAGATAGCTCTACTCATCAAAAGTATTCTAGCAATATGGTTGCGCATGCGCCAAACAGCATAAAATGGAAAAATCAAGAGCTTCGTTCATCAAAACTAGAGAAATGAGTTGCTGCAATTGTTTGCAAAAATACAATTGTCCTTAGTCGTGCTGTGCTAAGGAAAAATTTGTTTACTCCGAGAAAAATCAGAAGATAAGCCTTAGGATGATTGTAAAGTCAAAATAATTTTAACCATGTTCTTAAAGTTCTAAAATAAGTCTTACTTTTTACAAAACTCTCGAAATAAGAGTTTGCAGATAAACTGTGGCATTTTCCATAAAAGTCAGTTATGTTAAAGTGGTCATGAGATTAACCATTATCTAATTAGTGCGAATAGGCAACTCACCCAACTTGTACTTGATTTGGAAGTTTGAATGTAGCGTCTAATACATATGTAGCCATTGTGATTTTCGTCAATACCCACACTTTTAGGACATTTTTCAAAATTTAACACTCAGTTGTTGTTTAGCAGAAAATTCTTTCGGGTATTGTCGTTTAATTAATATTTTACTTGACTCTTTAGAAGTCTTTAGGAATCATCTGAAGGAGCTGACAGCATGATTACCGAAACGTCAAGTAGAATTGACTAAAAAACTAATAAAGAAAGCACTTCTGAAAACTATTGGACATATTTAATCGCATAGAATTTGAGTCATTGTTTTAGAAAGTAAAGCGTCATCAGGTGTTAAGAAATAGATGTTTCGTGAAAACTATTTCAAAAATTAGGTCCGACAGCCTTAAGAAATATCGAAGAAGGTGGTCTGAATTTAATTGGAACATCCAAAAATTAAGCAAAAAAAATCAAATCTATATCGTATCCAGTAAATACTGAACGACTTGTGTACTACAATACCATTCAATATTATTTACATAGAACTGGACCCGAATAACTCCTTGTTTGGAAACTTTTTCTGTAAATTGCTTACGGATTATTGCTTTACGTATTACCTCACTTTTCAATACATGGAAATTCCACCGTAAAAGTAATTTATTTTTATTTATCTCTCCATTAACGTATTTAAGTCTTTTCATATTTGTCGAACAGTTAGGACGACCTGTAAATTAATTATGCATAAAAGTATGTATTTACTCGCAAAAACAACTGTGATTTTATTGATCTGTTATTGATAAAATTACAATGAAGTTTTACATCGTTTTACTTAAAAGGATGACTTTATCATCAACGAAATTTAGTTTCCTCTGGAACAATGGGTTTAGTGAACATGCTCTTTCGAACATAGTTTTAATGGCAAAGTTTGCAGTTGAAAAGAGACATAGATGTAACAGAATACGTACGTCTGTTGCAGGGTTAATGTAGGACTTACTGATAACCTAGTTTCCCAAATACAGCGAAGAATTTTACATTTTGCTCAGAAGATGCCCTGGAGGTGATTTTGAGAAGCACTATCGCTGATTTGAGATTATTCACGATAGAGATGTGAAATGTTAGGTATTCCGTACTAGAATTGTACCAAATAAATTGGAATATGGAAATTACTCGTTGATTACCTTTCAAAACGTAGTTAGATTATCTCGAAAGGACTTTAAGTTAGTCGCTATCTCCAGTCAATTTTAACCGTTTGAAATTCAACTGTAATCATGGCATTGCTCTTTAGATATACCTACTTTTAAGACAATATCCTGTGAACATTAGGATAACGACTGAAGTTGAACTTGATATGAGTTTTAAAATTTAAAAGTTCGGATAAATTATAAACCTCGATAAAAGTAGACAAATCGATGAAGATCCACCGCAATTACTATGTAATTGTGTAAGTACGCATAGTGGGCTATATTTCACGTTAATGAGAACAATTTAAGATCGACCATTGGAACTTTATGGAATGGACTGTCAGCTCGAAGTCGTAGTATTGCGTCTTATGAGGCAACAGATCTGTTTCGTTAGTTTTTTTTTTTTGGAACAATGCCACTTGTTTTTTTCTCTATAACGTTACCTGTCAGCGTCATCCTTTCACCTGTTGTTTGAGTTTCACACATGTTTGAGTGAAGTTTTCTATTTAAGATTGACGAGCGAAAATAATTTAGTAATTATAGGATAAATGAAAAAAATGTAACTAATCTAATTACATTAGTTTATCAATCTAGTTACAATTAGTTTACGTAATTAGCTTAATAATATGCGATTACACTGAAATATTATTAAAGAATTCTTCCAGATGGTAATAGGCAGGTGGAATTATTCTTTTTTTGCTACGACTAGAGAAGACATGAGAAGAGATTCGTGTTGCTTAGTGGTGTCCCTGAGATTAGACAAAACACGAGTCTGTCACGAGGTCTTTGCAAAAAAGTAATAATTTCATCCGCCTTTGTCCTCCCTAGACATTACTATCTTTTTAAGGCGTATTATTAAGTTTAGAAGTTAATTGAGATATGTGAAAACTTGTATCTACCACTTCGTGAAGGTGAGGTGAAAGTTATGCAATTTATATAGAAAAATAGGTTATTAGAGGCAAACCAGTTGTTAAGCTGATTCAACATATCGAATGTTTCTTACTTTACCTATATTGCCTACATGATCAATTACCATGACGATTCTGTCGTTAACTGAAGTAGCTCTGAAGAAAGAATAAATTATTGAAAACATACATCGGGATAATGCGGCTCTTTTAGGTAACGGGTGACTCTGTCGCTGATATTCGCACAAATTAAAATCTGTTTGGTAATTAAGAAATAAACCAACGATACCTCTCATGCTTGTCCTCTCCAACTTATCTATAATGTATACATATATACATATATATGTCTTTTCAAATTGCTCACATTTTACCACATTCTAGGTCTGCTAAATAAATGGAGATTTGCGTGATCTAAATCCATGCTGACTTTCAAATAGTAGATTCTGCCTTTCCAAAAATGATTGGTGTCGTATTAATATAAGCATATTCGAAGCATTAATATAAGCATATCCCGACAGAGGATGTAAGAGAAACAGGCCCGTAGTTGGATGTATTACTAACATCGCCCTTTTTATGCAACGAAAAAACACATTCAGAGAATAATTAACAAGATCAGTTAGCTTGCAAATAATGATAGCTTTCGTTAATATATAAGCCTATATCATTTAATCTCCGAGAATGTTTACAATTTAGCTTATTAAAGCACAGATATCATTTTATTAAGATTAACGCAAATCTAGTCTTCGAGAAAGAACGCTAGGTTGTCTTGATTGTAATATGGTTCTATTATGGTAACTGTTTAGCTGACTTTATACATTTTTTGTAGGTACACTGATTCGATGTGCATATCTTTCTCAAGGTACAGAAAAGACGTCATGTAATTTTGCGCTTGTTTCCATAACTACTGGTGTATCTCAACGGTTAGTCGCCTTATTGATCCCGACAGACTTCAAGGCAAAAGATAGATTATAATGATAAGGTAGACGTTTAAGTCAATTTAATTTATACTCTCAGGTTCTGATATTTTATACTTGCTATTTGCAGCATAGCTATGTATATAATCCTATTTTTATAATACATGACGTTTCTAATTTTGAAGATGGCATGAGCAAGTTGCTTCCTGGATTTTAAAATATCTTTCATTAAGAAATGTGGTTGTTTCTGAAATGATAATAGGAACACCAGCGCGCCTACGATAATGAAAATTGGCAAAGTAGCAGCGTAAAGGTCCATCAAGAGGCAGTCGGCGGCGAAACATCGTAGTACCTTCTACATTGCATATATAATGTAATATATACATAGATCCGGAAAAAGTAATTTGCGATTTATTTTATGAATAAACATACGGAAATGCTATTGTATAAGTTACTGTTTGACTAAAAGCAATAATTATATCAAATTGGAAGAGTTGAATTTAGATACGTAAAGGGATAAGGTTCAGATAAGTTCAGCGTAGAATAATAGCTTTTAGGCCAGTTATCGTATATGGACTGTCTTCGAAAACTGTCAACACCAAATGTAAAAGCTACAAATAAAGGTATTTGTCTTCTTATATATATAAGGGGGGATCGTGAAATAGGGAAAGCCTATTTCTTCTTTCCTAAATATAGACGGTAATGTTTACTTCCAAAACCAAATGCATGATTTGAAAGTTAAAACATTCTCCTTCTTTTCAAAGCAATCGCAATTTCGATTCAAGAACTTTTGCAGACGCAGCTCCAGCTTTCGTATGCCCGTATGGCCGCCAACCCACCGAGATAGAGATTGACCTCCTCTTTTACTTCGTCTTCGGCGCATCAGAAGCGTAGTCCACCTAAGCGTATCGTCAAATTTGAGAAGAAGGGGTAATTCCTATGTTTTCAAGCTGTGTTAACAGGAGACATAGAGTCAAGCACAGAGTCCTACCTTTGCTTAGGCTTACTGTTTGGTGCTTCTGAATCGCTCACATCAGTATTTTCAATGTGTCGTAATGCCTGTCTAAATTTCGCACTTGGCGATAGGCGTCGGGCGATCTAGATGGAATTAGTGAGAACAGCGTTGTCGAAAACTTCTTCGTGGCTCCAACGTTTTGGGAACCTTACCTTTCGATCTGCACTCCTACCTTAGCCATAAGCCCAAACTGATAATAGTTGTCAATTTGATCGTATCAATACAACGATAATAAACCTACATCCTAGGTTCTATCCACATATATTCGTTGTCCATCAATAGGAATATCTCCTTAGATGTGGTATTCCTTACGTAGTTATTGAGGTGAATGTAACTTGTGCTTTCTTGTAAAGAATTGTACGCAATAGTAGCTAAGGGTGAACGGGTATAGTATACTCGCGTTTATATGCATTCGTTCAACCATTTAATTACTTTTGGTGATAACAGAAACATTAGAGTATATTTAGTCAGGATCATATTTTTAGTGTTTTTTTTTTGCATTGTTTTCTATAGACTTAGTTATAGGAAAACATACATCATTCATTTCTTACACATGCATACATAGATATTTACGTTTAAATTAAAAGATTTTACCATTTCGTCAACAGAGGAAAATCTGTTGAGATATCCCGATAAAGAGAAAACGGCCGCCATCTTGGTCATAATAAAGGCAGCACCGGCTGTGAAGAAACACCATCCGTACCTATAATCGTAGAGAGGTCCCGAAGGTGGTTCCTTCCTGTACTGCGTCGTCTCCAAGAGCGTCTCCGACAGTGCCGAAGCAAACACGACCAGTCCGGTCCCAAGGAGGAGAGCTGAAATGCACATCAAGAAAACGAAGGGATTAACAATTCCATGAGCGCATCAGTGAAAGCGGATAAGACAGAATCGAGCTTACGAAAGTTTTACGTGCATGTAAGTATTTAGTATACCGTCTTATCCTCCTTCTTTCTGCATTTCTCACACTCTTCTGTTCTCTCTAAAAGTACATTTCTCGAACTTAAGAGGATGTACACATATTAGAGTGGAAAAGTTTTACTTTTGTCATTCGTAGAACAGGGAGGGATGGGTTATAGCGAGGCAACAGTACTGCCGGTAGGGAAATGGAAATGAGATTTTCTGTTTTCTGAATAAGCGTTGTGCTGCTCGTTTTGTGGCCTCCGCTTAAATATGGAAATGCTGTTCAGGAAAGAGGTGGTAAGTTACTTTTGAAAAATATTCGAGTTCATTCGTGAGTCGGGAGAGGTTTTCGTAAGCAGTTCACATTAAATAAACGACAGTGTTGAAACAATCATAAGTTTCGAGTGAGATGAGAAATTAGTTTCGTAGATACTGTTAACGTTGCAATGGATTTATATAATAAGAAGTTGCTGCTCGTTGTATTGCTTCAACCATGATCCACCTACTTCATTAACAATGCGACATTTTTCTTTCTTCTTAATATTCTTGGACTTATTCATCAAGGAATCGTATCCTTTATCTATCATACATATTTAGCGGGAGGAAAATTAACTAATCTTTTACCTTAAACTAGAGCTGTTGCATTGTATGTTTATGAGTGTTTGCCTATTCATTTTGGCATTAAGAAAAAATGTAAATTTTCTTTAACTATCCTTTATATATTGTATTGCAAACTATTAATAATACGCCGTTGGATGTAAAAAATACAGCCTTGGTTTTTTTCAAAGAGAAAGTTCTTAGTTTATTATCTAATATTCATTTATTTATACATTCGCTTTCAAGATTTTATATATTTTCAAAACAAAAAAGAAACTAATCAGAATTGTTGTTTTAAGGGATATTTTTATTATTTGTTTTTTTTTTTTGTATAATAAATTTACCAATTTTTCATAAGATGCTAAATCTAGTAATGTGGCTAATATAATTATAGGCAATAAATTAATGATTTTTAAAGTATTGAAGCTCACGTGGTAAAGCACAACAATTTATAATGCTTTATGCTAACTTAGGGTTAGATGCATGCAGATAATGGTGGATTCTCGTTCACAGGTTGAATGTCGCTGACACTATTGTCAGCACTCGCACAGCTAATAGTGTATCATTATTCCAGGTATCAGATGTTTAAGTTTGAATGTATCTGTATATTATTATAGTCATCTTAGATAAAATGTTGTCATTGCTTCAGTTTCTACGTACACATCTTTAAGTGTTTATTCACAAAAATGCGGTCTCCTAGACGAAAAACCAAAATAAAGGTAATGTTATTATCTTTATTGAACGAGGCTTAAAAAAAACATGAGAATAGCCATTACGCCAACTAAATAGTGAAAAAAGATACATTCATGCATTTCTTAAAGTTAGTTTGGCCCTGTCCCATCCGTTAATTATTTTAGTGAATCAAATTTATTAACTGAATTCATCTATGATCTCGCCCACTTTAGAACTCTGTAAACTGCACTTTGCTGACAAAAAACATTGAATAAACTTGCCAAAATAAGATATTTTTAAGGTTAATTTCACATGTAAACACGTTGAGCTTTTGCGGGTTTCTGCGTTCAAAGTTGAACTTGGTAAAACTTCCGCGTACGTGCTTATTTATGCATTTTTACTGATTTGTACAGCGTCACGACGTTTAACGTGCAAATTAATTTGTTTGTCTATAGTAGGGCTTTCATTCGGCTTACGAGCGCCTTGAAAGCAGGAACTGATATAAATTCTCAATTAAAAGCAAATCTTTCTTTTTGAAGCTCACCTTTAGAAGTGAACATGCTAAAATATAATTACATTCATAAAAGAAAGTGTTATTGATTGTACAATAACAAACGTTCTAGGTATTTTTTGCCTTGGCCTTAACGAAAGTATTACTTATGTTGGGCGTAAATTGGCGGCAATTCAAAAATAAATGCGGTGCCAGATTTAACACCGTCTGCTTGCTCCCTTATATCCATTTGTATATGCAAATGGATCAACATTTTAGGGTGTTGCTTCAACACCATCGCGTGGTAAACGAACGTGGTAAATAGGGTTACCAAGTTACCAAAGAAAACTTCCCACCAATGGAAATTACTGAACCCAACTCTGGGAATTCAAAGAACGATTATTTTGTGGGACAAAACGAGTAGCAAATATCGGACAGTGTACCTTAAACCTAAAAGTTTCAAAGAAGAAAGATATGAAACATAAAATGGTCCTATTATGGAATCTCAGATTTCTTTGTTATTTAACAGTGGACTATGATACCCTTATGTACATTTATTGTTTACAACAGCATTTCTACTCGAGAGAATGTGATATTAATCTTCAGCTCTCATTAGTAAGATAGCTTCAATTAATAATTTAAATATTTGCATTTCACAAAGTACTACACGTCCGTAAATATTTCTTCACTCCAAATTATCTCCGAAATGCGCCAGAATAAAACGATAACGGTAGGTAAACAAATGCATATAATTAAACACTGCTGGAGAACGACACAAGGATATGAGATTTCTGGATGGCGTATGTATACGGAGGCGTACATGTCTTAGTGGATGAATGAATAAATAGGTCGCAATGTAGTCACAACAAGCTGCAAGATGTTATCACGCGTTGTTGCAGCTTGATGCATGGTTCCGTTGTTAAAATGAAACGATAGTTACACAATTTATTAACGTATTAGCGACGGGTCGTCAGTCACACTGTCATGAAACCGGAATTCGCGAGTGCTCGTTGATTTGTCTTTGACGATTTATAATAAGAGTAGGACGTTCGGAAGGTTTTGCAAACACAATAGAAGCGAATATGTATACTACTCACATTTGATAGTACATTGAAGATCCATCCACAAAATTTTAAGTTGGCAATAATGAATTAAATAGGCGTTTATTTGAGTAAAATTTGATAAGTTGAGTATAGAATAAAAATTCTAAACGTTCTTCGCGGTTCTTTGCTAAAAACGAAACATGCGTCCTGATAATGAAATAGAACGTGCTCCCATTGATTTGACGAGGCTGGCAATATAACAATGTAATTGCGTTAATTCAGCAAATATGATCACTAAGGAATACATGACAGCGATTTTTTTGAATTTACCGCAATGATAAATGTATTTCTTAACTCGTTGATCTAAATACAATCGGTTATCATATCATTAATCATTGGCATGATCGCTAAAATTCAGATAACAATTAGCCAAGACTAGGTTTATAACGTATTGGGTTGTGTTCAGAAATGGATCAGCTCCCTTGTACGAATTACTAACTTCATCAAGAATCACTCGAACCTCTCAATTAATGTCAAACCTTAGGTGGTGCAGGTGTGTTAGGTGTGTTGCATGAAAAATATCTAGAATTAATTGCATAAAATAAACAAATACACGTAGCACTTTTCTGACCAACCCTGTATAATATATTGTTAAAAATTTCGTACAAAAGCTAGACCCGTTTCTTTATCACAGCTCTGTATACGAAGTTTTTTTTTTTGAAAATAGAATGAGAATAGATAAGAAGGATTCCTAGATGTAACTAGTTACTACCAACTTGGTGTATTATTGAATTGGTTTAAAGGAAGCAACCAACGGATGTATTATTGAATTCTGTTAGTGAGAGTAATCAACGTTGCAAAGCTTAAACCAATGCAAGCTTTCAAAAGGATCTTGCCCTACAGCAAATGATCTTACTATTTCATTGTTCTCAATTAGACATTCTTCCCAAATCTGATCATAAATTTTCCCATTCGAAGTCACTAAATTTTAAATCCTATTTATTCTTTTTTTCTGCATCCTTTAACGTCCTAATGACACTTAATTGAATGGGAAGCTCTTCTAACCGTCTTCCTCTTTTTTTCTCTTCGTCGACAATCCATCCATTATCTCAGATAAGAACTAACAGTCCTGCCATCAATAAAAGTTTCAATTATTTCTCTTCTCGAACTGAAAAGTAAATAATACCTCCTCTTCCGAATACGAAGCCAATTGGAGTTGATATCCCCGGGGCAATTGAAAGAATTAATTGCAGGGCTACAGAGAATTCTGACTTTCTAATTACGTATGTAAGTATATACTAGCGAACTAAGGCAGTGCATCATCGTGCTTTATTTATATTTACACATTTATTTAATTAGTGATGTTGACTGAGTACCCACTAGCGTTTGCGGCGTCGGATTCGTTCGTTGTTGCCTCTGTTACGTACCCACTTTAAAATGTTTAATTAATGCATCCGTGTGCAAATATCTCTTGGATGTTTTTTATTTGTGTTTAACAATTACAATGTTTGCGCAGTAGACAAATCCTAATTTGATTTACTATTTTATCTTTTTCTACTCGTCTTTTGTTTGCACAGCTCGCAAATATCTAGGTGGCTATGGAAGATAATTCATTTCAGTTTCAAATTGGCATGTTGAAAAGTTGGCGTTTATTGCAGTTATATTCTATTTGTTCTTACAGTTTAAATATTTACGACTATTTCTTGTACTTCAAAATATGTACCTCACATTTCCTGTGTTATTCAACAATATAAGAAATGTATATCACTTACTACATTGATTTTGCTATTAGCGTAGACATCACTAAGCATGGAACTAAACCGTTTTCGTATGTACGTACCTACAGCGAAACGATGGGTAATACAATATAAATAAATGTGGTGGATATCTCGTATTCAAATTAGAACCAACCAGGATTGTAAGTGTTGTGTTTTCCACGAATTTCTCTAACATGTCGATGAAGGCAAATTTTAACATAGCAATTAAGGATAAGTCAAACAATCGAGTGTATCAATCAAGATGGTCAAGTTAATGAACTGATCGTTGGTCGAACCGACCACTGATTAGTCAGGTTATTTAGTGCTTAGAAGCGCAAAGAAGTTAATCTAACTCAAGATTCTTCTAAATAATTTCAAATTGCAGATTTGATCAAATTATTATTTTCTAGGCGTTTTCTGAAAATTATAAAAAACAATATTTCTTTGATATAAGTAAATATTAAGATATTATTAAAGATATTATTAAAGAGTAACAGTTTTCAATGTAAAGACAGCAAACGAAGACCAGTTATATATATATATATATATGACATTGAAATAGTTTTTGTAATTAAATGAATACGATTTCCTACCACGCTGAACTTATGAGGTTAAGGTTTTATTGAAAATATATTATTTTCTAAAAATATAGGTTTGAACAATCTACAACTTGTTCTTGAGGACATCATTTTGTTTAGTATTTTTCACATGGAGGTTGGCGAAAGTAGTGACATAAAGGCGAAGAGAGGAGGACTTGTAGAGACACCTTCCAATTGAAATGCAATAGACATGATTTTGGTATAAAACAGTGGTACTGTATATTACATAATAATAATACATTTGCAAAGGATATAAGGAAGGAAAAATTAGTTTGAAGTTCTTTTATAAAAAATTTTTAATTAAAAAAATATTTTTTTTTATTTAATTTATTTTTATAAAAATAGAAATTTCATATTCCTTGGTCCGTAACCATAAAATATCGGTTGGCCTTCGATATTTGATCAATGAGACAATGGTAATGAAACAAACCAATATTCTCTGAATTTAATGATGGATTTGTTAATACTGCTTGTTTATAAAATTATTGGTCGATATTTGCATCGAGAAATTAATTTCAGTTATTCGTTCAGGACGTGTACAACACCGTTCGGAAATATTGCTTTCAAATCGGTTTAGTTAATTTATTTTTTGATAATCCATACACGCGTAGATACGTACTCATAAATATATGTGAATGCGTTTTGTTTTTTTTTAGAAATGAAGACTGAAAAAAATAGTTAAAAAATACAAACATATTCTACAACATTTTCATTTAACCTGACGTTGAAATATGCATGGAACATATTTCTGTATGTTTTGGAAAAAAAAATATTGATTCCATTCCAATTTTTACAAATAAATATAAATGAAACTAGCACATGTATATTATTTTAGTATAAATAGTGCATATATCTTCTGTTTTATTTTACATGAAAATATGAAACGCCCTCCGTTTATTTTCATTAATTCCAATCGGCATTTAAATAGCAGCATGTATTCATATTTGACCAATTTGCTAATCTTAAATTTTACAAGTTCCACATACTTACAACTGTTCTTGGATCACGGCAAAAGGATTCATTTACCTGGAAGATTTCTATGAGCGAACATGTCTTATTGGATTTGGTTCATCTGGAAACAACACCAAACAGTCTATTGCTATATATTAAGATTTTTTTGAAGTTGCTCTATCGAATTTTTTGCCATTGCTTTCCACCAATTCTAACGAGCCTTTTTTATGCTTGGATCAAATCATTTCGAATCCACCAGGATCTTTTTCTCGCATAAATGTTCCTGTAAAATCGAATGTAATGCAGTTTTCAATATATCTAACGATGCCCTCGTCTACTTGATTAGTCACGTTGCGTAAAACATCGATGTCTTTTTTTGAGCAGCAACTGATTTTGGTCGATTTGCACTGGTTTTGGTCACGTGCATTGATAGAAAGGACTCTTTAAGCTAAAGAAATTGTGTTGTTAAGCATATTCCTTTATTTCAAGGAAATATTTTTTACACCCGAAGACCAAGCGTTTTTAAAGAAGGAAATTTTCTTGTTGGTTATTCCTTTAACTCAAGGTGCAATTATTTTATTTCAGAGAATAATTAATTCAGTAAAAACCTATAGATTTGAAAGAAACCAATAATTTCTCTAAATAAGAGTTCGTTTCCTCCTATTGCTTGCTGTTACTGAAAAATCCGATTTTTTGATGGAATAATTCTTTTTGCTAGATTTAATACTTTATTCCAAATGTCTTTTCTATCCAAAAACGTTTCCAAAGCATACTTTCACGTAATGATACGTAATTGTTGTCGGAATTACTTATTTGATACAATTCAATATTTTTGTCATAAATGTTCCACGTTACGCATGAATCGTGTATTTACAGCTTTACGTTCCTTGTATGTCAATTTTAACGTAATTAAGTCCTAAATTCAAGTATAAAATTGCTGACAAGTAAACCACGTTTATTAAGCTACAACCAAGGATTTAAGTACTTGCGATTACAGAAAATTGCTGCGAATACACATCGTAGCGTAGCGTATTAATTATTATTCCTCTCTTTAAAAGTGATAGAGCAATCGAACTGTGGTAAGTTTGTTTCTATTACTGGGAAGCATAGAAATAGTCGAAGGTATATTCAATGAGTGAAGTTGTCCGTCATCTTTCCAGTTTTGAAATAAACCTTTACGGGGGTGCGTTTAACTGAATTGAAACGTATTATAAATACGTCAACTGCGGAGACACTGAACAAGTTCTTTGAGGGCGGCTTAAAAAATTGGTTTATCGTTGTGATAAATGTATTTAGTTAAATGGAGGCTATGTAGAAAAACTACATTGTAACATTGATGAAAATTGACAAAATAAAAGAAATTATAAACTAGTTCAAATTTATCCGATAAGTCGAACAAACTAATAAACTCTGAAAAAATTTGATGATTTCCAAATAGCTTTATTAATTAACAATAACTTCCTCTTTTTTTAGGAATTTTTGAAAATCAATGCAAAATTATGTTTTTTTTGTGTTCGATGGATAGCAAATATTGTAGGTGTGGGGCAGAGGGTCCAAAAAGTTATGATTGATAGTCGTCATCAATGGTGTACCGATAACCTTAGACAGGTTCTATAAAACACGATTATATAAATAATGGGTTCATGGAAGATAATTTGTTTTCAATAAATACTGTTAATTTGTATAGAGAGGGTTGCAAAGGTATCTCTAAAGGTATCAAGGTAGAAAGTGATAGTGAGGTATCTAAAAAGAAACTTATGCAAACGAATGCAGACATGCATTCTTTCGACGGGTTATTTTTCTCTCTAACATTAATCTTGCATACGCTATTAGTAACTGTCCAATAATCGCGAATGTTCACCGAGACCGTTTCAGCGTTAGATGATAAGTAAGGTTATCTGACTGTCAGTAGCTCACACGTTGTTGAGTGGTCGGAGTAAATTGAAATTGCGCCGACATCAGGATGAGCACAGAGTTGACGGCGGCAGAGCCCCGCGGTAGAAACTTGAAACCGGCTCTTTACTAAGTGGCCTGGTTTGTATTTATGATAACAAGGTTTTAACGATCATACATTGTAGCCGCGTGCTGCATTAACGAAGGCATATTGCAGAAGTGTGGTAGCGTATACGGTTCCACTTTATACGTCCATTATAGTTATTACGGTTCTGGTAATTATGAATTACTTTAAGCGAGATATATTATTTCCAAGATAGTAGTAAACGCTTAACAGTTGTACTTCGCACGCTTAAACAAAAATATAGAGCGCTGTTTAATTGCCGACTACGAATTGGAGCGGTTCCAATTTTCATTGTTCGAAATGTCGATTGAAACAAATGTCACGGATTTATCAATCAAATATTAGTCCCAGGTGTGGGAAAATAAATATTATAATTGAAATTTTGAACGATCAATAGGAAACATTTTAGTGTCTAGTATAGAAACAATATTTCAACAACATGAGATTTGAGCAATATTTAAAAAACAATACATTTATGGTTTTAACTTGATTATTAACTTCTCTGGATTCGGCAAAAGCTGATTAACGATTACCGTAATAGATACTTAGAAGGACAAGGTAAATTCTGCAACCTGACACTTCGTCCAATAATATAGAAACATCAATAACGAAATTCTGGTATTAATAACGTAAGCTCTTTTATTTTCTCTAGCGACGCATAGAGCTTTCTAATTTTGTTGAAACTGTTCCGGGATGATTCTCAAAGCTGATTAAGCCATTCGAGAATATTGCTAGCATAGTCGTTAAGAGCGCACAAATTCAATCTCGCATATACACATGGAGGAATGTAGCACATTGTTCCGGTATCGAATTCAACATATTTGTACGCCTACGAAGGTTTCGTTGATTTTCTTCATTTCCGCTTATGCTTCAAATTATTTGTAGGTTCGAATTTTTTGTCGTACCTGCATTTGTTTCTCTTTTCCCATAGTTTAAAATTGAAAACTTGCAACGGTCGCTTTTAGTAAATTATTGTTTATTACGTTATTTTAAGTAGTCGACGACGATTTTTATTTAACTTTTCTTTTATTAATAGTAAGTAAGTACCCTGAAATCGGAACAATAGAACTTGTTCTATGGTTCATGGAAGTGGCAAAAATAAGGTATTTTATTCATATTCGCCATTGGCGTATAAGTCATTCCGTACGGCTTGGCCAGCTTTGAAGATCCATTCAAATTTTTGCTAATCTAACATACATTATGTTTCTTCTACTAACATAACTTCAAACAATGGATTGGGCACCAAATCATTCCCGTTAGGCATAGTTTCCGATTTATCTCACGAGGGTTTCTAGTAATAAGTAGAGAGGACAAAGGCGGGTGGAATTGTTGCCTTTTGCGGCGACTAGACAGATTCGTGTTTGTTCGTCTCATAAGAAAATGTTCATGTGCTTATTTTCCTTTCTAGGCAGTAGTGGACATCAATTTCGATAGTTTCTTGGATTGGTCCGATTGTGCGATGTTTTGATCACAAAAACTAATTTATTATAGAACGTAAGGATTTACAATTTTGTAGCTCTCTTTCCGTTAAGTCATCTTACGTGTTGGGGATGTCCCGAAGTTCTCTCTGGCATAGAAATTTATTTCTGCCTTAAGGAAGGCCTTTCGCTTATATTGTGGCTTTAAGTTTATTCAGAGAAAGTGTCTGTGAATTAGTGAGTGAGAAATTAATTTTGATACAGAATATTTTGGGTTTCGAACACAGGGTGTTGAAAACGCATTTTGTAAGGCTTAGCGTGTGTATTTCGCCGTTTGACCCAACTCTTGCGTACGGAGGTAATCCAGAATTTCCTTTTCCGTGGAAATCTTCGTTTTACGGTTAATTTTTCTGTTCTTAGAGTTCTTTTGCAGAGAGTTCTCTTACAGTGGCCCGCAATATAGTTCTGTAGGAGAGCACAATTTTAACCAAGTCCCGTCCTAGTGATCTTTTGAGAACGTAATTTTATCTGAGACCTAAATTGGTGTTTTCTTGGAGGGCGTGCTTCAATCGACACCCGAGTTAATGTACCTTTGGGTATCCATCCGAATCGGTACTCGACATAGTTCGACCAGTCTGACGTCGGCCTTGCAAGCAGTGTCGGCCAAGATTTTCCTGCTGAAGAGACCAGTTACCGAGGGTAACCTCAGCTCGGAAGCGAAGCATCTGCGATATTGACTCAAGGAGGATAACAAAGAAAAAAAATAATTATTACCATTTATTTAATTTCTTTGCCGTAAATTGTCTTTCTTCAAAGATGTAACTGTCAATTTTTCTTTTTTTTTTACATTTTATTTTTCTTAATAACAATATTTAATATTGTACAAATGTAAAAGAGTTTAGTTTGCTTCCGTATAAGTGGGATGCCAATTACGTAGACATGTATACCTTTTATATATACTTAATCAACCGATATTCAATTAAATCAACTATTAATCTACCTTTCTTTTATTGATTGAACCTCTTTTGCCTTATCGAAAGTACTGAATATTTACGTCTTTTCTGGCGTCGAATCTCGGCTTCCGCGACCAAAGTCTACGGAGAACATTTGCGTACTGAATGGGTGGCGCCTTTCTGTTTAGGTAGCTACTAGCAGAATCTGTATTTTTAATGCGACCTACGACCGTCGCCGATTGAGGTAGCGGCCACAAATTTTCCATTAACTTCTTTTAAACCTCACCAGAGGCGTAAAGGTAACCTTGGTAGGTATCTTCGGAATCGAATAACGTGGAGATTTTCGACTTCTCCTGTCTCTTTTTCCCCTCTCCCTTTCATTAGACAGGAACGCATAGCAACTCTGTTTTGTGTTGACAGTCAACAACATGAGTACATGTTGAATAAGGCAGAATAGTTTTCTAAAACCGAAATATGCAGTTAGCTTTTGCGGTTGTTGAAATGATTCCTCGCTGCGATCCCGCTAAATGTTTTCATATAGCTCGCTTTATTTGGAATTCATTTCGTACTTATTGCCTTTCCAGTAATATTATATGTACCTACAATGTGCGCCGCGTTAAATGAATAATCGAAAGTAGAAATAACAGACGAAAAAGTAGTCTAAAATCCGAAGGCTTGCAGCAGTTTAACGGAAATATGTACATGCGCTGGCAGTGATAAATACGTTCAAAGCTCGAGTTGTCTACATATATTATAGAAATAAATTTAGCGAGCTGGCCGAAAGTTTGTTCGGTGTAGAAATTTATCACTCGCTTGGACAAAACCAATGCAAAAGCCGCCACCGACCACTGGCAATAGCATCCTAAATAAAGGAGGAACTTTAAAATTGTTTTAATTAATGATAAAGTAGCGGAATAAATACAATGAATAGATAAATTGGTATTAATGTAAAGGCAATGGAAGTTTTGTAGGTGTGAAAAGGAGACGTATGCAACAAAATATGTGAACTAATCAGTAATTTTTTTTATCGAATTTTGTTCAATAATTACTTTTGAATTGAAGTTGTAATTGACGTGTAAACAGTAATTTTTACATTGAATCCATTATTGAAGCTACTTGTTTGGGAAGCTACAACGTTTATAGTGTATGTCAAGGGTGTAGCAGGGGTGGGCACTTGAGATCGGAGTGAATGCGTGCACGCAGAAAAGTGTTTTCTGTGCCCAAGCATAAACAATTTTTTAACGAATTCAATTTCAATTCCGATATATATATATTGTTGCCATATGTACTGTATACACACTGACGCTAAACATTTTCTTGCATAATTAATATACTTTATCTAAAAATTTTAAATAAGATATTGATATGTACTGGTTACTGGATAGCAGGAACATAGCAGGAGATCGGAGGTTTAGTTTAGTAATAGAGACTACTTTTATTACATCATGTCATTTCTTTATTCCTACACTAGTCATTGCATAGCATATACGTAGAATATTTCTAAACTGATTGAATGAGGTTTAGCCCCTTTGGAGGAATCGTTTGAATGTAAGCATGAACTAGTGAGAAAAGTGGGGAAACATACATACTTCGCTGTTTCTGTGTTCGGTTTCTTGCGAAAAATCAATTGCTTTTACTCAAACGTATAAAATATTACCTAAACCTAATAGCTGTGCGAAGCATTCTGCTACTTTAATCATCAGCGATGTTTATTTGTATTCCATTTCGGAACGTTTGTATGCATGTCTTATATTAGGGCGCAATTATGCGCAATAATCAATTTAAAGAATAAAATAATAGAATTATGATTTTACAAAATACAATAAACGGAACAAATGAATTTGTTGATATGAAAACAAAATTGTTAAGAAGCCTTTAATTACTTCGTCCTTCCAGTTGTCCCAGATTGGGTTTTTCTTACTCGTCTTACACGTTGAGTAAGGTAGGCTTTTGTTAAAAAGGGGAAAGTCCATTAAAGAAATTAAGTAAATCAATATTATGTCTTATTATGAAAATTTCTCAATCGTTACCAAATTCAGATGTTTATATTGTTGTTCGTATGTGATAATAAAAATTGGTATTATTACTTTATTCTATGGAATGGTTCACATGTTGAGTCACCGTGATCAACTGTTTTCTATTCAGTTAGTTTCGACCCTGGTTTACACGTTCAGTTATCATGCTAACTGTTGCTTACCATATTTCCCTTTCCTGAAGAAGCCCCATATAATTGTGGGTGAAACGTTGAGGTTTCGTCTAACCATGACACAGTCCGAAACCGGAATATTACTTAATTGGTATAAACTTTTGTTAAATATTGGTTTCTTTGCTCCTTTCGGCTAAAAGATGAATTATTCCCTTTGTTCTCTTTTTAATTCTACATAAGTAAAATGACTATTTCCAGTAGTATTGAATTATAACATTAATTTGACACATGTTTTGTTTTGTTTTGTTTGCAATTGTGGACATTGTAGTTTGTAGTAGCCCAGTTCATGCATCGTTTACCTGAATGTTGTACTTAGGTTCGATATTTTGGGCCAATTACGTTACGTCAGAAACCATTTAGGGGTCATTTCCAAATGCAGGCTTCGCCTTTGACTGCAAGTAATTATTTGGGCTTAACATTTTGAAACGATAATTTAAAGATGCCAACATCAGTAAAAAATAAATAAATATTAGACATAATAACAACGCTGAAAATATGAATATTCTATACGAAGAATACAGAAAAAATAAATATATAAAGAAATAGCTTTTTTGATGCCTAAACCATTTAATGCTGAACATTCTGTATATTTCAGGCATTATGATACCTGCTTCAGTTTAATCTCGAGATGATGGTTGTTAAAAATTTGCATTTTCACATTTCACCTTTGAGAGCAAGATTTACATATTTCAGAATTTGTCGGAAGCAGATATGAGACACATATTGTATTACTCTATACACTAATGGAGAAGCCAACAAATAATAAAATACAGAGCGTTCCATTTAAAATAAGAAGTAGTTGTCTGGTTTGCTACTTATCGATCAGACTATATTGTGGAAATATCTCTGGAAAGCACTCTATAATACGTAGTTAATATTGTTGGGATGACGAGCAAAATTTGAAAAAAATGCTGCTTGATATCTTAACAGCACTAAAGGCGTAGTAGTTCCTAATAACCGTCACGCTTGTTGGTGATACTTGTTGGTGATAACATTCATTACGTTATCAGAAATCTGAATAGTAGGAAACTAAATCAGTTTCCTACTATTCAGAATTTTAGAATTCCTGAAGCGACAAAAATGAGCGATGAGTGATGGAAGGTATGGAAATTGAGAACGTTTATAAAGAACTAAACAAAGTTAAAGGGTAGGTACGAACAATTTTTGTTTGATTAGTTTATGTGTACCGATGAGAAATAAAAGTAATATAAGCACTTATTTAGAGCATTCACTTTCAGAACAGCAAAAAAAACATTTGTACAGTTGTACCGAATAAGTCTTGCTATAATATGAAGATTTACCATCTTGAAAAATAACATTTAAAAGCGCTACATATCACGTATTTTCATTATATACTTTTTCTACCCTGCAAGTGTGCGCAAATAACCCGCGGCAATATGCTTACACCAGAGAACAAATCGTCAAGCAAAAAACAAACCAATATCATGGAAATGTATGAAGCCTCAAGAAAAAAAAAAAAAAACATTAGCTGAAAGTCTGGTATTTTGAGGGATGGCCAAATTAAAACCGGAAATTATAATTACAGAAATGCGGTTGTGGGTTTTCCAATTTTATCAGAATCATTAGAATGTGGAGGATGAAATATTTTTTCATAGTGATATGATTTTCTGATGTACTGCTTTTATTTGTGTTACGTTCAAACAAATCCAGGTAGATTTTTCGGCTAATGCGTGGATGGTAGGAATGTCTCGATGAGTATTTTAGGGAGAAAATTCTCATAAAAAATGTTTAGATGCAAGCTCTGCGTAGCACGAAATATTCACGAATATCTACCGTTTGGAAACAACTCGAACGCTGTAATTGACTGTTGCACTAGACACAGTATTTATATATTAATATAAATATATATATGTATATATATATATATATATATATATATATATATATATTGGCGCGAATGTTATTAAAAGAAGGATTATTTCTAAAAAATGGGATTACTTGTTTTTAAATTTGAGGATCATAGTTTATTTAGTGGTAACGCTGATTTTCTATTGTTCCGAGTACGACCGAGTACATAAATAAATATTGTGCGCGCCCCATTCAATCGCTTATTTCCACATGGTATAGCTGCTATGATTGAGGTTTCATTCTCTCTATCACTTAAGCTCAATTTTTTACCCATATTTAAACTTGCGATAGTTGCGTTTGGTATGGTTTCGGAGGGGTTCCATAGACAAAACTTTAATTTTCAAGAAGTTTGTCTACTGACAGTATCTTAGTTTTCATCAAAATTGTTACTTCCTTGAAAAAGTATTAATGGCTGATAGTACTTATAAGGAAAGCTGTCGCAAATGAGTTCCGGATTCTAAGATTCGAATGAAAAAGGCTATTTAGTTAGAGATATTATGTAACCTAACATGATGATGCCATAGTAAAGACCTTATAGTTGAACACGCTGTATATGCCGATAAAGAGATTGAAACATATATTGAAGTAACGTCAAGGAAAGATGTGTCTTGAAGTTAAATTGTAAAGCATATCTACTTTTAAATACATTGTATTGTTTTTTAGCGTTTCCTAATAAATCAGGAATTATAAAATATTTAACAATGCTGCTGACATGTTTCTAAGTAATTTACATAATTTTCGCATATATTTTTTCCTGGGATTACCATTTATTACGTGGTTTCAACGATATTTACTCCGGCAAAGAGGCAAATTAAATGCATGGACTAACTCTGAAAGGATTACTAATCTATTTGGTTGATGCCGTATTTAGCTTAATATATTACGAAAAATGAAATATGTGTTTGCGCATTGTGCTACGGAAAATATTTGTGTTAGCTATCTGACTCGTAATATTTCTCAATCTGTCGGAACGCTGAATTAGACAATTTAAAATTACCGTTTTGTTTAGTTTTAAAATGAGTTTTGGCGTATTGTACATTTATCTAGTTTTATGAAGCTATATGTCGCTCCATTACGAGTAACGTGTGTTGTTCGCTTTTATTTATTTATGTTTGATGGTTAGCGGCTCTACAGGGGCATAAATCAAATCGATTGTCATAACTAGAGATGACAAAGGCAGGTGGAATTATTTCCTTTTTTACAGCGACTAGATAGACTCGTGTCTATTCGCCTCATGAGAATGGATTCGTGTTACCTAGAAGTGTTCCCGAGAATCGACAAAACACGAGTCTGTCTAGTTTCTGCAAAAAAGGTAATAAATTCTTCCGGTTTTGTTTTCTCCAGTCATAATTAGAGTTCATTGAATGTAATCCTGAATGGGAAAATGTGGCGCTCAACGCGCTCACCCTCCTCATCTTTCAATATTTCCTGAATATATAACAAGCTTCTGCTACTTCTTTAATCTTAATTCAAGGGTCTTCCGATATGATCGGTAGTGGTTCCGGTTTTCGAGGTTCCTGAACACTTATCGTCAACTGGTGCGACCACGTTAAAATTTAACTGCCTAAAACTTCACCGCCACAAATTATGGTGTAAAATGTCCGTATACGCAGTCCATTCAGCTTTAATTTGTTTTGGTGCATCGCATTCCAAGACGGTATAATGACGGCTGCGAAAACCGAGGGAGTCAGAAAAGTCTTAACTAGGACGTAATCAACTGAGCGTCACTCTTGAAGGCGCTAATGGCAGTGATTCTTTTTATGTACAATTTATGTTTAAGGCCGCTGCAAAATGTAAAATTTTCTTCTTTCAAATAAATCGAGGAATAACGAGAATTATTTTTGGATGTGCAGTGAGTGCATCCACCCAGTTTGTAGAGGAAATCCAGCTAATTATGACCTAATATGGTAACTCTTACTTCATTGCAACCACTGGAAAACTGTTACTATTCATGTTCGGCCTCAACGTATCGGTAAAAAAATAAAATACAAAAAATTGAATTTCTCTTAAAATATTTGTTATTACTTTAACCTCCTAGTATTAATGGTGTATATCCAATCTATTTGTAAAACTACATATTAAATAAGCATATACACTAAGTGACCTAGAATTGCAAAGCGAAGCGGACCATTTAGGAATTAATTTCATGTATTTAAATTGGTGAGCTTATATTGATGCCCATAATTTTCAATGAGCACGCGGGAACGTAATTTAGACTGGGTTTTACGAGTAACCTCGTCTCTGTTGCATCCGTAAACACACGCTACGCGGATGTTTGAAAACTTTATGAAAATACGGACTGAGTAATTGTAATTAGAATGCAAAAGCGACTGAAGTTCGTTTGAAATTAATTTCCGGAATATATTCAAGTACATTGATGGAAATACCGATATAATAGCAGACGATTCGCGATTAATGTTTAATATTTGATTGCGAAGAAAGGAGCGTACTTTTCAAAGCCAACTGCATAGTTTATGAATAGAACGTACGAAGCGGAGCAGACTTATTAATGTTTATTGAAACCATGTATCCCCAAATTAGACGCTCTTGTTACGACTAGCGTCATCCTTCTTTACACAGGGAAATTCCAGTCGGGGAGGCACTATACAAAAATTGATTCATACCATCTTCAGATGGAACTGATATAATTTTGTTTGTGGCTGTCGTGCTGACGCGGGATTCAAATTTGGTGATCTTAACCCTGTTTTCACCCTTGAATGAATTGAATGTAGGTTTTCCTGATTATTGTACATAATATTTCAGATGATGGTAATGGTTCTTCTAAACCATTTCATAGTTTAACAAGTATGGAAAATGAACGTGAACTACAGACGTCACATAAGAGCGCGATGGCTTCGTTGTTATTAGATCCACGAAATCTATTTCAGAAATGACATCCATGCTTCCAAAGACCGGCCATTAGTTGTCTACTAATGGCAACTGGTTGATAATCGTTCAATACTGAATACAACCTTGGTAGGATACATTAAGCAGATCAATTGATAACTTCCCGTACTGAATTAACTCACTAAAGAACAAATTATGCGGGGATTAGGCACGTCCAAAAAATCTCTTAATAATCCTTTACCTCTGCCTTGTTTCGCCAAAATTTTATTTGATAGTTACCGAAGTGTTTAAACTGAGAGAAGAAACGAGAAGGAAAATATAAAAAAAATCTTTTAACAAACTTCTAAAGTAGCCAATAGTTTTTCTCTTTTATATATAGAATTCGGCGTATTTCAGAACTTTTCTGTAATATGGAAGGGTTCCTTCTTGCGAAATTCACCTTAATAGAGCCTTAATCACATGATGGAACGGACATTCGCCGTTACCGAGTGTTAGTTTTGATAAGTGACTGGAGAAGCTTAGGTGTGGCCATGGCGTTGCGAAAGGGGATTTACTCCGAGGATTTTCTTCTTTCCTCGCTGTGTCGTTCTTGTAGTTTTTGCTGTTTCCCTGGCAAAATTCAATATTGGCGGATTGTCCGTAGATACGCAAACATATACTTTTAGGGAAGAAAATCACAGCATAGAACGAAGGTTTGCAATGATGTTAAAAGTACTTATATTTAACAGTATGAATCTTATATATCAATTCAAAATTACAATATAGCATTGGTGATTGCTGAAATCTTAGTATTAAAGGGAAAAAGTATTTCTAATTTAACTTAAATAAAAAGAGAAATTATCAAAAATGTTGGTTTCCTTCTTTGCGCAAGTCATGTTCCTCGATTTTTGGAATATTTTGAAGATTTGACGCTTTAAGACCTACAATTAGTTACAATATTTAACCTTTATCAAATAGAAACTTACAGCATTTACGATTATTGAAAGGACTGGCTTTACGTAATGCTTGATAGTTACGGAGCTGGTAGCCGTAATTTTTAAATGATTTCACCGTTTGACAGAAATTAATGAAAGCGAAAAACTGAGTAAAATAAACATCAGCAGTTTTCGAATTTAATATTTTGCTGCAATATTAAATGAAACCTTGTGGAAGATGTCAAAAAATTATGCCAAACAATATAAGTGTGTCTGCTTTATTGTATTTCAATCCTGCTTTCTGGAAGGCAGATCTTTTACTACTCATTATACAAAGAATTTCTGATGCAGTAAATGTATAGAAGGATATCTTTAATTGAAATAAGTTACCTTCGGAGTATTATACCTTTGGTATGCTTAAAGTGCGCTAAATGTTTTAAATGGTTCCAAAAAACAGCGAATATGTGTATTGATGACAGTTTAGTAGATGACGAATCGCCGGACCAAGGTCAAACAGGTAATTTTCACCTAGTCTTTAATTTATATTCTTTATATTCAACTACCCCCTCACGGCTTTTGCCCACAATGTTGTTGTATGAATTGAGAAATTTATTTGCTTGAAAATTAACGTTAAGTCTTTTGATAAAAATATAAGAGTTACGTGTTTTAGATGAAGACTTCTTCATGTATGCAAGAACTGATAGGTAAGATGAAAGAAAGAAGGAAAACCACAATACGTATTAAATAAATAATGTAATAAGTTAATATTAAACAAATAGAAAATTCGAATATTCGTTTTTGCAATTATATCTTTAGTTAATCTTTATAACTTACATGTCTGTGTTTTGTATTTTTTCTGTAGTCTCTAGTAAAGATGAAAATGTTAAGAAAAGAGATGATGAAGTCGTTTAATAATTTTCGCCAAAGTATTTGTCATATACAAACAATATATCAAAGGCAGACACGAGGACAAGACTTACATCTGTATCTCTTTGTAATTTCAAAATTCATTGCTATCTACTTGCTGTTTACATCTTTCTTTTTAATCACATAGGTTACATATTGCAACGACGATGTATTATGAATTTTAGATGCAGACCTTATCTGAATATTAAAAACTTAATTAAAAGTCATCAGGGCTCCGTGAATAGCAAGAAATCCGAGCTTTACACACTACCTTCAGTCTTCAAAGCTTTAAAAATTAATCTGAAACTTACACTGCGAAAAGGAATAGTTTAATTCATATTAAAGAATTTAGGTTATCGCGTTGAAACCGTGTCGTAATTGTGCGATTTTAACCCGGAAACTTCTTTAAAGGAAAGCAACTACCGCAGAAGTCTGCTACAACATATAGAACAGTTAGATATTCGAATTTAACGGTTTCTAGTCAACATGAGTCAGCACATCACTTATTTCAGTTACATTTCTGAAAATACTAACTTTGCGCAAGAACTAACTTCAATAATCATTTCCAAGAAAGGCAGCCACTTGAAACCCGCCAACTTCAAGTGGAAACATTAATCTCAAGGCAAACATCAGCTGTTAGTTAATGTCTGTACCAGGGCTTACGTTCGAGAAATGAGAGAAGTTTATTAAAATACAGGATCGAGAACTTACCTCCCAAAATAAACATTCCACAGGCAATCAGTGTTTTATTGTCACCATTACAATGGCCTAAGAGGGCGAAGAAAAATCCCAGCAGCAATAAAACTACAGCGGCTCCCGACAGCACTGTGCAGGACCTGCAAAGTTGAAGAGAGTTTTATTCGTTGTTGTTCGTCGGCGAAGGAACGCGAAATAAAGGAATGAAAAGAACAAACTGCAATTGTGTTATGGCATTCATGATAACTGATTTCTATCGATTATATTGCTCTTTGCTATACGGGGCAATCGACGTTGCACAATTTTACTTTATGATATACGATATTGATTTGTACTAGGCCAAGAGCTTTTGGAATTGATCCAAATCAATAGAGTTGCTGGGTAGGAAACTTAAGAATTTCTAACCGGCGAAGTTTGTTATACACACAGATACAGTAAACAATATAATAGAATATACTGAGCTATTCACGTTATTCGTAGTATTATTGCTAAACTATTTAATTTTCGGTAAAGTTCTGTTTTTGGAGTGGATAGAGGTATACTAGGGGTGTATCTTGAAACTACTGTCATAGTGTAAAACCTGCTCCGAAAAAAAAAGATACGTTAAAGCTACATTTCTTTTCAAGGAATATCCTGCACATTATTTCCTTTTCGCTTTCTAGGATTAAAATAAGCTTCTTTTGTAACAAATGTTAATGTTTATTAAGTCACCAGTGGTATTTTTGACGATTCAGTTATTTGTAACAAGCCAATATAGCTAAAATATAGATTTTATTGATTAGTTCAAATAATGAAGAAAATAAACGAATCCCGGAAATGTAATCAATAATTCTTATAAGGAATGTTTAAAATGACGACCGTCCAAGGTTTTTCCTGTAACAGTTCAAAGTTCAATTCGTTGGACAGGTGCAAAAATTCACATAATTTTTGTTCACAAAAGAATTTAATTAATGGTGTTTTTCTCAATCAATTGATTTATTTGCGTATTTGTTTAGGCAGTACTTTAGACGATACATACATGAACTATTTCAGAATTTTTCAGAATTTTTCAGAATTTTTCAGAATTTTTCAGAATTTTTCAGAATTTTTCAGAATTTTTCAGAATTTTTCAGAATTTTTCAGAATTTTTCAGAATTTTTCAGAATTTTTCAGAATTTTTCAGAATTTTTCAGAATTTTTCAGAATTTTTCAGAATTTTTCAGAATTTTTCAGAATTTTTCAGAATTTTTCAGAATTTTCCAGAATTTTTTAGAATTTTTCAGAATTTTTCAGAATTTCTCATAATTTTTCAGAATTTTTCAGAACGCGTTTTAGTTCAAAACGATGTGTCATTTTTATTTCATATTAATCGTTAGACACGCATTCGCATTTTAGAGATGTTCGCCGAATGCGGGACGTATCTTTATTTTACAGAAGCGAGTGGTGTGAGCATCGAAGCATCTGAATTACGGCGTTCCTCGTTGGTTAAATTTTTACGTGTACGAATGCGTTAATACGTGAAAAAATGCATGAACGCAATACCAAGTTCAGAGATGATTTTGGCGCTAATAATATGGATGACGATCTTTAACAAATTACCAACAAGTATATAGTCTGAAACAAACTTTAGAAGCTAATATGAAATATGGATGTGGTTATTATATTTTTACTGTCCTTTTGTAATGCCGGCTTCTACCTGTGTAGTTTTTTGTAAACTTGAAATTCAGTAGAAGTAAACGATATCACCGTTTCCATACAATAGATCTTCTGGTACAACAGCACACATTTTTTTTATTTGTTTTTGAAGCCTCCGTGTACTGGAAGTAACGCAAAATTCTTCGCAATTACCATTCCACCTACGTAAATCAACGTTATAGTTACGTGTGGTGCTAGTCCAATAGGATATAACATCAGAAAAACTTTCCTTAAACATTTTGCGCACGTAAAAGCAGTATGCATCGAATGAAACCTAAATGTAATTTTTAATTTAAAAGAATATTAAAAGAAAACCGGCATCTCAAAAACCATCTAATTAAAAATTAAATTTCTATAAGTACTATACAAGTTTGCCAAGCTTCAATCAAAACGGTATTTGATGCCTGGAATGCTTTCTTGTAAGTATTTATAGAAGGCAGAATAGTATTGATATAAATTTTTATTTATTTCCCTTCAAATAATCAATATTTTACATTCTTACCAACGACAAGCATAATCAAATTACGTTGATAGTAGTATGAGAGACGCAGCGTTTCGTTTATAGCTTCTTAAGTGCTCTCCTTACAGACATTTCAATTCGGATATGAGATCGTGTAGAAATTCGATTTGAACGTAACGATCGGGGAATATCAAAACTGCGTTATGTTCATGAGCTATTTATTACGCATAACAACGTAATCTGTCACAAAAAGCCGTAATTTTACCCATTACAAACCCATGATCGTGAATATTATTATGACTTTTATACTGAACGCGTCAGCTTATTCGTGATTTATCCATGGTAATGTGAGATATTGGTCGCGCAGGTAACATCGATATAGCTGTAGCAGCGATGTGAAAAATTTTATGTAGATTATATTCCGGCGAGGTAACGCCGATATTTTGATATTTCCACCTCCAATTTTTTCGGGGACGATGAAAAGAAATCAGCTTTACTTTATAAGCAATCGGTATTCATGAATCCCAGGGGGGGAAAATCGAAGACAAAGAAACGGCTGCGATTATAAAACAACAAAAAAGGGGATGCGTGAGGGCATAAAGCGATCTTATAGAGAACTTTGTTTTGGCAACAGTTTGCTTGCTGCTCAATTGCATTAAATTGGCCTTAAGAGCTCTATCATAACTGCCACAATGAATAACAATTAGAGAGATTTTTATATCGGGCATTTAGATTTTTCAAGAAGACTTCTATTTGCATTGCACGTACACGGAGCGATAATTCACTGGCCGGCATCATCAAAAAGTTGGTGCAAAGTAATGTTTATCAGTATCGAAAATGTTTACACTATATTATCGTGCAATCAAGGGTTTTGCTGGTGTTGGGATAATAAATCTGTATGTGCGAAGAAACATAAGGTACCGTTGATGTAAATTCTGTAGTCCTCTTGTTTCGAAAGTCATCCTTTTGATATGGTGCATGGTGATGTTTTTTCAAGCTTTTTATTCGTACATTACTGTTATTATGCCGAATTCATCAGCGATTAGGCCAAGATTTTCAAAGAAGCTGGCAAATCTAATAGACCTCTTTTACTTTTGCCTTGAGGCTTATACATATCGGCGTAAATATCATGATCTGTGTCTGTATGTAGGAAGCTAGATAGATACATTTTAAACTAATATAACGAAGAGAGTGGATGATGAAGAGAAATTATGAATACATTACACTATTCATTAAAGCTGGATACTGCATAATATTAAATTGTAATTGCTATAAAGTTCCGTGGAAAGCACTTTAAGGGAGTTTGAAGTCCTAATAAACTGTAAGCTGTAAAAGAAATTGCAGATTCAAAAACTACTCAGCAAATACTTGGCGAAGATAATCTGTAGAGAATAACGCGTTTAATACAACATAAGAACCAACTAACTGAGATTTTAACATCGGTTTAAAATGGTCATCCAGCTCAGAAAGTCATTTGTTATAATTACTAAGCCAAAAACAAGACCGGTCTCCCTGTGTAAGTTTTATCTGGCGATTTATCGCTTCACGCTACTCCTATTTCCAACATTCTACAAATCCTACGAGCTAGATTTTAGTTCTTTTTATCCGGGATAATGTAATATTGTGTTCGGCCCTAAATCTCGCCAACATCACGGACGTACTATTTTTGTGATTTATTCGTCTAAAATTTAAAGCTGGCACTGGGAGAAAATGCCCAACGAACATGCTTACTTTAAAACGTCGCGTTGTGATCACCATACACGTTTTGCATGTGTTATATCCATTAGCATTCTTTATTGACGGATTTGTGTAAAGCATTTAGGTGTTTTGAGTAACAGCTACAGCACAGAGTGTTTTGTTTTGGTCTCGTGGTATAGTAACACTGTCAATGGGAATTTTTAGAAGCAGCTGTTTCTAGATTAGTAAAGGGAAAACCAAAAGCTTCAAATATGTTGTAATACGGATGAATCCGATAAGGCGCTGTTGCCAAGAGATCAATAAATAATGAAATACCGCATTCTTTCTAAGTTTTTGAATTATTTTGCAATTCTTCATCAAAAAAGAACAGCGTAAAGACCCACACTTTAACTTATACAAAGTATGGAAGGTTCTTTATAAATGATTTCAAAAATATGGTCCTCTAGATTACGTATATAGGTTTGGTGGATGAAATGTGCAACACCTGTAAGCTGAGGGATATTTACACATACTCTATCGACTTTTTATGGTGGCTTCACCACATGGAAGGCTTCAGTTATTTTGTTTATATAGTTCGTGAAAATCGCGAGCTGCTTCATATTGGTACCCATAAATAGTTTCTCCAACGTAATCTTATATAAAAAAATTGAATGGGAGACAGGTCCTGAGAGCGGCATAAGCAGAGGAACCGTCTTTTTGATACCAAATATTCCCAAATCCAAAATTCTGCTTTATTTTGGTTTCCGGGCTAGAATTATGTCGTTGTGGCGTTTTCTACTAAGTGTTGCCCATAATGCAACGAATATGGAATCTGATAGATATCAGATGGAGATGAGAGCTTGAGATCGGGCTTGAGATAGTTTCTATATTGTTTCCAAAGATAATCTGGGTGATCGGTGACGCCTTGAATGTAAAGTGGATACATTTGCTTACAGAATTCACGTTTGATGAGAGGAGTTGTGAGTGAGGAAGGATTGCTGTAATTGGTAATTGGTATTTTCTGAAGTAATTATTGCGGATCAGAGTGTCGTCACGGCTCAATTCAAGCGAGTTGGGCTCAGATGTGGGAATGGCTCTTTAAATAAGAGTACTGATTACACTGCGTGTTTTGGGATGAACTATAGCGTGAGAAGCCACTGAGATACTTATTCGTATGCATGGGCTTTTAATAGACGAATGTCTCAACGTACCGTTAGAATGATGGTACGAAAGAAGATCTAAACAAGGTGCTTCTATGGTGAAGCGTATAGAATTGCGTTAGAAGCCGGAAAAAGAAGGTGTCAACAATATACCTATGCCAACCATTCGCCTTCGAGTTATAGAATAATAAGGATTGCTATTCGAATGTTTGTACGAAGATGTTGGCGGCGTCGAGAGGTCGATGAGGACTTATAGCGACACTCTTATAGCGAGATTTGGTTGTAGTATTTGTCGTGAAATTGGAAACAGGCAAAAGAAATCTTAACAACGTGGTTCCATTAAGGAAACCAATTGACAATCATGGAAGAATACGTACCGGATACTAGATTTATTCTATAAAGCACCTAAATATTAACCAGCATTTATGAATCTGGTAGCAAGAGTAAGTTTAATAATGTCGTGATCTAGTACACCTATCTACTCATTAAGTTTTTGTGGGTACTGAGTGATATGGCGCAATGTTAAATGTTTATTCTCGCGATACCTATAAAGTACTCTGCATAGATTATGTCGCCTAAGATAAATTGTTGACGAAGTTTTCATAAATTTAAATTTCTTATCGCAAACTGCACACAAAATTTTACCCCTTATTTACCTTTCAGAAAGATTTCATGAGATCGCCTTGGCGAACACGAACGATTAATTTCTGCTAACGCTCAAGTAAGAGTTACATTTTGGTTTTGTGCTTTATTTGCCTTCAGCGTGGCAGGTATTTCGTCGTTCAAATGAGTACATTTGTTGTGGAATTAGTTAAGCAGGCTATTGTATCAAATGTGTTAGTAATCTGTTGTATAGTACTACGATGGAGAATTGCACGATTTTCGAAAGCGAATGTAAAGTACTTAGAATTGCATACGCAACTTTGCCTCCGTAATAACATTTCACGATATATACATACGTACATAAGAAAGTAAAATAAAACCAACAGCACCAAATACATCCTCAGTATATTGGCACTATACAGCGCAAGCAGAAGCAATTACTTGTCTTTTTAAGGATTATTTTCATACAACGCTGTCTTGTGAAAAGGTAATGGTAACCAGATTGTACGAACGTGTTGTTATATTATTACAGACGTCTTTGTCCTTTGTAAATTGATCCTCTTGTGCTCATAAAATACACACAACGTCAATAGCAGTGTGATTTTTAACACTTCAAATATAGGACGCCATGAAGCTGTAGACGACGCTCCGACCATCCATCTAGTAATCTTTTTTTCATAAACAAAGGGTTTGCCTGCACAGCTTCTATTTATAATTTCGTATCGTAACCTAGCCTCCACAAAGGAGAAATTGACGACGGGTACTGATGGCAGAATAAGAAGAGCACAGATTTCTTCCAAATATCGAACACTGTTGCTTAAATTTTAGATTCCAAACCTTTCTTCTAGTCCTTTCTTTTTCGGGAGTGGATTGACCAATAGCAATCAATAGCGGTTACTGTGTCTAACACAGTAACTACTATTGATTCTACCGACATTAGAATAGTAAGTATTAAGTAGAATAATAAGTAGTTAAGTGGACGATCTATGGTTTTTTCAAATTCGTTTGTAATAGTAGTTCAGATAGTTAATTTTACTAATTTTCAAGGAAAACAAGGAATATCATCGACTACAGTAGAACGCCTTTCAGAAATCTGAAGCTTTAACTATCAGAGCTTCTATTTATCTGTAGGGGATTTACTGAAATTGATGAAAATTGCAGCAAACCTGTGACAAACAAGTCCGAGCCATGCTATGAGGTACATGACGACTGAAACTTGGCTGCAGAGGAATTTCTTACTTTATTGATAATGTTATACGTAGTTCTATTCCTATTTCTGCGTATTACATCTACTTGGTGTGATCTACTGGCTTTTTGTAGATTTTGTAGGTCATTAAGCTAGTTAGTAATTGTATCTCTTTGTAATAGAAATGAGAAATTGAAATAATGAGAGGACGGTTCATAGAACGCGTCGGCATGGACTCTACGAGTGCAAGAATATTTAAATTACAGGAGAACGAGTATGTACTCGAATTATCAACAATTGATAGTTTTCATCGATTTCGCCTGTTGACTGATCTGCGAAGATATTGTCTATTATCTACGCTTCTCGCTTGTCATATCGATTTTTAGTTCTGATTTGAGATCAGTTGCGAACTAATAAAACGGTAGCGCTGTAATTACGTTAACGATTGCTTTGCAATTAATTATTTCAGGCATATGCATACGCAAGTCGCACGGAAATTCTGCCAAATTTGTATAAAATCATTGCCTTAATTAAAATGGGCTACAAATTGGTAATAGAAAATGAAGCAGAAATAGCGACCAAGACCTACATGCACGATAAAACTACGATGGTACCTTTACATACTCTTAGTAATGTTGATCTTATAATTTATTTATGTTATAATTAAATAATAGGTTAATGTGAAGGTATCAATAACGGTTGCGTTAATGTTTCTCGAAATGAATCAAAGTAGCTAATTATACATTTCCTGTTTACTATCTATCCGACTACATTTCAATCGGCCTCAATCAGCGATACAAGACAAATAACACGTTTTAGAGATGGTGGCACTCCTAACTAGACGAAAATGCTTATCTGTGTTGTAATGCCTTGATCCGCAGTTTCATTCTTCACTGAAATATGTTTATTTAAATGGAATACTCTGAACATCATCACATTTTCAAAATCTAAAAAATCTAAAATTTTGAGTTTGTGTAGAATTTCCTAAACTTATGTGGTTTTGTTGAAAACTTTTGTTAAAATTGAGGGATTCAGCCTAGATAAAAATTCTTGGTTTCTTACAAATGTCTATGCATTTTGATTTAATACGCTTTAGGAACTTTGTACTATACGCTGCGTGCATTGCTGTGCGAATTAACATTTAATATACCATCCTTTTAATACGTACTAAATGTTTTGTTGAATGTGGATAAAGGAAACCTTACAGAATAGACCAAATACGCACGGAAGAAACCAAGTGTAGATGGCGTTATTAACAGCAAACTCTCCTACTAATCTTACCTAAATAAATAAAGTATCAAGCTTGGATAAAAATATTCCGGAGATAAGAGACAGGGCTGCAATAGTGGCGTTAGAAGCAGGCGAGATCCGTCACTTTTTAACGGTCCCGTTCTGGCATCATAGTACTACATAATAATAAAAAATAATGCCTACTACGTCACGCTGTAAAATAAAATTATTAACGTGTTCCTGCCAACCTTACTATTATTAAGAATGGCAAATATGTCTTACTTTTAAATATTTAAAATTCCAGTTTTTTCTGATTCCTTAGACACGCAGATTTAAAAGTAAAACAACGAGGCTATTAACACTGAATGTCAGTGATTCAAGGTGCCAGCAGTAAATTACAGGAACAAATTGCGGTTCACAAGGATTATGTTTGTGCGCGCATTAATATCGTATCACTACAAAGATTGATCGCCTACGTATAAGTGAAAGCTGTTCCAGAAAATTCCGCAAAAATTCTGGAAACCTCCGGAAAGTTCTAGGAACCTGTGGAGCCATCGCTACTACTGTAGGTCCGGAATATTCAGGAAAGTTCCAGAAACCCATGATAGGTCGTCGAAGCCGCCGAGCATTGTAGAAGGTATTGGACGATTCTGGAGGAGAATGAATAGTCTGGATGGACATGAGCGACCATAGTAACATGAAATGTAAGGTAAGATATCAGGTAAATGATGCATATGATGCATTGCAGAACCTCATCACTAGTACAACTGACTGCCGATTGATGAGACAATCCCTTTCTGTTCAAAAGGAAATTACTATATACGTAGTAGTACGAGATTTTTATTAAAATAAGTGTTACCAGCCAAATGTGTCAGAGTGATGATGCACTGTTAGAAGAGATTATTCAGCGCCTGAATGCATTCGCTTGATAACTATTGGGAGGATGGTTTTTAATCTGCTTTGATAACAGCGAAGGAAATAACAGCAGAAGTGGATATTTAAAGAAAAAGTTAAGATCGTCAGGGCATTTGGGTTATGAGATGAAAGACAAAATTTCAGAGCTATTACCGGATGGGTATATCTGATAATAGAGTGAAAATGTTATATCTATGGACACGGATAAAGAGTTAAAAATGTTTGAAGTATACACTGGCACTGAAATGCTTCGAAGCCAATTGCCACCACACCAGTAACAATTGGTCCCATAGAGAGAAGTTTCCCTAGATTAAAAATGATCAAAACCTATTTAAGAAACTTAAAGACGTAGTATGTCAACTCCTGCTATTTCTTCAATTGAAAGCAACGCGGTAAGCTTAATAGATGATTTCAGTAAAAGGAGGATGCACCAGTAATTTTAATTTTTGTTACTCTTTCAACAACAAATAAATGTTACTAGACATATTTTTGTTTTTAATTCCCTCTTGATAAAAGTTTCAACAGAAAGCTTGGTGCTCCCTGAACGCTGCCGCTAAGCCGTGCTCAACTTTGGGATTGTAAAAATGTAATGGTATAAACAGATACAAAATATTGTTTTAAGCTAAAATAAGTTATCAACGAATACTCAAGTAAGTTATATATAATGGGTTTCATTTCAAAAGTAATTGTTGGATCACTTCTTGACTTTGCATTATTTTGTCATTATTATCATTTTCTGTTTTCAATACTTCACTGGTTACAAAAGCGCACGTGGAGGAAAATTGAGGCTTACAAACAAAAAAGAATAAAAATGAAAACACTCTGAATTTTAAACCTAAATGAATAAAACAGATGCACATTTGAATACTAAGACCATTAATATATTTTCTATCATATCGACTAAATGTACACAATTCAAATGAGTAGGATACATATAAGCTTCCATAGCATTAATAATATATGGGAGAAGTTGCCCGGTAGGAATATTTACTTTAATGTTCATCTACCTGAATTCAGTTTATTCAATTAACTAATGGAAAGTAAACTGATACTTCCAAACATTGAAAGACATCCGTTTAATTAAGCAAATGTGCTGTTGTTTTAGATATCTATGATTATTCCGTTGAGCTTTTAAACAAAGATTTTTGTTTATAGATTGCACATATTTTTATGCATGCACAAGTTTTATGAGGTGAAGCAATGTTATCGGCTCTTCCTTGAAATTTCTCTTCAACTGTATATTTATTTATAAGGCATTAAAAAGAAGAGTCCCTTCAACAGTCATTGTGAGCAGATTTTTCATAGTTGATCCGTCAAAATTTAAAGTTGGACGGGTATAAGATAGTAATGTGTGATAAGAAAAGGGTACTCATAAAAATTATTATTGCTATACTTTATAAGTATTTTCGAACGTGTAAAAGGGGTTATAGTATGTTACAATTTACAATAATTAGTTAAATAGAAACCTATAATTTCTGGAGTAGGCTATATAAAATTTATTGTTTATTCCAAGTTGAAATCGCCAAAAAATGATTTTGAGCTTAGGCATTAAAAAGTTCATTTGCACTGATATGGTTATATTTCGAAGTACAAGTAAAATAGTAGACAGTCAGCGAAACCTACTGCCTGGTCGAGCCGCAGGACAGTCCTCCGCCGATAACCACAGTGGTCCAACTCGCCGACAGAATTCTCCCCTGAAGTGACCACCGGGAAAAGAGAATCTAAAGGCGAAGGCCCGACTATAGGATGAGGAGTAATTCCCATGGCAAGGATAGCCCGGACATATGTATGTACTCGGACCGATTCGGTTTAACGCCACACCGTAGTATTTATATTAATAGTGCGTTAGCATTCACTAATATGTTACAATATTCCTTTTTTTTATTGCGCTATATATTATCAAATAAATAAAGAGCGGAAAGAAAATATGGCATGGTTAAATCTCATTCGCACAGATCAACATGAATCCTTTAATAAAGTAGTTAATCGCTTTATAACAAACCTCGTACAGGTAAACGAATTTTTTTTTATGCGACACATCCAATCGGGCATGTGCGCACTTCCGAAGAAAAAGCTGTATCTGCAAATTTCGACTTTGTCAAGGGATCTTAAGGACTCTGAAACCCTGAATTTTTCAACATTATGATATCATGAATATTGCAAAATTATAATAATAAACAGCAAGCGCCATTAACTAAATATATAACCTTGGGTAGCTGTGCATATTTTATCATAATTTTAAACCATAGCTCCAATTAAGTCTGATCGAAAGATAAAGAAACAGTTTTAACAAATCGCTATTCACACCCACATTGTATACATACGTTTATTGAAATTAGGTAGATGGCGCAATAAATAACAATTTATTCCATACATTATAAAACAGTATACATGTATGTAACGCAAAAAGGAGAAAGGATATCCTTTTCAGATCATCACGTTTTCAACAATTGTACTCTGGGCGAGAGCGTCCCATTGTCGAAAACTGTTGATGTTTGTGCAAAACATCCGCAAAACTGAATATTGTTGCAAACTTGTGTTGAAATGCGCTGTTTATTCTAGTCAATACGAAAACGTGTTAGGTTTTATTTTATTTTGCATTCCTTTCAACGAAAACAGAACGATAGTGGCGGCGTTTGTTATGGCCTTCTGCATATGTTCCCTGTACATACATGCATAGATACCATTCGAAGCTAAAGAAAACAGGTTATTCTTTCAGAAAGATTTCAATGTTTCCAACGTACACAAGCCATAATCATAACAGTTATCGTTTTTCACCTTTCTGAATTTCTCTCGGGGCGCGCAGGACCGTAAACCCTACTTTTATATGGCGTATTTTTTCATTGAATGGACGCTTGTCAATATTTTTCATTTTTTTTGCTCACTTTTAGATCCTCACTTAATCATTCAGTGAGCAAATTTCCGACGGAGCTGAAAGAAGAAAAAGCGGGAACATGTATTTTTAAAAAGCTTTCGAAGATTTATTTACCTTCGAAATAGCCTACCTGCGTTGTAAATTAAAAAAATGAACTTTTAATTTTAGATTTTTTTATTAGGTTCTCCGGGAAATATGGACAGTTAATTGTGTTTGAATTTTACATTACGTAATGTCTGTTAAACGAGTTTTTCAGTTTTTTCTTTATTGATTCTACTGAAGGATAAATTTCACGTACAATGTTCAATGTTCGTAATAAACACTCCTAAGTTTGTATTTGCATAATGTATCTAAAAATGAGGTTATTACTACAATTAATCTGGCTGATTTAGTTCGCTGTATAGTTTGCTACATCGTGCGTTACTTATAATATATCTGCAATAATCATTAGAGAGGATAGAAGCGAGTGAAATAATACCTGTTTTGCAGCGACTAAACAGACTCGTGTTTTGTCGACTCTCGGGGATACCAGTAGGCAGCACGAACTCTTTCTTATGAGATGAATAGATACGAGTCTGTCTAGTCCCTGTTTTGTCCTCTCTAATAATCATTACAGTAGATAAGTTCAGAAGTTTTCTATAGTTTGCTTTCAACATTTTGCAATAAGTTGGCCAACCTTAAATACAAGTATTTGCATATTATATTTTTCGCAATTTTTTAAAAAGTTTTCGGTCAGATGTTTGTATGCTCGTTATGCTCAAGCGTTGTAATAAAAAAAAGTGTCAGTGGCGGTTAGCTGTAGAGAGCCCCAGCTCCCTAGAGAGTCAAATAAAGTGTAGCTAATCCTTTTTATCATTGGCCCTCTGGCCAGGCGACCGCAAAAGAGTGATATAGAGATGTTACGTGGTATTGCTCTATGGTGTGCGTTGGGTGTCCAACGCAGTCAAAGGGGTTAACCACAGCCTGAATAATGGTTCAAAAAAGTTTCATAAGTGCTGTTAGTGAAATTCGAGTTGCATAAAGAGGTGGTCACGAGGTCCGCGAGCTAGGACCATGGTTGCCACCAAAAGGAGTACAAGGTCCAAAAGGAGCCTATCATCGAGCTAAGTCGCATATTCCTTTTTGTTTGTTGTTTTTCTATATATATTCATATTTATGTGTTGTCAACCTGTTGCTCTGAACCAGTTAGATGATATACTTTGTTGTTGTAAATGTTACATAATATTTAATTTTCGCGGGTCCCATTTTCTGTAATAAATCTAATTTTTGTATATTTTTTGAATTTATTATTGTTAATTGTAACTTGCTTCATTTTCACTATTTTTTGTAAAACATTGTTTTGAAATCAATTTTTTTATTTTCTAACGCCTGACTACTATTTATTGGAGAATCACGCGAGTTGGGAAAGCTGCTATCTACGAAATCATTAAAACATTAAAACAGTCCCATTAACCTGGTGTAATTCTGCGTCTAACACGGATGCTCTGTTGCAGTCTTTATAAAAACAAAAATTTCTAGTATTTTGTCCCAGGCTTCTTTTTAACATCTTGGCAAGGAAGCTAATCTGCATCGTTTGATGTTCAATTTGCCAAAAAACTACGAAAATTTACATGCATTGAAGAGAGACAAAAGGTTGTAATAATATATAGCTTGTTCAATTAAGAAGATGAAACTTATATCATGCGTTCTCTATATTTCAATATAATTTTGTGTTATACAGCATTTGTCTTCAAATATTTTTTCTTCCCGAAATATCTACATATATAGTAAGTATGTAGCTTAGTGACAATAGTTTGAGCAAATTCTTCCATATCTACGTATTACATTTGAATATGTACTAGATGTGTGACTTTAATTTCGAAGATAGGAAGAAACAAATGTTAATCTATCGAACTCCATTGAACCTATTCAATCAAAATTTGTTCAGTAGATCTGAATTGAAAATCTAATCCTAAATACATCATTATATTTATTTACTGCGCGAAGCATTCTACTAGGCTAGACGACTAAAAAGAATATCTAATTTGAATATTCGGTCGGATTTTATAAACGTGAGAAAGATGTATTTACTTCCATAATACTATATCATATTTCAGAGCGAGGCGTAGCGGATTGGCGCGCGAGATTGGCTGCCAAGTTTGGTAGTTAGAGGTAGGTAAGAGAAATTTCAAATTTCACAAGTAAATCCCAAGTTTGATGGAAATATAATTCACGCGTATAACTGTGTAAAGTTATTACGGTAACAGTGAAACGGAGTCCTGCTGTATAGTAATGTACAACTTGAGGAGGAGAACTGAGAACTTTCTGTGTGTGTTCGGAAAGCGGAAATTACAGAAGTAGCTGTATGGAAAATACCCCCGCCTCTATTTCCGATAGTTAGGTACCCTATTGATATATAGATGCGTATCTCACTTCAATTCCATTTAAATGTTTTGCATTCCGCACTGTATTCATTTGCTTTGAGTACATTATTTTTATAACATGCGCTACAATTTTTATGAATTTTACACCAAAAGTAGGAGATAAATTTCCTTGAATAAAAAAAAGGAAATTGTCGGGCGTCAGTTTAAAATTATCTGCAACTACAGTTACCTACCTTGTATTTTTTGGTTTTTATACTTCATGGGGATTTCAACAGTGATATTTCCATTGAATATTACCGTAGTAGTTTTAATATTATATTCTGGCGGTTTTTCCTGGACATTTTGCGCTGTAAGATAATCCTTCCCAGGATTTGTAACTTTCAGTCTAAGGTTATCAGTGATTTTTATATTTCCGGCGTTATATTTTAAGATAATTTTACTCAAATAATTTATCTTTACGTGAACTTTTTTCCTTATTAGGATAATTTTCAGGAAGATATACCTTGACCGTTTTGGAATCCCTTGAGCACCAGTAAAATGTTTTTATCGACTCCAGCATTTTCGTTTTGTTTGTTAACACGACATATCAAAAATTTTGTCGCGCTAACATTGTAAAATAAACAAGGAAATCATATATCAAAATGTATCCGTTCGGCAGCAGCTTTAGATAAAGTCTAGCCACTTTATGGAGGCAAAAAACAATTCCTTGAGAGAAATACACCTTAACAATGAGGAATTCTTTCACTTTGTAGGTGAAGAACTTTGCAGATATACAAACTCAGTGGCAAATATACAACGACAATATTTTAAACAATGTAAAGGAAACTTATACGATAACAAAGCTGAAAATCAATAGAAAACACTACGTGACGATCAAAAGAATCAAAAGATCAAAAGAAAAATTAATTTTACAAGAAGACAACATAATACACATGTTGTTGCGAATACAAAGTAATAACCTTGTCAATTGTTTAAAAAGCGAGAACAAATTTACCAGCCTTTTACTATAACCAAGGATTTCACAATTTATGCTTAATTAAAAACATGTGTTGGATCACCACGTAATCGAAAATAGAAAGGGAGCGCATACGAGCTGCCTAACAATGTAATAGAGTTGTAAGACTCAAATTCAACTAATCAGCTTAATTCAATAGTAATAAATATGCTCGATTTCAATCAAAATAAAGAAGAGGAATTAATATATAGAAGAGCTTGGAATTTAGTTAAATGCTTTTATTTTAAAGTAGGTAAGAACAGTAAACAAATTTTTAATTCCTGTAGTATGTATATGCCCTGTTAGTTAAATAGTAATGGTTTTTTCGACCATTTCGTCAGAGGAAGAAGTTATAGATATACCAACTAATTTGGAGAAGTCATGATTCTCTAGAGTCAGATGTAATCCTTTTGAGGCATTCAGAAGCAGATACCGGTTCAACAAAGAATAGGTACCTTTATGTAGTGAGTAAATGTTAATAACATCGTGTTCGAAATAACAACGTAGGCTTCCACGACCCGAGTTTGATGAAGCTAAACGTGTTTCGGATTGCGGAAATGTTAGCCCCGATTTGACATGTACAAGAGTGAAACACTTCGGAGATGTTTCGATACTCCTGTGCTCTATGTTTATTCAGTCCATTCTTATGCAATACATAATTCTCGGAACGACTGACGAAGTCTGAGCTTATAAAATTTGTAACCTTATGGAACCAATACTGCCATATCCACAAAAATACTGTCCATAAACTAAGCATAAGAGGACCCTTGTTTTCGATTTAACATTTTTTTTCCATATGGATGGTTCCATAGACATCGCTTTTATATTGTGCTAGACTTGACGATTCATTTTTCCCATAGAATTAGCATAGTCTTTAAAAACTTTATTTATACATTTGCGGGAAAGGGATATTTCACCAAATTTTTATCGCAAGGTTTCAGCAGAATTAAAGGTCGTACAATGCCCGCTTAAATCGAGCACTGTACTATTCCTTTCATGTATCATCCTTCATTGTATCACTTTACTATTACCCCTTACCGCAAAGACTTCAGTGAAACTTACGGCACGTTTCGATAGCTAAGTTATCATCTTCAGCAGCAATACTGAACCAGTTCAGTGAAGTGTTTCAATGCTCACTTATTGACTTTCTTAAGGATCCCATTAACACCTTTTAGGAAAGTATCCGAATTGAAATTAGAAGTAATCAGAATCAATTATGTTTCCTTAGTTTTAGGCCGTTTGCTTTGATGAGTAAATTTTTGTATTCATTTACTAAAAAAAGCAATTTTCATTTCTGAAGCCCTTCTGGCCTTCGAGTTCATCTGTGTTATTTTGTGGAATTATTTTTTTGCTAATTTTATTGTTTGTGATGTATATTTTGTTGTTTTATTATAATCATCTTTGTATTAGGCTCTCTACGTCATTTGTCAAGCCGCTAACCTAACCAAAAGCTGTTGTGGATATGCTGGTTATAACTCTCCAAAATCGTTATGCTACTATTAGTTGTCTACAACGTGTGATAGAACCTCTTATTTATTACGAACAAATATATCAACAAATATTTTCTTAATTATCTTCTGCAGCATTTATTGTTCTTCTAAAACCAAAGAATAAGTAACTTTGAATAGGTCCATTTTGTGCGAAAAGATATTTTTGCTTTTATTATTAACCTTAAAAAGAATTAATTTGGAAAAAGTTCTAATTATATTGTAGAATTTACATTTCAAATTTAATGAAAATATTTACCGCAAACAAATAATTGATATCCATTCTATACGTGCTCATGTAATCTGATATATAATTGCGTAACTGTTATTAATGATCGAAAAGCGTTGGCTATCAAATTATCAGAACTATTTTATGGTGTGGCATGGAAATTGTAGTTGTGTATTTTAACATCGAATTTAGGATCACGTATTTGTAATTGAGATGCACAGTATACTCTAAAATTTAATTCAATATAGGCAAAAAAGCACTCGACTCTTTATTTGCTTTGATTCGGTAGTGTATGTATTCAAATTTTGTGTTATCGACATTTTGTTGAACCGGTAACCGTGTACGGGTACTAGGATTGGAAAACGAATGAATTTTTGTAATACATTATATAGCATAACGAAAATTACATGTTAAACTTCTAAACAGAAAAAGTGCATATTTTTCTTCTTTTTGTTAAATTCTTGTTTATATTATATACATCCAAAATGGATAATTTTCAAGATACTTAAGAAAACGTGTGTTGTAGCACAATTTCTATATAAAAAGTATCCGCCCATGTAATGTGACGTTATAAAATGATCAACTCTGGTCTCATGTCACGTGACCATTAGTAAACAGCTCGGCATTGATAAAATGCCATCTTAATCTTTTATTGCAGGCAATGCAGGTACGCTTAAATAATACTGAAGAAGGACGAATGTTTTAGAATTTTAAAATCTTGAGATGGGTCAGGCTAATAGTCCTGCAAGATTCAAATTTTTAAAATATGGTTAGTGTGGGTTTTTGTAGAAAATTGACGCGTTGGTTCCTCGGTAACGCATGAAAGTAAAACGACTGCAATGTGCAATATGTATTTTGAATAAAACGGTAACAAGATAACAAATTAATAAATAAAAACTCAATACAGATGTATTAACTGGAATGCGTAGACGATGCTTCAATAGAAAAGTATTTAGTTGAAGGGGTCAAACTGGAATTTGAGTATAAGTCGTAGTAACTTCATCGCAAGTAGCTAATTGTCAAAAAGAAGCCTTATAAAAATGAAATTAGTTTTCTTTTCAATTCTACAATTCTTCTACAATTTATTCTATCGATATAGTACAGCCGAAAGTGTGTTCGAGATACTCTCGAATTTCACGATCATACGTTTCATCTAAATAACTTCCGCAAACATTGATTTCGAAATTATCTCTATTTTTTCCTCGCGTTAAACATTACGATACATTTAATTACCGCTTAGCTGTAATGTATACATATATCTTTTAAACTTGTAGCACCCTGTTATTGGGCACAACTTGTGCGTGGTGAATAATGATCTACCCTTGAAATAAATAATTAGATATATAAGATGTTCCATTTAATATAAGAGAGTGTACATCTACTTTCAATACAACCAAAAGTGTCATATTATCGAAAATATGTTAGCTCAATAGCTTATATTAAGTTTAGTATACTGCAAATCTTTCATATAGCAACGTATATAGTGTTTTATGAGATATCTTGCATATTTCCATTCAAATTTTGCGAAAATTTCCAAACAAACATGAATATATTATGATCTTTGTAAATACCCTTTTCAACCAATATTTTTACAACACTTACAATAATGTAAAAAAACAATAATTCATATTATTGTATTGTCCTGTTTAAATATTTTAATTAATACAGAAACTAGGTACATATCTATATGTAATATGAATACACTTATGATGTAAATTGCTTAATTATTTTTTATTATTTACATTATAAACTAGAACTTGTGGAGCGGCGCAAGACCTATTTTATAGAGATCTCTTCGCTACATATTCGTTGTTTTGTTGGAAATTTTGTTTATAAAATAATAACAATAACGTGTTTAATTCCCAACAGAGCATCTAGATTTCCATATTTGGATTAGATGTCAAAGAAAATTATGGGACTTTACAACCACAGCAACCATCGGTGTTATCATCGCAACTCTACATGTAACAGATTACAAGTAAATTGTAGTTTAATTTTTTTATTATTCTAGTTAGACTAGTTTGTAGGAAAAGTTCTATATATCTATCAAACGTATATAATATCTCACTCCAACGACCATATCTTTTGCGAAAGGTGAAAATGTTAATAAGGTCTCGCCTTGAACTCTGTTAAACAATCCTTTTTACTGAGGCTAAAGTGCATTCCGTTCACGCTGAAAATGAAAAATCGCAACAATTTTCTTCCATCGAATCAATTAACAAAGCTTAGGTAGGCTGAAAGTTTTGATATTTTGAAAGGATTGTTTAAGCGTTATACAGGGTGGGGAGGAATTCTAAGCAAAAAATTAAAAACAAAGTTTTTTCCGTTCGACCATTGTTTTGGAGATATCGAAGCATAAACTTTTCTGAACTTGGTCATAAAATTAATAGCAGGTCATGCGTTGAAACAAAAAAAACTTAAAAGATTAAAAAATTAAAAAAGATATTTTGTCTGGTGTTGAACTAACAATGAAAAATATTCCAGCATTTTTTACGTTTATGACTTTTGCAATGGCAATATTGTGGAAAGAAGACGAGAATAACAAAAAGGTTATTCATGAAAGACTGCGACAATGTTGAACTGGTGGGTGAAAATCCACCATACAACGCTGAAACAGAAGAAGAAATAAGTGATGCAGTGCTTAAGGAACCAGGTATTAATACCAGAAGGATTACCCCCCTCTGCAAATTTCTTAAAATTTCGTTTGGAGAACTTTAAACAGAGAACTATTATATCCTTGCCAATATAGTGGCATGGATATCTTGATAATTATTAGCATGTCCATAATTTACAATTAGGAGATTGAATACAAAGATCGGCACCTTCGCGAAGGCTCCTCGAACAGCATAGGTAAGATCGACGAAGCTACTTTTACCAGAGATGGTATCAATAACTGTCGTAATGAGTGTGTATGGTCAGTAGAAAATCCGCACACGTATAGAAGACTTAGTGTTTAACACAGATTTGCATTTATCAGGTGGTGTGATATTTTCAAGGACCGTATACTGCCAGTACGAATTCTGCTGCATCGTTTATATGCCATTTCCTCCTTGGAATTGTTGGATAATCTCTTGCACTGCGTAATATGATGTGGTACCAACATAATGTGGCCCCATTACATTCTGCAAGAGTTGTTGTAGAATAGCTGACAATCATCATAATGGAAGATGAATAGGTAGGCAGGGTCCACTTCAGTGACATGTTAGGTTGCCAGATCTAAATCTATTAGATTTTTACATCTGTAGCCACGTAGAACGACTAGTTTATGCAGAGAAAATTCAAAATGATGAGCAATTACAGGAAAGAATTATGAAGGTTGCCCTTGAAACTGGAAATGAACAAGATTTTGTTGTAGTTTATAATTTAATGCTTTTACGTCTTCGGGTTTGCACTGCGGCTGGCGTTGGACTTATCGAACACGAGTTTCAACTTAAAGAAGAGTTATAATGCTTTCTGTATAACCGTCACAGTAATTAAATGAAGTTTTCATGTGGCTTACTGTTAGTTTCTTGCAAAACTTGAAATTATATCTTTTACAAGTATGGGCGTCGATATCACCAAAATAAAGGCGAATCGTTACTTCGAGTATTTTGTTTAGAATCTAATCTCGAACGCGAATTTTAATTTTTTCTTCTTGATATAAACCACCCTGTAAGCTGACATAGCCGCATATTAGAATAGCGAAACTATTGAACTGTTGAAATGATTTCGAGCTTCGGCAGGATTGATTCAGGTTTAGCCGATACGCCACGAGAAGCGAAAAAGATTTTCGATGTAAAACGTACTTGACAGCCTGCTTTACATAAGCAGTTAATGGATAACAAATGAAAATCGGATTATCCAGGAGTTTCTTCAAATTATTTCCGCACTCTCAGTGTTTAGTCCCTTTCTACTTACATGCAGATGAAAACCAAAGCCACTACTTAACCACTAATATTTTTATTTCGCCGGCAGAGGTAAAATTACCTCTATGTTATATAGGATAAGTTATAGACGGTGGAAAAGTTGCCTCCTACTTTCGGGATTATTTTCGTCCTTTGTTTTGGAGTATTCTCTTAAAAAAAAAAATAAAAGCAGCTAAATTTCCGCTATGCAGTAAGTATATTGAAAACTTTGTGCAATATTTTACACGGTGAATAGACTAGACAATATCGACATGCATGGTGGAGTAATTTCCCGACTTGGCTGTGCTATTTGCTGCTTATTTTTAGTTATCTTCGCAATATCTAGTCTTCCTGACTTATGATGGCTTCTTTTGGGCGTCTTTGGGCGTCGCATTTCCTTGAGATATTTTCTTTTATGTGCTTAGTATGTAAAAAAAGCCAAATTATTGAAATAGATACAGCATAATCGAACAGTTTCTAAATACCACGCAAACATTGTGTGTGTTCGTCATTGCAAATTCTCTTGTCAGCTTTTTACACCTTCTATTATTCTTTTGAACTCTGAAACACTCTGAATGTAATTTAGCGCAATCTTAGTGACCGAGGTAATTATTTTCTTGAACTCAGCGATTACAGAAAATGTTCAACACGTAAAACAAATTAAAGCAAAACTCATTTAGAGATACAAGTTTACGTGAGCGATGTAGAATTACTATTGACGGGTTGATGTTAGCCTTGGGAATTCTACAGCCAACTTTCGACTACTAGGAGCACGTCATCGATTGAACCAAACTGGAAGTAGTCCGGACATATAATTGAAAATGTCGATTACACAATCGAGTGTGCTTTAGTATTTTTAGAATTCTAGGGATATTGCGGACTTTATCCATTACGTGCATTGTTATTATTCTTGTTATTGTTATCTGCATTTTCCCAACTTTAAGATACCGTTAAATGAAATGGTTGCTTTTAGAGAGATGTTAACTTTATTTCGCTTATTGCTTTTAGAATAAGATTTGTTTTTATGTAGTTGTTTTGTATAAAACGGATTTTTATTTAATCGCAGTTTCAATTCAATTGTAACTAATACTTACCGGAAAGGTACAAAAGTAACTTAAATATTGAAAGCTACTAAGTTGGGCTATTTATGTGATTCGAGAAGTAAGTCGATTAGCTTAAATCTGAAAGTTGTTCATAAATGATGTATCTATGTAGATTACTTGTGCAGAATGTATTTTGGAAATGCGTTTTGTCTATACTCAATATACGGCGTTGCTGGAGAGATGTCACTAAATTACATGCGCAAATTTTCAAAACAAATGCCTTTAGGGTGCGTAAAATAGTTGCATCTTTGATCTAGTAATATTGTGTAAATGTTTAATTTACAGTGATTGTGGCTTTCGTATCGTATGAAGTGAAATACTATGAGGCTGCGTAAGATTGTTAATATGTCACCTATTGAGTTATATAAATAAAAATAATCCTTTTAGACAAGTTCTTAAATATTCTCTTTGTCTGAATAAATATACTATAACAAACGTCAGAAGGACTTGGAAGAATAGTGACAAAAATCTTGAAATATAACAGCCCTTATGCGCATTTTTATGAATTTATTTCAAAAGCACCGATTACTTGAACAGCATTCATTATGTTAATGTCATTTTAGAAAGATTTCGTTCTAGTTGATCGTGAAGTAACAAACTAGGATTTACATCGTTAATTTAATTTTTTTAATTCTTCTTAAGTAGCACCTTCTTCTGCATTCACCATACATTTCTAACCTCTTAAAACAAGTGTTTGCAGTTAAACGCGAGTCTTGCATTTGGATATTGTATCCGAGTGGTTTCTGGTGATCGATATTTGGTTACCACGACAATAATAAACAAAACATACTCATATTGCTGTTTGAGCTATTGATTCGAAATTTCAAGCGTAAATGCCTATTTACGAAAATAATCGTGCTTACGTACGTAAAAATAGTGTTAATATGTATGGAGTTCAGGATAACACAAAAGCATCCGAGCGTGCAGCACTTAGCGTGCTAAAAGAGCGCAGTTTCTGCAAATATTTGCGCAATGTATCAAGGTAGGAAGAAGAAATTTTGAGCATTTATTGCAATTAGATAACCAAATAAATAGTTATTAAGTTTGTTCATATTATGTTTAAATTGCCTTAAATTTTTTGTTTGGATTTAAAATTTATGGTGATATGTTCACGTTTACATCTCTTATAATTAAAAATACATAATAATACATAATAAATAAATAATCTTCCTCTGTGCCTTTGGCATTGCAATTTTTTCTTTGTATTTTTGTATTAGTAGAATTAATGCTTCCACAGGCTCTAAATCTTGCTTTTAATCGCGGTTGCGATCGACATCGATCAGGTTGGCGTAGCTTAATATATAGTATTTGTTTTACCTTCAGCAAGTTATAGCTATGTACTTCAGCCTACATATTTTTCAATCAATAATTTAAGATCGTCAGTTTGTTTCGTTTACTGCTGTCATGATAGTCAAACCATAATAACATTAGAAATCATTTGGATGTAATTTGGAAGCGAGAGATGTCATGATGTGCCAATTCGTTAAACTTTGGTGATAAATACCGGAAAGTTTGCATATTTCGAATGCGTTCTTATATAGAGACAAGTAATATAATGTTCACATCACGTTTGGTTCATTTCTAAATGGAGAAACTTAAAACGTGATAATTAGAGATGATAAGAGATAATAAGAGATGATTTTGGATTTATTTCTTTTTTAAAGCGACTAGACAGATTCATTGGAATGGATATCATGTTGTCTACCGGTGTCCCCGAGAGTCGACAAAACAAAAGTCTGTCTAGTCTCTCCAAAAAGTAATAATTACATCCGCCTTTGTCCTCTCTAGTGATAATATACATAACGATATATATATAAAATACGAGACCAGACTCTTGGTACATTACTTGTCGACCACACGTACATGGAAATATTCTTAGAAGATGATATGATATCACAGAATTTTAAATTGCTATTATTTACACAATGGAAGCAATTTTACAATTTTCGAATACCTGTAAATGATTTTGAAAATTCAATGAGGCAATGCAATCAATATTCAGAAGCGCATTAGCGTTATAGTAATATACACCTATTAAGTGAAAAATACGGTTATTGCTATTGATAAGTGTAAATAAAAAATTTGTTTTTCAAAGTAAACTAAAAATTAGACGATTGGATCATGCACATTTGTGATTTCTAACCAGTTGGAAATTAATAGCTTCTCCGTTTACTACGTGAAAAATAATTTTATAGAAAGTTCTCTTTGCTTGATTCAATGCTAATATTGGAATTATTTTTTACACCCAAGATTAAGCATAATGTTTGCTGTTTTAAATTAAACATTTCTCATTTGATAGTTGAGGTAAACCTAGATAAATTAGCCTTGTATATTATCCCAGATGCTTCTGCATGTCTATAATATCGAGTACTTCGCACAGAAAGTAATAGGAGAATATAAGAATAAGAAAGATAGGTTCTACAAAATGTCGTTAATACAAAACTTCAGCCATAACGATTTCTAACTAGTAAACGTCCTTGATCTCGGGCTTCCAACGAATCGAGTGTTTGTTCCCGTCTCTTTAATTTATTTGATTTCACTTTCTTATACAAAACTAAATTAGATCTCATTCTCGTTCTTGACGTCTTCTAAATGCGTACATTAAAGGGACAAATTATCCTTGTTAAAGTGAACTAAATTCTTCTTAAAGATTTCTTTCAAAAAAAAAAAGGGAAAACTCTCCCGCTAGTAATTAATCAACGTTGAAATTCTGTTGATAAAAATAAAGTCCGTTTATTTTTAGTACTCTGATTGATAGTTTTTCCAGTTTGTTCGTTCAGTTAGTTTGTCCGTTTTTTGCTTAAATTGGAAGTGTTACTTTTAATTGGTGGCGGTTGATGAGGAGGTCGCTTCTATTTCCTCCTTGCATACTATTGCGATGCTTAAAAATGCCTAAAAATTTCACACCTAACAGAAGATGGGGATATCCGTCCGTCATTTCTTATATCCTTCGTAGGTACCTTTACATGGTTAAATACAATATTCTCCTTTTAAGCAAATTCAGTATTATTTACCTTCACCTACAGTAAATTACTTTTCCCTAAGATCCATCTTATTTATTATCTGGTTTTATGTATTTTTGAAAGACGATTTTCATCTAAATGTGGATTTTGTGATAGTCGTGGAATACATAGTGTAATATAAATATATAGAGATGATTATTTGCAAGATATACTTAGGTGCTAAGGGAGGAAATAGAGGAAAACTTTCCATGATGTCACGCCCTAGTTAAAGTATAAATGAAACTATGTAATTTGATATCAAATTGGACTACCTTCGAAGGAAAACTCTTGTTTTATATCTTTCTTGAACAACCGTGAGGGCGAGAGAGACAGAGAAACATTCTGTGAGTACAATGGATTTCTTGACAATTGGATAAAAGACTCAATGTGCAGCTTAGCATAAAAGTAGCTGTATTTTATATATTTTAATGCCAATAGTTATCTCATTAATGCTGCGGAAAAAATTGAGCATTCGTAATTTTACCATCTTTAAAAATCGAAAATCTATAGAATGATGCAACACGTTGCAGTTGTAGTTTTTAATAGCTGGTACATAAGATATGTGCAAGGCTATTAATTTCTTGGCATTTTTGATTGCATCAAATAAAACATAATATTACGAATTCCTTGAGTAGTCCTCTTAACCGTAAATCAAATGTCACGAAATATTTTAGGTTTAAGATGTATCGACTTTGGACGATTATTTTTTTCTGAATATTTTGGCAGATATAAAGCAGCATTTATTGAAAGCGGTAGTTTCTTAATGAAACGTATTTATATGTTTAATAATTATCTCTAACTATAAATATCTGTTCATGTAATTCACCAGGATCTTAAAGCTGATTTGCATAGCTAATATTAAGGAAGATATGTTGATATTAGCTATGCTTCAAGCACAACATTCGAGCCTATATCTGTTAATATCCCAGGAAAAAATGAATTTTCCAAGGATGATACAGAATACACCATATCACTTAGCTTGTATTTAAGGAAACTATGCAAAGAATGTATAATATACAGATTTTTCTATTTGAAATAGGAACGTTGGTATTTAATTCATATTCGACTAAGAATGCAATAAGATTGAAAATATAAAAAAAAATACATATTCTTGTCTGCAGTACTGTCCACCAACATTTGAAAGAGATAGTTTAATTAGCTTTAGAGATACATGTAATAGCCAATTATTGGGAATGGGGCCCTATATGTTCATTAATTAAATTACAGATACTCCTCTTCCTTTTGAAAGAGATAACGTTTGTTCTTGCTAGAAATCTTCCGGCCGAAAATTAATTTACTATCTTCTTCATCCTTCCTAGAGGCAATTTATGTTTATCATTACTTTGTATGTTTGCTTCTAATTCTAAATATATGCAAATGAAAGGTTTTTGAGAAAATCTATATCGTGTTTACTCACAAAGTGAGGCAACCTTACATTTGGGGTGCACACGCTGAACTCCACCTTCTTTAGCAACCGCAGGCATCTAGCAGATAGGTCGAAATGTAATGGGAACCAGTTGCTGTAACCTATTTATCCTTGTCAGTGGAAAATATCAAGTTTACCTGGTGGCGGGTATCATTTTGCGGGAAAAGGCATCAAAGGAACATAAATAGAGTAAGCGAATGTCGTCCGGGAACAAATATAGTGAACGATGTCTAAGCAGGCGTTGGTTGTCACGGAATTTGTACTAGAAAAATGAGAAATAATTGTTACCGCGTGAAGTTTCAACATTGCAAAGGAGCGGATATTAAGGTGTTTCTGGTATGGTAAATGGAAGGTATTAAACGTAATAATTTACTTGAATATGTGTTCTATTTAATCTCGTATTAGGGGCAAGCTAGGGAATTGTAATAAGGGTTTGGAAATTTGTAGGGCATGTCGTTTTGTTAGCAAGTGTTGTTAATTAACGAAATTTTCTAAAAGCTGATGTTTTAGAAAGCAAGTTACGTTACGAATTATTCGATCGATGTCCTACATTGTATCATCGAGCAAGCTACAATTAACCTCTATGTAATAACAATTACCTCTGTGTAATTACAAGATCGTTTAATTCGATTAGTCAGCTTAATTAGCGATACGAAGAAGAACACTGGGATCGTTCTCACTATTATATTTGTCTGTATTGTCACTATTATTTGTCCTGTACATTACAGTCCATCTAGTCAAGCTCACTATTGCTGTATGAAGATGATAGCTTAGCTATCGAAACGATCGTACTGTTCGAGTGAAGTGTTTGTGGTGAGAGGTGATAGTGAAGTGTTTTAATATATATCATAAGTGGAGAGGACAGAGGCGGGTGAGATTGTTGCTATATTGCGGCGACTAGACAGACTCGTGTTTGTTCGTCTCATAAGAAAGGGTTCGTGTGCCTGTTGGTTTTCCCGAGAATCCCGAGAGTGGTGGTTCTACCCGCCTTTGTCCTCTCTAATGATAAGGACGTAAATAGTCTTTTTCTCTGGTAAGGCTTTGATAGGTAGTAGCAGTGTTTGTGTGTTTGTCTTTTTCAAACGAAAGTCGCTATTTTAAAACCATTCCTTTGGTTAATAGTTTCATATGCTATAAACACTAGAGGGACGCCATTGTGAACTGGACGTGCCTCCGGTTTTGTATTCTGCCGCAAAATTGCTTGTTTTCTTTCGTCAAAAATGATTGTATTACCTTGAATGAATGCTTTCTAATTCCGCAGTAGTTTAATCTGGTAAAAGAAATGGGTACTTCGACAGAATCGAACACTTATAAAAAGACTTGCTAGGCGATTTTTAGTGATTTGATGCACAATACCATCTTTGGGTTGGGTTTGAATAATAAAATTTACAGTAGCACCTGCTGCTATTTCAATTTCCTTTCTTCTTCGCAAATGAAATGGAAGTCAAAATAAATACCTTTGTTTGTCTGTTAATAAGTTGGCTAGCTAGAATAGTTAATTTAAAATCGTGCAAAGTTACTTTAACGAAATAAGACTGAAAAACAAAATTATTATTGTATAGGTATCAAATCAATTAGCGTTTCCCGGCTCTTTTTTCAGTCTAATGGTTATTAGAACAAAAGTTAAGCTGTTTCCTCCGTATTTGAAAGAATGGATAATCGGTAGATTGTCCCGGACGACAGAATCCTAGATCAAAGCAAGGAAACAAAGAAGTTAGCACATTGCATTATTTAACACAGCGCATATCGTATCATACAAAAGGTTAATAAACGGGTACCAGCACAATGTGATTTTCTTAAACATATTTTTCCGAGTTCCTGCAAATGCAAAAGTTTGCACTTATTTTCATTATCACTGTGGAATAATCAGTACAAGAATCTGCAGTTTTATGTTATGCATGGAAAAGCTAACGTTGAAGCGATGTGGCAATGTTGTAGATACATTGCCACAATAGTCAAAGATCCTAACATCAAAATGTTAAACCGCCGATAATTACACGGTGACGGGAGTGGCATCTGTCTAAATTATCCGACTTCTCGAAAATGCCTTTAAATTATTAATTGTTTGATAGGTGATTTTGGTCCTGGAATATGGCAAATCTATACATAAAGTTCAGTTTTCCCGAAATTTGTAAATTTTACACTCTATCTATATATTAGAGGTGCGAATTTTGAAAATTATGTTGGCCCGACTCGACTTATTGGTTAGGACGGCCCGGCTCTATGGACTCGTCTCATTTTCAAACGCCGCTCGTCGTACCATCAATTCCATCGGTTGTCGTTCCAACGGTTTCCCTTTCTTTAGGTAAATTAACGAATAACGAATAACGATAACGAATCGTGGCAATTAGTACTGGCGAACATCCATTAATTAAATTAATGTGATAAACATGGTACACTTCGGCTCTGGCCGGCCCACTCGCATCTCTACTCTGCTAATGATAAACGATAGGGTAACAATTTTAATATTAGAATAGTTTCAATAATGAATTCGGCCAGGAAGAAAGGATAATACGCAGAGAGGATAAAAGCAAGTGAAATCATACCTTCTTTGCAGCGACTAGACAGACTCGTGTCTATTCGTCGTCTCATAAGAAAGGGTTCGTGTTGCCTACTGGTGTCCCCGAGAGTCGAAAAGAAAAAAAAAACACGAGTCTGTCTAATCGCTGCAAAACAGGCAAAAACAGGTATGATTTCACTCGCTTTTATACTCTCTAGTATTAGGGTATATCGACATTGTTATCAGTTGAAGTCGAAAGTGAAAATGATGGAATTTTCTTATGCGGTGCATGTAACACTACCGGAAGTGAATTTCACTTGAGGAAAACTTTTGTCACATTTTTATCTGGGAACTCGAATTAAGTGCATAGAATGAAAATTTGCTGAATATCAATCTGTTCTCTACGATCTAAGTTTCATAGATTTTTCAATGTTCGGGTTCAGGATTATCCCTTGTAAGTTTAGACCCTTTCTCCGCTGCTAACAGAGTACTTTACAATAAATATTACAGTAACAATGGAAAACTCAACACAACAACGCATACGACAGCGATTATCCCGAACTTCAGTCGTTAATCTTTATAGACGACAATTAGTGTCTCGGGACTTTCCTCTTATTTTTCCCTTTAATAACAAATGATGTTTTAAGGTGATTTATCTTAAAGATTTATTGTCGAGCGACCGCTGTACGTTTGAATCACTCCGCACATCTTCCCTTATCTTATCAATGGTTGCAATAAATGGGTGCAATAAACAAGAGGAGGGGTATCGATGGAGAAAAGATTTTAGGATTCTTCCACTTTTTTTCTTTTAAGTTGCAAAGTTTTTAGAGGCATTCATCTATTAGGTGGATTCATTGAGATATTTTATACATTTTCCGAACTGGAAGTGATGCACTATTTAGCCTCTGTAAACACCAGGCGACTGTTATTAATAAATTTTTGGCATTTTCGGTAAGGGCAATTTTTAGAATTGAAAGTTTTTTTTGTGAGTCTCAATATTGAAACAAAAACGTTTTTTTTTTTTGCCTTTGTCGATCCAAAGTTCTGTACATTAGAACATTTTGTATTATTCATTTAACTAGGTTTGGTGACGGCCTCTATTTTTGCGTTAAATGTATCGCATGTTCTCGTTACCACTTTATTACGGTCTCCATAAATGACAAACAAACTTAATCTTTGCTTGCATAACTTAAACCCGCTGGCATTGTTTATAATTGAAAACCCAATGCTGAATTGTTCGGTAATATTCATAATTAATTTAAATAAAGTTGGATCGCTATAAGAACTACATAACCTACATTCTCATCGGTGGGCACCTTCTTTGGAAAAAATTGTGCTACAACATACATTTTCCTGAATATCTTGAATATATTAATTTCAGACGCAAAATATATTTTCCTACAAAAGAAGTTTGATAAGAAAGAGAAAAATAACTAGTTGTATTAAGACAAATAATTTTCGACACCTTTCCACACAAATTTCCAACAAATATAATCATTTCAAATATGGTGAGAAATAATGACATAGTTGTTTAACAAACAAACCTTAAGGTTAATTCTATTCAAAATAGCATAACTAGCAATTGCTTTCGGTATTTCCAAGTTCTCAAAATTTTCCACTGCATATAATCGATGCAGTGTATTTTTATTAATAATATAAATATTATTATTAAAAATATAAATAATTTATTTTCTGTTTACTTTCATTGAAATGGTAAATGGGGAGATACCTTCACAAATTTAAATACTAAATGTATATATATACCTTAATAAATGTTAGAAGCAATTGAATTCATATTAATAGGATGACGATAAATGCCGAAATATTAAAAAAAAAAATGCCATAACATCAAATAAAACAGAGTAATAGGTATTATCGTGATCTAGCTCGAACGAATTTTATCGCTAATCTACAAGAACACTGACCTCATGCGGGTAATGAAGATGGGAGCCAAGTCTAGGGGATCCCACAACCCCAAATCCGACGATCGTACCTCCTCCCAGCCGCTGTATTTCACCAATGAGCAAGCAGGAGATGGCACATCTGCAAAAAAAGCATCCGTAAGTACTTAGCGGGACGCATGTATACATGGTACTACGGTCGTATTAATGCAAGTTCATGTAACACTTATGCAAATTTTTAATTAAGGTGGGAAAGAAGTAACGTAGCAAGTGCTGATGCTGATGAAATTTATATACACGTCCGAGCTCAATTAAATAAGGGTACGCGTTTGAACTTTATGAGACCGGCGACATTTTATCATTTATTAAAAAAATATTCAAATTTTAGGTGTAGCTCTCACTTGGGATTCCGCGAGAGATTTCCGCTTACTTGAAAAATATGGCCGCACAGACATATAAATCTAAAAGGTCGGAGTGATTAGAGTTCAGGAAAATTTATTTCGGGAATAATGAAATATTTTGAAATGTCTGCGGGAACGGCAGAATGGGAAACCTTATTTCTTCAGACGTCTTTTCCTGAATTCGTTGGTATTTAAATGGTGAAAGATCAGATAATTGAAATTTGGCTTTTTATATTGAAGAAATACTTTGGTTTTAAGAAATGCTCTAATAAGGCCATGGAACTTTCTTAAAGCGTTCGTCGCTAACAGATATTATGTGGGATATTTATAATATAAAGGATCCAAGTGGATTCTGTGTGAGGCCATCTTAGGAGAGAAATTGAAAGAGGGTTCCTTTTTTGTGAGAGAATATACTTTAAATCTTGTTAGAATAATTCCTTTTGTAATGCTGTTGTTTTTTTTTTTTTCACGAACTTGTGGTCATATATTCAACCTAACAGCTTTGTTTAAGTAGGCAATTATAAAACGCATTAATTGATGGAATTACTCAGGACAAAAGCAATACAAATGTAGAAAATGATAATCAAAGAACATCTTTCTGCATATCCAGCGTCGTCAGCGTCTCCTGAGCACATTCCCTACCTCGAATTCCTTTTTTCTTCTCGACCCTTTCAAGAACTATGTCCCTTTACGCCATCCAGCGCCATTGCTTTTGCCAGGAGTGATTCAAGTGATTCATAGGTGTGTGTGTAGTAGATCATGGTAAATCTGAGGGATTACTTAATGCGCAACTAACTACCTAGAGCATTCACGTACGGAGTCTAGTTGTTTAGTTCAGCGGGCCAAAAGTATCCAATTTTTGTCACTGCTTCCTAGACGCCAACCGCGTGCTTCTCTTTGCACTAGATAGTGTAAAGATATATATATATATATATATATATATATATATATATATATATATATATATATATATATATATCTGGCTCACCGGTCTTGAATAGGGGTAATATAAGCCGAGAGTGGTGGTAGCACTTAGGACAACGCTGATAATGCCAAGTAGGCAGAAATGTCAGTTGGTTTAGTGTTTTCTCTTCCCACAATGCTTCTGCCATAGGTGATTTCACCAAACAATTTAGAGAAAACTTCTTGTGAGCAACAAATATGTGCAACGGAGCAGTATTATTCTAGAAACATTAGCAAGAAACAACAAGAACTTGCCTTTTAGATTAAACACAAATATTCGATGGAATGGTAAGATCCCTACTAGTAAGGAAGTATCAGCAGGCTGAAAATTCCGATGAAACTGAAGATTTCAGGGGTCCCTTTGTAAAAGAATACCTTACTGCAAAGATTTTCAGCTTTTTAAAATTTTTGTAAATATCTTGAAAATAATATAACATAAACATTTCTTAGAGTATAACAGACAAAAGGAATACCGGCTATTCTCAACGAATCAACTTTGTAAACGGGAAGATTTTTGGTAATGCTTTCTACACGTCTTAATATATTTTAATCACAATTTGTGTTTAAGTAGTACTTACACCATAATTGTTAGTAATAGCACTTTTAGAGCTTGCTACATGTTAAAATAATAACCTCTTTTGTAAAACTGTAATATTAACATTATGCCAAGGACTCTTACGCGAATACGTTGTAGTTTTTCAGTCTTACATTTTGCGTTTGAAATTTTTCCAAGAACAAAATATTAAGTTAATGACGTTAGAGGTTTATTCATAACATGGTACTGCGGAATGTACAGTGTGTTGCACTTAAACGCAACACGTTTATTGAAAACAGAGCTTACTTTTATTTATCTAAGTTACGGCGGAAAGATCACCTGTTCCACGTAAGCAATGAAAATTTTTGGCTAGAACAGCATCAGTGTCGGATTTCACTTCCTTCAACAGGTGAAGAGATACGTTGTGTATATCTGGAGGGCGTTTGGATTTTTTAATTCTACTTGTGATTTCATGAATTTTTAGCTCAATGATAGATGGAAAGAATAAAGATTTCGTATTGTGTAGCTCAAGATTGTGTTGCCAATGCAGAAGTCGAAAATTGCCTTGTTTTAAATTTCTTTGGCCAGTAACCGTTTAGCTTTGTCTCACATTACATAAAACAGAAATTGCAATTAACTTAATGCTGCGATTTTTACCGCCTTTATTACGATTAACCGATACAGTATCGCTATGAATTATTTAAATATTTAATGGTATAGAGAAGCTTCAATCTTAGCCGATATCGAACAAATGGACGACTGTGTGTTTTCCTATAAACTGAAAAACCATTTTTAAAAACGACTGCCGGTCTATTTCCATAGTTTCGCTATCTTATTTGTATGTCACGATCAATATATCTCTGCATCTCTTCCTGAATTCAGTGAATCCGAATCGGACGTAACCTAAATCTGGCGAATGCGATTGATGTGTGTAACATGAGGGTACTAAAGAACTCTGACAAATATCCAGAACCCCAAAGGTGCACGGGTTACATTGAAAAGAAGTCTCGAAGTGTGGGACAATAAAACACCTTTTTCTATTCACGGCAATCCAATAGGAGGAAAGTAGAATAGTTAATACATATTTATAAAATGAATACTTTCCTAAAGATGCTACTTTATTTGTACTTTCGGAATGTTTAATAAGTTTCTAATTTTACTATCTTTACACTAAAGGATCCAATTGTTTCGATATGGCGAAGTTACGACTGGGCTGAAAATCATTCCGTTGTTTGTGGATACAAAGAAAAATCGTCTTGCAGTAAAAGTAAATCTCATTTGGGTTAGATCAAATAAATGGTAAATTCCTCTACAAAATAATTAAATTTCTGGAAGGCCAAACGAATATCTTGTTGGTTTAAGTTAGTATTTATTTGTTGCTGTTGTTTCACACAGTCCGGGTAATATTTAATCCAATTTCTTATTGAATGGAGATACGTATAATAATTTTCGCAGACGACATATAGGTGGCTCATAACTTTTTCTAATGGATAGCACTTTTCTCTACACAAAAATTTACTTTGAAGAAAGTATTTAAGCAGATTTCAGAATTACTGGGCAATTAAGTGTGTTCGTTTTGTTAGAAGGTACAACGAAAGGAATAAATTAAAGAAAAAATTAAAGAGCTAAATGAAAAACTACTCAAGCCTTATCAAGCAGACAGAAATTGTCGAATTAATAAAATTAGATAGTTGTATAACTTTTCTATGTTTTATAGCCCGATGTCGATAGTTATTGGTTATAGATCTTTTTCTGGTTTGGGCTCTCCTTTTCCCATTTATGACTCTATCTCATCTATAACTCACTATGAATTATTGATCAAAAAATTAAAATATTAGAAAAGTGGTAAGTAACTATGAACAGGGACTAAAACAATTACGGTTTAGTTATAGTATTACTAATATTAGCAATACAACAAGTTAAACAAGATATTGTTTAACAACTTTCGATTTTGTTCTTTGAAATCATCAGATATGCCTAGAGGAATTTTCGTATTAGGTGAGAATGAGACTAAGTAGGATTCAAGTCAGATGCGAGGTGGTGCTAATAGGGGAAGACTAACCATAGAGACGATCGCATTACGTTCATGCAGCGATCTACTCTAGCAAGCGCAAACGTCCTAAGTTTTTGTAAACTACCTGAAGACTTAACTTTATTGAGATTTAACACTATTATTGATTACTTGATGATGATTATTTTGGTAACGTTTGAAATTTGTTGTTGTTGAATCAGTGACATCATAAAACTCAGTAAAGTAGTTCGTTCACAGAAAGGAATTTTGTGAAAAGAATGGAAATTTGACATGAAACCTTTTGTTGGATTACTTTTTACCGTTTCAGTAAAAGCCTAGTGCGGCAACAAATCCTCGAATTGCTTCGTTGGCCTTTGACAATGAAACACCAACAGAAAGGACTGTCTACTATTTGTTTGTAATAGTGGTTTACAGAATTTCGTCGTAGTCGCGTTTTAGTTGATAATAAATTTTGTGAAAATTGAAGGTCTCGTTGTTCTCCAAAAAGGATTGATGCCGTGCGCTGTAATGATAAAAGGGTGAGTATGTGACTTAGGAATACGGAAGACTGTAATGCTTTTGATTTAGCATCAATTTGACGACGAGACGTTAACGCTGAATGCTATACAGAAATTTTCATGCCAGAAGCTTTGGTTACTTGCTCCAAGAAAACGTTTATTTTTGATTAATAGTAAAACGATGAAACTATCTTTGATAAAATCTTAAACTAATATTACTTCATTCGTTAATTATAAAAAAAAATTATCGCATTTAAATGATTATAGATCTATATGCATGTTAATGAATTTCTATTGGAGATGTAAACAAGTATTTGTTTCCGTTATTTCGCCTCTATTCGAGGGAGATTCTACATAGTAAAAGTAAGAAGCTGTTAGTAAATGGATAATTTAAACTTGAAAAGTAGCTGTTACCCGAAGAGATTTTTTTTCTTGTGCCAACAAACGTACAGCATAGGGTTATTCGTACCCCACTAGCTGTGCGATTCATTCGTTCCTAGTTTTAATTTTGCAAATGGAACGTGAATTTTAGCAGATCCGTGAAGGAACGAAGGATGAATGACGTGACCCTTTTGGAAGTTTCGGTGATTATCCTTAAGCGAAGTCGTCGTGAAATGAATCCGTTATACCTCTCGTATCTTTTTTCTTCGTCTACGGCTCTTTCTTCAAGCGTATGTACGACGTACATGCATATATGTATAAGTCTATACGTACGTAAGATAATGCCTTCAGCGTAAAATCTCCAGGGTTCAACGAGTCTGTAGACATTCCAACTGAAGGATTGCTAATTTTTCTTTTGTCAAATTGTACCTTAGCTAGATACGAAGGGAATATGTCTCTATGTAGTCGAAACTGTCTTGTAATAACGTTACTTGGAGAGATTCTACGTGATTTTTAAATTCTTTTGAGAGTTTTATGGAGACTATAATAGGTGAACTGTAATCTTAAACGGTAAAAGGTATGTTAAGTATGACGTTTAGTAAATATATGCGACAAAAATACGTGCCCTTAGGCAATGTAGATGTCTTCAACAAATAAATTGAGTTGACGTCAACTGGGAGGTAAATGACGCATGTTGGAATTGAAATGTGCTATTAGTTTAATTTGAAGTAGCATTAGTAGTATCTGTCATGCTTATTTAAAATTATTTAATGTTCTTTGAACCTATTGAGGATTTGTGGTAAAGGAAGGTGAGGTATGTTAAAGTCATGTAAAATACTGAAGCAGTAATAGCAATTGTGGCGTGGTGCATAGCTGGTGAAACAAGCATGGTGAAGACCAGTCAAATATGTCAACTTCTTTTCAAGAAGCTATTCACCCACGTCCATGAGAATTGGAGTGCTTGTATTTTTTTTCAATTTTTTCACTAAATTAATACAATTGTAAACAAATCTACCGCTATTTATTTAAAAAAGGTTGTAATGTAGTATTTAATGTTTTCGGGTAATGCTGCTGTTGGCAAGTTACTTGACAATTAGTGCAGTGTCAATTAGTAACGTCTTAATGATCAGCAACTTAGGTATCCCAATTAATGTTTGGTGACCAAAAACAACTTAAAGAGCAACAAATTCGAAGGCGTGCTTATCTCAACATCAAAGGTGTGATGCGTATGTACCCACAGCGGCCTTGGTCCTACTAAGATTGACGCTGCTTCGCATCCACAATCAGAAACAAGTTATGTTGAGTTTCCTCACGTTCAGTAGATTGAAGGAATTCCAGTATGGGAATCTTAAAGGGCATCTTAGAATCCTTGGAGATCCTAACATGATTAATCTGATGCATATTGCAGAGGACATAATCTTTATACAATACAATTTTGATCAGCCGTAGAAGGGGATCATTGAATACCGTACTGAGTGGGCTTCAAAGCAAAACAGGTACCCCGAGCGTGGCAGTGCATCATAAAGAACAGGGAAATAGTGATACAAGGCGCAACCATAACTTCAGTGACAGTTAGGCAGTTCTAAAGGCTATCAAAGCCTACTCACATGAATCCGGTCTGGTTCACAAATGTACACATAATTTAAGGCAATTGGGATACGAAAGTCACGTTATTTTGTGATGGGTCCAAAACAATCAAGGGATCAAAAGCAGGCAGGCTAGCTAGAGAAGCAGCTAATATGCCCTTCATCGGTTGTAATCCCTTCTGTAGCCTCCAAGAGAGCCATATAAAACAAGTAGTTAAAGCATGGAACGGAGATCAAAAGATCTCGTATTGGGAAAATATTCCAGGACCAAAAACAGGAGAGAGTAATTATTATTATTAGGCTAGGGGCTATTATTATTAATTAGGATATTAGGCTTAGCTAAGAAAGGAAAAATAGTGTCATCGTTCAGCAAAGGCACCTTAGATTATTGACTAGATTTCTGATAGATCATGCAGCCCTAAAATATTATCTATTTAATCTACGAAAAGCTTAAGAACAAATCTGTCGTTTATTGCTTAAAAAATCTGAAGACGGTAGAATACATTCGAAATAAATGTGTTGCCATGTATCTACCTAATTTATGTATACTTGTTTATGAGTACACTGCAAGAATTTTCTTCGTCCATGCGTATTACAACGTCATTTCTTTTTATATATTGTGTAAGAATTTTTGGTGTTTGTGAGCGTATTTCAAATAAAAGCGACGTAAGTAAGCAATGACTTTCAATTAGCGGCAATGCAGTCCGCTTCCTTTCTTTAAAATTATTTATATGATCGTCAATAAGTAGTAGAAATAAACGGATCTATTTCAAGTGTCCATGGGCGTTCTTCAGTTATCCAAACTTCTCCTAATCTTATATATAGTTTATGTAAATGGCTTTGTTTCTAATTTAAATTTTTGTAATACCATAATGTTTACTGGTGATATTACTCTGACAGGTAAAGGGGATCTAATTAGCACTTTAATTATTAATGAAGAACGGTCGCTCGTACAAGCTAAAGATTGATTGGCGGAGAATAAATTAAAATTAAACTTTGACGAACCACAAAATGTAGTACTTTCATTAAAACAAGGTGCGATAGGTTAAACATTAGGTGTCACTATTAGATTAGAAGCATCACATAAGTTAGTTTGTTAAAGATTGAACATTTGTATTATTCAAATGACAAATAGTTAGTCAACAAATACAAATACTTATTTAACGCTATATTACAGTAATTTCTTCGGTTCAAGTAACTACAGTACAATTATATACGGCGCATTATCTCACGCTTTGCAGGTTTTTAAAATAGATACAAATTTAACTTTTAAAGCTATAAAAAAATCTCGACTATGTAGAGAGTGCTATAAGCCCTTATTTACAGAATTAATTGTATCTAGCTATTAGCTATATAGCTATATAGCTAGGGGTTTATGTCAGGGAGAACTTAAACACATTTACATGTCATAATATCTAGTATCGGCGATTTTTTCCTTTAAAACTAATTCAAGAAACAATTAATAAGCCCAACTCTTTAATTTCATCTCTTTCTTGTTGTTATTATACGACCTTCTGATTGTTTACTCAATCGATTACTTGAAGAAATTAAATTCATTTATTACTATTATTATCATTATTATTTTCCAGGTATGCACGTGCATACGTACGCAAGTGTCGTTATTTCTAGCTGGTCCATAGCTAAACAGCAATTAATTATCGTAACACGAATAACCCATGGACAGTTCCAGTACGCTGGAATGTTCCCAACTATTCGCATAGTGATAGTCGACGGAATCAAGTTCGTTCCGAGGTAAATGTACAGGATGTTTCATAATTTCTCCTTAAGTTGCTGGTAGCCGTGTTGTGTCATCTTCCGCACAAGAAAGCTGACAAGCTTTCGTACGTCTCTTAGATGAATTAACATCTTGTATTTCTCTAATTAGTTTCTCGCCATAAAATTATAATTTATGGACTTAGCCGATGTTTTGGAAGAAGTGGCGCAAAGGCTATAAACTAAATTCGACGATTTAAAAAGGATCTATTTTTAACTGAAATTCTGAAATAACTTGTATGTACATATCGACGCAGACAGGGACGCGTTTCTTTACGTTTCCCACAAGGAAGTTAGAAATTACGAACAATAGCCAACGTATCAAATTTTTAAAACGTCGTTCGAGATACATCAATATGTCAAGTGCAGTTTGTGTGTTTAGTCAGCTGTCGCCGCTAAAGTATAGCGTAATAGAACGAAAAAGGAGGAATTTTACAGTCGAAGCACTATCAATTTCTAAGTTGAAATGTGTAGCAATTTTCCGGAATTCCCCAAAGCCCTTCCATCAAGAATACATATAAACTTATATAGCGAGCATACTTTACGAGTTTAGTAAAAATAATTATCTGAAGTTTTGACAGTAATAAATGCTTCAGCATTTGGTGTTCTCGTAGTTACTTAGTATAGTTAATTTTACGGCGTAACTTTCGACTTTATATTTATTTCGTTCGTGTTTACTCGAACTAGCAACCAACATAATACGTATTTACCCGTGAGTGATGAGACTGATGAGTTTAAGTGAATACACTCGCATGCACACATGTTTACTTTAAAGAAGTATTTTGCAGAAAATACCCTCTGTTGGGCGTTGGGGAGAAGTAGGACGTTAATTTAAAGATATATTTAACATCATTATCACAGGGTTACCTACATTAAACGGAAAGATATGCACCCTTACAAATACAATAGAGACATAGTATACCTAAGCTTACGAGTTTAGTAGTAAGAACGTATTTTATCCTATAATTGATATGCAATATCAGTTTAAGATTATTATAAAAGTTATTGATAAAAAGTGTTATAAACTTAGAGGAGGACTGCATGGCTCAACCAATAAGTCTTAATGAACACGGTTTTGGAAATATGGAATATTTTGCGTTTACGTCTTTCGTTACGTGCAAATAAAAAAACAATGTAATCTATGAACAAATAACAAGGTTAGAAGCTCAAATGAAACGCTCAAAGTGCCCGCCTCCCATTTGACAGCAACTATGATAACTATCTTATAATGACTATCGAATTCCGAAGATTCCTATGTTGGTTTAGATACGATAGCATCCTTGATCTATTCGTTCGTAAAAGTTCCATATGAATGCTCTCCAATGGCTATAAAAAATGCTGATGCACCATCGTGCTTATGACAGGAATATGGTTTAGAATATCATATGCTATGTTCTGCAAAAAGCCCATTGTCATGCGCATTCGGGGAAAAATTGCCCAACCACTGGTAAGAAAGCGAACGTGGTTGATGATCGGATGCAGTTAAGATCTGCCCTCGTTGCACATGGTAGGAGCAAAGCTTCTGTTTGCGAAGGATTCTTCAAATAAGAGGAGGACAAATTCTTACTTTGACCGAAATTTTCGACGAGGTCGTCTCCAGATTCTGTTATATCCGTATTTTCTGCCTCAGAGGTGAACACCGATCCCAGTTTCCCGAAATTGTGGGATTGTGTCCCAGATGAACTAATATTACGAGATCTTTGGTGCAGTTTCACAAGAATTCACAAAAAGATTTGGCATTCCTATAAACATGTTGTTAATTCAATGTTAAGATAGGTAGGTACAGGATATGAGGCGCATGTTGGTTAATTCAATGTTAGCATAGATAGGTACAGCGAAAATTCGTTAGATTGTGTACTAACCCGTTGATGCAAGTTTTTGCGAACCAAAGAGCAGATAAGCGATTATCTTAGGATTAATCTTACGTAACTACGAAACCTGTATATATAGATCTTTTTCATACGAAGTTGCTATTAATCTCGGGTAGCGTAGAAAAGTCACATTTCCTTTTAAATTTACCCAAGGGTGCAATTGTCCGTTTGTCCAATTCCGTAATTTCCATCAAAACCAAATTTACGAATTTCGCCAAATTTAAGTAGAACCCTGCCAGTGTCTCGTCAATGTAGAAGAGCTCACATAATGCAAACTTTGCCTTTGGTCAATGTACATTTCGTAGGAGTATATAGGTTTGAGCAGATAAGCGTCATATTTCCGCTAAGTGTAGAAACGCAACAATTTACCGTAATGGCGCCGGAGTCCTTCAGTTGTCTGTTGTATCGCCTGAAGTATGGGAGATTCCGAGCTTCTCATTCCGGTCCGACATCATCATCCCGTAGTCATCGTGACACTCTAGTCACGTGATGGGGGGAATACCAACCCATTCTATTACGTTTCGCACGATGCGTCCAACATTATTATCGGCCCTTCTCTATAGCAAAATGGGTATGTGAACGAGGCTAGAAAGGCTAACATACGCGATCGCAATGCGTTAAGCGTATCCCAGAAAATGTAGTTAGTGTGCTACCGTGAGGAAATTGCTAAGGACTAACGCGACGATCGAAAATGCGGGCATATGGAAGTCGGTATGCCGTGAAATTGCTGTCATACTTCTCAAGTGTTTAAAACAGAACAGATTCAAATAACCACGCGAATCTTTACACCTGGCGATGAAAATTCAGAACGATCTCAATAATACCTCAATTTCTTATAATATTAGGCCTTACGGAAAAATTAACAATTTCCTTTAACGCGATCAATACTTGTTTAATATGTTAACTATAAGGTTACACGTTTTCGAAATTCTGGAATTGCTTTTTTCTTCTCTTTTTTTTATGGAAAGGAATGTAGAGGAAATATGACTTGCAGTCGCACTTCCGCGTTTCGAACAAATGTTCTTACTTGCATTGCTATGTTGGATAATAGTACCTCATAAGTAAAGCGTGTCAGTTCTTGCGTATACTGTGCTTAAATTTCAATCGACGTGACGGTTAATGTTGCTAATTACAGTCTTGTCATAGCAAGGATAGACAGGGAAACATGAGTTTGTACAATACACCGTTTTTAGTGTACATAGACCGCAAAGATCCAGGCTTTCTAATTGCATGTATTCAGAGCTGAGGCTTATACCTACATATGCGAGTTACGCGTGACATCACCGTAGGCGGTAGAAGGAGACCTACTAGCACACGTACATATATATATGTACATGTAACGATTTAGTTCAACTGTAATTTAACTAGACGAACTTCCTCAAAAAATTAGCACTGCCGCACCGGTATGCTTTCAAATGAACGACAGGAATATTAATTAGCATACTGCCAATAAAAAAAAGAGGGAAATTTTTGATTTCTTTTCTTCATAAATCGTTTCAGCCATTCTCGTTTTATGTATGTATGAAAATTTTTCTTTGTTCTTTATTGGTTGTTTAGAGTAATAGCTCTAGTTGTTGTTTCTATTGACTGAATGATCTCTCATTTAAATAGTATAGCTAAAAATAGAACCCATTATTTCAAATATTTAGCTTTAGATAGTAAACTCTAAGAAGCAACGAATGCTTGTTTACTTTCTCGTTTTATGTTTTTTACTTTAAAAGCATTTAAGTTATTTATTTTAGACGGCAAGGTTCTGTTCAAGAATGATGCACTATTTAGTATAAGCATTCATATTGTGCGCGTCATCAGCATATAATTATATAGTTATTGGTAATAATAATAATAATCTTTGTGCTTTTTTATTTGTGCCACCATGCAAGAATACTGTTTATATAAGTCACACAAACCAAAGAAAGGTTGCATAAAACAAGAACCTATCCTAGCTATTACTACTTAGACGTTCATCGACCGAATAGAAAACTGGATAAATTAAATATTTTTTAATTGTCTGTTTAAACGAAGAAATCGGCAAATCTACAAGAGTGTTTGGGATACTTAATAGCGTAGTAGCTTACTTCGTTTCTGCTATGAAAACTTTATGGTAAATTGTCATTATACCTTGTATAATGATTGCGAACCATAGAATTAAGTGTGTATTTATTTAATTTTGATTTCACGCAAGATACATATTCAAAAATGTACAAGCATGAAGTTGTGGGACTTCGCAAAGATTTGAAAGGAGTCTTCATGATTCATGAGCAATCATCCATATACTCAATTCCACATATTAGTCTGATACGTCACATCTACGTTGCAAAAGCAATTCTAGGTATTTATATTCATAATTTCTCGTTTCTTTGTTAAGATCAGCTACAAAATTTGTATTGTGATTATAATAATCTAAACTATTCATATAAATTAAAAGTTAGCAGGGACCAAGGATAAATTGTTGAGGTACTGTATGTTTAACATAATAGTAAGAATATCTGACGAAACAGATTATTAACATTCATGATGTAATAAAATTATATTATCATCGGACAAATTATAGTGTCTAAATATGGGTGGTCAAAAAATGTGGAATGAATGTAATATTTATCCTTGTAACCATTAGAAACTAAATTCGATAAACTTTGCTTCTAAAGCCATATTGCATTTCTGTCTTAATTGGCTTAATGAAGTAAGTTAGCGACCAATAAGTAATAATAATAAAGCCATATTAACGATCAGTTAATAAAAAATTATCACTATTTTGTTTAATAGATATATTGCTATAGTTACTGTTGCAGCGAAAATAACCTTTCTTGAAAATAGGTCTAGCCACTGAGTTCAAAGCTTTACGGTAATATGCGACTACAATACACTGGTTTGTTGAATTAATTAATAGATCTTTTTAGAGTTTTGGTGATTTTTGAATTTAAATTATAATGGCCTTTGCTAGAAGAGTTGTTTAAATTGTTTTAAATAGGTTGTTTAAATTATAGATAATACGCATAACTTTTAAGTAAAATACGAATATGAAATACAGATACTTATCGAAACTTGTGTTTGTTGGTCGTAAAATATTTACGGTAATATTTACAAAATAATTATTAAAAACATTGGCATTTGCAAAGATATATTTTTTTGTGTTCTGAAGAGCTTTTATTTTTTATGATACTCCTCAACGCACGAGAGATGAGTAATTGATATGAAAAATTCTTACATAAGCATTTGATTAAGTTCGGGTATCTTTCATTCAGTGCTTCAGCAAAGCTTAAATTTTCACGTGAATAGTAAGTAATGGTTAAACTAAATATTTTGATTAGAATTATTGCATTTTATTTTAGTTTAGTTTTTATTGGAAAGCATCCATAGATCGTGTGATAGTTTCTAAGAATATATTTCTTTTTATATCTAAATTCAAATATGTGTCATTTATGAAAGGGCAAAAACACAATAGAAGGAGATCAAAATGATTAGATGTAAAAACCATCGTAAGATTTGAAGTAATCAAATTTTCATCAATATTTGAAACAAAATTGTCTGCGCGTGCATTGGGATGAGCAAAATTATTTTTAAGTCGAATTAAACTATAGTGTTTGGAAACATTACATAGAATCATAGCATAGGTAACCGACACCACCATGAAATATCTCAGTTCTACAATACTCTAATAGTAATGACGGTTGGCGCAACGTTAGTTCCTTAACGCAGCTTGCTTTGTCCTACATGACAGCAATGTCAGTATAATGTGAAAGTGTGAACATATTATAATCTTGGTCGAAAAATAGATCGTAACGATTTCGCATATTTACCTTATTTCTTAGGCGAACTATTTACTTTGATGAACATTCTCTAATAATTGGCTTACTATTGTCTGTCGTAGTGTATTTTGATTATAATTTTCCGATTGTCGACCAACGCTTAACCGATTTTGCTAACACAAAGCCAATCGGTACCTAATGGTAGAAAAGTACTATTGATTTATTACGGATATTACGCCGACCGTACGACGTTGTACCAATAGAAAGCCAACACCAACCTACTCGTTTATATAAAAGACTGCAATATTCTTGAGTAAACAATCCTATTTCTGAAATTTCTCAAACCTTGTATATTTATACGTATCGTACTTACAATACATTATTTCTTCATCTTTCCTTGCTATTGGTCATATGTCAGGATCTTGAATAGTATTCAATTCAAATCGTGCCATGAAACAAGAGCATTCCTCTGGATGCTTAGAAAATATATATTCAGGTGTTTATTTTCAGTTTTCTTGCTCTTAAAGTAAAGTTCTAAATCTTCACTGATTTAATTAAGTTCTAGACACAAAAAAAAAACGTGATAATTGGCAAATTCTACAACAACTTATTTCTTCACGTAGTTTTATCATATAATTACAAGTATCTTGAAAAACCTTCGCTAATAATTTTGTTCATTGTTATCATCATGTATATCCTCGAATACAATAAAATGCTACGAAATCATAAGTAAGTACTTTAATCTCTTCGTTAATAAGATCATGTAAGTAGACAAAAGCTAGAAATAATAAGTACTTTTAGTATATATTACGGTGTTTTCTAATATATAGGGTATAGCACGTCGAAATGTATTTCTATTTGCCCAACACAGGATTAACAATCTATTCTCAGTATTCGCGAAATAGATCTTGGCCACTTGTGTAATCTCGTCTGTGTAATAGGAAAAGTTTAAATGCATTTATCCTGCAAAATAACACCCTGAGAGCGTAAAAGAATAAAATATCCGAACGTAAAGTATTTTACTTGCCGTACAATTCAACGCTTAAGAGCCGATTTAGAGTTTATACTGCTAGCAACACACAATTCGTTTCGGATAATCGTTCCCTTAAAAATCCGCAGTCAGAATGGTAATCTCGCCTATAGGAAATACGTATTCATGCTATATAAGCCGCGCTAACGCTATGCTATATTTTTATTATTCAGGGAATTTGGTAAATGCGACGGCGTAGCTTTTTCTGCATTATAGATACCTTCTACTTTTGATATTGCCATTAGGATTCATCTGCGATAAATGTATTAATATAATAACGTACAATGGTTCGTAAATCTCTCAAATAATGTCACTTTTATTTCTGTTAGTCATTCTTTCGAGTTCGTACTTAATTATGCTTCGCTCTTCACGGAGAGAAGGTTCTAGTAATAAACTTATGGAACGCTTTACGTGTATAATCTACACGCTGAAAGGCGTCTGAGACTGTGACGGGCTTTAAAAGCTTACACACCTCTTTGCACCGTCACTACAAAGAAAGAACAAAAAAGTAATCCGAATTAAAAGTAAATAATTCAAAATGTAAAGTGTTAGAAAAGGTAATAGGCCCATAATAAAAAGCAAGAACTCAGAAGTAGTTAGTGGAAGTTAATATCTCATGTTGATGTCAATATCTTCCGTATATGTACGTCGTATTACTTATTCAATTACTCTTGCGTGAAAGTTTGCAGTTTCGAACCGAATGTTTCTTTATTTCGATAAAATACGCTGCAATCAGTTCTATAAATCATCGATATCGGTATGCGTAGTCGTGTCAGTAACATTTGGCAAACTTAGTACGCCAGCGTTTTGAATTATAAGTATGTTGGTCCTCATCGAGATTTAGTGCAATACGTATGAAGCTTATAATATGTTGCTCCCCTAACGACGAATGTACTAAGCTACGAATATTTGTACACATACTAAACCGCTTTAATAAAATGTTTGAATTACATTTACCAACATTACAACGCTGTAAATGACAGACGTACAAAAGTTAGCGCTTCGCTGCTGCCGGTATATTGATAAAGTTTTGTTAATGACTAACATGAAGCGTAGATATACAATTAGTAAATATTAGAGGAATTTAATTAGAAAACTTTGCCGTGGAACAAGTCGACAACATGACTGCATGATGTCGTCGTCCTAATCCTCAACGTACTTACCTAGCCAAGCAAACTAAGTTATTAATATACAGATAAGCACATAACTTCGTTCTTTCATTTACATATGTAAGCTTCTTTTGCTTAAGATGTATTTAAAATAAGCTTAATTGCGTCTAGAATCATTAGCTGTTTTCTTTTTTTGTCGCAGTCCATTACTCACCTTTATAAAGCAAATTTCGGTATTATTCAAGGCAAACTCAATTTCAGCTTAAAAAAAAAAGCGGTTTAGTATTGGCGCCGTTAATATTGTTGCTTCCTCGTAGGCGGCTTAAAATGAAGCTCCTTCAATTCGTAAAATAAGCGAGTGGCATTTTGTAATACAGAATTTATTAAGCAAAAAAGAAACCGCTGAAAACTGAAATTGAGTCTCCTAATATGGTCAGCCGTTAACCCGATATTAAAAGTTCCAATCTAAATATGCAAATTCGGCAAAAAAAAAACACAACCAGGAATACGCGTAGAATATCAAATAAAACTCATTAGTCTTTTAATGTCAGACAGTACTATTCGTATTTACATATAGGTATCTAGGCGGACATGAATTATACAGCATGGAATGTCAATATTTGTTATGTCTTTGTTCACAAACAAATGTCAAAGGAGTAAGCTTTGTGGCTAGGGCTATTAGCAACTCGGCCAACGATGGGTTTATATATATTAGTAGAATGAGAAATTTAATTATACAAAGCGTTATTTATGCTGTTACGCAGATATAGGCGAAACAATTGTTGCTTCTGCTGTAATGTACTTGAATGCTCACGTGTGACAACAGCCGCGGATAGAAATTTCTACCTGGTAATTATCCTTGCAGTTGCAGAGGTGTGTCCACATAGGTACGGAAGAGTAAAGAAAATTCTAAAAATCTGCGTGGCGCATGCGCTTTATTTATAAGAGTATCTGTTTCATAATAACGTGCATAAAATTTATAAAGATCTAAGTTAAGCACTTTTTATTGAACGTTTTCAATCTTAACATTACCGTGTCAGCTCTAACCATACCAAACAAAATCGTTAGTTAATTACTTGGGATACCAGCTTTCATGAGTTTATGACGTAGGAAGTCAACTTGCATTGAATGAATTAAACATCTCGTCTGGTGCTTGACATTGGAATTGTGTCACACTGTTCCAAAGTCCTTACTACGATTAGGGCCTTTTAGTTAAGTTAATTATACAGCAAAGTAACCGGATTTTTTTAAAATATTCCAGAACTGATTTTACTTATTAGTGTGACTATAGTTTTTGCACACCACAAACGGAGGTCAAAAAGGGAATATATGAATTTGATCAAGTGAAACGAGTAACTTCAGAGTCACTTAAGCTTGCAAGGACTTACTACGCATAAAGGACTACAAACAGTTTAACTGCTTAAAGTAACCGTTGCAGGGACATTTGTATTAATAGCAGATTGTCAGGGAGATCAGTGATTTTTCAATTTACCTCCAAAGATTAGCAGAAAATTGTTTTCGAATAGGAATAAGGAAAAATAAAGGTCTGATGATTTAAAGTAATAGAAGTTATGTGTTAAGTATTGCACTAACGTGTCTCTGATGTTATTGTTAAAAATGCTAAAACTGAATGGTCTGCAATAGAATAGAGCTTGTTAAAATGTGATTACGACGTGAAGAGTACATTCGTATACCTAAACCTATTTTTCTCTTTTCATTAATTTAGGAGGATCAACTAGCTGTAATAATTGTTCACGATCATATCTTGATTATTGATATGTGAAATTTGTGAAGCTTGTTGGAGTCTGTGGCCGACTCCTTAATCAATCGAATCACACACTGCTATAAGAACTTGAATACAATGCCCTGCTTTCCCTTTCTTATTTGGAAGGTTACATTTTGATTTGAATAAACAACTTGTACTGGTTTGCAACTGATTTCAGCTAATTATTTTTTTATGATGGCTGAAATATTGAAAGCATTTCGTAAAACCAAGCGGATATTCGCCAAAGGATATTTGCCTTTATATTCTAAGGTATATCCTGCTGTATATATAATTTTAACTGTTCTATTAGTCATCAAAGGCTCTTACGCACAAATAGTAATCATTCCTCTGTTTAGGCTAGGTCTGAATCAATTGTCGTCGACGGCCTCCAGTCACTAAAGGGTGTGAAATGTAAAAGGGACAAGGGGTTGCCGTTGTTAAATTGCAGTTGATCATTATCTGTGATGTACGAGTTTATATCAATAGCCGCAGGTTTATTCGAGGCCGTGATTTGTGTGAAGTTTGAACAGACTGTGATTACCGTTCATTGTTGTAGGGCGATTGTTGTGTTTCGGAGAATTTATCCGGCATTTTATTATACAGATGACGTGAGTTTACTTATCGGCTGCGCTTCCTAATATAATATAATTTTATGGGAGCACCACTTGTGGTTTAAACATTTAATTCTGCGATGATGACGCTACACGCCGCTGTAATAAAAACGTTTCAATATGGAATTTAAGTTTAGTAACTTTTGCAGCATTTTCGCCGGGTTCAATCGGGATGTCTTGTAACCTGCACAAGCAATAAACTCTGCTTATTACGTGTGTTAGATTAATTGAAAAAAAAAAGAAATATTCCAATTAATTTAGAGCTCTTATCTTTAATCTTAGTGACTATTTGATAGATTTTGTTAAAATGTTGGCCTTCACTAATGTTGCTCTTGCGCCAAGTCTTTCAGAATTTATAATTAATGTGTGCGATAAATCATCGGGTGTAAAGTTGCCACTGTATAAAACAAATATCCACTGCTAGCTTGTGCAACGCTCAATTCGCGCCACAAATCTAAATTTATCGATCTATTTTATCACGTAACGAGAAAATAAACCAACGAAAACCGTAAACTGTGTAGGCCCACAAACTAAGCCATAGGGAACGCTAGTAGTTAGATGAGTTATAGTAGCGTAGTGGCTTAGGTTGCTGTTTTGGATAAACGCTGGTGTAGTTTCCGGTGGCATAGAATGAGGAATACCAAAATATAAGTAAACAGCTTCTTCAAATCATAGCTGAAAATGAGCTATACGAAAAGATTAACTTGATGATTGATCACATTTCTTTCTTATATTAATAGAATATTTTAAAAAGCTAAATAGTTATATACAAATATGTCGAGCAACTAACAAAAGCAGTATTGTGCAGGTGAGTGAAAACCTTCGGTTTCCTCTTCAATCTCTGCCCTCATTGTGCATTTCTTCTGTAATGCTCTGATTCTAAGTTTACGTAGATATTTCTAAATATCAAAGATATACTTTTACGTATACTTATTTAATTCCCGATGAAACTAAACGTTTTCCGGGTTCGAACCGTGCCATGCCGTTAAAAATAACCAGCTGCTAATCGCAGTTGGGTTTCGTCTTTGGCATGGTTAACACGCTGAGTTACCCTGATCAACTGCTTCCCGCTCAGTTAGTTTCGCCTCTGGCGCGGCTTCCACGTTGAATTACCGTGCTAACTGGTGCCTATTTTTCTCCTGAAGAAGCCCCATACGATTATGGGCGAAACGTCGAGTTTATTATTATCATTATTTTTAACGACATGACACGGTTCGAACTCGGAAAACGTTTAGTTTCAACAGACTGCGGCCGTGGAAGCCTACGTTTTTATTTTTATTTGTTTAATTCTTATTAGTGTCAAGTAACAAGTAAACAGAAAACAAGCTCTTCGCAAAGAATCCTTCAGTTCATTCAGTTTCAAAGTTTATTGGGAGCATTTCGTGACAAAAATTGCGAAAATTAGGAAATGTATAATTGATCAATTTGCTCCTTATCAACTGATAATACCTCGGTACAAACATCATATTTTTTTCAAATTTAATTTTTAATAATTCATTAGCAGATAACTTATCTACGCCGAAAACATGCTGTAGATAATTCATTAGGGTTAAAATACCACCTAACATTGTAGAACGCTCTCACATTCTCTGCGAGAGTTGGTTAATCACTAAATCAATATATTAAAGAAATTACAAAATGGCGGAAAATCCAATTAAAGTAAAACGGTTAAGCGTATCCTTTAGGTTCCCAGGGAAATGTTTTACAGCTTCCAATTCATACCAGCGCTACACGTAATGAAGTCAATTTGCGTTTATTGTTTCATAATTTTCATTATTCATTGAAGAAGATCTAGGAGTACGTTAAAATTAAATTTTATCTATTTCAGGGTTCTCGTGCTTCATTGACTGGTGATGTTAAATTCGTGGGTTAATTAATAATAAGTTAAGAACTTTTAGATTGAGTTCATTTGATTGAATTCTCAGAAGTTACGAGCTTCCATGTAATATTGTTTGTCGTAGTATACCGATTATGAAGTTGAGAGAGGAGTATTCCTTTATTGACGATTAGGTAAGGAATCGAGGTAAACGAGATAATTAATTAGCTGCAAATTGCGCCAAAGTTTATACTAACTAGTAACTCGAACATCCTCTGATCAAGATCTAGATTTTCACAAATTTTGTCCTATCGAAATTGAAAACAATAAAATGTATGTGTGCATTAACAATAACAAATGCAAAAAGCTTCATATTTCAATCTTTTATACAAAGCAATAAGTAGTTCTTCTTGAAACAATGGTTGCTGCTCTCATTAAATTCTTTCAATACGTATACAGTTTCTAAAATGTTACAATAGCTTTTTAACATATCGTCGTTTATATTTTCAGAAAGTTTTGATTGTTATATGGTACATGGAGTGAGTATAGTTCAATAGCATTTAGGCCGCAATAAGCATATTGCTGATATTGAAGAAGTGCCGTTCTGGTTGGAATTTTTCGTTCAAAATCCACATAATCACGCGATGTTCTCTTCTAAATAGTCTTCTCTTGTTGATATTATCCAGAGCGACCTTAGCGGTGCAGCACGAGTTAGTTTTGCCGCTGAGTCTCTTCAAGAAATTGTCGTCAGCGCATGAAGCGCAGATATAGACCGAACTGAACTGCCTAGGCTTTTTCGTTAGCATTATGATTACCATTGCAGCTCTTTAGCCACATAACGTTAATGTTGTGTGCTCTATTTCAATTTTAACGAAAGCGTTCGTCGTATCATTACTTTTTCCTCTCATCGTTGACCTCAAAATGATGAGTTTAATTCAAACAGATGCTTTTTTCGATGAAAATAAGGTAGAAGTCCCTGTATTTATTAAATATTGCAATTCTATGCTAAAGAGTAAGTAACTTTGCATTTTATCATGCATTTCCGTGATATATTGCTGTCTTTATTGAATAAATTCCTTTATAATAATAAACAAAAGTTAATTAATATTTCAGACAAAATTTACTCACCTTTAGTTGTAGAATTGCAATATGTAATAAAAAATGGGGGTTTTATTTGAAAAAAGGAAGTTACTTTATTCTTACCGATTACAGCGCCATCCAAGTTGAAACAACTATCGTCATTTTGCGGTCTCGATGCGACGAACAAATAATAGTATGAATAACCTTTTTGTAGTGCTCATATTTTCCGAAATATTCTTCTGTTAAGATTAAAACAGGACAGCTTGTACATTTTCATTATCCAAGACATTACAGAAAAGCTTAACACAAAGTTCTGGACGTCGCAGACTTTTCACGAGCATTGGACTCTATTAATCACTGAGCTATCACTAAGAAGCAAGTTGGTAAGTGTGATTTGATATCTATACGAGGTACATTCTCGGCTAGTTGAGATTATTTAGAAGAACTGTGTTGCTGGGGCGCGATATCCTGGAACTTTTGGGTGCACGTGGACCTAATTAATATCTGTAACTAGATATTCTCATCCAAATCTATTTTCCAAATATTCCGTATCCTTGATATAGTCTATTAAAATAAATCTGTAAGAACTATGTTTTTAAATATTTATCTTGATTGACCTGAAGCTTTTCAAATTCGGTGTTACTCGTTTCACTGTATTGCTCTATTGTGTTCTAATTAAAATAATAAAATTGCCATATAACCGGAATTTTTCATAATGTTCTAATGTATAGTCCTCCATATATCGACCGATGCATGTCCTGGCGGGACACCTGTAAATGCTACTGAAAATCCCGAACAAATATCTGGAAGTTTATTATTGGCATTCACGTCCTTTCACACTGTTATTCTCATTGTCTCCGAAATAAATCATTTTGGCATTATACAATCGCGCAATATCAGGAAGTCGCACGTTCCGTTGACCCAATTTTCCCGATATTATCCCTTTCTAATATAGGGTATCGCCTGCGTATAATGTTTTAATAATCACGTAGACCGTTGGACCTTAAATGCGGTTCAAATATTATGACCGGGTCGAAGAACAGTTAAAAATTTATAACCCATTTACGCCCGCGTAAACCAATTACCCAGAACGTCATGAACGAGACGCTGTACGTCTGCCTACAATATGAATCCCCGTAAATTATTATTGACCCCTTACCCCCGCGGTATAAATTTCATTACACGGCATATAAATAGCTATTTTGTAGTTCCTGTGGCGCACGAATATACCTATACACTATAATGTGTGAGGTGTAGTGATAAGAAAGACGGCCGGGAATGGGATCAACCTTATTAGCGGGGCTTTGTGTAAAATATCGTGAAAGGTATATCGTAATAACCGTAACGTGGCGTATGAAAGTTTAGTATAGTCACAAAATTACTTAACGGTAGCTATATTTGAATTATGATAGAGATGGGTGGCTTAAATTGATCGTGAGATAGTTATAAGAAGGTTTAATATAGATATTTGTCTTCCCAAAATCAGCCCGAGGCTAATAATGAGGAGTAGCTTACGGGTAGGAAATAAAACAGGGCCCTACAGTCACACCACCGTGCTTGAAAACTTGAAGAGCTTAAGAATATAGTTACATACTGCATTGTTATAAATTTTACAAATTACTTTTTAAATAAGAAAGGCTACAAATGACAACGCTATCGAAAGTTATATTAATTGAGTAATAGGTTAATATTTGACCTTCTCTCGGTGTCGCATATGAAAACATTTGCTTTGAAAATTAACCACTTAACCAAAAGCTACGCGAACTGAGTACATATTTTCATACAACTAATTTTTGTTTTCTTTTTTAAAGACGTAGTACAGCCTGTAATACGCCGTACAAGATGACGTTCAATGAACTATTTTTTTGTTGTTTATAGGAAGAAGTAGCATTAACAACGAACATTTGGGACTTGAAAAAAATAGAACGAAAGCGGGTAATAATGCTGTATTACCGGGATTATCCTTGGGTGGAGCTGGATTTAGTTAATAAGGCGAAAAAAATCACTTCTTCATAGGTTGTCGGGCCGCACTTGAGTTAACGTGAAAAAGTAAGAAGTAAGCAAGAAATGTTAACTACTCCGTCTAAATCTTTAAACCTCAAATCATTTTTACGAACAGGCGAAACATTCCTTAACGATGGACTTTAGTGTTCGTTAGATTTATTGCACTTTTTTAAGTGTGGTGACGGCCCAACGGGGTGTATAAGCTTTTTCAAGCTTGTCGTAACCTCAGGAGCCTTTTAATGTATAAGTTGTGTGTGTAAAGTGTGTTCCATGGCCTTGTTACTGTCACCTCCTCGATTAAAGGGGTGAGGGGAATCAATTCTTATTATTTTTAACAGTGATCCCACCTCATTCTTGTAAAATGAAAATGGGTTAAAGTAGCTGTAATAAGTAGAGAGGACAAAAGTGAGTAAAACCATACCTGTGCAGAGACTAGACAGACTCGTGTTTTGTCGACTCTCAGGGAGACCAGTAGGCAACATGAACTCTTTCTTATGAGACGAATAGACACGAGTCTGCCTAGTCGCTACAAAAAAACCTATGATTTCACTCGCTTTCGTCCTCTCTAGTAATAAGCTATATACATACAGTAGGTATACCCTAAAGTAAATGACTCAATCTTTATCTTAGCATTATTGATGAATAAGCGAATACACAGATATGCGGAACTAATTTTCTCTATCCACCGATCAGAAAAGAACCCTCTTAGTTCCCGTTCGGCAAATCATTAATCCGACTCGGATGTCTCTATCTCTCAGTCACCTCGTAATAGTGAATTTCCAGTTCTCTTTCCTCTGCGTTTTCGTTCGGTTTGCGACGGGTTGGGGCGTCTTGGAAACGTTAAAATACGAAGCTGAAACGGCAACGAGTAAGAAAACGAGACGAAAACTAGAAACTGAATACTTGATGCAAGATGTAACCGCGACGTACGACCCAATAAATTCGAACTGTGCAAAGGAATTTAATACCCTTCTTATCTCTTATGTATTGATCTGACCGGACGCTACTTCAACCGGAAAGGAGTCACGGCGTTCCGGCAGATTGAGAAAATGCGCTGACAACACTATATTATTTTTTGTCACGTACGTTCGATATCGTGGCAGCTAAACTTATACGAACGTATTTGTAAGAACGTATGCATGTAAAGGAGGTGATGAGGCGACTGCGGATTTTGCGGAAACGGCGACTAATATGTGCGAAGCTTATTTGAGTTTTGCGGGAGAGATCTTTTAGTGGCTTTAGAAGCATTTTACGTTAGCTTCTGTTTTTGGAAGTATTTTTAAAGTTTTATACTAATGTGGGGAGCTTTATAGTGTCTTGAGAAAAATATTGGAAAAAGACGCATCAACAGAATTGCCGACATTTTTCATGAGGATAACATTAACTTCGTGACAACATTTTGGCCGGTCAATGGAAACAGCTGCTGTTGATTATCTCGGCTGTGTTTACATAAATATTGTTTACGGATACGTGGTGGTGACAAGAAACTTGTGTTTATTTCAAGAAACATATCTTAAGCTGGATCGAAACCTCTGTGCGAGATGGATCCTTATGTTAGTCTTTTGAGAAATAATTTTGCCAATCATCATGGTGTCATTTGGTTCACTGAGATCTTTTAGAGAAGTATTAGAAAAGGTGAATCAAACAGACGAACTCCGAGTTTACAGATAAAAGAAGCGTTCTTTAATGGGGGGCTACACTCCTCTTCTAGCTTTATTCTGTGCATCGAGCAAGGATCGCGATTAAAGTTGTGGTCTAAGTTTCTCAGATTACCCCGGCTGAGTAACTTTGGGTAAATTGGAATTACTTCTTGTTCAGCACAATGGGTAACACGTGTTTTGGTGATACTAAAAAATACACTGAGGAGAAAGATGGAGGCAACCTCTCTTTGTGACATTCATGTGACATTAGCCATAAGAGATGAAACTTTACTCTTCAGTGGAACATACCTGGTAAACAGACATATATATACACAAGTTAATTTCGCTTAATAAGATTCCTTGGTAAGTTTAATTCGCTGGTGAAACTAAAAGGGAAAATTTCACCAAAACGACTAAGGTATATAGGCGTGGTGGTATTTCTGATAACGTGGAGAATTATATTTCTGTGGAACGCGGCAATTAACAATTTTTTATTTCTTGTAGTGTAATTTGATTAATTTATTAATGACAAATACAAACTATAATTTTGTAATGCGGGAACATTTAACAATTTTTTATTTAACAATTTAACATTTAACAATTTTTTAGTCCTTTTTTTGTAACTTCTCTTCCACGATTGAATGTATTTAATATTTTTAATAGGTCCATTACGTATTTATCAATTAGAAGTAGTCGCTTTTTATATCTTGTTTACTGGTCGGGGTAGACGCAGCTTTCTGTTCGCTTCTTTCTTAATGATAAACGAGTCTCAACTATAATTCGTAAACTGACTAAAATAGAATCTAGAATAATAGTCTACGTAATGCAACATAAATTACGGTCTGGTTAATTAATATTCACGTATTGGAGAGATAAAGTATAAACGTCGTTTACGGAAAGTTTTGAACCAAACCAAAATTTAATACAATCAAAATAAAACTTAGAAGAGTCGTAGCAAAAGAGGTTTTTACAACCTAAAACGCTTTGTTCATTGGATCTATGAAGTTGTATTATACGTTACATATATCTTCGTCAAGTAAAACAATACCCATATATTATTATAATGCATCGCAGTACTGTATTTGTTAAGAAAGGCCCTTTCATCTCTGGTGTGTTAGCACGATTGCTACACAAGAAGAATCTTAAATATACATGTATTACATTTATACTCTACGAAATGTAGTAGCGATGCAGCCTAGGTATGTGAGACATACGAATTGAGTTATACATCTAGCTTCCATTTCACATTTCTGCTTTAGAAATATAATGTTATCATTCGTTGCTTCATACATGTATTAATTTCATATAGAAGCTTAATCGTAAACCAACAACCTAAACAATCATACCTTTGTTTATATTCATGTTAACAAACTATTGACTTTTGTATTTTGTGATGTTCAAGATTGGCGAGTTGTGTTTACTTTTTAACCCTTGCTATATTTACCGTTCTTCTTTTGTTTGTTTTCGCCTTGCTTTCCGTTCTAACCTGTCGATTTATGTTTATTTTTCATTGTCGTTTATTTGTTCTTTTCTTCGGTTTGATATATCGATCAAGTGCCTCATGTAATATTTATTTAAGTACCGCGTATCTTCTCTTCTACAACATTTTACAGTTATTCAGTGCAAACTAACTTTTTAATTTCCTTTGTTTCAGAACCCATTTATATGTACTCTTAACATAAAAGGAACTAGCAGATTTATTTACATAAACCAATGTCGTTGCAGATGAACGAAACAAATGTATAATCGGCGTTTATCGTGGCTGTGCATTCAACGTTATCATCTAACGTGAAATAAACTCTGATTTGAAATTATTTCCGAAAACTTGCACGTTATACTCTACAGAAGTTGTAGTACACGAGTTCTCGAGATTGAAAACGTGTGCTTCTCCTTAGAGATTATCTGCAACAGGTACAATTGCTACGTTGCGTAGGTGAAGTGTACATAAAAACAACAATGAATCTATCACGTTTCCCTGAAATTTGAGGTCAGATTTAAGTCAAGTTACATTTTAAATTTATTCTTTCTGATTTCCATTGTAAAAATTTAATTTCATGCTTTTTCAAACTTTAGTAATAAATATGTGCGATGAATGGTATTATAAGATAGTACTAAGGTCGTTGTTATTACACCTTTCAGCTTTATAAGTTCCAGCAGCAACTGTCAAGGTGACGCTTTTACTACGTCCATTTTCATCTCGGAACTACTGTGATCTACGGCCTAACTCTTAATTTAGTCCGTGGACCTGCTTTCCTTCATAAAGTATCACGTTGTTCTCAATCTGGCAAGTTCCTAAGGTCTTGGTCTAACGGAACAGATACCACACCCTCGTCAATTTTCATAATAACGTAGTCGAATGCCCTAATCCCTACCTTGGCCGGCTAGGAACCCAGGTTCTAAGAAAGGTTTATCCGATTTGCCTGCTTTCTGCCAAGTTACTCTGGTAACTGTTTCAATCAATTCCTTCACACTAGATAGGTGGAGGAGCATCCATGCTCACCGAAGCTGCTGCTTTGAACATCATTGTTAGAATAATAATCTATGTCCCCTCCAGCATCTTAATGTTCGTGGGCATCTAGAGCGCCAAACTGTCTCCGTACAGAATTTCCAACTTGCTCTAACCTGCTTTCGATGGTGTCGATGGTTGGTAAAACATGTGTTGGATATGTTCCTGCTGTTGCAGCCTATCTTCAAAATTTAGCTACAGGTATCTCATGTGATGTTCTAATTGTCAAATCCTCTATTTATGTTTGTCAGTTAGTAAACATGAAGCAGTGGTCTGGTCAACAATCGCGCATTTGCAATTAAATTAAAAATAGAGTTCACTTTTGCCATGTTAACAGGTACCGCTAAGAATGTCAAACATATTAGGGCAAACAAATAGATCTTATTGGAGCAGCTACAAGACGCAATGCAAAAAACCAACAGATCTTCTATCTTACCTTCATTTTGCTGAAATAATGTTGCAAAACGAAATCGATATTCGCAGCTGGTGGATCTTTGACGAGACGCATTTCCATTTACTTACACATACGAAACAAAATAGCGGAGATGAGAACGATAACACCGTGGCAGTCGATACCGTGAGCTATACCGAAATGATCGCCAACTTTCTTACGAAACAATCAAATATGTTTACATAGAACAATGAGAATATATGGTTACAACAAGAAATAGATAGGAATTGGAAGCACTATCAACATTGTTTTCGCGCCTTATTATTTCTAAACGTGGCGATATCGAATAGCTTGCTAGATCTGCAACTTCCTGAAGGATAAAGATTTTATTAATATGTCAAGAAGCGTTTGGAAGTTAAAAAGAAAGCTTATTGAAAAAATTCTACAATTTAAACGATATAATTTTCAAAAAACAAAAATCACGCGTAATTAAAGCGCTGTTATATTTTTTTCGAATAAATACATTTATTCTCAAATTTAAAATCATCCCGCTCCCATGCATTCGCCTTTACAAAACTTTACGTTAAGTATGACTTAACTTAACTCTAACGTCACCTCGACCTCAGATACTAACCGTTTTCCCTATAATAGTTTCTTGCAAAAGGTAGATGTGCATGCATGTAAATGTATGTAAATGAGCGAGGTATTTCCAAACGAGCAAAATGAGCCCTTCGTAAGAGCAGTTAGGAAATTCACAGTATTTATCCATAACGACGGGTTAAAATTGAATTTCGGAACGTACATACTGTACCCGAACACTTAGTGCCGTACATACGTATATACCTAAAACGAGAACTCTCATTTATCTAATCCTTCAACGTGAAACCTTCTATTCGCTCTTGCGCGCGAAGCTTTCGAAACTTAATACTGTACAATTTTCACAACAATTAGTGAGAGGAGCACGAGCGAGAGGTGCTCGGTGCGCGAACATCTAATACCAGGTCAGAGATCAAAGAAGGCACTCGAACTCATGCCGGTAGCGGGTAGCGGCAGGCGAGGGAACCACCGCCACATCTTCTGATTACAGTAATTTGTTGTACGGCAGGTCCTTATAAATTATTCATTTATGATTAACCGCCGCAGTTTGCCTGGATAAGGTTTACAATGTAGTACATAGTGTTCTGCTGCCAACACTCTCTCCTCTACATAACACCAATACTAGCGGCGCTTGGTGAGAACAGCGCGAGAAGTACGAAAGGACGGCGACAAACTATTTACCAACTGCCATTAAGATCAAACACAACAGATAATAACTAACAAGGCAAGTACAAATGCTCCGACCTTATACATGATTTACTATTTCCTATCTATTTAAGTGTTGTCGATAAATTATGTAACTGTTGCAATTCGAACTGTCTAGACTTATAAATGCTTTGTACAAGTGAAACTTCATTTCATTACCGAGGCTCACTTTTAATAGCGCCATAAACCTGGAGTGTCCCGATTGCCAGCCTGTGTATCAATAAAAGGCTAGATCAATACGATAAGCAATTGTGTCGTATAACCATTAAATATTCAATCAACATTTTGCTTTTGCTTCTCATCCAATTTGTACTAAATAGCCGCGCCACCTAAAAATCACTGATCAATGTTCAGATATGGCGGACAATTTTAAAATTACCAAAGCAGAAGATAATAATAGGGGTTAGTTGTTTAAATATTGACTAAATATAGTTACATTGTAAAAGAAAGACATTATATTTTCGATTGTTCTTGTTGATTTCATTTTTCACGCAAAAAGAAAGCATTTTGGTTAAACTCAACGCATAAACAATATAATAATGGGAGTCGTCCTCGGCCATTTTTAGTATTTATCGTAACTTCTCTGTAGGCCAGTAATAATATTTGGAGATTGAATTTTCTACATTGTCTTGTTATTTGGTAGTTTCCATGTTAGGAAAACGAGATCCTTTAGGGACTAAGTCATCGAGTAAAAAAGCAGGATTTTCTAGCTCTACGGTTCGTTGAAGATGTCACTGATGTCAAGATGCTTTGGGTGATTCATAAGCATGTGAATCCCAATATTTCTGTATCACTGTTAATACTTTTGTAGGCATGTTAAAGCAAACGGTGAACGGAGTGGCAAAAGAATACAAAGAAAACGCCAATTTATTGCATCCTGGTCATCATTGCAAATTGGAAGTGTTTGACGAAAATATAAAGAATGCTGTATTTCGAACGGTGCGTAGCTTTTTTCGCAAAAAGGAACTCCTAGCACTAAACAAAATTATGATAGAAAATTATGAAGATCAATTTTAAGCAAGCTTCAATAAAATCTCTCGTTCAGTTGTGTTTACATTAATTACAGATATTGTAAACATAAAAAGAGATTGTTATTGATAGAGAAAACTGAAATTCCAGGATTGGCAAGGGATTATTTGGTATGGTGATACGACGGACATAGGTGAAACCTTCAGTAGACTCTTCCTACGAGATTCTACTACAGGTTTATTAACGAATCTGAAAAATTCGGCAATCAAAGGAAGAAGACTTACCGCGCTTAATGTTGGTTCCGATATAGGCTTCCTCGAAGGTGGGTTGTTGTTCGAGGCTAAAATACTTATTGGCTTGTTGTTCGAGGCTAAAATACTTATTGACTTGTTGTTCGAGGCTAAAATACTTATTGGCTATTATGAGAAGTTGAAAAATGCCTTTCATAAGGAACAGTTTGGTAACATTACAACTGTGGATATCGCATGGTACCATTCACGAAGAAGTGAAAATATTCCAACCGTTAACTAGAGAAAAATACATAACCGTAGAAACCAAGAAGGTTCCATATTTGTAATTTTGCAAACATACTTTGTTCGAGTGGGCTAACTTTATATTGATACGTCCATTCAATCGGTTTCATAGGAAGTAACACACACCTGATTTTCTTAATTGGACTCGCCTGATTTGATATTGAATTCAGAAATTTATCGTAAAGTCGATCTAGACTAGATTTTTATGAAGATATCAGTAAAAGTATCGTAGTACTTAACAACTTTTTTTGTCAAACTTTTGTTAATATGATGTATTTTAATATGGTCGATCGACTTCACTCTTAACTCTGGTGAAGTCGATTACCTATCAACTAAAAATTAAAAAAATACTCACTCTACTGTTCAGATCCAGTGAACAATCACCAACATAACATCAACGAGTTTGTATTTTTAATTGCATTAGAACATAACAATTTGTTTTTCAGTAATCTGAAAAAATCGTAATCCTTTGATGGACTTTACCCCGGTTGTTGGTAGGTTACTAGAACGTTGATAAGGAGATAACTTTTGCACGAGATATCGTTTCGTAGGGGCGATGTAACAAATTATAAACATTGTACGTTATATTTCGCACTGAAGGATATATAAAGTAAGCTTTCCAGGGAGGCACGCAGTTGTAGAGTGAAATACAATGCAGTTTCCTAGTGCGCGATCGAACATACTGAGAGCGCTTACGAGAGTAATGCTAATACAATACATCGGAGATAGAAGTGCACGAAGCTCGTTGGGAGCTGGTACAACTGTTCAGTACTGTTTCATGTACTTGTCTTGCTTTAAGGAATTATAACACTCGGGAGGGTGTTTGCTCAGGCCATCAATTAAGTCAATTTGTTTTCATGTCAGACTTTGCTTCTTGTTTTCACGATCGTTGATATCAAATAAGTAAGTCGAAATAAAGAAGCAAGTTATGTAATACGTTTTGAGATAAATTAAATAGAATTAGAAATAATAAGGTTGGCCTTTTCTCTTTTGGTGTTAACATTAACTCTCTAAGCTAATTTGTAATTGCTATTGCAAAGAGATAGATTTTTAAGATATTAGTCCTCAGCATTCCACATTGAGTGAAGAGAATCAGGAAAATCTCATTCGGGAGTATAGTAACTGTGAGGATTTGAACCAATAACATGGGGGGCAATGCACTACCAGATTTGCCTAATTTTACCTAAACTTGACACTTTTATGGGATAAATTGCACGTATCGTTAATGCACAAGAGCTCAGAAACTGTGCCATTTTACAATATTCTAGATACTATCTTCGGCTTAGTCGAAAAATTATTATACGAATACGGTAGGCGTAGGCCGTTAGCTATTTATGTCATATATGTACATATATGCATGTATATAGAAGCTGCTTACGTTAACAGGATTTCGCTAAAGTGTAAAATTTAATTGCTTGTAAAGGAGCTATGTGTTAACTTGATCATCTCCAGCTTTTTGCGAGCAATTAATTTCTTGCGTAATTATATTCAAATTAGTATTGAAAGCTTCCCTACTAGTCGTACTCAGTCAAGTTGTATACCCTTTGGTCTACCTCGTTCTACTTTAAGTTCATTGGCGGCTTCTATGCGAATTAGATTTACAAGTTCCTGCCCACATTCAAAACGTAGTTTAACGCTCCTTTCACGATCGCGGAAATCCTCTTAGTAGTCTTCTAGTAGGTAGGTCATTAGACATGTTAGAAAGTAAATAAATCATAACTAAGTTAGTAAATTGAGTAAACTTTGTCATCGAAGCCATAAATCGAACAGATGACATTAAATCCCATTAAGGTACAAGAACAGGGATCCGGTAAATGCTCCGCGTTAGTCTCAGTAGATGGCGCTGACGTGGTCTTACTAGCGGTGACTTAGGATTAGTAGGTACAACGATGAACGTAGTACGAGGGGCTACAGAAAGAAGGAGGTGCCACAAAAAGTCGAAGGGTAAGTGAAGTATCTACACGTAGATATTTGATATTCCTTTTGTATTGCCAAGTTAACTGGCTGCGAAACAGAATTTCGCTATTTTGTCTTGTATTAGATCGATTCGAGGATTTTCGAGGTTCATTTAGCTGTGATTTTATATGTTTCACTTTTAAGTTAAGCGGGGAGCTTTAATAGTGTAAACAATCTATGGTGACTCCGTGTTAGTTGTTCGTAATGAAGGTGAAAATAAAATTGACAAATAGAATTTTTTTAATTGATTCTTAAAAGAAAATAGTTTTAATTAGGTGGACTTTTACTACTTCCAGAGACTTCTTGAAGACTGTATAATTGCTAGTCCTTCGGTAATAAAGTAAAGATATGTTTGGAAGAAAATGTTAATACACAAACTGAGTCTTTTGGGATACGTATAGAACTAACACAAATAAGGAAGAGAGACATCTTTCAGGAATCATGCTAGGGAGGCGACACATCTAGTGCATGCAGGAGATCAATACATGTGGAATCTCTGAATGAATTTAGTGGCTAGTTCAGTTTCGCAAATGTTTATTGTTACGGCTGGAACTTAAGACTGTTATTTAAGGAATCTACTGGGGAACAGTTAAGGATTGCACCACATTCAGTGACTTTCAAAGAAAACTTCGTCATGAGAGCTTCGTAGCTCATCTCTGAATTTAACATGAAGAAGTTTTGGATTTTGCCTTTATTAATCTTTCAACTTCGTGGCAAGAGACCACTATTGTACACGTTGAAATTCGTAAAAATAGCATGTTCAAATATTTAATCATAGCCATCCATTTTGAAAAAATGATGAGTGCTTGTTATGGTCTTTTTTATCTTCTGCATATACTTCGAAAGCAGTCATGAAAGTAGTTAAGTGAAAGCGTTAGGAACATAAACAAACAAGCTTCTTAGAACACAAACATTATGTTATTCTCCTCACAGTCAATTTATTTACTTATTCCATCCGAATACACAGATGTAACATTCACAATGTTATGTAGGCAACAGCATTACTTACAGTATTCATTCCTTTGTAGAGGAGCATGTAAACACATAATTAGCGACTATAAATCGAAACAAGCACGGGTATATTGCTGGCGTTGTTTATGTTTGCGCTACTAACTGGTTTATTGACAAATGTTGGCGAATAACACATATATAACATTCTTGTTTGTACGATTGTAGCAGGTTTATTTACTTGCCCGTGAACATAATATTAGCAGGAGGCTAGGCAGATGTGAAATTTAATCTGAGCAGCTTGAAGTAGTGTACTGCAGGTTCGTGTAGTAGTTGGTCAATCATTTTCATTTCGGGTTGATAATGTTAAACGCCAGAGGATTTATAATATATGAAAAGTTAAGCGGCTAAATTTGATATGAAAGTGTTCAAAATTAATTTGAAATGTGCTACTCAATATAGTAATAGTAGGTCAAAAAAGTTAAAATCTAAGGGCTTGTAGCTATTTCTGAACAATTTCTGGTTATTTTAAGAATATTCTTTTTTGCCACATTGCCACATGTACACGAGCTATTAACCGTTCGTTAGGAATTATAGCTGACTGGAGACAGATTTACTTGACAAAAGCGTTGTAGAAAAAAAAGTTAAAAACTATGGAAGCCGCTGAAAAAAAAATCAAAAAAGTTGCCAAAATGGCCTAACATTACTAGATATTGCTGACCTGCCGTATTTGGCAGAATAACCGCTCTTCATAGAGATAATAATAGCTATTTTTACATGCTATATTTATAATATAATGGTAAGCTTTCTGCATACCAACCCGATAACCAAAGCAAATAAAATTGAAAACATGAATATGCAAAAAGAATAACGAATAAAAGATAATGCTAAGATGGCTTTCTCATGGTATAAGGTCAATAATATAATCATTCACGGCAATCGTAACACAAGACGAGAAAATATGCAGTGCTCGTCGGTATATATCTGTCTGCCCAGTTTCTTTAGGGATGTACAAGAAAGATTACGTTGATCTTATATCCATGGCTGGCAAGGTGATATCAATGGCGCTTATAGAAACGTTGTTGTTGGTAACATATAGAAGGGAACTATAGAGAAAGTGAAGACTTGGTTACGCTTAATGCAATCAATCACTTATCGTCTTTACTCAAATATTTTCAACTGTTATCGTACGTTTGGTTATTATTGTCACTCTTTGTGTTTATGTTCTTTACTTCGCAACTAGTTTAATCTCAAGAACATGTTGATTACTCAGTTACATCAACGATTAGTGATAAACTTCCCATTGCTTTTGACTATAAATTTATCTCGATTACTATACAGCGCGATCAAAAGAGCTTGTATCTTGCTATCAAGGTATATTATTATTTATTGACCATTATTAACGAAACACTTGAGTCCCAAAGCTATTTACAATAATTAAACACAGCAATCGTGCACATATGTAAAACGTCAGAATTCAGTAGGTTTTTAATAATAAGCAAATAGAAACAAATCCAGTAAATGTTTCTATAATTGCAAACAATTTATAATCGCCTTACCTTGCTAGCAGTTATATTTACTTAATATTATTATTTGTTCAGCTGGTATATAGTAACGTAATATTTACGTTTTCCCCCATTGCGACGGGCCGTAAATTGACCAAATTAAAAACAGCCTTACCGTTTCAAATTCTTTCTGACCATGACAGTTCATAAATCACACCTTCATGTTTTATGTAACCAAAATATGGCGTTTTAAAAGAACGCCTCCAACTCATATATCAGGAATTTTAAACGAGTGCGAAATTAGCGATAACAGAGCAGGAGATTAAATGTGCGTCCTTTGTAACGTTTTCGTTTTTGGTATCAATTTATTGGTATCCGTGAAAGCAGAGTTCAGATGGAAGCTGGAGGTAATTCCGTAATTAGCAGATATCTCCCAGTTTAAATAAAAATCCCGCGTAGGTTTAATTAAAAGCATTCAATTAATTGCGGGTTTCGAGTTAAAACGCTACGAAGGAAATAAAACGATTCTTTCACATTTGTATGTTTAGATGTGCAGGTCTACATTCAACTTTTAATAAAAAAATCTAACTTAGTTAAATTTCGCTACTCTCACGATTGAAGTCATTCGATTAAACTGACCTTTTAAAGTACTTAAAACAAATTAAATACTAAAGCTTTATAGTGGATTGTGTTTCCTTTTTAATATATTAATGGATTTGTCGTGATGAAAATTGGTTGAATCCAATGTGAATTTTCAGCTAATCTAATGCTGGGGATTTTTTTCTTCTCGCCTGGGTTAAGTACGCGTTCCTTCCTCTCTACTTCATCAATTTCATCATATTTATAGATTCAAACGTTTCGGCGGTTCACTGATGAGAAGATCTATGTCAGGCCAGACTCAGTTGGCACTGTGCGTACAAAATTTTCTCAGTGGATCCCGTACAATTTTTAGTCATCGTTTGCATGTTGAGGAACAATTAACTGTCTTTCACACGGCAAGGGTTGATAGTAACAAAGCCACGGGATACTTTACCTACGCTATTTACACACAGCAAAGAACCATGGAGTTGTAACCAGTTTTGAAAAGCTTATACACCGCGATGGGCTGTCACCACACGATAAAAAACAAAACGTAACATCGTCGTATACAAAGCCGACTTCAATTTAAGTGAAAAATCTATGTATTCCAAAAACAAATAGAGCATTAAACAACAACAAAAGTAGAACTCTAGAAAACTAGAATTAAAATAATTATTAACAAATTAAGATTTCATTCTTTTATTTGTATTAAACATTCAAATAGCAATAAGCGCACAAAATATACATAAATTTGGTCAATTTAGTTTCATGTTTTCTAAATCTAATTAATGAAACTTAACGAATCGTATTTGTAAAAAGTTGATGTTTAAATAAGGTGCTATTTGTGCTACTGCCATTAATGCAGTACCATTTAACGACAAGAAATGATACAAATAAAAAAAGTCAAAAAGAATAAGATCTTTTGTATAGCGTGGTTTGTTATTAATGTTAAAAATTATAACTTTTCTTAATGTTATGACAAGCTTGAAAAAAGCTTATACACCCTGTTGGGCCGCCACCACGCTTAGAAAAAATTTGAAGATATTTCACCTACAACTCCAGAAATAAAAGAAAAAACAAAGAAATAAAAAAGGATTCTTCATATTCAACTACTTATTTTTTTAAGCGTTGGTAGTAAGAGAAGGTATTAGGGTATTCACAACGTGCAGAATGACTGTACTAGGCGGTCCTAGATAGTGAGTCTAAAAACAATGTTGATCCAGAACTTTAACCAGTTGTTGCTCTGTATCTTCGTAACTACATGGTTTGTTTGTGCGCAGCAGGAACAGCGTTCTGCATGAATCGTAGCAATAGAATTAACAAAAAGGAAGTATTACATGAAGAAATTGTTTACATTTCAGATTATAAAAAACTTCATCAATCAATCAACAAATGATTACACAATTTCAGGAATAATGCAGCTGCTACTTCAGGAATAAAGCTATCTAGTAGTTAATATTGCATAAAATCCAAATAACCATAATTGCGAATTTTGCGTTTGTAGATAAAGGAGTATTAAGGAGTTAAGAATTGTATTCATTATTTTTAACAACGGGAAGTACTGGGAACTTGTCCTCTTTTGTAACTGTACCTTTTAAACAGAAATTGACTTACGTCGTTATTGCAACAAGGTCCCCAATTACGAAACAATCAGTTCTACAATGAATGGTACTCTTCCTTTCATTTTAGAAAAGTTGCAATTTTCAACATAAAGTAACAATACATAAGAAATACGGGTATTTATAGTTGGATGCAATTACCGAAATAAATACATATTTATCACATCACTTCCACCGGGAATTGCGTAATTGGCGGCTGGTACATTATACAGATGGGGTTTTAATTTAGATTATATAGTCCAAACATGAAGCTGCGCTAGTCAGAAATAAACACGAAGATTTTATGCGTTATGACTAGAGAGGACAAAAGTGAGTGAAATCATACCTTTTTTGCAGCGACTAAACAAACTCGTGTCTATTAGTCTCATAAGAAATGGTTCGTGTTACCTACTGGTTTCCCCGAGAACCGGCAAAACACGAGTCTGTCTAGTCGCTGCAAAACAGGTATGATTTCATTCGCTTTTGTTCTTTCTAGTTACGACAGTATGCAAAAACGTAACAGGAATAAAGTATTCCACAATAAGAATTTCGGGAGTATGTCTGTCCTGGCTGGAGAATTTGAATATATGAATTATACGTAGCTTGCCAAATTATAATACCACATCACTGTTGGTTAATAATCAGGGCAATGATTTCAAAGAACTATTCCTAACAAAGCTTTAGCTTTTGTCTGCAAATAATGAAGCTTACGATGGTACATCGAAGTTTTGTGTTATATTTGACACAAAGACCTTTCATGGATATTTTTGATCCAATCTTACAGATAATCTGGTGTAATCGAGATAACGTTACTCACTATTGATACTTAACTTATTTCTTCCGCACCACCCTGCAATCGAATCTAAATTTTCCTGTAGGCTCACATAAGCCATGTTTGAGGTAAAATGTCATCAGTTATTAGCATAGATAATGACATAGCAATCTATGGAAGTTCAATACATTGATAAAAATAATGAACAAAAGCAATCTGAGATTGTATCCTTCTAACATTCCGGATGATGGTACCCAAGTTGGCTTTCACTGTTGGACGTGTTCGTTAAAGAAAGTCTTTGTAAACGATAAATTGGATTAAATTTATTGGACTGATTTGAGTATTCGCACATCAATTGATGGTAGCGAACGTTCCGGACGGCCACCTATCGGTATCACAGCAGAAAGTGTCACTATAGACCTATATTCAAGAGATCTATAACATTGTGAGATTACCTTGTGGTATATGCCAACGAATTATCGCAAGAGGACAGAGCACACGGAACAGGATTAGCGTTGCGTGGAAATCTGCAGAGAATAGGCAAAGCAGTTACGAAGTGTAGCTGTCTTTTCTCACAAAAGCGCCGCAGGTGACGAAAGGTGGGATTGTGTGCTTATCTTTTCTTTGACCAGCATCAGGTGCTTCCTGTTGTTTTATTTTTCGATGTTACTTAGTTAATCATAATAAGTTAGGTTAATAACAATAAGTTAGGTAATCCATGTATCAGTTCTATTTCGACGACTTAAGGCGGGGAAAGGAGGATATGGCAAGAAACGTGGTCGTTAAAATCGTTGCAGATGTACATTTCGTTTTGGTTTTTTTATTACAAACATTTAATCATCCTGCCAAGTAAGGAGCGATTATCGCTCGCGTTATCTATTTTTTTTTTTTTATTAAACTTCAACATCCCATGGGTTTCCTTTCCCAAAATATATGCAGGTTCAAAGAATTTTTAGTACCCAGCGCTACCGCGGTATGCAACTTAATGAGTACCGGGTAAAATCCCAGCAGCATCACGAGGTCGAAGATGGCATTAAGTAAACTAAATTGCTTCGAAATTTGAAATTGAAATTTCCCGCGATAAATCAAAATGTCGACTGGCCACGCCCACCGATTGTACGGAAGCAGTTCCTCTCGAGGTGTTATGTGTAGCGTAGGAACTTAACCTCCCCAGCCTCCATTAGTAGTTTTAAAATGTGTATGTAGATATTGCCTTCGGAAGGGTAATCGATTTCCGGTCTCCTCCTCTTCAACCGGTTCATCTAACGACCCACGATTCGACTACGCATCCGTTACCGTCGCTTGTTCCTCTGGTTACTCCTTCGTCTTACTTCCACCTTCCACCTTTTTTTAATTTTCCATGCGATATTAATCAATTTCCGTCGTCCGGACAGCTTTAATATCGCTTTTTCGCTTGCCTTTTCCGATCAGATGGATTTAACTATTAAGATTAATGGATAATCTATGTGAACAAATAGCTTAATGCTTACTAAAAGGTTCATGAAATCCCTTTGCTTTTAATGAAAATACATATTTCGAACGGGTATATAAACACAACGTAAATCTAAATATGATAAAAGCAGTGAAATGCGGAGTTACGATGTACCAACATTCATATTGTGCGTACTGGAAGATGTTTTAACTCAAAATTAATTTATAAATTATTTAGATCGAGAAGAATCTAGATTTTCAGAGGATAATCCCAGTACCTGAATATGTCACGCCTGAATATTTAAAAGGGCACAGAGAGGTACCTTCACGCAAGATTTTTCCATTAACCTACAGATTTTTGGAATTTTGCATGCATTTTAATAGCCCTCCATTAAAGATGTGCTGATTACTATTAAATTGAGCTTATTCTTAAGCCTCTAGAACACTATTTGCGGACGGCACGTGTTGAATGGAATCATCATATACAAAGCATTTTATGTGTGTGTACCACGTGTCTACTTAGTGCGTAGTGTGTTTCCTTGATTAGCTTAGAGAAAAATAATAAAAAAAAAATATTTGTTGTAGTGCTGCTATATAACAGTATGCTCTGTTTTTATAAAGCACGAAAATAAGTTTGGTCTTTTAAATGGAACAACTTGTCCAACTGTGTTCAATTCATGCCAACACTTGTCTTACCTTATACCAAACCAAAATAGTTTTTGAGATAATTGAGATAACTTGGGATTTTTACAAATCTTCAGCCAATATCTTACACGATTTATATATCAATGCGGTGATTCGATAAAATACAATAAACTTCTATTGTCTAAGACTATTTGTTAAAAATAAACACAAATAACATCTATTCGAAGTGAATTTATATCCAAACTTTTCAACATTTCTTCGATGTATTGTTGAAGAATCTAGGAAACGCTAGGCAGTAAGATTCCTTTCAAAATATGTTAATTACCTCAAATACTAATAGATGGATATTGGGAATATTGATGAAAGTTGCCATAAATTGAAGAAAGGCATCGAAAAGGCAAGAGACTAAGCTTGTATGGTACACAGCGGGAACTGATCATTTTGTATATTTGTATATTATTTATTATCTAGCTGTATTATAGAAAGAGTAGAATTTTACGAAAATTTCAAATTATTTCAAAAGCTCAAAAACACATGGTCATCTATTGTTACAGTACCTGAAACAATAGATGACCATGCTTTGACGTCATCTGCATAACCAAGTAAAATTCCGTCCAAGTAAAATAGTTCAGCAGACCAGAAAAAGAGTGGGTCCAAATTAGAATCTTGAGGTAATCCTGAAGGTGTGCAAAGCAAAGTGGATGATTATCTACATATACATGTATATATAACATGTACCTTCCTTTTGTGCTAGCAAGGCGTCATTAAACGGACGAAAGGGAATGCATGCCAATGTGATTCAACTTAACAGGCAATGTCTAATAATCCATCGAGTCAAAGGCTTTAGAAAAACTTGTATAAAGCACATCGTATACATGTGTCAATCAAATCTTAATGTTTAAAAAGAATCAAATGAGCAACAATATTCAAAATTTGTTCCATATTTCAAGTATTTCACTAGACTGTTCTGTGGATTTTGGATAACGGGTATCAAACGTTTGAAATATTTTAGCCGGCCGCTGTATAAAAGACAAGGTGTACACTTTCTATCATAAACAAACTTGGAACTCCATAAAAATAGAGGCTAGCATTTTTCTTAAATACCTAACAGGATGCAAACAATTAGAATGAAGGGCATCAACTTTCACGTTACGTGGGCAAACATACGCATGCATCAAATCACCAAGAACATTTAACTAAATGAAAATGTCGAAATTAGCACGAATGTTGTGCGATACCTTCCTCAATCAAATCAAAAAGATGGAAAGAAGAAGGTATATACGTCCTGCTATTAATGGTGGTCCCTTCAAAAATTAAGATCTACTGTTTTGAATAGAAATGTATATAGTTTTTAATAATTACTTTATATTTGTCTTTGTTTGCAATGGTATTATCCTCAAATCGTTGATGCAAAAGGAGACCGTCACAAAGCTCTTGGCAATATCGACTAATTAGTTGTGTTAATCAAATTATTGACAAAGCTACAGCAACGACAAAGAGACGGTCCAGTTAACGTTAGAGGACAGATCACAGCAGCGCCAATCAAATAACGCAGAGCGAAATTAGCACTCCTATACCTGGTAACATATTATCCTGTGCCTATAAAATTGATGCTTGGAATACCTTAATTACATTAAATGTCAGATATGTAAGTGTATGTACAGTTCTACGTCTAAGCAGTTAGCCATTGTCGCAGTTAATTTCGGTTGAAAATGGAAAATATATTTAAGAAATGTTACATACAAAATATTGCTATAGATTTTTTTGCAAAAGGAATACCTGCTTTTAATTTTTGTTAGATGTCTAGTATTCTAGAAACGCGTACAAAGCTTAATGCAAGGGGTCAACGGATTTGAATGGGGTCGCCAAGACAGCGAGGTACTATCTTTGCGACAATGAATAAACGACTCTCTGATGTTGCGATTTCATAGTTTCGAGACAAGGAATGTGGCTAACTTCCAACTAACTTCGCATCGCTTTGCTTTTGAATGGTTAGAATGTCGATTACAAAATCCGAGCACTGTATTTTAGAAAAGGGGTGTTTACTATTCCTTTTCTTTATATCTGAATTTATTTAAAGGAGTAACTGTACATCAGCATAGTGCTAACACATCCCATAAGGATAACCGGGTCTTGATTGGTGGACTTTGGATTTTATAAAACTCTTAAAGGTAAAAGTAAAATAGTTATCCTACTATTAATTATATGTACAGCAAGCATCGTTATTATTTGTAGTAGTCACATAACAAGTCACAAGTATTTGTGACTTGTTATCCTAGATGGTAAATAAAAATAGAAAAAAATAATTTGGTTTTGAACGACGTTGAAGGCAAGGTGTTTCTTCAAATATAAGAGGCATAAGAATGGTTTAAAAAAATCAGGAATAATCAAACAGATCTTCAAAAACAACAACTTTCCGGAAGACATCCCATCGTTCAGTAAGAGGTTCTCCGTCAAATAGCTGCAGTCAAATGCACTGCGATTTCTAATACGCGACAATTGTCACGGAAGCGTTGCTCTTCGTGGTCTTCAAGTTGCCATCTTCATAAATTTTGGGAAAGTAAACAGACGATGCACCTTCTTTTATAATCCAAATAAATCAAATCAATGGTTAACACGTGGCTAATCTCCAGAACTTGTGGTTAAGCGTGAAAGCTTTGAAGCAAGAATGATTCAGTGTATTTTGTGGAATTTCGAATTGCTGGAAAAATAGAGCGTTATGTTTGGAACTATACTGATGTATAGTTTTAATGCCCGAGAATATTATTTTTAGGACTTAAAATGGATTTTACAGGCTGAGTGCTAGTAACTCATGTAAATTTGCGTACGGCAAACGTGATGGCCAATTGTTCCTTCTAAATATACGCGTCGTTCTGTGGACTTTTTGGAAGGTTACAAGACGCGAATATTACCGGATATGCTTGTTTGTTATTAACTAAAGTTCGTCATTTTCCGTCCGCTTCACGAAATTAATAGAAACTAGACAGACTCGTGTTTATTCATTTTATAACAATGGGATCGTGTTGTCTACTGAGACAGAGTCGATAAAATACGAGTCCGTCTAGTCTCTGCTAATTTGTTGAACTCTATTTATGGCAATACTTAAACGCTACTCCGTAGGGAGATACATCCGTTACCAAAACTTTGGTTTATGGGGATCGAAGCCAATAATGCTTTCGAAGGAATTTGCAACTAATATTGAGACAACCTCCTGTGACTAATTTCAATTTTAAATAACTGTTGTATATCGTATTCTTCACTTCTTCACCTGGTTGTTCTTCATTCACAGAATATACTATTTTTGTAAAGCCACACATTCGACGCATCTCTTTGTTTTTTACATACATAGTTCTGTCACTGTTTCACCGGACAATCTTTGAAATCGTGATTTCTTCTATAACGTTGACACTTGAGTTGATTGCTTCTAATTTCATTTTTGTTGTTTGACTTTTGACGCTTTGGACTTGAGGTTGCCTTATTTACATTGATTTCTATTTCTTCCGATTGCAATACCTTGACCTCTGCTTTAGCTAGTTCGAAGTTTAACACAATGTTGCATTCGAGAGTTTCTAAGATTTTAACATTTGTAATACATTCCAAGACTATCTGGTCGCTTTTTTGTGTCGCATATTCATTAAAAATTTCCGAATGTTATTAAAAGAGATTCTCTCATATTATCTTGCCCACTGTTTATCTCGGATAAATGCTTAAATCCCTCCCTGCCATTAAACGTTTAAATATTCTAGATAGACTTCCTTATCTATTTCTTTTTTACTTTGCAAGATTAATGCTACATATCCAGCTTGACGTTAACACTTACTTATAGTAACAAGTAAGACTGGCGGTAGAATACTATATTTTATTATCCATGAGCACAAGTACAATGGACATGACGCAATCTTGTACGCTCTAGCATGCTAAATATATTTATTGTCCATACTAACTTATTAGTATTGTAGACCAACACAGTTGTCGCTACAGGTACGAGTACAACATAAATATATAACAGTAGTGTCAATTGTGGTTGCAGATTCAGTGAGTTTAAAACACTCTACCTGACAGGTTGTCTAAGGGAATTACTGTTAATTAACTGTGACAAAGGCGAGAGAACTTTGCAAGAATAGAGAGGGAAGTTTGCCACATCGATATCGACAAAAGTTTCGCTATCAAGTTTGCAGATTCAATTCACCTCTCCTTAAAGTTGGACGCACCATTTACATTAAAAGCAATAGATCATACACCACTCTAAGGGAAGCGCTGTATTTATCGACACTAAGTTGAGATTGGGTGAAGTATAAAAAGTTGTAGTTTGTGATTAAATTGCGCACACATATTAATTTATTAACGATTAAATATTTATGTATATCTAATTTATGAAAAGAGTTGTTGGCTGAAGTTATGCCCTGCACATGTTTAGCACTTAAACGTTTAAGTTCGCGTAATTGTTATAGCTGCATGGAATTGCATGCATCTTCTTTCAGTTCTAACTACTTAGGCAACTCTTGGATATTCTTTCGCATTCACCAAGTAAGCATCTGGTAAGATATGCATTCGGAATTCCTGCTGAATAGTCACAAAGGACTATAAATACTACTAGTTTACCGAGGTTAATTTATTCCTTTCCGCTTTTCAAATTTATGCAACCATTAGTGTTGAGTTGCGCTATTTAATACGATGCAGTACGGATAATGAGGTACTTTAAATAATTTTGCCTATACATCAGAGTAATTTGGCGTGTATCTGTTTTGATAAACAATATTAGTGGATTTTCTATTTCAAGCGACCGACATCGCAATTTGTAGCGGAAATGACTATTATATCGGTATATATAATCTTGTTTGGCCATTTATTATTATAATTGCATCAAATGTAATTAACTTCGTTATAACCGGCGAATTTTACAAGCTCAAAACGGAAAATATGGAAAGTATAGGATTAGAGATAATACTTTCAACGCGATATTGTAGATTAATGGTTTTAGCAGAAAAGGAGGGGCTTCGTAAACTTAGTCCCTACTTACAATTGATTTTTGGAAGAGGTACTGAGATGGAGAAGTTTTTGTTTTCAAGTTATAAATGTTTAAATGTCTAAATGAATTTAGACGCTAAAATTTATAATTAACATAACATAAATCGTCAAACAGTTGCTTGGTAAACATTAAGAATTCGAATGTGTTTCCACTGCTTCCTTGAGTTTAGCTCGTAATGGTGAAAACAATTAGAATGAAAACATGTAATGACGTAAACGGTGACTGAAACGACTAAACGTATCTTCTACACACAAATAAATGTGAATACAATCTGTATTTTTTAACATCCTCCATTTTTTTCTCATTACTTAAGATACAGACCTCCTTTACGCGATCTGCTATTTGCAAGTATTCGACTAACGGTAATAAGGATCTTTGTAATGTGACGGAGTACCTTATTACTTGGAAGTTATTGAAAATAGTTTGTTAATTAATTTCAACTCAATAGTGTAGAAATTTCAATTGACTTGCTTTGATGAAAGCACCTTCTTTTGTATCAAGTTGTAATATTGGGAGATGGAGTGGATAGAAATGTTGGGAATAATAGAACACCGCTTCCAACCTTATTCCGCATTGGCTCGAAGCTGGTTGCGAGAGTTCTGAAATATAAGGACGCTGTGCATGAAATTGCTGAATTCGTTTGGGAGATTTGACAAACACTTCTTTAGTCTCTGCGATTAGTTTATTTACATCTGGTTAGCAGCAGCGAATAATTTCAAGGGAAAGTAGGTTTAAGCAAGCGGCACGAATATGTTTTCCGTTCAAATTAGTAAATTCTTGAAGTTCGTTAAATAGATCACACGATATCTGTTGTCCTTGAAGTGTGAATATTTGAAAATAAATTTTCGAACAATGGTCACAAAGCAATAATTTTGATTATGTATTTGTTGGATGATAATTGCTACTACAACATTACAACATCGTAACATTGAACAAACCGAAATATTTCCGGAATGGTATTCTTTGGCCACTTGTTAAGTTTCCGTCGTTGTGGCGAATGTTTTTCTTCGTGTGCGAATTGCTGTATACATAATTGAATGTTATTATATTTGATTGACATTTGTCTACATTTACGGAAAGCTTATTGAAGACGCATAATAGGGCATAATAGTATTCATCGATAGGGAAAATATGTACTTAGAAAAGATTTTGAATCATCTGCGAATAGTAACGTTTCGGATGAAATAACATTGATAATGTTCTCAATAAAAATATTAAATACCAACGGTCTCAAGCTAGCGAGTCCTTAGTTTGAGACCGTTCATGTCAATCCCGAAGTTGCTGGATACATCTCCATTAAAAATTGCCAAATCCAAAACGTTGTAACTTGAACAATATAATTTTATCAGCTTATCTACTCATGCATCAAATGTGTCCAAAGGAAAAGAGTAGATCAATGTTGTTGCAAGTGAACAAATAAAAACAGAAAAAGTGCCGTGAGAAAGCTGTTTGGAGCTATATAAATGGTTAGCTCATAAAGATACGAAGGACGGGATGCTTTTAATAAGTTAAATAAAATTGGTTATCAAATAGATGTGACAGCCATTGTACTGAAAATCACGAGAAACCTAATAACACCTCTCTTAGTGCTCCAACGACTGTTGAGCTAGTAAGACAAGAGCTGAGTTTTTCCTTAATTCACGCAATGAACCGTAAAGATTTTAATCTGTAAATAGTCGATGACATGCGATCCTACTGAACCATTATCCAGAAAAAAAGGAAAAGTACAAGAGGGAAATATTTAGTTTTATTTTTTCTTGTGTTTAAGGTATAGGGAACTATTCCGTTAGAATCGTTTGGAATATCTTAAAGAGAATCGTAACACAACTACATGTAAATACAAAAGTATTCTGTGTACATAGGGCGTGAGCCGATAAACAATGATACATCGAAAAGTGTTTCATATGGTCATCAAAGATGTTACCGTGCTACTTAATTTTCTTTTAATCGAACGCTGTGTATATATTTATACGATCTGAGAAAAACAGCAGCGAAGTTGTGTTTATGAGTTGTCTCTAATGAATGCCGGTTATTTTGACAAGATATTGATAAATGTGTGCAAGAAAGAAACATTTATTTTAATAAATACGTTTAGCCAAACAAAAAAAATACAATTTAGCTACAGCACTCTAAGTATTTAAACGAAAAACTTATATTCATAGCTTCACATTGAATTCACTAAGGAAATTAATTATCTCAAACACTAAGACAAATAGGTATAGAACATATTCATCAAGTTGTTATGAATTGAAGAGAGGTATCTCAAATTATAATAATATTCTATTCCATTAAAAAAAGCAAATTTATATCCTACGTAGCGGAAACTGAACATCCTGTATACCTTTTTATATTCTAAAACTTTTTCCCTGAATTGCTCAGGAAAGAATTATCTTTCGTCCACGGTGTCAATGGTGGACACGCTGTATAAACGCATCTAATTCAGTGATAAGCTGCTATATAAGTAAAAGAAAACTCCTTTGACGATCTAAATTTTGTAGTTTTACAACTTTTGGAAACAGGATGAATAATAATAATAATCTAGCAAAAGTTTTTCGAAGCGAAATTGCTTCTGGAACCTCCTGTAGCACTACGCCTAGAATACGGTAATGAAATGCACGCGGAATTTTCTGGATATTTATTCTGATTTATATGCAAGATACAAGTAGATAAAGAAAATCAATTTAATGTTCCCGCGCATTAAAATAAAGTATACTCGGTATAAATCCGGGGATATAAACTTCATTAGTATAATCCCGCAGAGTTCTTCAACTTCCGCAAAGTTGCCGTTTTATTGATCATATATCAACTTGCCCGATAGCATTAACTTGAAGCTGAGCGAGAAGGAAATTGGTTCACTTTACGTGTGCGAAGACGACTTTTTAGCATACCCTTAATAAAGTATCCTAAACAAAAAGAGGATGTAGACGAAAAACGTCTTTCTAAAAGGATGGCGCGCGAGTGTGTGTGTTTGCAATGCACTACTTTCTTCCCTCCATATGGAGTTTTCTTTCCTTCCTATTCACTAATGATCCCCTTTCTACTTTATACATTTTGTGAGCTGAAAGGAACTCACTGCAAATAGACCGCATTGTATTTTCTTTGATGATGAGAAAAACCGTCGGCTAGAAAAAAATCACGAAGGAACTGTATGTATTTAACTATTGCGTTAGAGAGCTTCTTACAAACGTAGTGCAAAGTACGGATGCAAGTACCATTTCTAATATCTGATATGATTGATAGCAAGCAATGTACGGCAAACACAAAAGTATGGGCACAAGTTTAATTTAACTGAATTAATAATTTCAACCGTTTATTATTCGATCGGAGTTTGCCGATAGTTTTGTATTGTTTAGCCTTTATTTCAATAATATACTAGTTTCTCTTATTCTCAATTTTATTTGTCGTTTTAATTTAAATATCATATAAAATCTACATCCACACGTTAGGTAAAAGCTTAGTTCTATGTTTATGTGAAGGTAGTCTGAAAAGTTTAAAGCATCAATACGAAGACAGCGTTTCTTGTCAAAGATATTCTGGGATGCGTTGCCAAATTGTTTTGATAACTTCAACCCTATTAGACGCTCAGCTGCCGTTTGCGTTAATCGATGTGCCTTAAAAAGATATAAAAAATCCAATATCAAGCTTAAACTCTCGTATTAGAAAGGCAATACGAATTCCCAAATTAAAACCAAGATGGATGTTCTTTACGGGCATCATTTGCCAGGCAACATTAGTTCGGTTGACAATAGACGTTCGGACTGACCAAAAGCTGCAACCGATAACATCGGAAGTTCACCGTATAAAACAATCGTCGAATTAGAATTATATAATACATATCGCAGGTCTTGGGTATTTCGAAAGAAACTGTTCGTCATATATTGATTAAAAAATTAGACGCGAACAAGCTAGTTAAGCACTGGGTGTCACGCTTGTTCACATAAGGCCAAAAGCGCATTTGCTTAAACGGCATAAGCTGATACTTTGGCGTTGACTAATAGCTTTAAATGAAACTTGCATGCATCAGTACGCTTCCAAAACCGAGGCGTAGTCCAAACGCCAGATCACGAGGGTGATTCGGCTCCAAAAAGACGAAGGCTCTATTGCTCGGGGGTAGCGACTGTGTTTAGGGAAAGTCACAGGGTTGTGCTAGACGAAAGCTTTGTTTTCCAGGCCAAGACATCGTCCCATACTTCAATGCTCAGATGGCAAAAAATCAACTAGTTCCAGACAAAAAATACTCATTTGTCTGCTTTTATGTTGTTGGAAAGTTACGCTTCATACTGGCTGCAATTAAAAGTGCGCCATCCTCAAATTACTACAATGTTTCGTTAAAATTTTCTGAAGGACAACTTAGACGTTTCTCAATGGTCTAGTTTAGACAATCATTTGTTTATCTTTCAAAGACGGTGGGCACGTATCTTCGTGCTCTAGCGGAAGGATTGCTCTATGTAGTGGATTTGTTTACTTAAAGTCAAGTAGGTCGTAATATCAACTAGATTTCATTATCTTTTATTCTTATTTATTATACATGTTATATTGGCCAATATTTTTTTCGGAACATTTGAAATTATATTCAAAAGCGCCTAAATAATAATACTGAAAAAAAAAAAAACAATAAACAATAAATTTTCAATAAACAAGCTTTACTCTAACATTAATTAACGAGGAAGGAATAAATAATAAATCATGTATTAAACTACCTGCAAAAATATTCCTTCAACTCCCCAAAACACAACGTAGCATACGACACTTGATAACATGCTGGTCATGTGGAATTTAACAGATGTCGCGTGACTCTACTACATTGGAAGATAAGGATTCAGTAATCACTGCAACGTCTACTATCCTTGCTCTAACGGAGCAAGAGAACTTAGTTATCAAGTTTCTAGTGCTTTTTCAATCGTTTCTCTATCAAACTCTAAGAGCTAAGGAAAGTGCCGACTATATTACAAATGACAGTTCGAAGAAAAAAATAAAAGGTCTATGAGAAATGGCGGCATATCGTGACCTAGACGGAGCTGGTTATTTTTAGTTCTATATTTGAAAAATAGAACCTATCAGTTATATTCGTCTCGCAGATTCAAATGTCTTCATTTGACTTTAAAATGTTGAGAAGGCAGGAAAGCTTTGCCAATATCTTTATATTTATTCGCATATACGAAAGATAAAGGATCGATTCGTTTAACATTTTTGATATTCACTTTACGTATCGAATATGTTATTTTGGCCGATATTTGCTAATGTATTTTGTCGTGTGGCACCGCAATAACTCAATTATAATTATTTGGGTTGTAGGATTCTAATTAGTGTTCAAAATAAAATCACAATAGTACATCTATACGAATAAATATCAACTACGTGTTTATCGAGAGTATCATTAAATTCTATATCGATGTATATGACTACATTTTGATGCGCGCGTTCAAAATCAGAACAAACTAATCGTAATTAGGCGTAGATTATGAATTATTTTGCAATAATTTTCGTATTAAATTCGCTAGAGTTCGCAAATCGTTTTCATTCGAATTATCTTGTTTTATGGAAATTACATAAATGGATACATCACTTTCGCATTTGATAGAAGAGGAAATATACTCGCCTATCACTATGTCAAAATTTAAAGAGAATGTTACGTTACGCTCAGCTAAACTATGTGATCGAACTTCGAAATTAAAATTGGTTGCTGATATCCAAATAATTTTACAGATGATAATAATCCTTCGGGACACTAACTTTAGTAAAAAGCTTAAGAGTAACTTTTACTCAATTAACTAGGAGGTGACAATTATGCCTAAGTTTCGAGAAGTCTGGATCTTTTCCGACAATATGATAACGAATTTGAGAAATATTCCATTCAATTCAATACATCGACCACTTCTGGTACACATAGGAAAAGCATTGATAAATAAGTTCAGATTGACTAGGCAAAATATAGTTTTCCACTGCGATAAAGACTTGGTTAAGTAGGATACAAACAGCTCTATAAACGGATATGTGATTTGAAATGGATGTGTCTTCGGAGAGAAACCATAGCGATCACAGACAGACATTGCAGACGCATTTAATTTAATAACTAAATTATTAATTAATAACCAAATTTAATAAATAAAAAATTTTTATGAAAGACATGTCCACTATAGTCATTCAGTCAAGCTTTCAAATGTCGTGAGAGAAGACACTAATCGCTCTAATATACTAAAACCTCGACGGATCTAAAACCACAACCCTCCATTTGTTTAGTAAACAAATTCTGATCGGATGGCATATTTTCTAGTATTTTGAGGGAAGCTAGAGTTATACCAATATTTCAGCTGGGTGATACACACACCCAAAAGTTTCTCGGAGTAAGAGCGAATATAATAATGAAGACATATCTCGTAACTAATTAACAAGTAGTCTCTTTCTTCGTATCCTAAACGCTGAAAGGTTTTATTTCAGCTTATTCTTAAGATATAAATTGATTCTAATATTGGATATAATGCTGTATCTAAAGAAGAAAAAAGTGAATGAAATTATTACTTTTTTGCAGAGACTAGACAGACTAGTGTTTTGTCGATTCTTGGGGACAAAATAGATAGTAGTTTTTATCATCATTTTCTTAATTTTCCTATATCTCTCCAACTAACAACTTCCTTTATAGATATCGATACGGCGAATCCATTAAAAGTTACCCCGATTTTACATCTCTTACGGTAAACAAGCTCTACATTTTAGATTCTTAGGAAGCTTTGATCCCTTTAACATTTATCGGAGTGCAATGTGAAAAATAGACGAGATAGGTAAATGAGGATGGTGGAAATCGATTCTCCGAGTCCGATTTTATTCGAAAACATGTAACTGAAGTATTTGTATTGTGCTGAAAAGTGCTAAAGGGGAAATTTTTCACCGAAACGGAACATATGTAACACAGGATGTCCCGAAGTAACTGCGCCGGTGTTGGAGCAACCCGGTCAAATTTTAATTCAGTCGATTCTCACTATTTGTGCCTTGTGAGTAAACAAGGAATCTGACTTGGAATTTGTACCTGTGTATTAAGTTAGCGATTTTAATGATACCGGAGAGAGTGGTGCATATATGACAATATCACTTGCCCGTTTAGGAGGTACATGCCCGTATTTCTCACTGATCAAATGCACTAATAAAGTAAAGTGTTACTCACACTAACAAACTTGGAAACATTTCACGGTAGGATTTATACGTCCGTACATAAAAAAAGGCTAGAAGTAAACATGGAAATACTTTTCTGCTCTGCGTCTTCTCCCGTTGGAGAATAAACAATACGTACTATTTAGTGTTAGATGTCTGCCGTCTTCCACTTTACTTTTAAATTTAGATCGACGTTGTAACTGCACAGCTGTTTAGTTCTATTACATTCCACTCCCTAGCAAAAGACATCTGCATAGTCGCGCAGAAAAATCTATGCAATATATTCCTCTGCGACCTGAGTGTCATATATATGTTAATTTATTAAGATTTCTTCCTCGGCTCCTTCGAGAATAGTTAATAATAGCACACTCATTTCTGGAATTGGCTAGTTCCTTTCGCCCTCGTACTTGGCGCACAAAGAGGATCTTGACTCGTCTAAACTAGTCTGAATGCTCCGTTTATGAGAGCCACTTTAGTGACGTGAATGCATGCGGACATTCACCACAAGACATTCGACATTATTATTTGTGCCAAAAGATATTTTTCATCTCGATTCGTTCATTTTTATGCGTGCATTGTTACAAATGTACAGGATACTGGTCCATTTTCGTCGATTTACTAGTAATACAACGTTAAAGGACTGACTTTGTGAGTGTAAACGTAGAAATATAGATTGTTTCTTCTAAATTTGGAAGTATTGAGGGCGATTCATTTTCGATTTTCATGAGGATTTCCTGCGAATTTCATGAGGATTATCGCTAAACTTGTTAAATTTTGTGTTTGTTATGAATCCGAAGAGGAAATGAACATATGACTAGAGAAGACAAAATCATGCCTTTTTTGCAGCGACTAGACTCGTCTCGTAGGCGAGTAGACACGAAAAAAAGGGTTCGTGTCTTCTGGTTTCCACAGAAAAACACGAGTCTGTCTAGTCGTTGTAAAACAGCTACGATTTCACTCGCTTTTGTCCTTTCTGCCTATGTCACTCGAGACTAAAATAAAAACTAAAGTGGCAGTTCTCTTATTTTACATCCAACACCTTTAGCCGGTTTCGTGGAGAAAAGCTAAAATCGCATTCTCAATGCAACGATATACTTAATTTTTTTTAAGTTTCTATTCTTTCTGACCATCTTCCATTTTTGTTATTACTTATCGGGGCCATACTAAATTTTAACATCGCCAGGAATAGTTCATTTTTCTGATTTCAAGCATATTTAACATGTTGAGGAAAGTTGATGAAGAAGGCATTTTCAATTTAGCTTTACCGTTGCTGATGATAGCTTGGCTATTGAAGCGTACGCCCTGTGCGAGTGAAGTATTGTAGTAACAGTTATAATGAAATGTTTCAAGACGTTTTAAGATTAAATAAAGTAGCCACAAAATTTCAAGATGTGAAACACCGCAATGCAACTGAGAGAATCACGATATGTTAAGTATTTCTAATTTTTTTAGATCTTGAAGGAAACCTCATCGAGAATGTTAACATGAATTTGAATGAAAATCAAGGAGATGCTATAGCAACTTAAAATGAAGCCTATGCCTTGAATAGTAAAAGAAATCCGCGTGGTAAGTGTCGAAAATGAATGAAACTCCATAAAAGTTGATCTGCAACGGATCGTTGGAGTAGTCATTGGTTAATATTGAATTCGTGCGGTGTTAACTAATTGCGCTCTATTGTTCACATATGAAAGACACCAATCCTTAGAATTGGTTCTCAAACCGATAACTTCTAGGTTTTTCCGAAGATTTTTCAAACTAAATGTGTCTCGTTGGAGACTGTGTCATGGCAAGTAACCGAAAACTAGATATTTCTCCTATCATATCGAGCTTTTTCTGGAGAAGAAGTGGTGGTGGTGGAAGTCACATTCCTAATGTGTAAACCAACCCAAAGGCGAACCTAATTCAACAAGAAACGTGCAACTTTCAGAAACTCTGCTTCAAGAAACGTCCCAATAAACAGATTTCCAAGATTACTGTAATTCTTTCATCATTCTCATTAAGGATGAAGAATTCATATATTAAAAGCTTTCATTTTCTCAATTAACCAACTCAATTAAATGGTCGTAGTCTATTACCAAATTGGTTTGTTGTTTGGGTTAGCTAAAATGGTGACGAGTTACCAAAGACCTTGATGCTTTACAACAGGCGATTAATGTTGCGGAAACAAGGATAATGTGGAGAGCCCATAAGAGCTTGAAAGTCTCTAATACAATCCCATACTACCATTTAAAGGACATGAGAGGAGAAATAGATGTAACTCATTGTAATTCTAGTTGAACATGAGGGAAAAGTTTTCAGTGCTCCGAAATACACGGTTTTATTATTTATATTTTTAGCAATGAGGATTTCATTAGTGGCGTTTAACACCTTCTTTGTTAATTTTATGTGTGAGTGTGACGATAGGTGTGAAACTTAGAGGAAAATTTCTTTTCTTTGGGTATGTCTCAGCGAATTTGAAACACTAAAAAGAAGTCAAAAACAGCTAAAGTTTAACTTAACTTTAAAGGTCAACTGAATTGGATATGATGTTGCAAGAAATGTGCTGCTCCGCAAATAGTGGCAACACTTGCCCTGGTTTACCTTGCTAGAATATATGCTTAAATGTAGTATTAAATGCCTGAAAAATATTCAGCAGTATGTGATGATGGCTGCGAGACCCGATACGGAGCCTCTTATAGGATTTAGTTTATGTGGATGTAAAGAAAAAAATGTAAATTCTGGAATATAATGTTCTCAGATACTGTATGCAAAATTATAGCTGTGGATTACCTCATTTAAGCCTAAGGAAATCTAAAAACTTCTTTCTATAGGAAGCTTTTTTTATTATTGATTTAGGCGGGCACACAAAACCTTATTGTGATCGTTTCGACAATAATACCCGTGATCCACTCTCATAAAGGTTCAACATTGAAAGAATTTTTTAATCTGCTGCGTCCAGACGTGAAAAATGGAGAAAAATTTCCTTCCGCCTTTAGTATGCAGTTCATGTCTAGTATACATTCATATGTGCAATATTAGGCGACGATGATATTTGACAAATACGACCGTCTAAATAACTGCGTTGTTCGGATATTCAATTACGGTTTTAATAAAAGGGTCCTCGTGTATGTCTACGAACGTGACTTCGTGTTATTTATTGTGAATGCGGAAATGAAACAGTACGCATACGTACATGTGGATAGGAATAGTTCTGTGCAGACCCTTCCTCCTATCCGATATGGACAGGTTGAATTATAGGCACATGAACGTTTCATTTACAATTTAGCCGTGAGCAGTAATATGAAATTTGCTCGGATTAGAGAGATGAAAAATTTTTGAATTTTTGCAAAAATATTTTAACTTTCGCGGCTATTTTATTGTAAAGATTGAGAGTTGGTCCTATGGTTGTACTTATGCATTTTGTTCTGATATTTCCTCAGCAGAAGAGGGGCTATTTGTCAATCATTCGAATATGTATCAAATCATTTGGTTACCGACGTTTTAGTTTTGTTGTGTTACCTACCAAAATGAGTAATGAACAAATATTTTCTCTACCGTTCCGAATATATCCACACATAATATTTATTAAAAATCAACTATATACAGGTTGTCCCAATCTTCTGGAATTGTATATTTGTATCTGCTGTGTAAATATATTTCAGAAATAATTCAGTATATACAGGCTGATCCACATGTAACCTAATTTTCGGAACGCTCCGGGCGTTATTACCATTTTGGTTCCTCCATCTAGAAATAAGCTAATAAAATACGAATTTTATCCGTCTATTTCTAACAGATTTCCAGATATTTGTAATATTGTGTGCGATCGCCTAAGTTTTGATATATGTATTCGCTTGCTTTAAAAATCCGAAACGCGCTGGACATTTTATTAAAAAGCTTTCGAAATGCGGAGGGCGTTCAGTATCGAATAGCAATTTTTGTCAAATATCTATAATTATGTATGCGTCTGTAAACTGTTGATTCAAAATGTTGACTCCAAGTAGTTACATGCAGCCAAAGGTAAAGAGCCTTGCATCTGAAAATTATATCTAAATGGTTTCCGGTGTTGATACAGTTTGACTGAGATAAGGATACAAAGCACACAAGGCATACGACAATGACTTTCAATGAGTTTCAGATTGTTCTTTCGACCCGTGAAAGTATAACTTACGTATTCTGCAAGAATGAAGGATATGCCTCATCGTAGCCTGCTGGCCTCTTCGAGAACACTAATAGCTACCTGCATACTCACCTATCAAAAGTGAATACTCGAGATTGCCTCCTTCTACCTGGACACTTTAAGCGCAAACATTTGTAAAAGTTGTTCTGCACTTTTGTTGTTGTTATTGTTATCCTTAATTTTCTATACAAATGTTATATATTAACCGTATTTTCAAATAACTGAATTAAAGATTTGAATCAACAGATAAAAATAACAATATCGGTGTGTTTTTTTTTCGGTAGTTATCTTAACGAAACAATACTTATACCAGAAACCACTTGGATGCAATACCTAAATGCGGGATCCGGGTTTATTTGTAAATACATGTTCTTTCTATCACTTAGACATATGCTTCACAATATAAAGAAGTTAGAAACATAAATTTCTTATAAGATGGCTACAATACTTATTAACGTGTAGTGATGTGAAATGTTTTTTATCTCACTTCTAACTTTTGATTTCTGTATATTATCGTTTCTTTTATGAATGTCTATATGCCTGGATAGTTTGTTATCTCCACCGCTTCTAGCTTGTCTTGTACAGGATAAACACTGAACAATTGAATATGTAATTTAAATAAGTCAAAAATTTTTGATTTGATATCTAATACTATTATCTTCATTCAACTCACATTATACTGGCTGATTAACATTCGACTCTCATTATAATCTTGATTATTTGGAGATAAAAGGTTGGCAAAGTTGCTAATTTTTATCTTTGCTATGAGTGCGAAGAAAAATTAAACTCGATAGATGATAGATGGTGCTCGAGATTTATAAAAAATGAGAAACTGAAAACGCCACTTTTAGTCTTCTATCTAACAGTATTGCGAAATGCTTAATATGAGGCTTTAGTTGTTTCCGGCGCCCACCAACGTCTTTATTTCTTATAGATGCCATGGTTTCCATTAATATTCGTGTTAAACACTAACGTCGCGCAGCTTGGTAAACTGCGTAAACTTGTGACCAAGTTTCTATCAAGACTTAGAAAAATAGCACGATGTGGCAGTTGTCGTGCTGAATACAACTATAGTTGCATTTCGGCCAGAAGAATAAAAATATTTGACATGTCTCGTTTTGTTTGTAAGATGTTAACTAATAAACTATAATTGAAATATTACCAGTTTGAAATTTTATTGTTACCTGAATTTAAATTTGTATCCTTCAAAATCCATTGTCGACCTTAAAACCAGAAAAAGCTCTGACGGTTTTAAGAATTAATACGCCGCCAATAAAAGAATGTTGTTGATAGTAAGAAAGAACGGCAACTTCGTATAAAGATTTAGAATATATCACATGGAAGATCAAGTGCTACCTTGAGGATATGTTTTCAGTTCTCCCTGTAAGGCCAAATAAAGGTTTTAGAGATGGACTAAGGAAAGGAGGCTTTTTGATTTTGTAAGAAGTCTTGAAAGTAATTTGACTCTTCAACTAACAAAAGCTTTAGGAACATGGGTGAGAGTAAGGGTTGAAACAGAATCAGCATTGAGCAATATCCTTTAGAAGCAACGAAAGAAATAAGAGAGGGTCATCTTACTCACAAATTCTTTTACTAGCAACTATAAAGTGGGAGTGGTTTCGTGACTAATGTACATCATTACGCTAGAACTAAACTACTTGAAATTAGGCGAAGTTGTTAAAATTCTTCTAATTGTGCTAGAGCTTTTAGAAATGACAATGATATAGAAATAGTTTTAGCATTCTCTGTGACTGAAACAAGGAAAAATAACCCACAATGAAAAAAAAAACCGGGATAAAAATTCCACCTACTGCCAGGATTACGTACATAATTTAATTATACAGCCGTGTTTTATACATTGCCTTACATTGTACGTAGCGTAAATTTATCTTAATTTCGAACGCAAATATTTTGTTCTCTGAATATATACGCAGATCGTATTTACCCTTGCTTTTTGCCTGCTACCCATTTGACACGAACTTTTGTTTGTCAAGTATGTTTTATGGTAAGATAATTGAATAGTCCGAGTTATCCAAGCTGCCGTTAAATATAATCAGGGCGCTGAAGACGTTCCTACAAAAACTTTCGGGGAAGTTATGATTGCCTTCTCACTTTTTGTTTGTTTGATATTACTGTCTAAATTAATCTATTCGGCAAATTTAGATGGAATTTCCTTCTTAATAAGAAAAAAACGCGTACTTGTTGAAAACGCTATTGCTTTATTTTCACAACTTATTATCTGGAGTTGAACATTAAATTCTCAGAGCTGACAAAAGCTGCAGCGTCTGTGTTTGTTTTGTAGATAGCGCTTCTGAAGTAAAAAGGCTATTCGCGAAAGTATTTTGCATTGGCCCAAGCTTACGTAGATAAAAGGTTCGTTTAATATGACGGTACGAAGCTTTTAAATAGAGGTCGCCTTACTAAGTCGATATTTCTTTGATTTCACTGATGTAATTAAATTCAATTAATGAAATAAAAATCTCATTAGTCGCCGGCAGGATTTGAAAGTATGTCGACCGTTTGCCGGACCACTACGCCGTAGTAACTTGCAGATTCGAATTCTTTTTTAGATACCTGCACGTTTTAATAGCTGCAGATGTATTGCGACATCTCTACAGGCGCATATTTAATTATAAATATCGGTAAAATCAAGGAAACATCCACTTTTTACATATGAAAGCTATATCTTTCTATGAAAATAGCTTTAACAAGTGATTTATTTTTTTTATTCCGCTTTTCTCGTCTGGATATCATCAGTTTTTTGGATGACAATTCACACAGTGTATAACGCTTTAGATAGATTTTTCGACTACTTTTATGATGAAATCCAAAAGTTGGCAACTTGGATCATTTTTTTAATAGGAAAACCATACTCAAAAACTATAGATATCTGTAAGCCCTATGATCCAAAGTTATTTTGAGAGTGGGCGAAACGAACTATGTTAAAGCTAATATGAAAAGATCACACACCGTTAATTGCATTGCACACGCCTAAATATTTATAGCTTTTGTAGATTGCAGTGCATCATACTGGGAGTTTTTTTTTTCTCATCTTTTAAATACAATAACAATACCGTTGCATTAATTTCCCGTGTAAAACACAAAGTTAGGTGCGTTCTACATTAAAAGTTTTTCGCTTCTTATTACATATAACGTATCTGGTATCTGAACTAATCCTTTCGTAGACGAAACAGAAAATGTTGTTTAAAGGTGAATTTTCAATTACGCTGTAAGTTGAAAACAAATGATCACAACAAAGTCGATCAAGAACACATTCTTTTTGCACACGTACAATACACTTCTGGAGATTGGTCAATTCCTCCCATCCCGCTCTGTATTTAATAGAAAGAGAAAGTCATCTTAACCTTTTTATCTTTTATCTGTAACTAACAAGGAAAATTCTCTTGGTGCCAAATAATGAAAATAGACAATTTGCAAGATTTTACGTATGGATTACTATCTAGAGCAGCTACATTAGAATTGTTTGTTTATTCTTATATACATTTACAGGCTTCTGTTTCGCAGTCACGGTCTAAAAACCCTGCAGTATGGCTATTGTAATGTCTTAAGCCATCTTGTAATTTTGGTTAACTTTTATATTTCCTTAGAAAATTATACAAGTACGATTTAATACTTATACACTCATCTGTTGCGATAATTATCCATAATAATCACAATTTTTTGCGAAAAGTATTATTAGTAAACAAGGTTGTAGTAAAGGATAATAAAATTGTACAAACATTATAATCGTAGAGAAACCTTAAAAAATCGCAGAATACAGGAGCAGTGCAGAATAGTAGATGTCTTTTAGGTTAACTTTCAAAGTATAGTAAATAGAATTGAGGAAGTCGAAGTTTATATAAGTAGTTATAGATATTCAGTGATCTGTTGGGTGAAATTTGTTGTACAAGTGGTTTAATATTCAATGACAAATTATGCATTGGCTACAATAGTACGTTGGAGCAAACAGTATGCATGGCAGAAATGGAATTTTATTGAGCGCAGCGCCACTGGTCCTCATTCACATCTTATATACGCACACCTCGAAACTCGATAAGAACATGTCTTTGACCGTCCTTCTCGAATAGCGAACGGTACTTGGTGTGGAAAGAAAACAACAATTTTGACAGCGACGCGCAAACTATTTATTTCGAATCTCGGATATGAGGAAAATAGATTGACAGGTATCCCTAACCAGGATGACAAACGACAACTAACGTTCGCAGTTAAATGTTCACTTCGATGCTTCGTTGCGTGTAGTCGCATCTCTTCAGACGAACGTTTTTCTGTATAGCTTCCTAGAAAAATAATTGCTTCCGCATGAAATTAATCATAAATTTTATCAAGCACAGATATAGCCGATATTAAAAAGATACATTAAATATTGCTTAAATTCTTAGATATACAGTAGATATCTGGGAACTACTCAAGTGCAGTGTCAATAGAAAAAATAAATTAATATCCATATTTATAGTAGTACCAGATTAGGATACTTGAGGATAAGATGGCGCTATCTTAAGATTCCGAAAAATAACTATTATGCCGGGAAGTGTGGTAGAATGCATGGATATAGGTTTGTGTTTGTCAGACCATAAAGTCAAGTTGATAAAAACGTTCTATAACATTAAAGAACATATAATATGGCACAATATGAATGCTGTAGCAATTATAGTAATTTTGAATTTTATGAAAATTGATCTCTTAATAATTTTCTTGTAAAATGTTTGTTGCTACAATGTTACTTGCCTCATACTAACCCATTATAAAGAATATCCGGGGATAAATGACGCCATACGATAATTTAGTAAAATGCTAAAAGTTCCATAATAGTCCCATATCTATTGAGGACCAGCAAAGAAGTTGTTATGCGAAAAGAATATAAGAATCTATTAATAATTTCTAGTAGTATAGTACGTAATTAGAAGTGAGATAGAAACTACAAAAAGTAAATGAGCAATTAGACTGCATAATGATGATGGTACGAAAATATTTGAAGGAAAAGCGATTGTAAATGCGCTGCGAGGAAATTTTTTTACTAAGAAAAGAATAACAGATCCCTTGAATGCAAGCAGTGCACCATGCGCAGCGTCGAAATTGTATAGTATGAATCTACGCGGAATTACAGAAAACCGGTTGACTTGACGCGGCAACCTTCCGTACAGCATTAATTTGTGTGTGCGAGAGGAACATTTCGCTAGCTCTCTAAAAGCTCACAAGGATTGTACTAGTGCCTAAGAAACCGGACGATATTTCTGCAGAACAGTATATCGCCCAATTATTAACATTGAAGGTATGTTGAGAAATATATGAAAAAATTTTCTGTGAACAAATTTTATAAGTTTATGACGAAACATAATATTTTGCGTTATGGGCATTACGGATTTAGAGCTAAACGGTCGATCGAATTAGCTAATTTTCACTTTTTGGAATGCATACATGAAAAAATGGGTAAAGGTTTGCAAATATTGTAGCGCTATATTTATATGTTAAGCAGAAATTGTATGCTGACGGCATCGAAGGTGTACCCGCTTAAATTAATAGTATAAAAAGTTGTTTGCATCAGAAAATGGAGTGTCATCAGGTGAGCATCCGTTGCAATACAGTGTAGCTCAAGGATCAACACTATGGCTCTTAATATATAAATGACCGGTATGAAAATGTTAAGGGTGAATTCATTATTAACTATGCGGAGGAAATGTCGACGGTAATTTCGGTACGTAATCACTAATCAGGAAGGTTTGAAGAAGCCCGGAGAAAAGTTGGTGAAATGTAACAGCGGTGTACTCGAAATAAACTAATACTTAATTAAAACAAAAAGGATCTGTGTGAAATTTAATTGACGAATATGCTTTTAAGGAAAATTTTAAAGAACATTTAAAAACATTTTACTACATCGAACTGTGCAAAATTTTTAGGCATTCATGTTGACTCTGTCCTTATTTAAAACACCCAGATATGATAGGTCGGATTAGGATAACCTACTCCGACCTACGATGTGGTGGCTTGGGGTGGAACAATACCCGCTTCTAGAGCGCACAACTAATGATTGCACAAAAAAGGCTAATTAGGATAATGTTCGGACGTCGCAGCAGAGATTCGTGAAAGGCGATATTTAAAGGATAAAATTTACTCGCATTTTCCGGATGTTTATGTGTGCGTGTGTTCATATTTGAGAATTATCGATATTAGCGGAGAAATGGCGACAATGATAAGTACATTCCAAGTGAATAGAACAGTCTTGGAGTACCATTCAACATTCCAACAACATACTGGAAGGGGCTTGCATTTTCGTACATCTCTATTTATCCTCAATTGCTGGAGCGTCTCAAGAAGTTCAAAGTAATGCCTATTATTATTCTCTCAATGAGTATTTTAATCCTGTTAACTGATGATTGTTTTTTATTTATTTATGCTGCACTTGTAAATTCATAGTTTATCTTTTAAAGTATTTTTGTTCGTTTGGGTCTATAAAATATCACGGTTTGTCCTGATTCTGGTTGACTGCCTGATTGATATATTATTACATAGGTTGTATCTATACATATTTTGAACTTTTAAGAAATGGAAATTGTTGAATTAATGCATCTTCCTTATGTTTTGGGTATTTTAACTGGTTTCTCTTTTGTGGTCTTAATTTCTACATCTTCATGGAACGGCATAGCGGCTAAGAGACTGCAATCGGGACTACATCAGGTTCTTTCTGCGTAGCCGCGTCACTGTCTCTGGTTTACCTCTCCGCTTCGACTGGTCTAAAAGGATATTTATTCCGAACACCGAGTGTTCGGAATAAATATCATGACGTAACGTTCACGTCTACCGAGTTTCATAAAAATCTGGAAATCTTCGTCACCACATTTAAAAAGAAATAATTCATACTAAGCTAGCTATAATCTTTTTATCAGTGTAAAATTAATTTTACTTAGTTCCAAATATAATCTCACCAAAATAACTGATATTATTAAATTATTATTAAGTTTTTCACTCCTGCCACTTGACTACATAATATAAATCCTTAATTAGAATAAAATATTTAAAATAACTAAAGGCACCTTGGCCAGGAATTATTATCTACTACAATAATTTACTTACCTTATAAAAAAGTAACAGTCTTATTGGATCACGTACGCTTTATATTGCGATTGTATAACCACATGAAGTAAGTACTCTGCCATAGTTCATATATTGATCTAGCTTTTAAGCTTAATATTAACTAGTCGAACTACATACATCCATGGATATTGACTTTTGGAAAGTTCACAGTGTCTCTGTTCAAGATGTTATTATCGATTTTCCGCATCATAGATATTGAAATATCTAGAACGTATCCAGTTGAGCTTAGGTAATATCTAGTATTGCCTATACACGTTTCTCAGTCTTCAAAATCACTTATGTATTGGGAGTTTCTTTCATGACTGGACTACGTATTGAATGAATTATCGCGAGCGGTAAATATGTAGAATCTATTTCCAGTGTCCTATTTATATTCAAGCTGAACTTTAAGCGGAAAGAAGCTGAAACTATTCTTTTATGCATTGCATTGCTTTATCTTGGCGCCGTAAAATATTCATACAAACTGTTCTTTTAGAAAGAAGTGAAAGGAACGAAGTTGTTCAAATGCTATTTGCTCTTGGTGTTGTACAAAGAGCAAAAGAACAAATAAGGTCTCAGAAGTTGAATAATTTTCACATTTTCGAAAAATACAAAGGCATATTTATTATCGGTATTGCGCGAAGAGAATACTATGCAGGTTACATTGCTTGTTTTGTTTGGAGAGAATTTCAGACTTGATTTCTTACGCTTTCTTTTTCAAAAGTTGGCTTTAAATTTTCAAGGAATTTGTATGCGCGTGCGGTACGAGCAAGTCGGTGAAATAAGGAGGCGAGATTAACCATTCGCATTGCAGGTGACCTCTTTGCTTAGAACCAGGGCTATTAATGCCTTACCGCGTGCTACGGTTTTGAATTAGGAATGAAACCAGAACGAATGACTTAGAACCCGACGTAAGCAACTCTAAACTAAATATCTAATGAAGCTTCTCTAGTAATAATTATAGTTCTCTATTGTGTTGTTTTTTGGAGAAATCTCAATGTAGTAACTGCATTATCAGCTTTAAGACTTCGAAAAAATTTTGTTTCCACACATACTACTTAGCGATATTACGATCTCATTAAGTTGGATAATGTTAACGAAGAATCATAATGTTAACATTATCTATTCGGTGTGTTTCATTAACACAACGAATATATATGCGTATAAATCCTTTTGGATGTTGGGTCTTCTTAAATATAAGCGTTAATCGCAACAAAACGCATTATTGTTAGAGAATCTAATCAGAACATACTTTCCATTTAGTATCGCATTACTTTTTTTGGCAACTTCTAATTTAAATAACTACAAAATGTTAGATTAACAGAGGACCGGTGAACTTACTTAAACTAGCTTAGCTAACATTCGCGATTATCCACTAGATGCCGAAAAATTGAGCAATGACATGATGAGTACAAGTTTTGGACAATCAACGAACACTACCCTACAACCCTAAAATTAAGCCACAATCAAAACGGGGGATTGGGAAGAGTGAGCTGGTTCCGAAAAAGGCGAAGACTCTTCCATCAGCAAGAAAAGCTGATTACTGTTTCCTGGCACAATCATAAGGTTATGGTAATCGATTTTCTTCAAAAACGTAAGGGTAACAGGGGAAGGGGAATACGATACGCGTCATTATTTGGCAAGCTGAAATTAGAGCTTGCGGAACAATAACCGTATTTGAAGAAAAAGAACGTTTTGCTTCAACAAAGCAAAGGTATGCCTCACATTTCAATGGTAACAATGGCAAAAATTCGCAAATTGTTCTTAGCATTTATATCTACTCTATCTGGCTCCTGCGATGTTATTCAATTTCTTGGTCATAAACTACTATATGGGTATTGATCATGGTAACTCAATATAGGAACCATCCCAGTGATCGTCCCAGTTAGGTAGTTTCGCCTCTGGCGTGGTTTACATGTTGAGTTACCGTGTTGTGGTCTACAACCATTTCCTCTCCTGACGCAGCTATATGTATGTAATTGTAGGAGATACGTCGAATTTTTGATTAACTCTAACCCGGTCCAAACCCGGAACGCATTTAGTTTTAATTAACTCTGGCTCTGAGAGTCTACGTTATTATTTCTATGGATATCATAAACTTTTTCGTACGTTGCATACCGCATGCGTACGATATACAGATTCATCTCTTTATAGCATAAAAAAATGGTAACAGAACTACTTTAAATTTATAAAGAGGAATTGGATAATAAATAGTTGCCACAAGGCAAGGTCGGTTACGCCAGGCAACCACCAGACGAGAAGGTGGGGTAATGTAATTTTAAAACATTCCCGGTGACTTCCCGGTCCTCAATAAAATAGCTATTATCAGAATGCTTAAATGTAATGTAATGTAGGTTTGACACATTAATCGCATACATAAGCTCATCTGCAATAATAATGGTAATTCATGGCTTTGCATTCATCTGCTTTTGCCAATTATAACGCTATCATTTATTCTATGGCTCCAACGAGATAACCCCTTAGGACGTCCACCCTAAAATTGGAATAAGGCAAATTTTACTTCGAAAGTTGCGAACCCGGGGCTCGAACTTGGTACTCCGAGAATTCATTAATTCAATTTAGGCTCTTTGATTGCAAATAGTCCAAGTTACACGGTAAAGCACAATAGCTTTTTAGTTTTCATTATTATCTAAAGTCTAATTATAATAAATAAATAAATAAATAAATACAATAAATCCAATTGTACTCCAAAAGGCAACCTTTCAAATATTTGAAACGAGTATAAAATAGGTTCTATTCTTTTATTAATGCATTATGTAATATCATAAGACTTGGTAAGTACGCTTGCTTTTACCGTGGATGCTTCAAAATTCGCTTTCGGAGCGTACATATTTTGTTTTGGAATGCGAAGATTTGAGCGATAAAAGAAAACATAAACTGCCCATAATTTTCCTCATCGCGAATGGTGTGCACATAAATTCTTTCTTGTTGCTTTGTTAACGAGCTTTTAGATCTTATCGTTCGTAACCTTCGGGGTTGATCGTTTCACGCCATTCCAATGTTCATGCCGTTTTTGGTAAGCGAAAACGGTCATCGGCAAAATATCGTCCATACCGCCGAAAGAGATAAAGTAGGTCAAATAAAGTTCACTATGAAGATAGCTACTCACGAATTGATGAATTAATCCTCTTAATGGACGGGCAGACTCTCCAGAGTCCGATCCGAAAGCTTACACTCGTGGTGATATCGGAATTCTGTAGCGTGACCGGTTCCTTCGTATAAATCCAAGAGCCGCTGACGAAAACTATAAGCAAAGTTACCAGCGCCACCAGTCCCCACAACACTCCCAAACGGGACAATCCCTTCGAACTGCAGCACATTACAATACACCGTCGGTGGTACTGCACCAGCAATAACAGCCCCGGCAGCAGTAGTAGCACCACCACCTTCCGACAGTCGGAAACGATTTTAATTCCATTTTAGGTGGTAAGCTGGTAATTGTACCGTGGGGTAATGGGGAAAATTAAATTCGTTCTTTATATTTATACATCTGGTCTTTATTAAAAACATTCCTTCGTTTATCTCGCTCTTTCGATTCTCTTTCATCTCGTTCTTTTCTGGCCCTTATTCACCGCACGAATACCGTGTCGGTTTTAGAAATTTTCATCGAAAATTTTAATTGCTCTATTAAGGGTCGAGGATTTCGTATTTACAATCTTGAAAAATTAATAATTTTAATTAATTCCTCTGCGAGCTAGCGTCAGCTAACAATTTACGGCGCCACAGCGGCGACGTTGCGAGTCGTTGCATCTTTACCTGCAACAGAAATATAATTATAAAAAAAAAGAAATAGTTGTATTGAATGTTTGTAAAGCTGTATATTTGAGATTGGTTCATATCGCGTGCATCGAATATTGGAAAAGTATCGAGTACCGTAACTTTCGTACATGCATCTTTTATGCACTTTGCTAATAAAATATGTAATAAGACGTTGAAAAGAAATTGGCGTGCTTCGAATCACTGATTTATAATATACGAGCACGCTCTGGTCTTCTGGTGCCTACAGCGAGCAGCACTTTCATATATCTCCTTTCAGACAGTTTTATTGGTTGTAAGAATCCTTTACCTTTAAATAAATAGTTATATAAACAGCAAACGGAGGCATGTTAAGTAAATTGTAATGCTGTTTAGTTAGTACAATCAATGAAGCATATTGAATAAATTAGAATTGGAAATTTGCTTATTTCCCGGCCCCTATGAATATTTCAAGATGTAAGTGAACTTTAAGAGCAATTAGAATGGAATATTTGCATATGATTCAAATGTGACAAATAAATTGAACTTGGCAACGATACCGGCATTCATCTTTTAGAATCCAGTCGGTGCAATAAACTTTCCATGTACTCATGAGATCGAACAATACTAGAATCGCCACTTTAACATGGAAGACATTTAAGATATTAAGCGTTAAAATATTGTCGTCTCGTAAAATCTCAAATAATTCTATTTAGAAAAGCTAGGTTCCACTTTAGCGGAATTGCATTTCATCATTTTTATAACAATTATATTAGCTTGATCTTTTTCACCAGCCCTAGTTGCCTTGTGGGTGATCCTTCTAGGACTTTTGAGTATCCCTAGATCATTCCTTAGAGCCGTATTCCTGCTAGATTTGCGCAACCGCGGTATTTTTTCGCTTTGTAAGATCGGCACACTGCATTCTCTGTCCTCCAAGCGTAGACATTTCGTTCCTACCTTATAAATCGGCTCAAAATTAAGGACTATGCCAAATTGAAAGTTACTTGGCCTATCTCTGACTTGCAAATTTTCCCACCAATCCTTTAGCCACTTTAACTACTCAGCTTGCTGAGTTTGCTCAACTTTGCTCACCTATTTTGTCTTGGTACGCAACCTCGGATACCCTAGCCCGGTTGCCCGGTCCATTCCGCGCATCCATCCTATGCCAATTTCAACTTTGTTTGTGTAGAACGCGATACCTTTAGTACTGTTCGATTGTTTGAATTGATGCAACAGAAGCGTAATTAATTAACTTCTTGCTTGTCTATATTTGGGATTGAAATGTAGTGGCATAAGCCTTATTGATATCAAGTTTGGTATCTTGACTATTCCTATTCTGACTTGGTATCTTGACTATTCCTGATCGTAGATCCTGGTACCGACTACAATCTCTGTCTCTGAACTATCTGCACGCCAAAAAAGTTCGGTTTCAATGTGGGTGGAGGCCTCTTTCAATTCCTTTCCATTTACTATTACCTAATATTTTATTGTTTTATCAAAACTGACTGCTCGTATTCAATCCCACCTTAAATAACAGTTGCTATAGCTTGCTATTCTAACTCTCCTTGTAAGTGGATACGCAATTATATTCCACCATCCACCAAGCGGATACGCTGTATATGCAAAATATTGTTAACACTATCTGGGACAGACCAAAATTCCATGAGGCAAAAACAGATTCAACACAGTATTAAAGCAACAATATAACATCTTTAATGATTTTGCACATATTAAGTTACTTCCTCATATTATCCTTAATTCTGTAAAAAATAATTGAAAAAATTGAGTAACTGAGCCATATCTTAAATTTGAAAATAAGTGTAATTCTAAAATAAACAAAATTACAAAAAAAGAACTGATACAATACGCCGTAGAAATGGACTATAAGAATTATAAAATAAGATTGATATTTATAGTTTTTTGCAAGGCGAATTATAAAAATTGCATGTATAATCCGTTGTATTTAGTTGACATAGAGTTATCACTGTTAGCGCTGGCTTCTTTTTCCCAACAAAATTGTTTTACGTAACATTGGATAGAATGAAACATTCATTTATGGATTTCGTTTTAATTTGGATTTTGAGGTTGTGAACGGGATGATGGATAGAAAGAGTCATGAACACTGAAATTATAATTTTCAATACATTTTTTTTCTTATAAAACAAATAAAAATGCGGTAAATGCAGAAACCTAATACTTTTTATGCAACTTCTGGTGAAATTCAAATTGCTGCGATAAATTTTGTTAATGGAGCTCCCACTTAAAATATATCTACCCTAACTACAAATAATACCACTCAGTATTAAATAATATAAGCCGCACGAAAAGAGGTTTCCAAACGAATGCTCTTTGCAAATGATAACCCACATCTTGAGAAGGAATTTGCTGTCGTTTTTTAATTACTAAGCGAATTAGTTTAGAAACAACTCCAATACGAATATCATTGAATTCAAAATCTGTACCAACGCTTAGCTATAAATGTAACTAACGCAACTGCATACTATATAAATTACTGATAATTTATTACAAGGATTTATGAAAGAGAAATGTGCGTAAATCTAACACATATTCAGTCCAATAGTTTATTTATTGCCAATTAGCTGTAGGTTCGCTAGCTAATCGATGAGACTGGATGCGTAATTGCTTAGATTGATAGTGGGCATACGATCATCATCAGTTCCGCTTGATACTAATAACCTTTGTATTTACTATGAACAAACAGCCCATAATAAAATTGGGTTATCACTAAAATAGTGTTAATATATCTCCTGATATTGGAATCACTCACGACAAATACAATGTGAGGAAGAAAAGTCGCTTATTGGTTGCCACCAGCGTTATTCGGAGTGATTCTCGATCTCTCACGGCTATTTAGCTGACACATAGACACTAACCTCCCAGAAACACCAGCAAATTATTTCTTGACACTACCTGCTGCCAAGAACTCATAATAATAAACAAGACTTTTAGAAGCCAGTGATAAAGAAAGGTTGCAGGTGCCAAACGAACTTTCAAGCAGTTCTTGAACTGTTGGTATAAAGATGGTGTATTGCATGAGCGCTTTGGTACCGGCACATCAAAAAGAGCTTCTAGAAACAGTAGCTAAAATAATGCTAACGTAATGAGTTAATAGTAGAGCGATAGTGGAAATACACTTTTGCAATACCTATACATGTTATCTTTAATTCCATGAATATCTAGAAGAATTTTCATTTTTAGAAGTAATTTTATTGTTGCTTATTGTATTCCTTCAATTGTTTTGCAATGGTTCGTCCTGACAAGAAATGTTATTTCACTCAAAAAATTGTGTAATGCATTAAAATAAATTGATAATACAATGCTCAACTTTATAGGATAGATTTTCTTAAAATCGGGTAATGTGTACTGTGTTTAATGCTAGAAGAAATAGGAAGAAATAGAAGAAAATAAATCTAAATCATTACAAATCGCGAAATGAAGCAACGAAATATATTTCTTGATAAATTCAGTAATGACAAGCCATCAAATGATGGTAAACCTTGAGCAAACGAATCTTTACTCTTAATTACATTCCGTGAAGAAATATCTATTTCCAATACGCAGTCACAGGTTAGGTTAGATTGAACTTTGTTTTTCATATAAAGTAAGCATAACGTACTGTAGTGTTAAAATAAAATTGCGTCTAGCTTTCCGGCTTTAACCGACTAAAGTGTTATTACGAATTGCAACACGGGTTATAAATCCTAAATTCAATTAATAACATGTGGGTCCGCTATCTTTTTATTAATTTTGCTCGGCGGCGCGGAACGATTGAGATAAACCGGAGAGTTGCACGTTATTACAAAAAGGTAAAGGAAATAAATCCTTTGTAATCAGAGGTCGTAAAAGATTTAGAGAGACATACGCGGGGGCTTAAGACCTGAACCATTAATGTTTTTAGCGAACGTCTGGCAGCTGGTGGACATGGGTAGAACATACGAATGAGACCTATTAATCTCGGCCCGAAAGGTAATTGAGGCGATATTACACAGTCCATTAGCTTCACGGTGATCTGATACATGCGAACCAGCGTCGCCATCGCGCTCGAAGATAAACCAAGACAGGTGGAGAGAAACACGCTAGCTTTAAAAGTTTTAACGGGTGAAAAAAGATTGGCCGTTTCCCATTCAATCGTCAGGCCCTCTCTCGCTTCTCCGTTTACTAAATACTTCCTCCATCTTGATTCGCGCTCCTCTTTTCTTCGGCGAGCACTAGAAGAAGGAAAAAGTATTTCACGCGTTCATTTGGGTAATTCACTCTGAGTAAGTGGTACCTTTTTTCTATAGGTTTCAAGTTTCCAAGGTTTATTGAAGAAGACAAAGGAAAGCAAATAGGCGTTTAGCTTTGTTATATCCGGATTCCTTTTTTACTTATATAAACCCTGAGAATGTTAATTGGATTAACAGGAAAGCTTTTTAGTTCTACGGGTTTTTCTTTTATTAACTCCGTTGTTATTGTGTTTCTTAGATTCTTATAGGCTGGATATATAAATTTATATTTGTTGTTTACTATTAATGTTCTATTGGAAATTGTAGTTATTGATGTCGAAACAGATATTAATCTGAGAAATTTGATTTGTTTACTAATATCTGTGCGTTAATCTCAGGCGAAACGTATTGACTATAAATCTAAAAGGATCTGAACTTTCATTGTTGATTATTCGAAGCTCATGCAAAGTAAGTAGAAACGCAGAAAAATTTAATTGAGCGAATCTTAAATATTGCAATGCGAATAAAGAACAATCCCAACTTTGTTGTAATATTCATTTTTATTTCTTTTTCTTTATGAACTACCTTTATAAATCTGTATAAAATCAAGGCTTCCGGGGCATGCTACTTACGAATCGGAAGAACTTCGCAAAACATCCTCTATGAAATTGCTGAAAATTATGTAAAAGCGAGACGTTAATTTTTTAATCGACATTTGGAACAAATGTGCGACATTTAATCAATTCATTTGACTATGAAGCAGTAATCTGATTGGTATGCATAAAAATTGGCCAGGTAACGGTCAAGATCGACTGAATCGAGTATACCATTAATACTGTTTAACATAATTAAAATAAAAAATGAAAAAATTGTAGTAATTTCTGTGAATATAGATTTCTTTTCTAATTATCAAGGCAACTTGTTAAGAAAAATGAAGTTACTGATACTAAAGTTGTTTAGTATCAATAACTTCCTTTTTTTTAACAAGTTGCACCCATAATTAGAAAAGAAGTCTAGAAATTAAAATATACCCTTCGTATAACACTCTTCAACTTGAATGTGTCGATGTTCTCTGGCTTCTGGCTAGTATCTTTGGATTTGGAATGTTCCATCGATTTTTAGTTATCGTTGAAATTACAAGATGGAGACAACTAGAGCTCATCTCCCCATATTTATGAATTTAACAAATATTTCACAATCGTACCCAAACGTATAGTTGTTTCTGTGACCAGAACAAAAAACCGCACCTTTACGTAGTTTCAAATGTATTTGAAGTAAGTTTCAACGATTTTCGTAGACAATAGTTAATACAAGATATCGCCAGCTTCTTTTCCATGATGATAGCAAGGACAACACACAACAACATAACAATCTTTTCCCATGCAAATCGTCAAAACTTTCTTCTTTTATAGTTATAGCTTGCGTTTAAAATAAACCCAATAAAGGATCAAATACTGAGAATAGATGAATTATCTGAACAGTATAAAAATATTAATGCTTAGAAAGATTAGATTAAATGAATGTTAAAAAAAATTAATCACTCCAAATAAACTGCCTTGTAACGCTAAGCGCTGAAATTTAATACAGTCTTAGTTGAAAAAGTTGTAGTTGATATAGAAAACACGATAATTCCTTACAATGATAAATTTATAAATAATTTATTAATCTAAAATCATGTATACGTGATATCACTACTGTTAAATGAATTTGATATCTAAAGGAAAGTATATACAGTAACATACGTATACACAAACGTTCTGGTAATCTAAATACAAGTGATACAAAACATATTTGCTTAAAATAAATAAATTAACAATTCTTCCAAGTTGAACAAAAATTGGAATCATTATTTGAAACCTTGGCGCTAGCAAAATCGAATTTTAAGAATCACTGAAACATAATTCGTACGAAATATGGTAAAATTCCAGATATTTACTCAAATCAAACCGAAAACGAGAAAAAGGTCCTCATTTAAAAAGTGAAGTGCCATTAAATTAACCTTTGACGAGGTCTACTTACAATTGTGTTTATCCACATTATATTTATGAATTAAATAAATGAAACACACTTGTGTATCAGCCGTGTACTGTGTAGGCGATAAAGACTGGTCTTAGATATCGTAAATTTCATCTACGCGTTATATTCTTTCGTTACCGTATTTTCCTGGAATTTTAGGTACGCATTAAGAAATACGCAAGTGACATAATTCAACAAATTCTCGGCCTTAGAAGGGCTTCTTTGTAAGTCGAGGGTTTGCCGTTTAAATGTGAGTAGCATAATAATTTGCTTGCCGTGCTTTAAAAAAGGCAAGAGGTTGTACATATGTTTTAGCCCGCACGCCTTACTGACAAATTTATCGGGATATAGAGGGAAGATTTTAAAAACTTCAATGGCTTTTTAAAAGACAGTGCGATTGAATGCCCTGTTGGGCTTCTATCCCACTTTGTCAATATTTGAAGCAGAATTAAAATACTCTCACAATTTAATAAGATTCTCAGCTGCGTGGGCGCAAAGATATAGACGGCATTAACTTGCTTTTTGGATAAGTAGCTAGAAGAAACATCTCCTTTTTCCGCTCGGAAGGAGGCAGATATGGCAACAAGCCGGGCGTTATGCGGTTATTTCGAAAGTAAAGTACTTTTTTCCTTACTACTCCGGCGTTTCCTGGCAATTTTTTTCAGGTTCGCTTTCTTCCCTCTTACAAATGAACACGCACGGATTATGTTTCTGGTGCCGGATTCCGGCAGTAAAATGTTATTGTATCAAGAAATTATGAATAAATGGGGTGATAAAATGTTAAGTCGTTTCTACATAAATTCTAAATTTACAAAGCCTAAATTGGCAATTCTGTTTTACTCTTGTTGCCATAAATTAAGTAAACATCCAAAACTTTACAATAAGTTGTAATGATCACCCTCGACAAGGTAAATGAAAGAAAGGTAATTTACAGTAATAGTGATAGGATATAATGTTACCACCAATTATTTTCAAGCATCTACTAGCAATAACAATTTTTTTAAACATATGGCGTTGGTATTAAATTATTAAAGCCCGTAACATCGTTAAGCGCCGAAACGCTCCGACATTTAAATGTGGAAGCCATTGTAATGGTATCCTTGTGAATACGAATATTCAAGCAAAAGATTCTGCCATTAAAACAAAGTTAATTGGAAAGCTATTCCAAAATTAACTTCAAAACAAGTCGAATTATAAAAGCAGTGAAAGAAATATAAAATTAATTTCATTAATTTCAACAATGATTTCAAGTGGCTCAAGTTGGCTATCGCATCTTCATGTTGCTTGTAGATTTTTTTAATTTCCTTTGAAGAATACAGGAACGTGATTATATGTAATGGCGAAGTTCGATCAAATTCTCACATGGTACCAATTATCCTTGTGAATACGAATATTCAAGCAAAATATTCTGCCATTAAAACAAAGTTCATTGGAAAGCTATTCCAAAATTAACTTCAAAACAAGTCGAATTATTAGAGCAGTGAAAGAAGTGTAAAATTAATTTCATTAATTTCAACAATTATGTTCAATAATGCTTGTAGTTTTTTCTATTTTTTTTTTTTAAGAATACAGGAACGTGATTATGTGCAATGGCAAGTTCGGCCAAATTCTTCCGAAAGTCGGCGTATTCACCAAGAGAAATATTTATTAAGACATGTTCCTAATTGGAACGTTTATTGACGTGCGTAGACGTTTGGAAGAACTCATTGTGCTGTTGCAAATAAAGAAGCTTTTAGTTCAATGAGTTCTCAATGAGCACCTTCTTCGGTTGTTTTATTTCAAAAAAATTCAACTAAGATTATTTACCACTTATACAATATTCCAAATGGTCGGAAAATCAACTACACTAGCTTTAAAGCTACGCAATATGCAATGCTGGGGAGATGAAAATCCTCGCTAGATTGTAATACGGAATCACTAGTATAGGTTTTCCACTAACGTGTGGGTAAGTACACATAATCCACAATTACTTAATTGATCAATATCGATTACCTAATCGATCTACAGGCACACTCTACTTTTTGGAAAATTAACTTGAACATTTAATGGGAAATGTCTTATTGCACACTATGCAAAGAGAGTATTAAATTCATGACGGCTCGTTAGCACACTTACTTCAAAGAGCAAGGACATTTCTGTCCTTGAGAGATGTCATCAATTATTACTACAAGGATTGGAAACGTGTGTCCAAGGGCAAGGCCATCAATTTGAATAGCTTCTATAGACCGAAGTACCTTATACATGTTTAAATTTAATCATTTTTTGTTATGCTATGATGTTAATTTTGATGTTCCTGTCGGCCAAATAGCGATTTTTCTGTTATGAGATATTGAAGAAAAATAAATTTTCGAAAGAAAAATTTTCTAACTTTCAATACCTATCCTAATAGGTTTCAATACCTATACAGATATTGGTGTACGAGAGTTATGTCATCCTATATACCCCAAATGTAAATTATTTATCATGTAATCCAATAATTATTGTTAAACAATAATCATCAACTTCTTTAGATATTTGGCAAAAGTAATTTCTCTTGCTTCTATAAAGAATCAATACAATGAAAATTTAATCAAGAAAACTTACAAATAAATGTATATCGACAACGAGGTAAATTTACATATAAATATCCTTTGGAGATAAATGTCTAGCTGTCAAACTAATTTAAATTGAAGAACATTCTGCTGGCAGTACGTTACGTTAATATTTTTAAACGCGTCAGTAACTAAATTTATTTTAATTTACGATTCAGTTTCCTCAATTTCGAGCAAGTTTAAATTGAAAACTCTCTACGGATTCGCAACCGGCCCCTTACATACACACATTCGCCGTACCCAATCCCTTTCGCCTTTGCCCATAAGGGCCAAAAACTTGTTAGTTGTAATTTATTCCTTAAGCGACATCAACTTATTGAAAGATTAATATCTGAAGTAATTTATATAATTTGCGCTTAAATTGAAATTAGAAATGCTATTTCGAAGTGTTACACAATCTATTTCGTACGTTTCCAATGAAATAACTTTTAAAGCGCATTGTTTCGAAGAAGAGCTTTTTGCGAACAGCAACTTCGAGAAATGCAAGAGATTGTCTTACTTCGCTTTCGTAGAAAGAAACATTGAATTTAATAAAAGTGAAGTTTAAAGCGTCGAAAACTAATTTAAAGTTTTTCAATAAAATCAAATAAACTTGTCTGCTAGTAGTTGTATTCATTTTATGGAAAGTGTTTGCGAAGCATTATGTTGAGAAATTTCGTTTACTTACGTCTGATAATTAAAAAGTTTCGATATCATGTTTGCTTTCAATTTGCTACTTTTTGTTTGAAATTCGCGAAGTACGGTTCGATAGAAAAGTAAAAAGGTAAGAAAAATAAAGCAATCTGCTGGTGCGAAAGTTTTAAAATCACTTCCGCCTTTATATTGCCTATAGATACAACAGAATAGGTTAGTGATAGAACTGTAATAATCGAGAGAGTCTTGTTTCTCGAAGAGAGAGAGGAAATGTTCTTTCAAGCACGAAAGAGGTAGGCGATTACCTAGCACGTACTATTTACCTATTTTAATGAATTCTAATGACGAATAAATTAGATTATCTTTCGTTGTAAACTTTCGCGGTTGTTGTTCTTTTCTTTTAAAGAATTTGGGTTTTAATCCGGAAACCCAAATTCTTTACAATAGATTATCTTTCCTTGGGAAAACGACAACAATAAAAGCCATATACCAGCCATAGAAATGCCAAAAAGAGCGTAGATTAAAACAAATATGTAACAATAATTACCCTTAAATTTTAAAATTTGATACTTGCCCGTATGTGATCTACATGCTCTCAGAGTTTCATATACTTTTTAAAATATTCTGGTTTAAGATTATTCCTAGTGAGCAGTATTACTAGAGCGGAACTAATATTGTTGAGTATAAGAAATTTAGTATAAAAAACAAAATGTACGCTGTTGTTGAAGACAATCTTTTATTTATCAGCTGATATTTAGTTATTACATTTGTGTTAATTAGAACAATTTTACTACTAGCTGTATTAATATAAGCAAAAATTCAATCATCAGTGAAAATGTACCTCCTTTGGCTACAATTTACCGATGGTACAAAGACTTTTCATTTATGGCAGATAACGTATTCTTTTTTTTAAGTATTTACCTCGGGGGTGCTGACTTTTCACTCAAAATCGCTCCGTTTCTTTGTCCTTTACATTATACTATTTTTGTTTAAAGAAAAATTTCTTCGACCATTATAAAAAAAATTCCTTCGCTTTGTCTGCAAGTGCAAGCGCTGTAAGTTCGTCATCGTTAACAAATTTTGTTCCTTCTTAGCGTTTTTTTGAGATTTGAAGACAAAGTACGTCATAGAGAGTTGGACTTGGATTGTAAAGCGGACAACTAATATCTATGAAACCACATCTAATAACGGTAGCTTTTGAAAATCTTGACTTGTAGGATGGTGCGTCGTCATGGCGGCAGCAGAATACCTCACATCAATTTTTTGCGCTTTTTACTTTAATAAAATCTCCTGTTACTACTCTTACTTAGATCATCAAATCATCAAATTTTCTTCACAATCCGAAAAAATATTTACCATTACTTTTCCTAGGGTAGCGGTGTCTTTAAACTTTTTGGAAGGGCATGTCGCTGCATGGCTTCTTGTTTTGATCTGGGTTAAACTGATGAACCCAGATGCTATCTCCAATAACAATTCTATTGACTATTAAATCTACTTCTTCTCCACAAAGATTGTTTCCACATCTCCATCTGGACAAGCAGTTGGAAGTGCGAAAGCATTCGTGTAGAATCAAACATTTGTTTTCTTATATTAGCCTCGGGAATTTTTGACCATTCGCAAATAGCGAAGAACCATTTCCGCACGTAGCCAAGTTTCCTTCGCGAACAATTTTTGGAGATTTACCACGATTTATTAAAAATCTTGTAAATGTTCGATATTCAAGCTTGTTGATGTATATGCATGGCATATTTGATATAGCTAATTGTATATCTATTCAACAATGATAGCAAGAAATGCAGAGTAGTATGGCAAGCAACACACAGTTTTCGAAACGGCTGTCTCGGATTAATCAATTGAACTTGTGTGGTGCGGGCTGTGCTGATATTTTATGCTGCTTATATGTCCATTCGCTTAAATTTAACAACCCAACCAAATGTATCGTTTCAAACCCGTGTAGGCAATAGACGAATTGGATTTATATTGTTACGTGTAGTGTTAAGTAAACGTAGTATCTAAATCGCCTCGTTAATTCGCTCGCTATCGATGTCTGTTGTGGTCCTTCAACCTACAAATAATCAGTGCGAAGTTCATACACGCAATTCCGTATTTTTGCAATATTAGTCGGGCGCAACATTTCGCGTTGCTCTGGTTGGAAATCACGACGTAGTAATTCGCAAGATGTTTTTAAAAAGACTTAATGAAGAAAATAAACAGCGGATTAAGCTGTAACTCATTTCTATCCGCCTTTTCTTAATTAATTATAATTAAAAATAATTATAATTAAATGTTGTTAATGCTTAACAACATTTTTAAACCCTTTTAAGATTGCCTTTTAGAACTGTTTTTAAAGTGGAAATTGGATTTTAGTGACGCAAAACGTCATTAATTATGTAATGTGCTGAATTTGTCTTGAAATAACTTTAATATATTTAACAGCATGCTTTTCTGCTCCTCTTCAATACAAAAGGACTCGAGAGAATGCACAATACGATAATCACGCTAACAAATTCAATAATTCATCAATCAGTAACTGAAAGTTTACACAGTTAACATTTCTGCTTCGTACATGGTTGCCAGATTTAATCTTCTCTTGTTGATCTAAGCTTCTGCATGTTTCTGGTCTTTCTAAAATATACGTTTGACGATTGTTGGTAATAATAGCAATCTATTGGCAAGCGACTTGGTTTAATCGAATCCGTTTGACGGGCTTGCTACAACTTAACATCCAAGAAATTTTTCGAGAATTCCATTTGTAAAGGTATTAATAAATTCACACTTGCCTAAGCAAAAGTGGTTTATTTATCACAAAATACTTTTGCTTAAATGACTAGATAATTATGAATTGTTCACTGTTTTTTTTTTTTTTCTTCATTAAAACAAGTATTTTTATAAAAGCCATAAAAATCGCAAAACAAAATATGCAGGTGTTTGCCTCCTTACACTTACTTCACAGAATAGCAGCAATTCATTAATGCATGATTATGAATTTCCTAGCATCAAGTTGCATACTTCGTAACAGTTATGATAACAATTTTAAAAATTTTTGAAACAAAATTTGATTTGGTATTTCTATGATTGCTATATTTAATTTTTCTTGGGAAAATAAACAAATTGAAATAACCTATGTTGACTCCGTGTGAGTAATTTATATTGAGGTAGATGGAAGAGATGGTTCATATCTTATAAAGCTCTTTAATAAATAGCTGCTGGTTTCGAGCTGCGATAAAATTTCTATTAGAATAAGATTGTAAAATCAAATATTAATTGTAACGTAATACTTGATTTAACAATATTATTCCAAATGTTATTTTATGAGTACTTGGGAATGAGCTGCCGGTAGCTTTAAACCGGTAACTATTTATTAAATTATTTTGTGAGTGTGGAACTTTTGTTTTTTTTTTACATTTACCTCAATAAATAAATTAAAATCATTGCTGGAAAATACCAACTATTCTGAAAAGAAATTACTCATGCCCTGAGATATAGCGTCGCTGTAACTGCCAAGGTTTGAATCTGTTAGTGATTACTGTTCAATAAGTCTATATTTATTGAATACAAATTTATTTTATCTACAAACGTATTAATAAATATTTTCATCTTTCTGGGCAGAGTTACAATCTATGTAATTGGTCTCAATTCGAACACTTAACAGTTCGTAAAACTAAAATGCTTCCCTTTACTTCCCAGAAAAAGAAATGTAAAATTCAAATTGAGATAAAGCTTCGTTTCTCAAGTAATTGTGCACGGAAAATTGTACTGAAACATATGATTTACTTTCTAGGTAGATAGCCTATTAAACATCACTTTGTTTGCTCGCGGCAAGAGGTTGTTCTCAATGTAATGCAATAGACAAAGTAAAAGAAGTAAGCGAGCTCAAGAAGTCTAAATAAAGGATAAGGCGAAATTGAATTGCGTAAGATATCCTCCAACGAAACAGAGGATATATTTTGAAACTGATGCTTATTTGAGTAGTAATAACTATGTTGCGACACGTTAATATAGTAATAATAACAATAATAATAATAATAATAATTTTATCGAACAGTGCTAATCACCAAATTAAGGATAAAGAAAGTAAATAGGCGAGAAAAGTTACATATATACTTATTACAATATACAATGAAAATAATTTCGTATACCCTATGTTTCCATTACATTAATACTTACATAAAAAGATTCGAACAAGGACACCCAAGGTACAATGATACATGTATCACAAACAAATCTAATAGGTGATCTAAGTAGCACATTTGAAATATAACCATGAATAGTACGAAATAGAAACTTTAGAGTCTGTACGGAACGTCGAGTCAAAAGGGAGCAAATGTTAAAGGTGGCTAAAAGTTGATCCTGCGGGCAACCTCGTCCTGGATACAATCCACTAGTCCGAAAGGATGGATACTTCAGGAACTTCCTCTGTACCAGCCTTGACTAAAATAAATTGGGTTCCAAATCAACGCGCAACACTCAATCTCAGGTCTTACAAGAGAGTTGACAAAGTTGAACAAGGTAACCATATTAGAGCTATTATGGAGGTGCATGGAACTACGTAAGATGAAGCCTAGCATTTTATTATCAACTTTTATTATCAACAAACTGTTTGCAACGTTCTATTCATGCACGCTATTTATATTATTTTGGAGAGGAAGGGCGTAATACATACAAGATACTGATGAGAATAACTTTACCTCATCAGCAAAAAGTAAGCAATTACAATAATATAATTATAACAAAAAAGTATTGAAATGCTACAATAGCAATAATTGGCTAAATACAGTAAATGATTTTAATTAGTTGTATTGTTTTGATATACGATCTATGAATGTCATAACGATTAAGAAGTAAGTTGCAAAAGATTTATAAATGTTACTTTTATTGTTCATAACTAATATAACAGCTTATTAGTAGCTTAATTATTTTTGTGCTCTTTAAAGGTTTTAAGGTCGAATTGAATTATTTCAATGTAAGGTATTCAACACATGACTGTTATTTACTCGGCTGTAAATTACTTTTCAATAAAGGAAAGGAAATTCATGTTTAATTAAAGTGAAACAATTCTGATCTATTTTAGTCAGTGGATGTTATAAGAAGTGGAGTACATTAAAAATGATTCTCATAACTTTGTTATTATTGAACATAATTGAATGAAAATTTGAAATTCCAAATTCGGAAAGTAGTCATAGTATGACTAGTTAACTTCTGAAAAAATTTTTAGATAGCTTTACGTAATAATTATGGAATTTTTATATCAAACCTCTCGAATTAAATCTCAAGGTTTAGTGATTTGTGTGCCTGGATACAAATGTTCGTCAAATGACAACGTTAACGGAATTAGAAAAAGGAAAAGTGATATTACAATCAAGTGGGATAGTTACATATAAAGCAATAGACTACGTGAAATGTCCTGGAATCAGTGAAATAATAGGTTATAAAAATATTGAAAAGCAAGAAAGGTAAATGATGGAAAAATAAACATAATATCCAAAGTGTTGAAGCAGAACAATATAAAGCGTGTTTCTAAAACGAATGCGCCGAAACACACACCGGAGCAACAAGAGCGGCAAATTTATCATTTGAGAGTGCTGACTTGAAATTTTGTGAGAAGAAAAACATTATTTTAGACAATGAAAAGTAGCGAAGAAGTAAAAATTATTTTGGTGCAAATATTAAAAGTGTACCACTGATATTAAGTTGAAATTACCAAAGAAATTAAAGATAAGTTGCCATTTCAAAAGAAAGTGTTTTGTCCAAGCTAATTAAATGTATAAAAAGTCGGCCAAATGCCACGTATTGATAGTAATTATTTTTCTAAGTGATTTACTTTCTAGCCTGATCGGGCAAAAGTTGAACGCAAAAGATGTACCAAAAGATGAAAATTCATTCAGTATTGCAACTATACCCTGTAGAGTGCGTTTGGGTTCATTTGAAACAAAAAGTTTATACCAATAGTTAATCTATTGCAACAGCTAAGCAGGGCGTATGTATGAAGATTCGAAAACTTGGTAGCAATTATTAAAATAAATAAAATAAGCAAAGCTATTGTACATATGTCAATATAAATGTTACTGTACTTTTATACATTATCTCTAATAAAATCACTTCGAAAAATGAGCATTAGTAGTTCTAAGTATTACCATTCTTTGCTATTCGTTAGTAGCTTTTAAAAGGAATGTTAAAAGTATTCGTTTCAGAGTTATATTTGTAACATTATCTTTCGATGATACATTAAGTTAGCTACATACTTGCGCGCTTTGAAAGATATTTCACCAAACATTCCTTTTTAATGTCTCTTAAGAAAGTTCTTCGCGTATAATTAATAAATATCTTAATGGGAGAATAGTAATTTAATTGTACATATAGTAGGCACATTAGCAACTCTTTGTAAGTAATCAAAAGACAATAACGTCAATATAAACATATAGGATACATGTAATGCAAAAAATGGTTTTGGTTATTGTAAATCTTAGTTTTGAGATAATTGAAGAGGAAAGATAATCCATTTCATACTTTAGACTAAACGAGTTAACCTTAGCATTGCGCGGAGTAAAATTAAAAAGTATTTTAATAAGCAGAAAGTCAGTTGCACTACAACTTTGTAGATTTGCTTTAACTTACGAAAAAGTTGTTAGTTTGTTTGGTTAACAAGCAAATCTAAGTTTAGAAATTATAATCATAACTTCGTGTATATTTATTAATTTGAAATAGAAGAAGTCCTGAAATATTTAAAAAGTTTTTTTGAAATATGTAGAATGGAAATATCTACAATACAAAACGATTGCTTGAAAAAACACACCAAATAAACTTAACGAGCGTGATTTTTGAACTCTTTTATTTAAAACTAAAAGTGACCATATTAAATACATGGCGTACTATATATAAGAGTTTAATAGGTCGATTTTTTACTTTAGAAAAGTTGAAGTTAAGTTAAGCGACATCTCTTGTAAGAAACAAGAATACACAGATATAGAAAATTTAAGTACGTACTCTGTTAAAATTTTTTGTTATCAAAAACTCCTTTTTAATAACGCACTTTAGCGATTTTCTTGACGGTGTAATAGATTAAAGAAGGAAAAAGTTCCGAGACAGCAACGCCACCACTATTTGTTCGACTTTCGTGTTCGCGATCTCAGATTTTCATTAGAGAGTTGGATAGGATAACCGCACGTAGCGGTCGAGCGCATCGCATCGCTTCGCCAAGCAAGCGCCACGGAACCTGACTAAGCTCGCGTAAAGCTCGAAACTCTGGTGAATCCGGCGAGAAAGAGGGAGAATGATGCCATGGTGGGTAGCGCGCCGTCGCCGGAGCCGCCTGAGTTCCCAATCGTCGTCATCGTGGCTAACTCTACCACCGCCACCGTCTCATCATCCATCAGGCCCTTGTACTTTTTGCTTTCGAGTCAACATTTTTGATTGCTAATCTTGAACACACCGGAAGCACAACACCGTTCTCACTTCTTCCTCTTTCTTCAAGTGACGTAGCAATAAGAAACCCTCCTCTAGCTCGCGATTGCACGTTACATCTCTTCTCTGCTCTTCTTTACTTTATTTCTCGCTCTCTTTTATTCTGGGTGTTCGTCACATGGTAGCGCATCGGATACCAAAATTATTTCCGTGATTTGCAGAAAGCGAGTAACTTATTTCTCCGAATTTATAATTTCGATTAAGCTTAAGGTGATTTAACATGGATAATTGCGTTTTGATTATAATAAATATGTTTTGCGGTAGCCTGTATTATTTTTTAGACGAAGGAAAAATAAATATTTAAAATATTTCCTTGGTCGCAATGCTGTAGAATGTATGTGGAGCATAATGGACCAATCTATTTTTCATCAGAAAAATCGAAGCATCGCGAAAGGAAATATGTATAAAAAGCTTTCTTATAGAAATTTTCGAACAGTTGAATATACGCTCGTAAGGTTTATTGCAATACTGTTGCTCTTGTGGAGGAACTGCTAGTAATTAATAAAGGACAAAATATACGTATTTTGCATATTTGAATAAAATATCAAGTTTTTATGTTATGTACAAATTTCACACCAATTTTGAACAACTTGGTGAACATAGTGCAGACTATGGTAGACTTCCAAGTATTCGCTGAGGTATTTCTCAGCGACTTCAGTGATTGGTTTCTGTTAAGGAAATAGCACATATGGTAATTTACAAGTACAATCGTGTTTTGAAAACCTAGAAGATATTGGGTGGTTAACTTACTAGAAAACTTGAGTTAGCGCAAATCACACAATTATTAATTTTAAGAATGCTCATACAACAAGCGTAGACGCAGACGAAATCTCTTTGATATACAAACACATCCTCTCAGAAAGATGCAACTTGTCAGTATATAGAAAACTAGATGTATTTAGTTGTACTTGTAATTAATTGCGTTGTAAATAAACTTATAATAAACACAAAACAATACTTTTTTCCAATACTTCTTTCTATACCTATGTTATTGCACATTTTCCTATTTCCATCAAAATGAAGACATTTAAGATAGAAAATCTGTTTTTTAGCGTATTTTTAGCTTTTCTTTAATTGTGGCACACGTTTCGGTACATACATACATTCTCACAAATGACCTATTCCATTTGAGGTAAAGAAAAAAATAAGTGTATATTGCTTAACAGACTTATTTTGAATAGCCTTCAATCATCTTAGTGAGGTGGCACCTAGAAAAAAGCGAGGATAAGCTGCTTATCCTCGCCAGATAAGCAGCTGACATATGATAAACATATATTTTCTATGAAGTACACGTCGTGCAGTTGTTTCATTCGATTGTATACATAAATCATAAAGATACATATGACTGCTAATATGCTGGAACACACGTGGAAGCATCGAATATCTAAGAGTAGACACTGCCGTGTACAGGTCAATATCCTCGTCCGGTAAACAGAAGTCGTAGGATCGAGTCCTGTCAGTGCTTTGAGATTCTTGTTTTGTAAAATAAATCTAACTACATCGATAAAATCAAGGAAAACTCGATTTTTCCTCCAACAGAAGCTAGTGTATTCATTAAAATGAACATTTATCTCATATTCTAATTTTCCGCTAATTTTGGAAATTTTATATTCTAACTGTCAAAGTTAATTATGTATTTAAGAACATCCCTCCTATGAACAAATGAATGTACTTTTCGTATCTAAATGGCATAGAGCCGATTTCTCGCGTACTATAAATTTTCAGGCGCAAATTAGTGGGACTGATTTCTTGTAATTCTGAAAAATATCTGCTAGCTGCAACTAGTACATATGTATATATAACAAACATACGGGGAAGATCGAGAAGGTTTGGTTGATTTGTATTATAATTTATTTTGTTGATACTTTAACTACCAGTTCATATCTCGTACGTGCCAACTAATGGATCTTTGACACCTGAGCACTTAAATTTTAACGGCGGTAGAAATCAAGTATCATTCTCCTCAGTGCTTTTACCACCTTTCTAAACTTTTACAGAGCTGTAAAATGACCTGCGTAAATGTATATACACCGCATGAAAATGATATTTATTTGAAATCTCGCTGTGAGATTAGAGAGATTATGAGTACACACGGAGAATTGGTGCCCTTTTGGTAATATCTAATGCTTTCATAAAAATGTTGGACCTGCAAAATAGATCGCTTGCTTATTAGACTGCACGACATTCCTATTCCATATAGATCTGGAGATATTAAGATTCTTACGTATAATTTGCCACAATTAAAGAAAAAAGGTATCGGATGGTCAAAGTTAGATACTAAGGCCATGCAGGCCCATTACGCTTAACTATCTGCTAGACACGCAGAACCGCCGTGTTCCTGCAAATAGTTAAATTTGTTCTAAAATGGGGGAACGATGAATGAAAAAGATATATGGTTATTCCAAAATAGACGTGTAAATTCACGTAATCTCCAACATTTAGTTTGCTGCTAAATGAAACCAACGGAAACCAGCAGCCAAACATATTCTAGTTAAACATTTTTCAGATATTTCCGCTTCATTAGGCGCTTAGTGAAAAGAATGAGTAGAATGCCTGGAACCACTTTTCAGCCGCTTTATCTGGGAGTCAACCGGTGATAGATTTCATCCTCGGACTTCGGCTTTTTTCCGGATATCTATAACAGAAAAATCATCAAGTTAGTTTTTCCGGTTAGCGCGGTAATGACGTAGGAGCTTTCCATCCAATCATGAGCGTTATTGTCAATATACAGTGTAGTTTTCTTCGAATTATCGGTGTGTAAATGAGTGCAATTAAGGGATTGTTTTGTATAATACATAATTGAAATGAGTATTCTTGTATTTGGCAAGGTTAGTATTTTATTTATTTTATATGTAAATTTTCCTTATTGTTTGTTGTTTGCAACATGGCACATTATTCTTCTTCAATGGATTCTTGAAGACGCATACTGTACTTGTAGTTTCCCTGAGTTCAAATAAAATAGGTAACCACATTTAATGTATCTCTTAATTATAGCTTCAGTAAACAATTGATGAAAAATACACGTTACCGCAGGTTTCCTCCAAGAAGAAATAAAACACTGATCGAGTCACTGGCGAAAAGGAAACCCAATAATGCTGTTACAATTATATGTACGTTGATCCAATTATTTCGCATTCTATGCCAGCCTTCATTACAATAGGATTAACCGTTCAAAAGAGATTCGGCCGTATCCGCACTTAGGACGTAAGCCTGTACATCTATTCTTTTTTAAATCGAATCTTGTTTTTCCCGTTGGTTTCTCGCCGTAATTTTTATGCTCAAAAACAACCGTGGCACAATGTACGGAACGTGAATTGTTTAAATCCCCGGAGAGTTTTTAAATCTCGCCTTCTCATCTTTGAATTTTTACATTTGTTAGAACGGAAAAATAATTTTCCGGGATTGAATAAAATACTTTTACAATTTCGACGTCGGCCTTCGCGAAATTAGAGGAAAAGAGATCGCCCCAGAAGGAAGTCCGAGTATAGGCCGCGTTTGAAAAAAGACGGAGAAGGATATGACGAAAAACAGGGAGAATTGGAATCCTCGAAGGCGACGGGATTAAAAAATAATTTTGTATGATCAGTCAAAAGACTCATAAAACAGAGAGAGTTGGAAGAAATTAAATTTAAGTCCGTTGGGTTGATATAGTTTATCGTTGAATTGAATTTAAAAAATGCAACCTCAGCACAACAGGATATTTAATCATAATCCTTGAAGAGCACGGCAAGCGGTGCGATGTTTAAATAGGAAAACCAATAATTGAATTTTAGCTGAAGTTGAGATAAAGTTTAGTTATACGAGGAGGGAGATACGGCAAACAAATAGCAAAAATCTTGACACGCGTAGCGATCGATTTCATCTTCTGTAATCTTCAGACTTCTCGCAAATGATGTTGCAGTTAAATCTGTTTAGCACGAATTTTCTTCGAGTACGTAGAATGTTTAGCTTTCCCTTTATATACTACGAGTTTGCTTTTCTAAATTAAATAACAATTGCATACTATTCCAATTTTAGATGTTGGCTGCTTGCCTTCAGTGGAACTTTCCACAACGTTTTCTGTCTATGAATAGTTTGTTGCTTGACATATCCGAGAGGATATGCAGGGTTTACCACGCAACACGCTAATTAAAAGTTGTCGCAGTTAACATGTTAGTATGGTTCAAGAAATGTATTTGTATCAGATAAGTTTTTATTAGTACGGCTGCACTGGATCTCATAACTAACTTTGTTGGCTTTTAATGGAGTAAGATAGCTTTTATTGCATTTTCAGGTCCTTTGGATTATTGTGGAATAATTAGTATTAAAGCTCTCTGACTTCAAAATCGACAGGTTTTTAATCATCTTGCTTTGGTGGTTCCTTTTTTCTTTTACAGTAACCTCTTCACAATTGCATATCAGAAGTACAACTGAATGCATTCATACCAAATAATAACACTTTCCAGCAATAATTTTTTACAGTATTTTAATTCAATTATTAACTCTACTATTTTTCTATAACATCTGTTCTGCGAAATTTTGTGAATTACTAGTGTACGTTAATTTTAGAACTAAGACATATTACATGTGTAAGCAAATGGTAAGAAACTAATATACACTCCGTCAAAAAAGTATCGCATAAACTAACAAAGGGCATTTATAAACCAAGATATTTTTATACGTTCACAAAAAGTTTGCCTCGTGTATGTGAACTATAAAAACACTAACAAAATCATGGAACATAGCTTTTTTACTTTTTTTTTTCTAAAAGAACACATTTAGAAAAATGCATATGTGTAAGGTTTGTTCAGTTGTTTATTGAAAGTCTTCCTATACGGACAAATTTTAAAGTGCGAAGTCAGAGTTCTGTACCAAGGCTTTTAAAACTAAAATGAGCAATTTAACTTCAGAAGAAGTGGCCGCTATAGTTGCTTTAATCGAAGATGGACGATCTCAAGCATACGTTGCTAATTTGATGAACATCAATCAGTCAAGTGTTTCTAGAGCCGTAGCCAGATATAGGGAAACAGGCAATTACAGTAGAAGACCTGTACCAGGTCGTCCAAGATGTTCTACTTGCCAAGATGACCGCTATTTACTACTACAAGCATTACGTCGAAGACATGTAACTGCGAGACAATTGCGGAACGACTTGGCTAGAGTCAGAAATACTCGTGTGAGTACTCAAACTATTCGGAATAGGTTACGACAGAGTGGATTAAGAGCTAGAGTAGCTGTAACAGCCCCTCGTCTCACTAGGAACCACCGAGTGGCTCGCTTAAGGTTTGCCAGAGAACATGTAAATTGGAACATTAATGACTGGGCCAAAATACTCTTCACAGATGAGTCAAGATTTGATCTTTACACCTCAGATAGGCGTATCTCAGTGTACAGACGAGACGGTGAGCGCTACTCGCAGTGTAATATCAGACCTAGACCTAATTTCGCTGGTGGCTCTATTATGGTTTGGGGAGGCATATGTTTAACAGGTCGTACAGAGTTAGTACCAGTAGACAGAGGTACACTGACTGCCCACAGGTATATAATGGACATTTTAGAAGAACATGTAGTACCATATGCGCCAATTATAGCAAACGAATTCATGTTAATGCACGATAATGCACGACCGCATGTTGCAATAATCGTCCAGGAATACCTTAACGATGTTGGTATTCCAGTTTTAGATTGGCCTGCGGCAAGTCCGGACATGAACCCTATCGAGCACGTGTGGGACCTCCTTCACAGCGGACCTGCATGGACTAGAAAATGTTCTCCGTGACGAGTGGGAGAATTTGGATCAGGCTTATATACGGAGGTTAATCGAATCTCTGCCAAACCGTATGCGAGCGGTCATAAGAGCCATAGGTGGCAATACTCAGTATTGAAAGCTACTGTTATGACAGTTTTCTTTCCAAAATTATAATTTCTTGTTTTAATAAAAGTCTCAAGTATGAGTTCTTGTTTTTATTTGGCCTGTATTTTATTTAAACAATCATAGAAATTATATCTTAGAACGCATTAAAGTATATTTACAACTTTATGCTACAAACAAAGATTGTGCGATACTTTTATGATTCAAAACTAAATTATGCGATACTTTTTTGGCGGAGTGTAGTTGAATTAAGAACTGTTCAATTTATCTTGTAGAGAGGATTAAGTAAACATTTTGAAAGAGAATTTAAAGAAGTAGTAATAAACCGCTATACCCAAATAATAAATTAAACTTTAAATTAACCATTTACTCGCAAAAAATAGCCAATACAGGAACTCTTGACATCAGTGAAATATAAAATGGAGAAATCGATGTTTTCTTAACATCTCGTTAACTCGAACTCATTTGTTCGAGTTAACGAGCGATATTCACATTTGCCAGCAAGTAATAGATATAAGTTCAGACATATAGAATGAAATTCGATTCGGTTCGTAAGAAGACCGTATTAAAGCTTGCCACAGAAAAGCGACGAAATAAATGTCTTGGGCTATTTTCATGTACATCTCAACAGCTCAATGCCCATCGTTGCATCTTTTCAAGATTTCGCATGCGCCGATACATAGAATTTTACAGAAGAATAAAATGCACAAAACTCCTGGGGATTTACATATGGTAGATGAAGCCTAATTTGCTATCTAAAATTATATGAATAGATAAACGGAAATTTAATAGACAGGGAATATTCAGATCGAATATATTCTTCTTAATTGAGCATTTTCAAAATTACTTGTGTGGATATATTAAATTGATTTTCGTTGTTTTCTTTTATATTTACCATGTCGCCTAGCAAACGTCTCCGCCAAGAGCTCATGAGTACCTTAAATTACGAATCATGAAGTTGTTAGCCGCATAAAGATCTATTGCACAATTTGCTCAGTTACTGCAAAATGCCGATGTTCCTCGAAATTCTGGCATCTCGAATAAGAATTTTAATGGCGATCTCTGCGAGGCTCTTGTGGCTGCATATATACGCTTACAAAAACTAATTAATCCAGTCCTTAAAAAATTTGTGGCAAAATGTGCGGATATAAGTATTCCAGATGAGCCAACGTTACTTCCAAAGTTACTGATGTAAGAGACAATTACTATTGGTTGAGACCAGGCGAAACTATGAATCTCTTCGGGCAAAGCGTAGTTCTCGCCATTGTTGGTATTTTGCGTACAGATCGTCCCACAGAGCCATATTTAATAGTCAGCAAAATAATAGAACGGATAAATGCCGACACAATAACGGAAACAATTGGAGTGGATGTGAAGAAACGGGAGAAAGCTTTGCTCTTTGTGAGTGACGTTGTAGCTTAAATGCTTAAAGCTTGAAAATTACTTAAAGGCTTTTTCAAAAGAGTAGAATTGATTACAAAGCAATTGTCGCTTTGACAGTACCAGCTACGTGCTAGTTCCTAAGAATTTCCGTACACCTTGATATTTTAAGCTTCGTATGGAGTGATTATAGAATACGTTTTCTTGAATGTCCAGATAAAAGCAATGTCATTATCTTTGTACTCATTAGAAGTATACTTGCAGGAAGAATATTCATTTTAAAGTCTATTTTTGTCGTTAATGCTTTAGTCCTTGAACGATTTCAATTCCATCGAAACGAAATCGTCAAGGTATAAAACAAACGGGGAGAAAATAGCGAACGAATAGTCAATAAGGAGTGGAGTACAATTTTTGACGGTATCATTTCGTTGGCGCGGGTCCTTCGAACGACGAATCTAAATATCGGGAGCATTTACACAATAAAAAGCGAAAGTCGATTGTCGAGCCAAAAGATCCGACTTGCCGAATTGGTGGAGAGAGCAGCGAAACGACTGCAGGGGACCGAAGTAACGGCGTCGGGTAACAAACGGACAGAAAAAAAAAGGTTACGCCTCACGTACACAGTCCATAAACGTAAGTGCTGACAAGACAGAAGCAGAACCGGTGTAACCGTTAAAAAAAGTGAAAGCTTTTACGATGCTTTCCCCGCCCGGACGTAGAACGGTTGTATAGTGTGTAGAGTTTGTCGTTCAACGGAAGGAAGTACAGAAGTTCAGGTCTACAATACCAATAATCCTAATTATGTAAGCGAGCCTTCGAAGGCGTCCAACTAAAAGGCACTTAAGGTTTTATTTCTCGTAAGTACGGCACTACGGAACGTTATGAACGACAGGTCCAGATGTTCCTAATGTGGGACCACCCCCTTATAATGTATCTGTTAATATATCTTAATGGGGCCGATTCCGAAGATAACCGGAGGAAATTTTTTACTTCCTTACGGAATGTTTTTCGTTTTCGACTTAATATTGACGCGTGCTTGCCTTAGTAATAGGAAGATTATTTTCCATCTGCGCGCTGAGTCACCATCATCGTTTATATACAGGAAGGAATATCGGTTGAAACATACCCATTGAACGTCAGTATTACCAGCTTGAATAATAACAGATCTTATTGTCTTCGGTTGAATTTAATTTTATTTTGAATTTTATGCGCGTCAATAACTAAAATATCTTTTCGCTAGTAGCTATTAGCAATATATCCCACAAAGATAAGATATACGTTACTATATTCACGTATCTTTCTTTACTAGCAAACATCACGGTTATTAAATTCTTAATAGCAGCGTAGATTAATTGACAAAATTAAAGGTATGATTCCCAACACCGAACATAACCGATGTGGCAACACTACAGTTTACCCGAGAATGTAAAAATTTATGTGATGATCCCATAACATCAAAAACTAAATAACGATATTTAGGCGTTCAATATGCACACGGAGAAAGTTTTCTCGTATACAGTGATCCCGCATATTAAAATTTTTACGTTGGATATGGTTTCAATGGTTAATCTGTCTACTTTAGCGTTTTGCATATGAGTAGTGGTACGATAGTTAATACATTCAATTAATTTTAAATTGAAGAAAGGCGATTTATCTAAGAGTGAATTTTGGTTTACCCATTACAAGTTATTGACTGGCCCTTTTTCTTTTTAAAAGACGAAAGTTGCCCTTATTGACGTGTGTAAGACAACGACAAAAGTAATACTAATGCTATTTTCCTGGTTCCACTCTTCGCATGTTTTGTGATTATACATTCTTTTGCGGGAATCATATTAAATAGTAGACCAACTATCATAATATAGAAGCGACTACAGGAAAGCTTTGCTAATTGGTAGACACCGACAGTAATGCGAAGCCACCAACTGAACCACCGTTCAGTTCACAACTGTTTACTGATACAAAGTACCATCAGTTAAGTAACTGATGCACAACACCATCACAGAAAAATCGCTAAGGTTTGAATTTTCTTAAATAATTATTTTGTTAAAATGTTCATTATGCAGGGTTCGGAAAAGGCAAACCATTCGCATTGTGAGTTCTTTTAAAAGACTTCTTATGGCAATAAAAGATATCATTTGTTTAAGTGGTAACAATAAGATTTTTAGTAGTTTTATGATGTTCATAAATTTCTTAACATGGGTATCAATTGTTCTTATGATATTAAATTAAGAAAAAGCTATTATGAAAATGTTAACATTTAACAAAGGTACAAAAAAAAATTAGAGTTAAATTAAAGTACCAATACAGCGATCTAAGTGCTTCAAAAAAATTGCGAATAGTATTTTTGAAGCCCATTAGGTGATACTGCTTGTACCTCAGAACTAATTTTTATTCTTAAATCTTTGGGATTTTTCCTTGTATACCTTCGTTTTTAAGTGACTCTACAAAAGTCTAATAAGTTGGCTAATCTAGCGGTCACTCAAATTTCCAGTTGAACGATCCAGAAAAATGGTAACCGTTTTCTCGTAAGTTGCTTTCTAAAAAATTTAGAGCTATGGTTCATTTCCCAACACAGCCATCCGATACATTAGGCCTTTGGGGATATTACATACGATGTTCCATTAAGCTATGTGGTTTCTAAGTCGACCAATAAGGGTTATGCGTATTTACAAATTCGTCGAGATAAAATTTAGTTTTTTCTGCAAATAAAATTTCCATCATTATTTCGTAAAGCTGCTCTCGCCTGTCCGGATGTCTTTTATTAGGTTCTTGTAAAAAATGTATCTTTTAAAGGGTTCGTATTTGTTTCTTCTCAATATTGTAGCAACAGATCTCGAACTTATAACATTCTCTAATGCCAGTTGAGTGGTTGATATAATTGAATTATTCATCTTAGTAATTCATTTAACAGATCAGTCTTCATTAGTGGTTGGTTTAGGATTTCTCAAAATTTAATAACCAATCTCGAAACTATTGATTGGGCTATAACAGTTCGTTTCATATGAACGTCATACAATAAACGTCAAACTTCGTTATGAGTCACCGCTTCGAACTATCATAAGCATCTTCATTCTTCCAGTTGTCGTTAATTTTATCATTTTCACACAAACTCAATGAACTAATCATTTTTGCTGTGTTAACAATCTTACTAGATTCACCACAAAACACAAACAGTTGGCTAAAATAAACGTTTTATTGCTTTTACTCTTTACTCTTTCATTACTCTTACTAACAGTACGTAAATGTTTTAGTTTACCTATTAGCTAGTTTTAATGATAGTCTTATTCATAACAAATGAATTTTGTTCGTTCATCGCACATAAACTACGCCTCATCCAATGTAATTCAACAAAATTTCATTTATCACGGATAAAGTGTTTCCCTTGTTGGAAATAAAGAATACCAAACAAAATACTTCAGCCATAGGAACTGAACAGTTTCTTCGGTTGAAGTTTGAATGATCTGTTGTTATAAATTTCAGGTTTCTTTGTAGCATTTGTAATTCTCGATTTATTAGTAGTCACGGTTCTCAGTGGATCTTTTAAATAATGACAATTTTCGTCTGTATAACGATATCATTACTAACCTAAAATCAACTATGAGTAATCTTCTCTGTGAATTTCCCAATTGCTGAAATTTCACTTGAAACTTCCATTTTCCTAAGTAAAAAAGAACAGGAAATAAATACCGTTGGAGGGTAACAAGGAAGCTTTCCCATAAAAAAAGTTAGTTCGCCTGAAACCCGCGCAACATTCAATTAATATAAAATTCAATCTGGAGTGAATCGTATATCAAACTAAATTGAAATAACGTCACATAGTATGGAAAGTTTTCCAATAAAACAAGGGAATTTTTTCTTAACTGAAATTATTACCTCATTCGTTTGCCGATTAAATGAGATCGCTCGAAAATATTCTCAAGTGCGGTGGTATTAATAAAGCCTTCTTAAAAATCTTGTAAGTGCTACAATAACTTACGGCGAATTTTCGTCGCCGCGCCCGCGGGCGCTGTTCTCGTCTCTCCCCCGACTTCATATTCGCCGTGGATAAAGTAAAATTCTATTCGAAAAAACAAGAACTGCAAAACTTTTCAGTTTTATACTCGCATACACACTGAAATTGTAAGAGAGAAAAGATGAAAAACGCAAATGTGCTTTTAGAATCTAACTTCATAATAGAGAGAACAGGAAGCAGGAAACTTGAAACCATTTGTCAACTTTCGTCCTTCTTCCTACATCCCACATACTCTGGAAATTGTTATTTACAAAACACAAATGAAAATGCTCCTACTTCGTCCGCGACGAGCGCACGTTTATTTATCATCGTATATTGATATTTTGCAAACATTTTTGTTAAAGTTACACAGGGTGTCCATCTAATGCGCCGGTAGAAGGTGACGCCTTCAATGAGTAATTTAGAGGGAAACTTTTCAAAACAAAACCATTCAGAAATTGGTTCTGCATAACACAAAATTATAAGTATAGGAAATATTCAAGAAAGCGGACATGGATAGAAGGTAGGCATCTAAAGACGTAAGAATACACAAGGTGTTCCGTTAGAAAAACAAAATTTGCATCGTTTGCAAGAGAAGCTGAAAACCCTGCGTGCTTGAATACAATGTTATGTTACGCTACAATTTTCTCCGAATATTTTTTATTTGGAAATTACTTCCGTAAATTATTCAGGGAACCAATCATTTTCTACCTACACACTGAGTGAACATGTATATATAATACAGTATTTCATCGAACTTGTTAAACACAATTTTTCTCCATGTTGGTACTCATACACGTTTCAATAATAAAGCTTTAGTAATCAGTATAACCCGCATCCCTATGTGTAAAAGAGCGTGCAACTGTTTTTGGTATAATTATCTACTCTTTGGCATGTGCGCATTCTAGCTTTAGCACCATCGTTGATCTTACAAAGTAACTATTTAAACGACTATTTCAACAATAGTATACATAAATCCATCAGCTATTACATATATGTATGTATATGTTAGTCTATAAAACGATACTTTTATATGTTTGGTAGCAACATTTGGTATGTGTTGCTACCGAAGATAAATTGAACGGGGCGGTTCACAGAGTGAGATGTAACCGCTTTAAACAAAACAGATACGATAACTTAGTGCAAATAAGTAGTTACGTAATAAATGTAACTAAATGCAACCAAAATGTTATGTTATCAACAAATTATGCTTTCAAGAGTGAGTAAATAAGTAACAAAGTCCTTTGAATAATTATCGCAATGATATATTTGAATAAGGTCATTTTTTTTAATGGTCAACCTAATGCAAGTAATAGTTCTAACGAAAACTAAATTCTTATAAAACCTAAAATAAGCTAGTTTTGCGTTTTATTCTTCCTACTAGTGAAGAGTCGATCCAATATAATTCGTTATAGCAGCAAATAAATGACGAAGTATTAATAATATCCCATTCTTGAAGCACTGATTCCGCCATTACAATCCAGCCAATATAACATTCTGATCGAACCATCGGAAAAATGCATTACCTACACCTCCCTATTATGTCGGAAACGAGGTGCGGTATAAATACGACCAACCAGGTTTCTTAATTTGTAACGACGAAGGGTTTCTTTAATATTCGCCTTCATTTCAAAGTTCGGATCTTTTTCTAATTAAGTTACATGGCGGGTGTTTAATTAAGTTGTTTTTGTAATGTTTCCCGTCACGCTACTTACATAAAAATTAATTTCTCAAGTAAAGTAGTTCCAGTTTTTATTTCCCTTGAAATAATTAGTTTTAGAATATATTTTTCTTGCGGAGGTACTTAGTTTAACTAACATAAAGGAAAGTTCGCAATGATTTGCACTTAGTTCAGGACTTTAGAATTTGCTTCGTTATGAGGAAGTTCTTTTGCATGTAAACTTGAATTTAAGAATAAATCAATGTTTCCTCAATCTTGGTGGCGATCAGATATAATTGCAAAGGAAAGAGATATTAAGTTGGTGGGTTACAATTATCTTTTCCAAATGTGCTTTAATTAATTCTTCATCTTGCAGTAATATCTTATTGCTGAATTATTTAGTCTTAGTGTTAAAATTGTTTTTGCCTAATTTTATATTCTACCGTATAACTTAACCATTTTTTCTTTAGTCCTGTGAACATGTTGCAATAATCTCCGTATTTTCAATTTTTCTTTAGTGTTAGTCTAAATAACTAATTACTCAAGCTTATTATTATTATATCTTCTTCTTTGGCTTCGTTATAAATTTTAATTTTTTTTTATTTCCCTCCCTAAATTCGGTCTCTTAGCTTCCTTTTGCTGGCTGCTTTGCAGTTTCAGGTATTTTAGAAATAATCAAGATACAGGGTACAGTGATTCAAGGTACCCATATACCCGGGAAAAGTTCTAAAGACAAATTCGAGATGCTAGAGAAGCCAACCGAGGCATTGGTGAACCTGGGATCATTGGTTTCTCTTTTCTCATTTTTTTTTACATATTCAAAGAAAATAAAATTTTGATTAAGTTTACATTATTAAGTTTTTTTTTTTTAATTAACAGAACTTCTGCCTCCTCCTCAAAATTTATTTAGTTAAGAACTTTGATCGGCCTCTACCATATCCTACCCTGAAAGCTTTCTGATGCTTAAAGACAACTTTTAAAATAAAATTGTCGAAATAAGACGAAGTCTGCGAGTATGAACGGCAGAAGAACAAGTTAACGATTCATTGCTCTACTATTGAACAGAATAAAGATATTGCTGCATGCAAAAGTGGTGAAAAAGTACGTAGAGGACTATACATAGCAAAAATTGCAAAAGATGGAATTTGCAGGATTAATCGTAAAATGCGTGCGAAATCAGTTGAACACAATGCGTTCCTCTTGGGATCATTTACTCGCTGAATTATATCAACTATCCCAATATTTATGCAGAACGCACCCCGTCAATGATAACATCGAAGAAAGCTAGTATGACTAATAAGTACTATAGACTCAAGAATTCACTCAAGAAGTATGATTTAAAGTTGAACTTAGAAGAAACTCGTTTGGAGGTATTCGATAAACTTGTTAAATCGAAAGGTAAGCTTATCTCTGAAGCTGGTGGCTTATTGACGGAATCACACAGGACTTAGGTATCGGAGTGGTTCTGGGCGTATTTCTACATATGTCGCTGTTTGCCTTTTGGCTTTCGACACCTTGCTTCAAGAACAGCTAGCCAAGAATTACGCTAACTACTAGAGATTTCCACAAGTCTGTCTAGTCGTTGTAGAAAAGTAATAATGTCACCTGCCCTGGTCATCTTTACTGATGATAGAATGTTTGCTGGTTAGCGTTCTCTCTCGCCGCATTGCTTTTGCCGTGAGTGATTCTACCACTATCATGTATCATCAGTAGCTGTATTAATTATATTTTTCCTTGGTTGTTGTTTTTGTACATTATCTAAGTGTTTTTAAGAACAAATTTGATTGATTTATACTTTTCATGTACATAATGTACGTGTACTTCCGATGAAGTGCCCTATGTTCGTTTCAACTGATAATATAAATACTAACAAAAGCAAAAGCTTTACAGCTGTCTGATGATCGTTTGTTTCCCTTCTTGCTCTTGTTATTGTAGTCTCGCTTTGTTGTTCAAGTAATTGCAGTTGCGTGTATAATATGTACATACATTATTTTACTGGCAAGTAAAAAAAATAGAATTTAATAAGTTTGGTATTTTTTGACAATATTTTCAAGCTTAATTTAGCATTACATGATTTGGTAATTGCAAATAAAAATATGGCTGTGTTAGGACTTTCCGGTTTCGAGAATTTCCGCAATAAATAAACTGAATTAAATCACTATTATTCTTAGTACATATATATTTTCCGTTGGCATAAAGCGTTAATAAAGTTGCCACACTGAATAAAATTACAGGCGAATTGCAGTAGTTAAAATTATGAATACTTCGTCGGAACCAAGTGATTTTATCTAACCTAATTAGAATATGGCGAAACGTTGTTTACTCTAATCACAAGGACAAGATAATTGCTATATCAGATTTACAATGCTGTAGCGACATCTACAGTTAATTGGATGCGCATAATGCACTTCAGGCTCTAAATGCCAACATGATTCTTGTCGTTACTGTTGCTATTAGAGTTAATGTTGTCAGTGACTTCGAAGGTGTACACGTCGGGTATCTGCTGTTCAAGTACAATCAATAGGCCTGTATTACTACTTTCTTTGTATAGATTTTATTGAGATATCTATGAATTATGTAAACAATATATATTTGTTCATGGGCAAATATAATTAGTAATAGTCGTAATGGATTAAATTCGTTTCGCAGCTTCATTCATTAGAGAAGGTTTGTTGTGTAGTATTTGTATTTAAATTTGATATTTTGTTCTTATCACAATAAGGTCTGTTCACAAAATTATACGTAGCAAATTCAGGACATTTGCAGCTTACTAGTTAAACGCACAAAAATTGAAAATAGTTATTTTTTATTTTCATAATTCATGATGCATCCTTTCCATATTAAAGAATTAAGGTAGTTAACCAAAACGCTGTTTTCTTATGGGTTAGAACATTGCCTAGGAGAATTGCCTCAATGGCGTCAGCAGTTTGACTTGAGGAGGTAAAAAAGCACTTTTTGAAGCAATGTCTACTTAAAATCGCAACCATAACCTCGAGTATCTTACAGCTACCCGCTCATTAAAAAAAGTCACAGTGACTTTAACTGTGCGACCGTAACTGGCTTCATCTCATCTCCTCAAGAGGTAGCAGTTTTGATCATCTTATAAAGCGTAAAGACGGTTTTTGGGATACTGAAGACTGGATGGTTGACAGCCTCGGCGAACCTATAACAATCTATGAAATTGTAGCATGGCAGGTTTATGGCCATTGAATCTTAATATTTTTATTGACGAAGATTTTCTTCTTGCTTCCCCTGTAAATAAGGAATTTCCGGTATAAATGAAATTATGTGTCTCTGAAAACCGCCTGCCAGAGGTACTAATAAGAAGGCGTAGAAGGAAAAAAAAACTTAAAAAATTAAGAAATGAGTTATGTTGTTCCGCGTCAGAAGAAGAAAGTAACCGTTGTGTATCTTTTCAATACAATTCTGATTATCTTAATATTCATATTTCTGATGATTAGCTCCGATCCTGTAAAATCTGTTGTTGAGAAGGTCAAGTGATGTGTAAAGGAGGACTTCGCAGCATGGTAAAGTAACTATGAAACAATATGTTGCCAATGTAATTGAAATAGTTAATAAAATTTTACGATATGAAAAAGGAGTATTTCTTACAAAAGATACTGAGTATTTCTTACAAAAAAAAGAAGAATTGCCATCTTCTGGAGGAGCAGCAATCTCTTACACGGTGTCGGTTCGATTCATAGATTGTTGCTGACAGTTACATTACAACGCTCATGCTTCATGTGCCGGAACTAATTGAGTTGTGTAAGCCGCACTACATTGCAAATCTAATGATTCGCAGGCATACTGCCTTCGAAGCCTTTTACTTCCCAGGTTAATTCGATTTCGGTATTTATGCGGACGCCGGTCGTACCAGTTTACCGTCAACACATTCGCGTAATTGGAAATCACCCATAAAAGAGTGCACCGCCTTTTATTAAAAAAACGTAAAAACAAAAACGAACATGTAAGATTAAATTTAAATTTAAATAAAGTTGCCTTTTGGGAATCTTTCAAGGGAAAGGACTTGTTGTCAGTGGTAATTAGTAATGCAATTCACAATTCCTGAAGAAATATGAAATGGGGGTTTTCCAGAGGTGTTCCTTATATTTACTATGAAGTGTAAACCGATTGCAGTGCTCAGGTCCCTCCACTTTAAGGTCCAGAGCTATCTAGGCTTCAAACTTCATTTTTTTTCTGGAATACCCAACTGCCACAGAATACTGTTTTGTGTTGTTGTTATTCCGCAATTTTAAAGCTTTCAAGTTTTGTTATTTTCCAAGTATGGAGAAAACTAAAGTGCGAACAGTAACAATATATTTTTTTACCAAAGGTTTAACTCCTAGAGAGACGATGTTGGAGCAAAGGGCCTCGTTTACGAACGTGCAAGTATTGAAGACGCTGAAAGCTAAAATCCGCCACAACTAACCCCATCGGGGAAGTCCATAAATATATTCACTTCGGTTGTAGGTTCGAACCATATTATAACAGATATCTTAGGAATTGAGGAACGAGACAGTTGCCAGACGGATTAAAAACCATGTACTCGACTGTTTTCGAATCCAACGCAAAGCAGCAATCGAAGCAGTGAAAAATGCAAAGGGGCCACCGGTCAGGGCCACCGCTTTTTCGGACACTAAGGAATCTTGTTCGTAGATTATTTAGAAGAGGATTAGGATAGAAATTCCGTTGTTACTTGTGGATCAGTTGAAACAGAAAGGGAACAGTTGGGGACAACAATATCCTCTCGCATTAAACCAACGCTCCCAGCCACAAGGCTGTTAATGTGATGGTTAAAATTTATTGGCGGAACTTGCAAATCATGTTTCACACACCTGATTCCTCCGAAAAGGTCCCCTTGGACTGCAGACCCTTCTCAAACTTGAAAAGAATTCTTTGAGAATAATATGAATGTAATCTGACCATAGCGATGAACGCCTGTCTTACGGGTTCGATAACCACAGTATCGAAGCCGTAAGTGTATACAATATATTTAGGGGAGATTATTTAGAAAAATAAAGTAACTTTATAACGTATTCTTTTATATTCTCTGTTAGGTTTGAAACTTTTCAGTCCGTCTTCTTAACACTAAAACATCGTTACTCAATGCAATAGTTTCCTGTCTTCGTTCAGATAAATTGGTTTTAGTTTAAAGTTATAACAATTAATTATTTAATTATCTTCTCTTCTTTTTTCTTTGATCTGCATGTTTATTTCTTGGGTTACCTATCAGTTCTTGTTGTTCCTACCAATTTACTTTCTGCTTCTTTGTATATCCCGTCTTTTCATACTTTCGAGATCTTTCCATTTCCTTTTCAAATTCTTTTGCTTCGTATTTTTTCCCTTCAAAGCATTTTTCCGCTATTCTCTACATCTGGTCCAACCACTTCATTTGATTTTATTCTGCGGTTGTTCCTTTAGATACTGTAACTTTCAGTATACTCAATTTTAGGTTTGATGACTTCTATTTGTTTTCGTTATCTTTTCCCTTTATTCTTGATTGAATTATACAATTCTTCTGCTTTGGATGGTCTTTCACTTATTTTATAACTGACAGGTAGACTCCTACATATTTGCTACCTGTTACCATACTTTTTGACTGATTAATCGCATTTTATTTTTAAAACTCCCCATTTAGTTTTTCTCTGTTTTTCAGCTTCCGCGGTCACAGCCATTGGCATATATCAACTTCGTTACTACTTCTTTTTTCAAATTCCCACACCATATGTTTTCTGGTATAGTTTGTTCCTTTAGTTATGTCGTGTAACCTCCTAAAATTCGTTTTGTGCATATACTCTTTTTTGCACATAGCCTTCTGCACATCCATATAGTGCAAGCATATGTTTATGTTAAAGCTCCTTATTGGGTAACTCCTGGGAAAATTTTGAGATGAAGATATTAAAACAAACACTTTGCTAGAGCTTCCTTTGGCCAGATGCAATTACTGCAGTTGTACTTTGTCTGACTTTAGTAGAAGATAATTATTTAATAACAATAATTATTGTTATTAGATAACAACGTTATTGTTGTTTCGTAACAAAGTACAATATTTCAGAGATTATTTTTGGAACAATTTGTTTTCCTTCCCTTAATTTCACATTATCTTGAATTAAACTCCTTCACATTTCCTCTATACTTGATAATATAAAGTTAATATGGAAAACGGAATCAATCAGTTTCTCCAATGGCCGTTACTTCATTGCCCCGTATATTTTATTCGAATGGTTTATTCCATTTATCGATCCTCTTCTTTCCTTTCATAAAAAGACCGATTTTTAATCATTCCGATGATGTACTCTCTTTTTCTCGAATTTAAATTATCGCGTTGGTTTATCCCAATTCGCCGTTTTTCTTTTTTTTTATTTTCGTGTTACTTTCTATTTTTGTCTTTTTACATCTTTCGTTCTTTCCAATATTTCCCCATGCTTCCGGGATATTTGAAACTTTCTCAATTCCGCTTCAATCCCAACACTGAAACTTTATTTGTATTAAAGTTTTTTTACTTTAAGTTCACTACTAAATTTAATTTTGAGGCGATATATATGTTTTAAATGCCTTTTCTTTTAAATATAGAACCTTATCAGCATTTCACCTTAATATGACCCTGTTTTTGATTTGTTCTTGTAGTTATTGCTATTTTTATGCACAACCTTCTAATTTCGCATTATGTAACTCCATAACAATATACGACCAATACATATCTGATATAAAACCAATATTGGTTCAACGTTTGCATTAAGACTAGATAGATAGAAATCTTAGTTTACCAGCATGCAAGTGAACCGTAGATAGTCCTTCTTGTTGTATTCTCAAAGTATTCGCAAAAGCTTAAATTCAAGAAATAATAATAAACTAGTTCGCATCATAGTCGCCCAACATATTGAAAACTTTTCATCATCAAAGTGTTGAATCTAAATTTTTTCAATTAATAGGCTTCTACTTCCACTGCACTGTATTAACTACCGTCGAATCTATTCTCCTGCACTTTGTGTGATAAGTGTGAGAACATTGTAACGTGTATTAACACTAACAAAGACCGTTATTATTGCTAAAACATATGGTATCGTCCGCGAAAACGTTTAACTCATTTCCTTACTCGAACAAAATAAACACACCAGCGAGCGACGTTTCACTATTTAAAATAAATTTCGTAGTACATTAATTCAATCACCGCCGCTGAACAAATCGACTGTTGCTCGATCGTTCGGGTATTTCGCCTGCCCATTCAACACGTTCGCCTGCGAACTTCTCGCGCATTCCCCTTTCGATTCCGGTTTATTTAAGCCCTCTCCTTTTCCGGGCACGGCGTATCCGAACGCAAAAAGAAGAAGAACGCGTAGCGCCTGCCACCGGCAGCTATCGGGCTGAGCGAAGTACGAAAACACTGATTTTCCTATCACGTATCGATATACAATTGGCAACTGTCTGGGCCCAATCCATACGGAAAGAAATAGAATAGGGCACGGAAAGCGGTTATATGGCGAGAGGGTTAATGGTTCGCCAGGTTTAAAACGTTTCACGGCACAAACGGATTGTATTTTATCTGGCGCGCACGTTCTTGAAGAAATTACTCGCTTTTGTTTTATCACAGAGGGGTGTTGTTATATAACAGGTCGACTTTGTAACGTAATGAGTAACGGAAGTGCTTATATCTGTATATCGCTTTATAAATATGTAAATTTTGTAGAATAGTTGCAATGTTGAAATATTAACTTGACGTGCGGACTAAGCGATGAACAATTCACGATATTCTATATTATATTTGCAATTTAAAAGAATCAATAATTCGTATGTTTATCAAAAAACATCATATAGAGGAAATTCGTTTTGAAATAGACTATATTTTTGTCTGATTATTTAATGGGGCTTTCTATAATCTGGACTCATTTGCGGAATGGACTATATGGCGTGTTCATGTTTTTTTTTTTACAAAAGTTACATGCATGAGATAAAATGACAAATTTCTTTGTGCGTTATCTTCATATCTTTTTCTTCATTCATTTAGTTCTAACTACGGTACTTATTTTATTAGATTCCTTTCGCTTTAGTGTGTCATGAATCCGCTACAGGATACCGCCAACTACTTCAGATTTGGGCAGACCTAATCGCAACCTAATAAGTATGTAATAAAATAAGAACATTCGAACTTTGTCAAATATTTGAAAGAAAGTAATAGTAGCGGTTAGTAGCGATAACTATCCTTGGCTATGCTCCCATTTCGTTCCGCAAAAGTAAATACCTTAGTCTTCATTACTTTCTCAATTATTTAATTTCAACAAGAGCGGTGCAAATGCTAATGATGTAAAATACCTCGAAATAGTTTGTATTAGAAAAAAAATTACATGTTCATTTATAATAATATAAATGAAATTTCAAACTAACAAATTTCGTATGCACACAACGCTGTGAGCAAAAACCACTAACGCAATCTGTACAGTTAGAAACTTATAATTTATAATGTTTGTCTATTGATGCACTCTCCAGGACGAATTAATAAATTCCATATCTACTTGAAAACTACGTTACCGTGCATTTGTAAAATGGCATAATATATAAATATAATTTTCATTTTTCAAATCTTTATACGACGGATTAATATATCTCTGCCGATTTATTCGACGATACTATTGGTGTATATGTAAATATGTAAATGTGCTGATGCAACACAATTTCCGGCGTACTCAGATATTTATATTGTTTTATGAAATACCTGTATGGATTTAAATTGAGGACGTACAAAGTATCGTTATTTACCGGTGGAAATAAAATATTTGTACATTTACAGCCGTTGAATTGTTTAAGTAGCGTATGCACCAATGAAAAATTTGAACCGTGAACAAATATTAGTTGTTTTGGTCTGAAGCTTACTGAACTGTGCTGATAAATTATTTTTTTTGATTATAACAAAAAAGTAATGAGGAGTATCTAAAGCCTTAAAAAAACCTAGGTTGAAGAAGGACCCAAACAGAGGATACTTTTGTTGATGCTTATATCAAATACAGTGGACATAGAAGACTACTTTTTTAGCTAGTAATCTCACCTTAAGCCTTTTACCTAAACAAAATAATAAAACATCTTATACAAAGGAAGTACTTAGTTAGGCTGTTAAACTTTATGTGTTTCACTGTGTTCCAGTTACCGTACACAGTGAAACGAATAGAGATACAATGATTACTAGCAACCTAGTAACCTAGACGAAGGAGTGCATATGCAGGAATTCTCTGATGATATTGTTATTGTAGTCAATGGGAAATTCTCCAATAAAGCGTAGCAAAAAAGAGTCAAGATCATTCCCAGATTGGTAACTGGATATTGTTTCTTGAAAATGCATTTTGGTTTCTGAAAATGCATCTTGGAGAAACTAAAAGTGTTCAGGCAAAAGCATTTCGGAGAAGACCTACTGGAGCCTTCGAAGTTGGGCTGATTTGCTGGGCAAGATAATGGCCTTTGTGGAGAACACTAAGTTGCTTGATTGAGAAACCTATTGAGAGCGTTACAAAAAGCATTAAGCTCAAATGTGTAATAAACTCCAACAGTGTGAATTAATAAAATGATTGAAAATAACACTTATGAGAAAAATGTAAAGCATTGGGGAAAGGATTATTTCAGCAATTTCTTATATCTGAAAGATTGCACTATATGCCTAATATTGGTAACATCCTACGCTTACTTCAATATTTAATCGAGAAAATAGTGTTTGTTCCAATATTTACCAGAAGCTATCTGCTAATTATGAAATCTTATGGAAACAGTGAATAAAGTAATTAATAAAAGCTATTCCCTATCTATGTATACTTATGATGCGTGTAGATGTAGTCGAATACTTTTTTTGAGTATTGAACTGTTTCAACTTGTGGGACGCTATTGCTTTCTATCTGAAAATAACTTCTTAAGTCGAGCGATAGGATTGCTAAAATATGTGTTGTTGTTAAACAATTGATTATTCCATAAAGTTTCATTCAAATTTGAATTCATGTGTTGTCTATGTTCCTTAGTAAGATAGAAAATTTCAAATAACGGAAAACAATAAATTAGAAAACGGGTCATTTAAAGTGGTATATATACTACTTTATTTCGGCTAAAGCTGCCAAATGATTTCCATATGAAAAGCATACGCCCAAAAGTGATCTACGTTGCAATATCGTACACGTAGTTATTTTTTTGTCAGTCAAACTACCAAGCTATTAATGTCTGTTTTGATTACTTTTATAGCTTTCGTTTACGTTATTAAACGTGCAAAAGCACCACTTGTTCACATATTCGCTGTATACAACGTGATTTATGTTTCGTAACATAAACATTTATCTAACTAAAATGAACATGCAAAGTACATAGTTTCTGGTTACATTCAACATCGCGCAATTAGCGCATGTTTACAAACAATAAATTATTTTTTCTTCTATAGACAGGAGATTTAGAGGACTCGGTGATAAATTGATGTGAGTAACAGTAAAAAACGAATTGCTAAATTTCCACTAAAAGGTCGTTAAACTTCGTTTTATTTCAATGCAGCGTTTGTTACACGTTTCCGTCAAACTAATCAGTTGGACATACACAGGCTCGTTTTCAGATACTGAATAATTCATATGTATGTGTACGTAAATGTTAGAAAAGCAAATTATTATCCGGCGCATGTTATCTAAAATGCTTCGGCAAGCTTTGTTTCGCAGATACAACGTAACACGTAACGCTATGTCAAGCAGCAATTATGTGAATAATATATAAACAGGGAGCTGGTTGCATTCATAAGTGATGGATGATGAAAGTAACAGATAATACAGCCTTCGGTGCAAATTGATTAAGAATTTTTAGTAAACGTGGTAACACGTGCAATGCATTACTTATGCAAATGCAGAAATACATTTGTATATTGTATGTCACATATGTATATGCTCTGCAAAATCTAATTTTTAATAATCTAATGGTCTCCTCGATGGATGAAAATGTTCATCTTCTGGGAGAAACTTCGACTCCAGGAAACAGAAGGAATGTGTTTTGTTGAAACAAAGCTTGTAATAGGACGCCAAGTTTTAAAGTTTTATTTATGTTCTTATAACAGAACTGGTTTCAATTATTTAATTATCTGAATGCGTTTATTTTATGTTTAATTTCTCCTTTCAACTCTGTATATCGAGTGCTGCTATAAATACATATTTTTTATGAAAATTTAGGCAAATACGCGAATTAGAGATGTGTATTTACACATATGTGTTATCGGCGGTTTGCTGAATAGAACCCCAACTACCGGAAAGGTCAACTGAAGGGTAATAAATTCGCTTCATCTCGTGGTTGAAGATATAATTGGAGATCTGACATAGACAAAAGAGCCACAGTCAAAGAATATAGAGAATTACGTACCTAAGGGTCATACGAAGTAAGGGCATTAACCACAGCTTAAATACTTGTTTAAGTAAGTTATTTAAGTGCATACGGCGAAGTTGGTTACTATCGTTAGGAGAACCGCGAACCAGGTCCATCACGAATATCAGGAGGGCGAGAAGACATTAACATTTGCATTTAGTCAGTTTGATCCTTTTTACCATGTCCTTCCCTACCTAGTTGAAAGAATGTTTCATGAGATGTTGATTAATTGTCTGGCAAAAGAATGCTTTCTGTTGCTCCTATAAATATATATACTATCTTCTTGCTTGTAGTTTTGAGGAATTTTACATTCTTCCCTTCTTTAACATGACGGTAATTTTCCCTAGACAGCAATGTAAGACCCATCTAGCTTTTTTCTTTCTGCTACTTCATCTATATTTATCACCCAAAATCGTCTAATTTCCACAAGATTTACATATGCTTGTTTTTGAAACGGCAACTACGGCGACGTGTCACATGAAATCCGGCATTGCGTACAGTATGAGAAAACGGAAATGTCATAATTTGTTAGAAGTGGCGTTGTCAGACACGGCGAATTTGCGTTGGGAAATGGAACATGTCAAGGACGGAATTAAAATGTATATAAAGAGGGCAGTTCGAATTTCTGCGGTCCCAGAAGTAAGAGGGACGCCGACGATCGCGGCACAGTGTGGCGTGGTAGCCTTGGTTTCGGCGAGCGGAAGACGCTAACCGCACAGCATACGCAAACATATCCACACAAAACAGGGAAGAAAATCTCAATTTTCTCCGCACACATCTCGTATAGTTTCGCACCGCAGATGGGAAATGAACTCGAGGGATTCTTGCCGACCGCATAGCGCGTCATAGCACTTTTGGCATTCACAGTGTCGGGATTTCTCTCTGGCCATAGAAATTGACATGGATGGCATAATGTGGGTTGGACTCCAATCGGACTTGACAGAAATGTACCGGGTGGAAGAGGGACCCTTTGAGAATTGTTCTGTCCGATTTGAATAGGCGTAAAAAAGGGTAACATAAAGAGAGCTGAGATTGCGTATTAAGTGCTCAATGTTCCGACGTTAAAAGTTTCCACTTGAAATATTTTAAGCATATGGCCATAGTTATTTCGTATTTCGTAAAGAGATATCGTCGTCATCTGAATGTAAATATGTATATTTCGGTCGTTCTTGCCGGACGCACAGATGTCGTTTCTGAGTTTATAATCCTATCTTTCGGATTAAATTTCAAAATTAATAGAACTGAGCGAGACCGTCTCTCAGATGGAATTTTGGTTTTCTTTGCGGCGTACGTTATTTAACAACCACAATGAGAATAAAATCAGTAGAAAGATCTGTTGTATACGTGTGTAAATAATGTGATGCATATTACTTCAATATGTGATTATATTGACCATTTCAAAGAAAACCATCTATCCTAAATTAATGAATCGGTCGATTTTCAGAGAAATCGCAAAAATACGTAAAGCATGGTATAGCGGGAATCACCTTTCCGCTTATTTGTAGTAATGTAATCTTTGCAAATCTATCCCCTTTTCAGTTTTGTTTATTGCGTATTTGTTCATCTATACATTCTTCTCTTCTCTCTATTATTACTTACTTGAAGGTTACAAATAATTGGAATTCATTAATAGAAACAGGCTAACTCACAAATATTTACTTAAATTATTAGCATAGCATTGCATTTTTTTTTATTAATTGTTCAATGTTCTCGAACATATCGGGGGCTATTTGTTATCATTCATGAATAACTCGTTATCGTAAATCAATTGAAGATTTCTGTTTGAACTTCATAGATTTCCCATTTCGGAAGTATCGCTTTAGTTTAGCGGGGTTATATCAGGTGATCTGGTTGACCACTCCATCATTGCATCTATTTCACCTATCCAATGTCCAAAAATCGTGGTACTGGGACAGCGTAATGTGCGAGTGCTTCTTCGTGTTGAAATACTACCAGTAAAGCTTCGGAAAGATTATCGCCATTTTCCAGTATCCTTTTCTCAGAAATTGTACTCATTGAGAAAAGCTGTTCGAACCTAAGATATCAGACCAAGCGTCCAACGTTTGAGGTATTTGAATACGAAAGACCCTGGTTATATAAAGGTAATTGCTAGCTCTGTATCCAAAAGTATGTCTGTTAGGTTCACCATTAATCAAAAAGTAGATATTGTACAATAAGTCTTGTGTGTCAATAACTACTTGACTGATTAACTCACAAAACTGTAAAACGCCAAATATTTCTTTCAAGCAATCCTTGTGCTGTAATTTAATTTTATGGAATTTGTGTCTGCTTACGCAGCTGCATTGTTAGCTCGGTCTAGATATTGTTTTTTATCGGTAACCGCCCTTGTTTCAAAAAATTTATCAATTAGTAGCATAGGGCCGAAGTAAGTAGGAAAATAAAGAGACTATTTCATCTGGCAACTAAATTTAAATGTCGTCAAACAACGATATTCAAACGAGTGTTTTGTTTTGTTCCTAGAGCAAAATGATGATATTCCTGTTTTTTTGGCTGCCTATGATTTACTTTATGTCCTGAATAATCTTCTACCAGAGGGGACTTCAAAAAATAAAAGCTAGACGTTCTTTTTTGATAGAGTAAATAAGCGAAGCAATATCTTCCTTTTTAATTCAATTAATGGATGTATTCAAAAAGTAAAGGAAATGACGATATTTACATTGAACATTCCCGGTACTATGATCAGCTGATTAATTTTCAATCTTCGCTGTTGTGATCTTCGTTCACTATCGAAACAGATAGAGGATAGGTTGACATACTTTATGAACCCGTGCCGGTGGCAAATGACTGAAAAAAAACGAAAATGTTAATTTTCTTCTTCTTCTTTCTTTATTCGGTATTGGCAAATAAAAACTAAAAACAGATTCTCAAGAAAACTTTTGATCCTCTTACTGATGAATTTTCATATATCCAGCTCTTTTTGGCCATCATAAGCTTTTTTATTTTTCATTGGCGTCATGTTGGATTTAGACACCATCAGGAAGAGCTATCCCTTGATTATAACGATGTACCACATGTTGACAAAAGTTTTCCATATTATGCTTTAATAGACGGAGAATGCATAAGATAGCGATAACTAGAGGGGACAAAGGCGAATGAAACTATTACTTTTTTGCAGAGACTGGACAGACTCGTGTTTTGTCGACTCTCGGAGACACCAGTAGGCAACACACAACACAACAGGCAAAAAATGGAATAATTTCACTTGCCTTTATCATCTCTAGCCATAACATTTCTAACTATCAAGTATTTCAATTACCGGTCTTTAAAAAAAGAAATCAATGAAGAAGAATCAGGCACGCTAACAAGTTTTTTAATTTACAATTCTGTTTGGAGCAACAAGAGTCCAAGAGAGATTTTAATAGAAGCTTGGTAGAGAAAGGATCTGGAATTTTAGCGGAAACCAACAGGATACTACAAAGGATGTGTTTTTACAAAGCTGGTGTAATTTATACATGTTAGAAGAAACATTTAAAAGAATTACAATTTACTGTAAACATTTTGAACAAACAAAATTTGTTCCTGATATAATTTTTAATTGAAGAAATAGAATTTGGAATCATAATTTAGTTGTTGTTACATAAATATACATATACGGATGGTGTATATTTTACTGGAAGCATTTCTGATCCAACAACAAAGTAACAAGTAAATGCGTGACTTCATGATACTAAAGGTGATGGATGCATTGCGATAAAATTTATCGCAAACATATGCATACTTTGCTACTCGGATAGGTCATACAGTTGACATCAGTGTGAGGAATGAATTCGATGCTCCAATGCAAACTGAAATATATTCCTGGCAAGTTATGCGTTCGAAATAGGTATATAGATCAAGTTTCTCCAATATGTTGACATGAATCGCGGACATATTGGTATTCTAAAATTATTAAGGGTCCCGAGAAAAACTCGACCCCATCACCAACGTCACCCACGCAGGGCAGTCCTCCACGTTCGATTTAAATAGAAGAGTGTGAGGAAAAAGCGAATCCATTACTCACAGTTTTATCGTCGTTCCATCCCTCTTCTCTCTGTGTACGTGTGTCTTGTCCTTTATATACGTAATGGATGTTTTTTTTTTTTCGGTTTCTCGAATGACGTCCCTTTAGATGGAGATTTTGCGTTCATGCCGGAGACAACTAAGGAAGATGCGGAGAAATCTCCGTATATAGCGGAAAATTGAACCGGGAGCTGAAAAATCAGAGAAGAAATGGCGTAAGAGAGAAGTACTTGGAAGAACACACACTTACATTGAAGAATTAATAGCTTAGTTTTAATCCTTGTTCGGTACAAGCGTTGTCCCTTTCGATTTAATCAAATCTAGACGCGATTTATTATTGAAACTATGTTGTAGGAAAAAAGAACTCGCGATACTTTAGACAATTCAGACAAATATTGTACGTTATTACTATTTATTATTTTACTATATATTAGGTATTTTGAGCGTGCCTAGCCGAATTTAGACGAGCAGGCCCTTATTATTTCAAACTATTATAAACTATTTATATCTTTGTCATTTTTCTATTTGTACAATAAAAGGTTTTCCATTAAGCGCGATTCATTTTATTTGTAAAAAAAGGTCTCGTAACAGTTATAACATTAAAATGAAAATATAGGTCCGTACGGCCAGAGTAAGTTAAAATTAAACGTGTTTCGGATTTGGACCGTGTCGTGTCGTTCTTTGTTGAAAGAAAACTGCTTGACACGCAGTATTACAGAGACGAATACACAACAACAAAAATCTGTTTAATCTCTACTAATTTAATCAAGCGATCCTTCGCATTGTCCTTTACGAAATTGGCAGAGACTAGACAGATTCGTGTTTATTCGTCTTACGAGAATGGGTTTATGTTGCCTACTGGTGTCGCCGAGGATCGATAGAACACAAGTCTGTCTAGTCTCCTTTAATTTCGTGTAGCGCGCTCGTTTTTGCAGATTTTCTAATAACACTCGAAATGTGAGTGTAGTTATGAATAGTTACGGAATAGAATAAAATAGCCCCGATTTTAAAATTTACATTAAAGCGTATAGCATTTGTTTCGTTCTTCATATTTGGTAATTTCCCATTTTATCAATCTAGTTAAAACGTATCAGTTTCAGCTGATATACGACAGCGACAAAGTCCGAGCTGAAATAATATAGTCAAATATCGCGAAATAATAACATTTCGTTTTAACTACGTCGTTTAAATTTTGCAAATATGGTCGCGTGTATATCCGATGAAATGTGGGTGTTTTTATTCGCAAATATACCTACACCTATCGGAATGATAATAAAGTTAATATTGCTGCTCTAAGGATGCAGGCACTTAATTTAGCTCTTAAAATAATACAAAAGAATTAAAGTTTGAACGTGCTTTAAAACTACGGTCCTCCCAAAGTATTCCGCTTAAAAAGGGCGTTCTTTTACCTGTGACTGGCACTTAAAAGTTTTTGGAAAATAATGTTTATTAGTATAAAAAAAATGTTTAGAATACTCATAAACATGTAAATGAAAAATAATAACAAAACAAAATATATAAGCTTGATCGGATGTATCTATGCTCAGGATTTAAAGGTAATCGCCATAAGCTAGGAACCTCAATAAAATATTCCTTCAAAAACTATCCGTAATGACGTTTTCGGACCAATAGCGCTCCATTACTGTTGTGCTAAAAAGGTATAACAACTAAATGTTTTAAAAAAATAAGTTCTCGAAGGGTAGTCCTTCTGGGTGCGCCTCTACTTGCTTTACTGGGATTTGCAATCTCTCAAACTCGTAATTTCTCGGAAACTGACACTGCTTTCATGTAGATCAGCAATTGCTTAAGATAACATTCCAACAATTTGGGAATGGTGTATCTTTAGTTGCAGCGAGTGCATTTATAGTTTTCTTCAAAGACTCAAACTCAAAACCTCTTGAATTATCGTTCCTGGAAGTAAAAAGCTTTATATAAACTTGGTATTGTATCCTTACGCGTTTTGATTATATCCTTGCCATCATTCATATTTCCTCATTGGGATTACATTCTGCTCAATAACGTTCTATTAATTTTCTGGAGTTTTCAGGTTTTCTGAGAGTTTCGAATTGTTACATGACTGCATGCTTTCCTTAAAATAAATAACATCTAGAAAACTAATCGATTGGAGAATTAACTGCATTCATTTTCGCCAAAAAAATATGTTTTAATTTTTTGGGATGCCATGATCTAGCGGAAGTACGGGAGGAAGAAGAATTATGTTGTGTTTTAATGTTAACATCATGGATGAGATGAAATAATACCCAACCGTATTCCTACTAATTTTTTAAAACGGTGAACTAATGCATTCGATGTTCCGCTAGCGCATAGTATTAACAGCCCATTTGAAACCAGTGAGCATCCTAGAGATCCTAAGAATCTTTCAATTCGTAGAGGTATTGTCTATGCTTAAAAAGAACAGGACCAAGAAAACTGCTATTACCGTAGATCAGTGATCTGTTAATAGATAGTCCGTTTAAGAAGATAAGTTGTGATATGGGAGATGTCCCCTTATAAAGGTATTTGGGTATAAGAGGTGTCCGTTAAGAGAGAGTACGTGTACGCATACACACTTGCTTACGTGCTACTAAGTTGATGACAAAGCAAGTAGATATTTCCGTAATAGCATTTCGAATTGTCAGATATCGTAAACTTGTGAGCTATTTCCTATATTTCTATGAAAGTAAGTTTCGATAGTGACTACTTTCGAAGATATTTTACAGGAAGTGAAAATCAACCTTCTTTAACAATGCTAAGAAAGTCGATGATAACGTGGTTCTTTTTACGTTTTAGTTAATAAAAATGTCAATGGTTCCGACAGTTAAAATCTTCATTTAAATGCAAAAAAATTATTGACATTCTGCGATTTTAGGATATTCAAAAACGTTTTCCACGACCGTTAACTCCTACTCCGACGATATTTGTTTTGCTGTCGTATTCACTAGGGTACTTATCTTTTAATAAAATACAAGACGACATGCTTTGGTATCCGCTTCCATTTGCATCAAGGCATAAACTTATGAAGGAAATGCTAATAAAACTATTAATGATATGGACGATGCACTTCGAAATGTATTTCCTTCTCATAACTCAACTGTAACATTTCCTTTTGCCATGTTATCTCTTTCGAAAACTAATTTCCAAGAGCACGAGAAATTATACGGTGAAATGCAATTTTCTAGGAACTCACGAGCAACTCCTAACTAGAAGAACTCCTAACTAGGCTCCCGTATACAGGAACACATTTCGCGAATTAAGAAGGTACAGTTAATTTTAGCTAACGCGATAATTACAGAAAAGGACTTGCTAAATTAAAGTAAATATCTATTGCCATACGGCTTACGCAAACTTAATTCGTTTAATAGTTGCTGTTATTTCTGCGGTATCTTAGTATGTTCTTAGACTATGAACGAAAAACAGATACTGTGCTCTTTTTTGTTGTAAATTTCATATTAAGCTAGGAAAACTAGTGAGAAAATTTGTAATAGAAATATATGAAAACGTTTAACATTTTCCTTGTTAAGTAACTATTGGTACGTTTGTAGACAATAACTACTGATCAAAAGATAGCCCATTGAACATAAGTTCAAAATGTTCCTAAATGTAATAGTAGGAAACGTACAGCCATACAAAAAACTACTCTCTCCTCTCAGCGATTGCATGCCAATATCGTCTACACAACCTACAGTAGTTTTTGGATAAGGCAATTCTCTACGACGTACATATTTGAAAACGTTGGAAAACTAGTAAAAGACGATATACACGGCTATGGTTTGGACAAGTGATTGCGTTTTTAGTCTTCCTCTATCTCGAAGGTATTACACTCTCACCCAACAATGATTTCGGATAGACCACAACACAATCGCTTTCGCTTTGTATCCTTTCGCTCCTGAATTACCTAAATTTAATGTAGGGAATAATTTTATTTGGTATTAATCCATAATTTTTCAAATAACAACAATGTTGCCATTATTGCGAAGATTGTATTGAAGAATCTGGGCTTATTTCTTTTTGTTGTGCAGGACCGAGTAAATGTCTTGAAATAGGCAGAACATTAGCAAACATCAGAAGAGTTAACCTTTCCAAACTGCCACCTAAAAGGTAAATATCACAAAATAAAATCATCGGCTTTTTTTGCAGAAAATTACTAAATATTATAAAAACTTTGCCTCTTTTGTTTTTAAAAATTACAAAGCATATATGCTTAACTTTTATCAATGCTTATATTTTTGTAAATAAAATGTATTTTACTGTAGCACTTCGTTAATTATGTTACTATTTTAAATTTTTACGTACAATGTAAAGCTTTTAACTGGTACCTTGATCATTGTTCATTAGTTTACTTTAGAAGACTATTTGCGTGGTTGGCTGTTATTTACCACAATTATTTTAGATAGTACTTCGAAATAGTACATCTACAACTACTTGTGTGCAACATTGACATATACTTGATAAAGTATTATCCCATTTATTAACATACCTCGTACTAGCGGCATGATGCATTCCAGTAATATATTCTTAACTTAATGTTGAAGCGCCATGTCATAGCCACACCTCTTCGTGACAGCATGAAATATAATTTGTAGCGAAGCACACATCAGCCATATACATTCTGAAATATGCACGTCATGCCGTAAAGTATCCAAGATAAGCTACCGTATAATATGTTATTTAACTTTTATATCAGGTCTCTTCTATCGTCGCGAGACGATGGCCGGAAGCTAGGATCCAATGAATCTTAGCACAAAGTCCCGGCCCAAGAGGACGATTATGTTTATAACTAGAACGCAGACAACGGCGTAAGTGTACTAAAGCGTTATACTAGACTGGAGATTCTGCAATTTCCAATTTTCTTTATTCGGTTGATCTCCGTATTAGATAGTGCATAGAAAGTATTTGCGTTGATTCTACGTAAGGGCGTTTAAACTTGTTACATATGTTACTCGCAAAATAATTAGTGCTTCTAGCTTTAGTCATTACACTTTAATCGTTTATTAACTGCTTGTTAATTTTATTCCCAAATCTGCAATTATTTATAATCCGGTGCACATTGAACCATTGAGTAAATAAGTCAGTTTACCTCTGAGCATTAGGATATAAAGGGAAATGGAAATGGGTTTTTATAAAATTTATATAATACCCATACTTTGCTTCCTGTTTAAAGATTGGAGAAATAAATAACACTAGGTTCAACAGAAATCTGTTTAAAGAACGGAATTTTTAAATTTTCTTTTGGTGGCATTTGGCGAGTGAACTAACGGGGTGTATTGGTTATCAAGCTCGTATATGTAATGTTTTCAATGCGTTTATTTTGAGATGAAAGTGATTATTCTTCATTGACCAGGTCATATGGGGTTCTCTAGGGAAACTACCACTAGCCTTACTCCACCACAATCACGGGCAGGTTTTAACATTTTAATAGTCTAACAAAATTAGTATTTGCATGTCCTACAAACATAAGTCTCTTAAGAAAAAAAGAGGAAAAAAACTAGGAGGTTATTCATATTAATGATGTACATACATATATACAACGATTGCATATCTTTCAGAAATGTATCTACAAGTCGTATTGTCCCAAATTTAATAATATTGTAATAACGCCAACACTCTACCCCTTCAAAGTAAAGCTTCTCTGCGTTACCAAAGAGTAACTCATTTGAGGTCTAGGGAAATGTTTATATAAAAAAAAATATGAAATAGCATGACCGGCCGTTAAATAAACAGCGGAATTTCCCAAAAATCTCAAGTAAAATCTCGATGCGCGAGTATTCAAAGAAGTAGACATGAATTTAGGAGGGGCATAAAAAATGGAACAGTATACGGGATGCTCCATTAAACAAATAACTAAGAAGCACTTCCTGTTAAACCGGAACTAACACTGCATTCGATGTACACCTGATACATTTGTGTTTATTATAGAGATAGGGTCATAAGCAGATGTTCGGAAAAAGGCTATATCTGCGTAAAATATTACATTAAAAGGATTTATTAAACCTGTTGGAGAGTCGCTGGTAAAAGCGAAGAAACAGTCTTAATCCTAAGATAACACCCGGTGGAACTCCTTGATACAAGTAGCTAATTCATAGGAATAAATATATTGAAGAAAATTTAAAATTTTAGCTTATTAATGCATAGGGTTCACCTACATTGATTATATAATTGCTCTGGAAGCCTTTGATGCCCGACACAAACATGTTAGGTAACCACGTACAATTCACATATACAAATTACGAACTACCTCTAAATGTAAGTGGGATCCAGTTAATCATTGACTTATATTAAGCATATTAGCAGTAGTTCATTATGTAAATTGCACCAAGCAATAGTGAGCAACATTCAATAACATACATGCGCTGATATATGCAACATACCGCGGTTCGATTTGCTGCCAGCTTCCATAAATACACTAATAAGTAAAACTGATTTATACACGAGCAACGCGTCCGCATGATGTACAGAGCGTATAAATCGATAACGCGTTGCTGTAATTGATGAGGTATGATCATCAGGTTGTACATAGGCGAAATCTTTGTATGTGTTTACCGCAACGCGTTACATTATAGTAAACAACGGATGGCTTGTTTGAGTCAATATTTTATAGAGATAAAGAAATCAGACAAGGGCTCTAATTGCCTATTTTATGAATTAACTGCACGATTAAAAACAAGATAGGCTAACCAAGCTTTAATTTTTATCAATCTATAAGATAAATTTGCAATTTTAAAATCCAACTAAAAAATATGAATTTTAGTAAAGTAAAATAAGACATCTTCTAAATTCAATCACCGTTACGTTGACATGGCTCCAGATTCGAAAAATGGTAAGCATACTCGCAGTCACCTCATCTATAAGATACAAAATGTACAGAAAATATTCGTTCGAAATATGTGTTCTTTGAGTAAGTCAATGCTGAAGTGGTTAAACTGATAAAAGCGGAAGTAGAAGCAGTAAAACTGTATAAATAAATTCGCTCAACGGGTTCTTCTTCCTGTTGTTTATCAAGTGATGCCCAAATGCGATTGAAGTAGCCTCTCCTAAGCTTTCATCTGTTGCAAGCTTAAAACGGAGCATTTGAAATATTCAGCAACGAAATGAGTAACGATCAGTCTTTCCAAATAAGAGGAGTGAAACTATTTTTTTTTTCGATTTTCTCCTTTTCGGAACGAGCCTAGTAGACGAAGGAATATTGATATCTGTTAGAAAACGAGATCTACTATTGCTAACTGGAAGTGATTATTGCCACTAGTATGTTGCACATTTACCTTTATTGTATGTATGTATCGGTAATGTGTAAAATGTGTAAAATGTATCGGTACTTCGGTGACGTATGCTCTGTTATTGAATAAATTATGGTCAGGTTTTCGAAGAACTACAAATATTTGGAAACATCGTTTTCGCCACCAACAATTATTTTTGATTTAGAAACGGGTTCATTAATGCTTATAATATTGCATTTCCAAACTCAAAAAGCATGCCATTAGAAAAGTTTAAGTAAAACTAAAACGGTGTTGGAACAACGATTATTTAACAACAAATGTATAGATATACATGATAATTGTGAGTGCTGTTAATACCACCTATAATGAGGGAGCCCCATTTGTCTATAATATTCTAGTTAAAAAGTTTTTGTAGGAATCAAGTACAAAACTCTACACGCTGAACCTGTTCCCGATCTAGTGCACTCATCCAATATCCAATACATAAATCTGAAAAACATAGCCAAAATCTCTCTGAGAAAGTTGGTATTATTAGGAATTCTTCAGCGTTGTAAGAAAGCCGTTTTTCATTTCATTTCAAAAGCTTTCAAGAAAGTTTTTTCATCCTAAAAGTGTCAAATTAATTCTTCTCACAAATTATATTGTTCGACTTTCGAACCTATATTCCTACATTACCTTATCTAAGCCGAAATCTGCATCGCAGACTCACTCGTCTTGAGAATTGCCAATTTCATTTTCTGAAATTATATTGTTCAGCAGACTACTGGATGACCTAATGCATGTATGCCCAAGCAACAACAATATTAATCATTTCCAAGTCAATAAAACTTTGACAATAATATCTATATACTTGCATATAGCATTTTTGGTTTAAACGACTTGTTCATATCTCGACAAAAGCTGTTGGAGGATACAAAGAATATTGTCAATATTATGTTGCCCTAATTAGCTTTTGACATGGCAGAATATCAAAACCAAAGCTTAACTGTTATTAAGTCAAGTAAAACATGCTGTTTCATAGTCCAATAGGTATTGCTCCACAAATTTTATTTTATTCCCTTCATTGGAGCAACAATGCTAATCGTTTTCGATTATTCACCAGGGGCCGGTTAGAACTATTCAAATAGGTAGATATCGCCGAATTTTCACCTTTTGTCTAAGTGTTTATTTCCACAAAATATCTTAAAGCCTTGCATAATTGTGCTAAGTAACTGGAGGAACGCTAGGTAGATGTGATATATCGTATTCTATCTTATTATATATTCGTTTCGAGGACAATTCTCTATCGCCAGAGTTACCACTCGTCTGGATTTCTCCGTATATCTTCAGATCTTTAGCATAGCCGAGAATGATGCGGTTGTTAAAGAAATGAAACTCGCCTCACGTTTTCGTTTGCTTATCGTTTGCACTATAAACTTAGCTTTCTAACGCTATTAGAAATTTTTAAGTTTCTCAGACAATTGAAATCCGACATATTCACTAATTTGTTAATGTACTACACACAAATTTGTTGTTTATTGCGGGAATTGCCGACCCGTTAATTTACATTTCTGTTTGCACAGCGTGTCATACAAGTTTGTACGATACGCTATGTCACTTACCGAATTAAGTGCAATGGAAAGGTGGAGGTATAAAATCAAGAATATATCATAATTTAGCATTGCAAAAGAATATTCTTTCATACAAATCATCTACGTGATTTTTCCACTTTGAAGTTCATCTACACTTACACCTGCTAAACGAACATTATTTCCATATGGATAAATGCATTTGTTGAAATCAGCGTAACGCGAATTTACCGCTTCAATTCGGAGAGCAATTCAATTTTGCTTCGTTTCTTTTTTGATCGCGTTACATTTAGACTGCTGCCATTTAGGCAGCGTTCGCCGTAGTACATGTACACGTCATTTTCAAACTTTAACTCTATTGACTTTCAGAGGAAAAATACATCCTTTGTGCCATTTTAAATTCATTGGTATTCTAGGTATTCTAGTGGCATTTAAATTTTGAACAGCAGTTCAAAATTTCAGGAGAAGTTTGTATTAGCTACAATGGTTACACACAATACTAACGGGGTGTCCTCTGCCAAATATATAAATGCTACCATTTATACAATAGGTGCAATTTTACAATCCGATCTACATCCAAATTTTGCCGTTACGGGCGAGTCGACCACGATAATCATATTATTAGTGTACAAAATCAATCAGTAATTCGAAGTAAAACCATATTTAAATAATTGCGGTATACGTATGGGAGTTCTACTATCTGCAACAAAGATACAAAAACAGCCACACCCGTTACGACCAAGCAAGTATCACAGATCGAACATTTACAATTAAATAACGACAGTACTACTTTAAAAATGACTATTATCTTTTTCGATGCATTTCTTCAATTCTTGCTAACTTCCTTGGTTATTCTTTTATCTATCTAAGCTAATCCTTGAGGTAATTGAGATCATTTGGGACTGTTTCAAATGCCACTACTTATCTAATGACCGACGAATGATAAACGTCCTACATCTTAAATTGGTGACTCTCCATTTTCATTACTGTGCACCCTCCAATTGATTTTTCAGTCGTACGACAATTTAAAGTAGAAATAACATGAATTAAATGAAGCGCTACTGCATGCTACATATTCATTCGTCTTCCTTGGAATGCAAAATAGTTATCTGTTATGCGCGCAAGGATTCAATATCATGTCAATAAAAGAATATTATGGGCTGTTATGCCCTTTCGTTAAAATATGACATCGTATATCACGCTGTGGCAATATACGAGCGCTAAAGCGTGAGGTACAAGACCACTTTTGATATCCTATCGTACTCTGTATATTTTGCCAGCGTAAAAAGTTGTAGAACCTATTTACCTTTCCACGTTATGTTCCACTCAGTATATGGGTTAATGACTTACGGCACTAAAAACATCTAAAGAATGGAGAATAATTCATTGGATGGCTACTGCCTTAAGAATGATTACACTTATGCTTTTTTAGTCAGGAGTAGAAATGACAAAGGCAGGTGGAATTGTTGGTTTGCTTGAAGTTACTAGATGGACTCGTGTCTATTCGCCTCATGAGGATGGATTCATGTTATCTACTGGTGTGCCCATGAATCGACAAAACACGAGAAAAGTAATAATTTCAACCGCCTTTGTCCTCACAAGTCATGAGTATCGTAGTCGTCACTAGATTATCTAACAACTGCAATCATGAGTAGAGATGACAAAGACGGATGGAATTATTAATTTTTTGCACAGACTAGACAGACTCGTGTTTTGTCGATTCATGGGGACACCAATAGATAACATGAATCCATCCTCATGAGGCGAATAGACACGAGTCTATCTAGTCGCTGCAAAAAAGGAATAATTCCACCTGCGTTAGGTATCCCTAGTCATGAGTAAATCAATCACCGGATGAAGTCGTAAGGCGTTTAAGATATCGGCTGCTAAATAACGCCATTTCGAAAACATCCTGTATTATGATCTTAAATTACGTCAATTACCGCAAAGGCGGCAATAAATTGATATAAAGAAAATTATTGATTAAAGGGATGCACCTAAAAATGTTTAAAGAAGCAAACTTGCCGCGCGCGCTCGCTACGGAAACTATAGGCTCGAATATAATTTTATGCTATACACCACTTGCCTCCGAATATTTTTCATCCGAAAACATTTCCTCTAAATTGTTGAGGAAAGGAATTATCTTGCATCCGCACACTGGTGAACACGCTGTTAAAGTTAGAATTTTTAAATAAAACTCATGCATCTGGCAAGTATTGGATATCGCATTAATGTTATTGAAGTGAAACACGAACGACTAAAAGGAATAGATACCATTCAGCATGAAACAAGAAAAGTAATGGTATTTTAATTGAAACAATTTACGTGAATGAAAAGGCTCTATATGTCATGTATAACAAACGAACAGTCGGAAATAAATTACAATTATTCTCCCACATGTGTAAAGGAGATACCTACTATGCAGATAGGTCAAATTTCGCGTCTGCGTATTATCTCCGGTCTGCACGGTGATACTTCCGGCAGCATGAATTCATACTATTTTTTCAATGTAACCGTCATCGTGCCTCGCAAATCTGGCTCCGTTACTCTCACAATAAACGGTGAAGTATCCTTCCCGTTGAATGCACTCACGCTGAGCAGGCAGATGTGTTACACTCATAACTTCCTTTTGAAGAAAACTCATCTGACACCGAACCTGGAAAGCATTTTCGCCGGTTATTGTATTCTCGGAGAGGTTTTTTCGCTTTCTGTTTGAGAATATCAATTCTTGTAATGCCGGGATTGTCGGATGCTTTTTCTTAGCTTCGGCTGTCTTAATAGATTTATGGATGCGAAAAACCAAAGAAATCTTTTGGATGTATCGTAGAATGCAAGAAGGTATTATCTTAGATTATAAGAATAAATTCTGGTAGTGCATAAAAAGCGGTAATTTTCTGATCAATATTCTCTAGTGCCATCATCATTAATCTTCTAAATCCATTAGATTCTCGCTAACGCTCGTGCGTTTAAAATTAAAATTTATTGGATTGGCCCTCTTGTTCTTGTTCATTCGCTATAACCTTTTTATTAGTCCTGGCTGTATCTTCTTCGTTCTTTTCTATTTCAAAACTAATTTATCCTAAAGTTGGTGATTCCCAGGTTACACTCGCCGATTGGATTGAAACTTGGCAAATTTGTTGGATCCACCAAGTATTGTAAAACGCCATTTTCCGCTTATACGGAACCTCATGCTTAGAAAAGAAAAACTGTCATTGAAATTTCGACGATTTTCGGATTTTTCCAATTATTAACTGTTATTTCCAATAAAAAAGTATAAAGCCCATTGCCTGTAAATATGTCTAAGGAATCACTTGTGCATATATTTTGCCGTTTAAGACCCACTTCGGGATAGAAGAATGGTGGTAAGGATGGCAAAGAAACTAGGCATGTAATACCTAATAAGACTAGACATATCTCGAAATTATAAATAATGTAACCAAACAAATTACGCAAATATTTGAAATCTAGGACGCAATGTAACCTGAATGCGGTAGCAAGGACTCCGCGCAGACCTTGTAGTCAAGTATGCTTTGATGATTTAAGCAAAATATAACGGACCGTCTCTCCGGACACACAATATGCATCTAATTAACCACGTAATGGGCTTATAGAAGCATTAGCGAATGAGCAAATGAGAGTAATAGATCCTCTAAGAGGATAAGATGATGGATGGCAATGGTTATAACCATTTCGAATATCTCCACAACATTCAGCAGAAAAGGTAATAATGCGAAGTTTATCTTACACCACTCAGTTTACTACAACGGTAAGTAACGCCCCTTCATTGTTGAAAAATTACCGGAGGAATATTCGGGCCAACATGTAAGTACTTCCTTCAATGAACAATAAAATGTTAGATTCTGAGATATTTTCTTATTCTTCTTATTTCTCATATTAATGGAGAAAAGTCTCATCAAAATTAATATCTTCAAACTAATTGGTATTTTCCCGTACATAGAATACAGAATAAGTATAATTAGCGGTAGTAGGAGAAGTATCTTTGATGTGCATGAAACATTAAACGAGTTACTTATACTGAGGTAATTGCACTTTATTGCAAAATAAGCATGCAAGACAAATTAAATTTAAAGGTATATTCGAGAGATATAAAGCTGAATGGAATTATAACCTACTAGCAAAGTTTGTGATTATTTTAAATGCAACATCAAAACGAAGCAAGCAGATTAAATGTCGCTGGAGCATATTAAAGATGCTCTCTTAGATCGTGGATCCTTTATTCAAGAGATAAAAAACAACTGCCAGATGGTCGAAATGATAAAGAGCCCCTTTTAAACTCATCTCTGAAGTTTAATGAATAAAAATAAACGAGTAGGAGCCTCGACGTGAAAATTTAGTTAATGCCGGAATGAGCATCTTGTTGACGAACTTCATCTTTGCAAGTAAAACATTACGACTAGCGAAATCACCGCCATTTAACCATTAGAGAAGCTTTTGCACTTTTTCCTTCTTTCTCATTGTTCAAGGAAAGTATTTGCCGCATATTAATAATCACCTCGGGAGGAAGAGCTTTGTCCTTGAGGAAATTAGTCAACGTAAAACTTGGATTTTTATAAACGCTTCATTGCCTACCTGTGAGTATGGTGTATAAAACGAAGTATTGGGTAAGAAATTTACTGAAGTTTCTTGAAATTAAACGAATAATCGTACATCACGGGATTGTTGTTTAACTTCCTTAGATTCTCCAAGTTTTGATTTAGATGATTTAGAGAAATTAATAAAAAATTCATCGATTTTCTGGATTTAAAAGTAATGGGCAGAAGTACAAATATATGCAGGTATCCTAGAACAAAATTAAAACAGCAGCCGAGATACATTATTGTTTCGTGAGTACATATAGTTATATGTTATATATAGCTATAGTTTCTTTTCGTAGCCTTGTATACTTAAATATTTTCCAGATCTTACAAAACCGATACTTTGTATCATTATAGAGGGAGCCATCATCGCAGGCTTGGAAGATTACAGCATCACGTTACTTGAACGGTTTAAATAAATATGTTGTCATTTAAATTATTCGTTTTTGAATACTGAAAATGTATGATTTTTCGAATTTGACCATCATCTTGTTGAATAATGCAGATTGGTCGAGCCGAACGGATTTGATGGGTCAACAACCAGCGAAGCTCTTGTACTGATGGACGACCCGGATTGTCTAGGCTGCCAACGTGTTGGCGTGGGCGTGTACTGAAGTGTATTTATTTTTGAACATACTCCTTTAACGGTTTAATGCGTCTCTTTTATATGAAGCATTGGGGTTAACTTCAATTGAATTTCCATGTTATGTGTCATAACCTACAATACAGTTTTGTGTCTATTTAGAAATCGTTAAAATCTATTCTAACATACTCCCATTGCTTCAGAGCATCATTTTCCTCTTGATTCTAGTCGATGACTCGTCTATAACAATAGTTTTCAAAGTTGCATTCTAGTGCATGATGACGATGGTCTAAAAACTTCTCTAAAGGCCCACATTAATGTTTCTGTTTGCCTAATTCTTTTATTTGCTAATATAATCTTCTTGAAGGTCTATACACCTTCCCCAACGACGCTTAGATCTCTTTAATCCGACCAAATAGTAATAATAAACCTCTTGTTCCCCAAATTAATCGCTTATGAATTTGATGATCATCATTCAAGGAAGATCTGCCTTCTGAATGAAACTTTGCGCCTTGTAAGGAAGTCCCCGGGGTTGGTGACCAACCACCCATGAACTTTTACCATGGGGATCACCGAAGTGTGGGATGTTACCTTGATAAAACGCAACTTTATTTTTCTTCAAACGGGTCTGTTTCTTCAACGTATCAAGTAAGTTTATGTAGTACGTTGCTGTTCTTGCTTTTCCTTTTATCAATATAGTGGATTAACACGATTTAATGACTACTTCATAAAATCTCCGCCAATCACTTTTCCGACCGATGGGATATTCTTAGCCTTTCTTGGAGCTGATTCATCTTCCACAGTTCACTGTTTTGACTATGAGGAGTGACTCGAGCGACATTTACGGTTATTACTCTGAAACTCGGACTTGATTTAACAGGGCTTTAAAAGTGTTCATTTGAATTCATCTTCGAGCGTTGTCAGCTTTTTCGTCGGAAAATCTTCAGTCAACATATGATAAATGCATTTCTTCGAAATGCGCACGACCAATATCTAGTAAAATAAATGTCGTCGCCTATTGGCTACCTTGAACAGAGTGTATGTCGGAACTCATCTCATGGTATTAGTTTTTGAATGAATCTGCTATATATGGCACAAGAAAATTCGTTCGTTGCAATATAAAAGAGCAATATCGATGTCACTTCGAAGCAATTTGCATAGAAAATTCTCAAATACAACGTTCCTTAGTAACATCATGTCATGGCTTACCAGGAAAAGCATTCTGTAGAATACCTGATCTAGGGTAAGCTGCATTAATCCTAAATTAAAGAAATTTGAGAAATTTGCGGTGGATACGATATAAATTCAGAAGGTCTTCTCTCTTTTTAATTTTAAGTCGACACTCGTCTTGTACCACTTAGTGAACTTTTCTAATTATTGTCATAGGTATCACTTGCAACTTACGTTCATCATCAACCAAGCTGGTACGATCATGTTTAGTTGATCAAGATTTCGCCACGCAAGTAATGTTGATCTCCGGTTTAATTTGCGTAGGCGTATTATCTATCAAATGCGAGAATTTAATACTAACTCGGTATTTGATCTTTTCCATTTTTTTACAGAAACTCTAACGCATTTGAAATAAATGATTGCGAAACAACAAGTCTGCTTTCAGCATTTTATGACTATGCTATTGTTACGAGTAATATTGACTACGAATCTTCAAAGTTTTCAGACTACGCTTGTAGTTTTAGTATCTCACAGAAAAGATGCTTAACCCCAAAGTATCCAATACCTTTAGCGTTGAGGAGTATAATATTATCAAGTTTCTTAACAGAACATGAGGAATTGCTTGTCTAACAACATTATTCGTACTTTCTTTTATACCCAGACACAATTTTTTTGCAGGTTTTCTTTTATTCTACCAGACTATTGGACACCATGTGTGAAAGGTCTATCTCAATATTTTATATTAAATATCCAATGGTTCACTGGCGCATATCAAAGGTCCTTATATAATATAAGTAGCCAAGCTGCATTGAAAGTCCTATGTGGAAGCAGCTCGTACTATCTCTTTTAAAAACGTAACTGTTTCATTCCTAAATAATAAATATTAATAGTTTGTCCTTTTCCTTTGCTGGGAGTTTTTTATCGAGTATATATTTTTCTTCCTCGGGGTGCTATATCGTCGTTATATCTTTCGTATAGATATATGTTCCTTCTTTGTAATTCAGCGTTGACTTTCGGGCGCGGAGTAGTCATTTTTAACGGTCGTGATTCGTGCCTTTGTCACCAACAGTATAACATTTCGCTTGCCATAAATCAAAATTTTGCTTCGCATTTATTATGTGGCTCGCGTTTGCGTTTTCAACGGAAAATCAGGTGATGTGCAGGACCAAATGCAAATGTTTACGTATCTGGCAAGTTTATATATTTTTTGAAAGCATCTCCTAGATGCGATGTTTGAGGCGAATATTGTACAAGCACGTCTAATCTCTATTTGCAACATCGAGGAGTATATTTATGTTTCTTCTGCGGTATATAAATGTACAATATATTGCAGATGTATCGCTCTATTTATTACACAGTTATATCAGCTATAATCGTCAGCTTAAATAATATACGAAAGTTGTAGGGTATTTATCGTGTTCAACTTAATTAATCTTTAACATAATGCGTATGCAATTGAAAATTCTTTTCCATCTACGTTACAACATATTTACACCTTTCTAAAGCACTTGGCTCTGATTAGGTAAGAATCCCTGAACTAGATCGACATTATATATGGCTCATCAAAGATCTTTTTTTTTTTGGCCTTACAAATTACTAAGAGTTAGGTCTGGTGACTATGATGGATCCCTCTGCATTGTAAATTGCGTTAAAAGACTAGACTTTTATGCACTGAAAGATTGTCCTAATAAAAGGGAATAGCTCGCGACAAGTTTCTTCCCAATTTTTATTTAAAACAACTGCAAATTTTATTAGGTAATGTTGCATAAAGCTTAGCCGTAATTGTCTGCCCACGAAAATCGATTAATGAAATTCCCTCGGCATCTTAAAACCTTAGTCGCTGAGAATTGGATCCCAAATTTGGGAGGTCGTAGAGATCCTCGATGTTGCCATTCTTGTTTATTGTCCACACTCGGAATCGAAGTGTTGAATCCAGGTCAACAAACCGATCCATGTTACTGTCTACTGATTACTATGAAGTGACGACAAATTCACTTCACACCCAATTGTACCATTTGAAACGTTTGTTATCTCGATTAAACGTATGGTAGTTAATCCGACGATCTTGTTTAATTAGGTCACAAACACCATTTCTTCAGTGCAGACAATTTGCGGTTGAGCGGCACCTTTCACATAATCGTAAGCTGTTCTACCATATCGCAACTTCTCATGGCGGCTCTTCACTACTTGATATGAGATATCATCATCCTCACGCACTCTAATGACGTCTTCACGAATTTAACATGCGTTAAACTTTTATTCTGCAGACATTTAATAATTGTACAAAGCTCCTTCTTCTACACTTTTTTCTTAATTTTTGGGCAGCTTCAATTTTAATTTAACACCACTACAAAACTCAATATGAGCTCTTTGTTTGGTAGATGGATATTAAATAGCTTGTTATTTTATCTTAACGCATATAAGCCGGCTAAACGGTCGGGTGTACTATTGCCATAACAGTTGTTACTATATTATGTATAGTAACTTAGTAACTAGAGTGCAAAGGTGGGTGGAATCACCACTCTTTTGCAGCGATCAGACGGACTCGTGTTTTATCGACTCTCGGGGAAACCAATAGGCACGCGAACCCTTTCTCATGAGACGAACAGACATGAGTCTGTCTAATCGCCGCGAAAAAGCAACAATTCCACTAGCCTTTGTCCTTTCTAGTTATGAGAATACAAGATATATTATTTACTTCACAATATTGACTACGGAGTAAATAGAAAACGGTGCCATATTTTTGCAATAATTACCTTGCAGACTTACAAGCTTATGGACACCCCGCCCCTGATAGGACATGAAACAATTTAAAGAAATATAATAATAATTATAATAACATAATATCGACATTATCAAATTACAGGTAGAAGAACAAGCACACGAAAAGTCCAATGCTGAGTACAACTATGTTAAGAGATTCAGATTTGATTAAAATGGAAAATTACGCACCCAATCGCATCCACTGCGGTGTCCGTGAAGATACTGTTTCAGTTTTACCTTGAATGTAGAAATGTTGAATGTGATTATTCTTTTGATTTCTTGAGGAAATTTATTGTATAACGGACTTTGATATGGGTATCGAGTCATTGGAATTGAACTGCGGCAAATTTAAATGCATCATCAAAAAAAATTAGAAAATGTTACAAAAACATTATTACTTAGTGAAATAAAAATTTTAATAAGATTTGTTAGCAGGGAGCCAAATTTTGCAAAATTACAGAGCCTAATACAGTATAAACGAAAAACGTGCCAAGATATATTAAACGCGTCATCGGTTTCAGCTTACAAAAACGACGCCAGCTTCTACGTGAAAATATGTATACATAGACGAAGATACAAATCCATTTACTAGATGGATGAATACTCATTCGAGGTAATGATGTTCTCAATCCCACTCGTATCTCACTCGATGGAGGAGAAACAACAATAGCTCTGCTTTATCAATAATAGAGTATTGTGAGTATTGGATCTTTCATCAAGAGGAATTCAGATTTTCTCTCATTATCGATGGCTGCATACAACTACACCATCATAGTATTTTTCTCCTAATGCACAAAGAGCAAATTTATATGCTATTCGCGAAACTCTCTCTCTGCGTATTTGAGTTATTATTATTTCAGATGACCTCGTATTTAAATTTTAATTAAATTTGATCGTTCCGTCTACGACTAGCTCCTCCGACAAATTAAAAATGCCAACATGAATCAGCTGAAAATACAATAGAGAATTTAATTAAAATCCAGCCTGCATACGAAAGCGATTAATAACGGGTGAAACGATAGTTGTAGGAGCTGCGAGTTTGCATAGACGAGACGTACAGAAATACAGCAAGGACAGTAGAGGAAAGAGTTTATATTAGCGACAGTATTCAACAAGTTCTAATCAGAGAAGTACTAGATACGTTTGTTTTTGTGTGACACGGAAAGTTATGGACGCAACCACTGACGACTGAATTGGAATCATAACCTAAAACAGATTGAGGTTAATGTGGTGGAAAAGAAGAAGGAGGATAGAAGTCTTACCAGGCAGTCGACGAGGATTTGTTGAAAGAAGAAGAGCAAACATCACGTAATAGTCTTACAGTTTTAGTAGGTGCGAATATTGATTTATGATAGGCGTTAAATTTTATATTTTTTGGAATAAGTTTCAATAAAAGTAATTTGATACCTTCAGTCAGACACATTTGTAACACTACTCAATGTACAACTATTTGTGTTATAATGTCTTCTGTGACCTATGAGGGAGTCACATAAAGCAGGTAATTAAAACATGGAAGGATAACCAAAAGACCTTGTGCTAGAAAAATATTCATATCAAGCTTGCTTAAGATAGCAAAAATAGTGCTATCGTTCAGCAAAGGAGGTCTTTTTTATTACGGGCCGGACTTGCCGGACTTTAGGATCATGCGACCCTAAAGTATCAGCTATTCAATCTAGGGAAACCCGAAAATCAAATCTGTCTTACATGCATACACATATGAGTTGTATTAAATAAATTTGTGTATTCCAGATTTCACGACATTCATTATAAAAGGTTGCTTAATCTAGCTGTGATGCTTGTGATCGAGGAATACCAATGTTAAATAATCAAATACTCTGTCTCATAATGGACGCGTGTTTGTTTATTCAAGTATCTGATGTAGCTGTGAATCAGCAAATGCCTTAAAAGAAGTTAGTGGACGAAAGGCATACTTAAAAGTTGATAAAGCGCTATTAAAAAATCTTGGAATATAACACTTCACCGTTCTACTCACTGAATTTTGTTCTTCAACAAAGGACTATCAGTTTCATCAACAATACCAATTTCATAAATTCCATTTTGGACTGTATATTGTTCTGGGTGACTGCTGAATGTGTGTTTAAGCTTTACTTTTTGACCTACGTTTAACTAAAGATTGTACTATTGGACGTAATATTATAAAACCGGGATTCTTATCTATTTAAAAGATATTTTCCATGGTCGAATAAAACGTGCCAGCGGCATATTTAAACAAATTTGAATTCTTCATGAGCAATACTCGCGGATCGAGGCTTCTTTCGGTGCTAGTACTTGAGCACTTGAGTACTTGCATCGACTTTTATGGTTACTTAAGGCTGCGATTGGTGGACTGTATTGTTTGTAGTAATGGCTTTGGTCACCCAACAAATTGCTGAAGGTATTCGAGTCCTCTTGGTATTTTTTGAAGGTGTTAGCGTCGATGTAACTTACCGTATACTTCTGGCCTATTCGAATTATTTCGCTTACCTCGATATAGCAGATTAAGAAATAATAAATCGCTTTCGTTTTACGCACACTAAAACCTGGGCACGTTGTTATCTATAATATCCCTCCCTCGCTCGCCGAAACAACAAAAATTATACATTTATTATATCCGGAAATATTTGGAATATGTTATCATTCAAAAAGATCCTGAATAATCTGAATACTTGATAAAAAGCTAATATTTATTGTTCCAGATTATTCGGATGCCTCGATTGAAGGTAATAATGAAGGTTAAAACGTTATGAGTTTTGAGGACATAGTAAAACTTAATAATGAAACGTTAACGAGGACGAGAGCATAACGTCCATCTGATACATATTGTCTTCCATCTAAGTTGTAAGTTCGAGAAGGAAGTTGACGTGTAAACTCTAGTTAGGACAGGATAATCCACAGGAAAACACTTACTAACATTAACAACTTCACATCCTTTGGAAGACATTGTTCGCACAAACAATACCTCTTACACTGCAAATTAATTAACTGGAGTCGGCCGTATATCAAAATTAATTAGGAAAGAAATTAGTGTGTTGTCTCAACACGCCTTGCACTGTTTACTTTTCTTTTCGCCAAGTTCACAGTTACGAAGGAAGTTGCCATTTGATAACGTCCATTGTACGCCGTATAACGAGTTGTTACATAATATGTTTGCGGGTATAACAATAGTGAAGGCATTTGCAAGAACGTAGCATGTATTCTCAGTTATACACTTAGAATAACATAAAGGGAAAAATGTCTTTATGTTAATTATAACGGGTTGAATTTAAAAAATAGTGTTGCTACTTAAATAGGGTAAATTAAGGTAAGATAAATTATTTCGTAGGAATTCTAGATGCATAGCCGGTTGACAGCCATTACTGCACACGACGGATTTGATTCCTCCATAGAACGTTTTAATAGTTTAATTGTAAATTATAATACTTTGACTTTTTACAGGGATTTCACAATAAAGAAAGTGATCTGTAAGCACGGGTCGAAACTTTAATAATTTCTAAAATATAAAGAATAATAGTCTTATATACATAATACTAGCCTTCCGGTTTTTTTGGTTTCCGGCGCCTCTGGAACGTTTGGAATATTTTTTCCGAACCTGTCATCAAATTCTAAAATCCCATCCCATATATGTTCCTCGTTGTTATTTCTGCGGAAGATACGTTATTTTCATATACCTCTCTACACAATATACCAAAACGTATATTTCGATAGTCCCTTGATAATCGATAAAAATGAGCAAACGTTCCGTCCTATATACTCCTAATAATGCTTGACGGTGGAGGTTCTAATAGAATGTTAAGACCTTCTCGTAAGAAATTTCGGTAGACTCCTCTAGTTAAACAATTTAGTATTCGATATGGTGCTATTAAAAAAAATTATTGGTCTTCTTCGTTGTAGTTTCCGTCAATAGTACAATAACGTTTGGATTAGATCTCGTTCTAATAAAGGTTGAACTATCTGATAAAGTAACTGTTCTCTTTGGATTTGCCTGACAGGTTCATAGTTTGTGGTTTGTATGTTATTTTCCAGCGGCTTCACTGTAAATTTTGTATTTTTTAAGGTAACCATGTACTCCTACTCGTCGGTAAACATGAAAAAATGTTTTCTTTTAAAACAGCGACCGCGGAAGTCTACAACAACGCAATTAGATGTTCTTACCTCGAGCTTCACTCTCACTATTTTCATTGCCACCCTGATATTTCTAGCAGGTTACTGTGTAATATTAAAAACACCGCGATTAGAATCGTGTTTATTGGCGCCACGACACAATTCAGCCACGTGCACGGTTAAGCAACAAATGCTACAGCGACGATCTTCTGTCACGCAACACTTTAGCGACTTATATGGCTGAGACCACTTTTGTGGCTCCCCTCTCTTTATAAGCGAGGGTTTAGTGAATAAATATGCTTTCAGCCAACGATAATTTTGGGGAGAACGGCAACATAGCTTCTATTCGTCCTGAATCTTTTCAGTTTTTAGATATATTGCAAGCAATTCAATATTTCAGTAAATAGCAAATTTACGTGGTTCTCACTGAGCAATGCAGTTACTCTCTCCATAATCTTCGAGAGCGCAAGCAATATACTTACCGGACTGAGATCTTTCAGATCTTAAATATTTTACTACCCCTTGCTTCCAAGTTGTCGATAAAATATTTTGCACTACACATGTATTAATGGTCCATGCGGCGATCCATTGTAATTATTTGTTTTAACTTGAAGAAAATAAATGAATTTTCTAAATTAGTTAGTTAAATTTAGCATAATGCAAGCAATGCATGGGCGCAAATGATAGACTAATTCTGTGCTATTCTATAACATTTGATTAATAAATTATTTGACGAACAATAGTTAATTTACGAAATTAAATCATTGAAGATAAAAGGAGTTAAAGCTACAAAGGAACAGGTTGTAGCCACCAGAGGGATTTTGGCATTCAACGGGAAACATACTAATCTCATTGTGCGTGGCGCTAACAACAGATAAGTACGATGTTGTAAATTATAACCCTGGATTATATTCTAATAATCTGTTGATGTAGGTTTTAGAGTCTATTATGCGGGCAAATTAGCAACTAACAAATATTAAGATGAGAAAGCACATGGACTAATAGGTGGCACGCGGTTGATAAAGTACTCCTTTATTTTGTCTGAGGTTGCTACATATATCAGTATATCGGAGTTAATCTCTTTTAAATTCATGTTTAAAACGCTAAATGCTTCGATAATATATCTTTACTTCTTCTACGGGAGACAAAACGAAAATATGCCTTTTTCTGAGATCAAATGTAAAGTTGCCCAAATTCCTCACAGATAAGTAATTCCACTTATTTGGACTCTTCGTTCTTCTATACTTTAATTTCGCTTTGTCATGCATTAACATCATCATTTTCAGATTTTCAGTAAGCCAGGAGATTAAACCACAGCAATTTTGTTACGTATGTTTGAAAATTGAATATTAAAATTAAGCCATCAATACATATGTATATTCGCTCTCTGAAAGATTGTTAACTGGACCAGTATCAGTATAGCTTGTGCGATCGGTAACAAGAATAACATCGATTCAATAAAATGCCGTTTTCGCCATTCTAATCGGTTGTGTATTCAATCGTCTGGCCAGTAAGACAAACATGCTTTCCACCCGCCTTTCTTGGCATCAGGGATATTAGGGAGCTTCACGCCAAATCTAAAAACTGCCCATATTACTGCCAAGATCACTATTTACGAAAAGACGGCAATAAGGATATCCCAAAGCGTCCGTACAGTGCTTATGCTCATCTACGAATCTAAAGGCAAAACGTAATTTTAAAGTTCGGGAGGTAGAAATGTTCGCAATATTTTCAACTATAAAGGAACTTCTACGGGAGGTATTCCGAAACGTACGGTGCGGTATAGTGCGTATTATACTCATCTACGAATTTAAAGGCAAAATGTAATTTTCAATACAAAAAGCAACGTAATGAAGTTATTGTTCTCCATCAATATCTTCTCTTCTCTCCAATATTGTACAAATTGCTCCGGAAGATGTCGAAACAATTTGTATTATCGAGCATTACATTTTCTTTATTGCTTCTTTACGATTTCATAAAGACATAAAACGCATTCTGTAGGGATGTATACATTGTCGTAAGGAAATTCAATTACGCTGTTTTCCTACTCGAGGAAAAATGTAATTAATATTCGAAAGCAACTCTCGACCGTTGGTTGGTTATAATTTACCAATTCTTCTCTCGTTTTCACGGTAATTGGGATCGTACTCATTGTTATTGAGTAGCTTTAAGTAGCCTTAAATATCTGTTCCTGTTGCAATTTTTGAGGTCTATTTTCTTCCCGTGAATAAAACATTCAAATATGATATTGCTATAACACCTCCAAAAATGCTTACAAAGAAACCAAAAAATAATGCTAAACTAGCTTCCTCATGGTATTGATAAAATTGTTTACCGCAAGGACGAGAGTATTTAACGAAGGAACATAAAACAAGATAATTCGGAAAAATTCCTCTTCTCTTATATCTTCGATCCGCCTGGAAGGTAATATAACATTATTTCTATATTACTACGTTAACAAAATAATTAAATTGAAATTTGAAATTTTAGAAGAACAATGGAAGGGATTGTACTTAGTACTCTTAGCGTACGGAAAATAACATTTTTAACAGGTTGTCTATAAATAAAGGTGACAATGCAGATTTATGAGAGTGTGATATGAGAATTTCTCCGGTGTAAGTGTGAAAGGAAATAAGAAATGCATAGTAATGGGATGTTGCTTGCGGGGCGTGTGAAAGAGCGAGGGGGACGATATGAAAGGTTCGAGTAACTGCCTAGTATATGACAAGGGGTTGAAATAGATGTGAGATCTTTTCCCGCATCGCAATCTGACAGTTGAGGCGACTCGGGTTAAAGCTTAAATCTCGGTTTTCGCTTGAAAATTTTGATTGATGACGCATTAGAAGCAACGTTAAATATTAAATCCGAAATTAAAGTGATGCTTTCGAACGGGTTCGTGGCTGTCTGATTAATTTCGATATATCCGCAGAATCATGTTATATGTATCGGAATATTACGCGGCACATCGCCCTCGCCTATACGTTAAATATACCTATTGTAGGATGCTGTATTGTTGTCGAAATAGATTATTGAATGTTTGGATTGGTAAGAGTTTAATTCTATTTGATGAGTATTAATGAGTATTGACTATTGACTAAGTTAATATTGACGTGGAATTTATTTGAAATTGGCTTAAAATTACAGACATTAACTATCAAATAATAGGGAGGGCAAGGCTAAACACATATGTATCTATGTTAGCTTCAAACAATAGAAGTTTTATAGATAGAATAGCGCAGCTCTGGTTCTCGTTCTTTATCTCTGGTTTTCTATTCAGTGAATAATAGACTGGATAACAGTTCCTGGCTTGGTAGGCTTTAAACTTGTAAAACTGTCGAAAATAAAAGTAAAAAGTCAATATTAATTTGTGTATTGTGAGCGGTATTACAAATACAGAGGTTTGCATGAAGTTACAGGTGAATATACGAGGGGAGTTGAGCCTAACACAGAAACGAGTATCCTTTGTCTAGTTCAGTTCAAAGTGGGCAGTCTATTTATCCGAACCGCAGTTCGTAAGACCTTTAGCATAACGCACGCTGAAACGTGAGACTTAATGCAATAAAACCTTCTCTTTCTTCAAATGTGGTAGTTCTTTCACAATTTCTACCATCAACTGTTATCGCTGAAAACTCCATGACTCCATTCTCAAACAATAGTCGCCCATTACTTTCTCAGCCGGTGGGACAGTCTTTGCCTTTTTAGAGTCGGTTCACCCATCAACTGTCTCATCTGCAATTACTACTCGATGCGATAAATTCGACTTACTTCGCTTAAACTGCTGCAACAGCAGGAAAATATTCTTTCGAATAAGTTTCTGCATGAGCAAGGACGGTGGCCAGCGCGTGGTTAGATGTGATTAGATTTGTAACAAACGCGTTTTTTCAAGGTGTCCAGAGCCTCCGCTTTTTAACCTTAGTCATATGTTCGTTTGGTAGCATTTGATGAATTTTTCTGATGTTGTTTATAGTGGTTGCAGTTTTTAGTCTTCCTAATTGTTCATCGCCAACCAAGGTGGTGGCTAGGTTCTATGTGGGCGAATTGCCTTTCAAATGCAAGAATTCGAAAACGGCTGGATATTCGATTTTTCCATTTTGACAGGAAGACTATGATGAAGTGACTGCTAAATAACTGTTAAATTAGAAGTGAGCGTCCATATCAAAATATTTTTAACGAGTAACGCTATCTTCATGTTGAAGGTTGAAACTACCATCCTCATTTATTTATATATAGGTGCGGTGGACTGGAAAAACACGTGAAGACCATATTATTTACGTATGGCGATGATCGTATAGAATATATAAGTTTCAAAGCTTATAATACCAAGAGCTTATTTTATATTGGATTTGTTGAAATTTTCCACTGTTACTAAAAATTTCTTCTTATTATTATTACATTCGTTCCATGTATACGGTTGAAGGAAGGAATAAAAGAAGGAGGAAGGAATAAAAGGAATAAAACTTATTCAACAAACAAAAACATTCTTACAGTAACGAAATAACAAATACGATGCTTGTATTTCGCAGCCAACTGCCTCTATGTCCTTACGTTTTGATCTCCCTTCTAACCAGTAAACATATTTCTTTTTCGTTTCTTTTACAATGAACGAATGCCAAAGAAACAAGAAGCAAGGAAGAGGCAGAGAGAAGGGCATAAAATATTCAGGTATTTGCGACGGAATTGATTGTTATTTTCCGTTTCAAATGAAAAGTTCTCCGTGTCCTCCTGGTTGCCGGTGGTCAAAGGGTCAATACCACAAAGGGCAAGTTTTACACTGAGAATTGAATTATACCCATTTATGTACAGCGAAGCGTAAAAAAGGAATAAATGTTTTATAGTAGAATACAAAATATCTGTAAAAGAACATGAACATTTTATCCGATATTCCAGTCACTTCTTTACCTTTTCGGGATTTTCTTTGTTTCGTGTCGACCTTTTGCCTTTTTGCCTGAAACTGTTTTTGTAAAATTTGATACGTCGGATAACGGTTAACAAATTGCTAAGAGGAGGTATACAACCCTTGTGTAATATACATATTTCATAATTTATAATATAATAGAATTTCGTGAAAATTTAGGTGGATGGAAACCTACAACGTGTTTTAATATGCGACCAACGCTCCTTGATATACTAAATATAATATATTTATAAAAGAATAACTGGTTGATATGATCACTTAGTATATTGTAGACGCAACAAAGTAACGTTGGATGTTATAAATTAATTGTTAAGCAACTGAAAATATATATTTCGTTTCTAAATGTTTCATAGTTTGTACAGGGTGTGTAGAAATTGACGAAAAATTACGCTTGCTGTTGCTCTTTCTAATGAAGTAAAAATAATCACTAAGGAACACTTAATTAAATAGAAAGTTAAATCACCCGATTAAAAAAAATGTAATTGTAAAAATCAGTTACATTGCATTGGCCGCTTACGTCAGAATATGCGTGTTTATGATTATAATTACTATAAAAGAATGTATTGAACTCTTGCATCACTAAAACCTTCAACAAAGTTTCCATTGGCTTAAGCAGCTGTGGAAGGTTGTGCAGAAAAATATAAAAATATGAGGGTTAAGTCTAAAAATTGTGCTGTGGTTATACATAAGGGTAATCAGTCCAATGGTAATATGAATCGGTGATATGGTGGACGAAAACATTCCAGGTAGAGACAGCAATGCGACTAAGTGACATACAAAAACTACCGTGTCTGTGGGCCACGAGGGCCATGAAAACCATGCCAGAAGCTGCTCTGGACGTCTTCCTAAACCTGCAACTAATACATATATACATCCAAGGGAAGGCCAGATTAACAATCTACAGACTAAGAATTGGCCAACCTCCTCTAAAGAGTAGTAGTATCTAAAGTAATTGGCATCCCTAGTGATGCCATTAGTCCCAAATATAGCGCCGACAAACAATACTAAATAGAGAAGAGTGGACAAATCGTTAAAATGTGTCTATGAACTCCTGGATCGATCAATAGGCTTTCGATATTAACAGTTCTTTTAATATATTGTTGTAAAATGTGTGGAGTTAACCCTAAGTTCATCTGATAGTTTATTACAAAACAATGGTCCAGAATAATAATCTAAGTACTCGTTTTGTGAAGTAGAAAATGAAGTGGATGTCAAGTGTCCAAGCGTTTAATTTCTATTTAAAAGTTAAAGTTAATACACATTAATGGTAAAGACTTATTTACAAAGAAAATGTTTTGATGTTTTGCCTCAAACAACAAAACACACAAAAAAAATAAACCATGGCATTCTTCGTGTCAAGCCATTTTATTAAAATATTACAAGAGAAACTAACATTCAATTTGATGGTATTAACTTTACGGATCAGTATAAGTTAATTATTTCCGGATGAAGATCATTATTTCAGTCAAATTTGTATTGCGCCGCAGCGGCTCCTCTATCATACGACATTATCGTCAAAAACTTTAGATTAAGCAGCAACTTCATCCCGTTCTCCGCCTAATAGGCTTATTATTCTTGTCCTCCAGAGCATTCATCTTACACATTTATTGAATTTAAGGTCGCCGCGAATAAGTTAAAAGAAGCCCGTCGCTATCGAATTCTGTGAAAATAGTCCTGCGCAAGCGAGCTAATAGAATTTACGACAGCGATCCATAATAACAGGCTGATTGTTTATAGCTTGTTCTGATATTAAACGCTCAAGTTAAACTTCACCCGAACACTTTATGGCCTTTTTGCTATATTGGAACATTTCGTTCGACGAGTGCCCTCAAGGTTCATTAATTTTAGGCATTCATTTCTACAGTAAAAGGAAATAGCACTTGTGTTGAGTGATTGATAAAGAATTGCTCTTCATTTTATTCTTGTCGAGTTGGTTTTTGACACACTTCAGACAACTACGATGATTATCGTGCTTCGTGTAGCTGTACATGAGTACCATGTGTTTCGAAAATATTGCTCCTTTCTATCATTTAAGAACGAACGTCAAGTTGTATGAACTTCGTCTTTTTTTAATCCTTAGTTTAGCATTTTTTAATCTGACCAATATTTTATGATTTACAGTAATTTTAAATAAAAAATGAAACATACAAACATTTCTATATTAGACAACTGACCATGTTTTTCCAGCATTTACTAATTTCTAAATGCTGGACCCTTGTCAAACAATGTGAGTGCTGTTGATCGTGTCTCACAGGGCATCATACACGAAGTTGGTTTGTTCTCAATTCTCTTGCAACACACTTAACGTTTCTTGAGAGATTGTTTCTCAGCAAATCAATGATTGCGTGATCAACGATTTTTGTGTAATTTTATTGTAACGTATCTAGTGAAAAAAATTCCATCTTCTAGTCTGCTGAAGGGATTAACATTTGGAGAGCGACGTCTAAGGAATCGCAACACCTATAATAGAACTGTTTGACCTGCATTATTCGAAGGACCTAGGGCCATCCACTTATAGTAATGCTAACGATTTGTATGGCCTAATATATATACTTTGTGCTATACAATTTCAGTTGTCTAATATTAAAAATGTTTACGTTTTATTGTTTATCTTTAAAATTGCTTATTTATTATCTTTAAAGTCAAAAAACATTGACTAGATTAAGAAATAGTCGAACATTCCAGAAATATAAGATGTCTTCTACTGAGGGTAAACGCAACACTACATGATAATAGCCAATAAGATCTCAGCTAAAATTCTCCTGTAAACTTGCGAAAGCTACAGTAAAGAAGATGCCTGTAGTTGTTTGTGGCTGGCCATGGTAAAACAAATTGTTACATTTACGACATTTTACGCTCGTCCTTTTTCAAAATTTTCAGTGGAGCCGTAACGTCCAAGCTATTGTACGATTAAAAAAAAAACTCGAACATATGCATTGTTGTAGAACATTGTCTTGCTTCTGAACATTTTTATTCGAAATTTTTTATCTAAATTGCTCAGGCAAATAATTGTTGGTTGTTGGCACACTTAAACCATGCAAACCTTGAGATTTTGAGCATGGTAGCGCAGTACAAGGGGATCCAAATAAAGTACGTATATTTATTTATATGCATATATTTTTGATAATTAACACGTAGAAATATTTGCCGATCACCTTTTTAAACACTATCGAAGGGTTGTTGTTGCATTGCAATTGTTTGATTTTTCTTAATTGCAGCACAACTAACATTGGAAACGTTGCTGCTTCTCTAAATTAATCGACATCTAGCAATATTTAAGAACTGTTGACAATTTTAGGAAATATTAGAAATATCTATGATGTTGTTGACAATCACAACATTCTTCGACTAAACGTTAGAATATTTCAAATTCTTGACAATTTTCAGTCTGATTCGCAATTTCAGAAGTGATGCACTTCTCAGTGGAACCAATACAACTTGATTGGCTGTATTACATACAATAATAAGCAATGACGTTAAAAATTTGAAAAATATAATAGAATAGTAATCTAAAAAAGCAACGATCAAGGTAAAGGGTAACCTTTTCTGTAGAAACAAATTAGGCAAAAAAAGAATGTAATATATCATAGAATAGAATAGGTTGTCACAACAAGGGGCCAGAACTTGTTAAAAACTTGCAGCATCATTAGTGTTCCTTTTAAAAACATAGTTTGATTATAAATAGGTATATTATGCAATAGCACAAATCTGGAGTACAATGATGACAAAATTGTTAAAAACGCTCACAAAATTCGCATCGCAATAGTTGATAATATACAAACAGTGCTGTTTATATTAAGCCAAGCATGTAAATACACAAGTGTGTGCGACGCTCAGAATATTTTCCATCCAAAGATCACATACAGTTTAGTCCTTTATGCACGGATCAACTTTAATTCAATTTAATTTCCGAAAGTGTACAGCAACCTCTTACGGTCGCAGCGAGACAAGGAGTGATTTGCTTCTGTTTGAGTTTGATAGAAGTGGATACTCTATTGACTTTGTAACATAACTACGACGGAGAGTCCAATGAGGGCACGGTTAAGTATTCGTTTTATTTAAGTTTAGGTCCCGTTAAACATAGTTAGCGTCCTCGCAATTTAGGTACTCCCGACCCGTTCCTCGACTGTTGGAACGCGCAATATTGTCATCTTGAGACCAGAATCAATCCGCGATTTCTTCTTGGATGTGAACATTTCGACGATACTTGCACATATATATGCTTGTCGGCGATCGTTTAACAATTTAATATGTAAATGCTTTTTATCTAATAAATAACATTTCGAAGTAGATGAGAGAACAAGCTCAATAGTGCGAAATATACACGAACGGAAGCCAAATCTTTTCGGTGGTTAATGTAATATGTTTTTAAACGTACATAGTTGTCGGATCGTAACCACGGCGTGTCACTTACTTCTAATTAATATAAATTAAATATTAATATAAAGTTCAAATTTTTTCGATCTGAAAAGGGTGATATTGTGCGTAAATAATACTGCGACGCTAAATTGCTTGTTTAATTAAACTATTGTAAAACTCGTATGATTTACCTCCATAATTCTAATTTTTTTGAAAAATGAATGTTCAGTGATGAACTAAACTATTGGCTCAAACACACAGAAACGCTTTACACTTAGGTATACCTTCCTTGTTATCAAATATAGAGACTTGTTTAAATTAGCAAAATTATCCAAGGTTCTGTTGAAAAACAATTTAATATCAAGTCGTTCAGAAATTATTAGAGAGAACTGGAAAATCACTACTTTCTTTAAAATGTAATTGCAAAAGATGTAGCAATATTGCTTCACCTAAAAGTTGTTCGGTTTCAATATACCGAAAGTCAACAACAAAGTAGAGCTCAAGAAGGTGACTCCCGAGATTCTGGTAGTAGTTTCTTTATTTTAATGGGATGACGTGTTAAATTTTTACTTGGTTAATTAATATTCAATTCAACTAGTTGTTCACGTGTAACCAGTTCACGTTGTCACCGATTAGCATTTTAATACTGTGGTTTCCTTTGTGTGGCTTTCGCTTCATTTCTTTCTAAAAATGAATGTGCCGTGTGTGCCGAATGTGAATTTACAATTGCAAAAATTATTTTGCTTTAAAGAAAACGCCGATTTTCATTTTCTTCGTAATAATTTTTCAACAAACATGTAAATGGGAAACAATAATACGTAAAATTTGTAAAATGTTAATTTTGGAGAATTTCCTTTACTACAAATGCATTAACGTAAATGTTAAACTCGTGGGAAATTACGAAAAGCTTCGATAACTGGACCGGAAGGCGGTCAAACCTAAATCGCAAGCGTTGTATGGAAACAGCCTTGGTTACCACGATACCATCACCGTGGGATCGATAAACGGGATTTAGAAACTAAAGTGATTCTTTCTTTACATTAAACGATTTTAACACACTCATTGGACGAAAAGTTGGCTCCGTGAGCGGATAGCATCTTTTCTCCTCTTTTATCCGTTGGGATTTTCTTTGCGTGTAGAATTAATTGTGAGTCTGTCCCTGTAATGTCCATTAAAACTTGCTAAAGGTCTTGGTTGAGAATTTACACAATTTTTAATTGCTGTCCTTTCGTAGGAGCAGTCTATAAATTGTGTCAGAGGGATAAAATCCGTGAATTCGCGTTCGGCTTCATTATATGAAATTAGTTCAGGTAAGTGAAACGGAATTTGCCGCAAAGTATTTTAAACGATTGATGTAAAACGACAAGAATAAGCGGGTCCGTTTCGTCGAGGAAATTACTTTCAAATAACCGGATGCGAAAAACAATTTATCTATTTATTCAACAAAAACATTTTATCTATTTATGACGAAGTGGGAAATAAAATGTCATATAAGTAAACATATGTGCGTTTGAAAATCTTCCTATTCTTCTTGGTGACTCTGGAGTTAAGCAGATGGCCAAGCCAAGTTATTTGCCTCAATCTACTTCTGCTATCACCATTTCCACTATCAGATTACTTTTTCTATCCGCGTCCTGTAAGTTCCTTATGAAATTTCATCACATCTGGAAGTAGATTCCTTTGAATGGTTCTGCTAGTCGTATCTTCTTTGTTCCATAGCAGACCATAATTTGTTTCGTATTTAGGGAAAGTCCTGTTATTAATATTGCGAGGATTTGTACCAACTTTGGAGAAAGAGAGTTTCTGGTTTTGATAGGGGCATCCGTTGATCCAGCTCGTCGAATGTCTTAGCAAAATCCGTATAAATAACGTTCACTTGCTAATTCGTGAGCGCTGAATAGCAGTACTGTGATTGGTAACTGTAGAGCGTTGGGTAACAATGTTTAAGTTGGTGATAAACGTATTTGTATAAGCACATTTAAAATACCTTGGCTGAGTTATTTACCAAGGATAATTCGTCACTAACAACGTTTGAAATTCACTACATCCGGGAGAAATATATCTTTGCTTGGAGATAAGTTGAACAAGTGAAAACTATGTAGACACATTACCATGATCCATTTTATTTTTCTTCAATAATTTTTATTTTTTCCAAGAGAATCTCTTTCATAAGATATAAAGGGACAAACGTTTCTAGTAATCTGTTTAAACTTTAATTTTAGATATGTGATACGACAAGAACTTTATCTTAACAGCATTCAAAGATCACAACCATGTACCGCCCTTGACTACGTCTCGTGAACTCTGATTTATGCGAGGATCTCGTGCATACTTGTAGAAAATATTATATCTCATGTAGAAGTTGTCTAATTTTAATTTTCTAAATAGTTTGTTTCGTGATACTTAACTCAGTAAGTTATTCTATGTATGAAATGATGGATTGTAGGTGTTCCCACTGGAACGACAGAATGTCCCCGCGGTACTCATGCATCCAAATTAAATTTTAATATGCCTCTAGCTGCGCCAGCAGGCTCGATTATACATGAGTATTCTTTTTCTATTACAGCGGTTAACAGTGACATGGTTTGTGCTAGCCCTGGAATTTTTTTAAATATACGATGTATTAATAACAACATCGCAATTCTTCTCTTGTCGAATATTATAAGTAAGTGAAATACGTCTCCTTTTACGTCTCTATTTACAATTCAAGTAGATCGCGCAGATATTTTTCAGCATTAATTCGATAATAAGGAAGATTGATTGTGGACGTAAACAACAATAAAGAACTTTTTTCGAACAAAAAAACCGGATTCGCGAAGAGGCGTTACTTCACGTCGTTGTATGCGCGTATCCGTGAATGTATGTCGCACGTACGACCATAAATCATCCGAGAATCATTTCGGCACAATACTCCCTGATAACCATCAACTGTCCACATCATTGAATGTGTATCTAGGTTTTCAGTGGCGTTCGTTGTTGTCCCGGCGCGGCATGAGGTACATATCAAGTGTCCGTACATTTACACGATCTAATTTAAATGGACTTACTGTGTTGTCCGCATTTACACAGTCATTACGGTCATAAAAATATCGATTGTGTATTTTAGCAATGTGTGTATTTAACTGGAGTATGTACGTTGATGAACGCACATTATGTAAGTACATCCATCTACAATATGAGAAGCAGAAATGATAATTGCATATTTACATATGTATATAAGCGTCCATTTTACGTTGAATTTCACAGCAATAACGTTTATCACGGTAACAACATATGGGTATATTTAACAAATTCTTTTACTAAGTTCTTGCTTCAGATTGTGCACACATTAATATCTACGTGCTTTGGTTATTATTAAGAAAAAAAAAGAAAAAAGAAAATTTTAAGACCATCTAATGCATCTTGTTTCTACCAGTAGCGATGTTATCACAATTAAAAGCCAATAATTACATCTGCTAAATAGGTGAATTTTATAGAAGTTCCCGAGCATAGACAATTCTGGTGGAGGCCCGGGTATATTTATCATAAAGCTAATGTTTTAAGTGATAGTACGACAGAAAAAGAGTTGTTGTCGTTACCAACGTCAAGACCAAATAAATGATTCCGATTACTATTAGTACACTTTGTAGATATGAGCAATTTAGTAGCTGTAATGCAGTAAGCAACCAGTCCCAAATGCAGTAGATTGATTGTTGATATAACTTCTACAACGATTTTTTGTTGTTTTTCAGGCGCACCCTATTTCAGTTTCATCGCTGGGGAACCAGTAACATTCTCTAACATCATGCTTGTGCAATTTGTTAGTTTTTCTATTTCATTTTATATGATCGCATATTGATTTGCTGTAACAAACACTGTTAATGTTATATTTACAGAGTAGTCTTGAAACATGCCAATTTTTTATTGGCTGGGGAATTTATTTTAAGGGAAACCAATAGCCCACAATAGATCTTTCATCTCATTTTTCTGCCGTATTAAATTTTATGACAGTTAAAAGTTCTTTTATGAGAAAATTCTCTTTCGTTCAATTCGAATCAAATTTCCAATTCTTTTCTTCTTATTTGTAGTTTTAAGCATGAGGGGTGACAAAGACAGGAGTAACCCTTGCATGTCTTATTTTGCCGGCAAATTAAGATACGCTAAGGTAAGATATATTTAAACGTCCAAGAAATAAAATTCGACGTGTTTTTTTTTAACGTAATATTGTTACTTATATAGGTTGGCTAATTTTTAATGGAGCGAACGATACTTGCCCTTAATACTTCAGCACTTATTGCTAAGTCTCTTCTGTTAATAATTAATTTTCGTGGTACGCGGTCAGCTGCTCATATGAGTGGTAGTAATAAACCTGGACCTTTTTTAACCTTTCGATGAATGTGCTTCGATATAAAGAAACATAGCCTGCCGTTCTGCATTTTCTTTTCTGAACACTTGCGCGTACAAGATATTACTTTAGCTGCAATTAAAAGGGGTCATCAAAGAAGCAAATTGAAATTAGCAATTATTTTGCAAAAAAAGAATCAGAAGAAGCAAAATTACTCTCGATTCTCCAGTATCGATTTCCATTTCTTCTTGTCGTTTATTTTGTGAAATACCACCAATACGTGCTTCAGTAACAGCATGACTTTGTATTTTCCCGTTTTTTCTCTTTTAATTTGCAAATACAGTTCAGTTAAAAGATATAAATAGTGCACACATAAAACCCTGACTTATGTATATATAATACAATTGTCCCACATGTTAAAGTCTTAACATAATTCCATTATACTGAAGGGGGAATTAAGCTAATTTCAACGTCGTTTCGTATTAACATTTCAAATTAATGTATTATTGTAGTTAATTAAGCGCCATCAGTTTTGTAGGTGAGTATCAAATTTCGATCACACGAAGCTTGGCAACCACTTCAGCTTTGTAACAGTGCGAAATTCCGCTGCGGAGCAAAACCACTTAGAGAGCCTTCCCCTTAAGATAATATAAATCACGGATTACCCTTTCGTTTGCGATAATATCGCGTGAACTTACATTTTCTGGAGCGATTAAGAGAAAGTTTTCGCAAATTTAACGATCTCGCGCAGTTAAAGGTTTACATCGCCTACAACGACGCCAGGTCACGAACTTCTTGTTACTACCCTCTTAATTATAGTAATATTATTGCAATGGCGTAATAATATATAATATATAGAGGAATACAGTACGAGAGTTCAGAACGGTGGTAGCAAGAAACGCGAGCGCCGTATCACGACTACATAGTAACGGCACTACCACATTTATTTAATTAAAAGAGCGCGTAGACAACAATTTATGTTTGTTCGGGTTTAACGAAGCGTTCCCGCTATAGTAAATTACACGGTTGAGGCGAACTGTATTGTGTTGCGTTGCGTTTACTGTACCGAATATTAATTGAAACTTGTCTAAATTTATTTCGGTTGACTGGAGAAAATATTAGAGGTTTACGCACTAAAGTATCGAAAGTAATTACCACGAAAATTGAAAACCTCGTAGAAGACATTTGCTAAAGTTTTGATTCGACACTTTAATATTGTTATTTGGTATAAAGATTTTATAAAATTGCATAACTAACTGAAATAAAACAAGATTAAACGGTAGACGTGGTAAACATAAGTTAAAAATACGCTCAATAATACCCAAAACATACCGGATGAGTTATTTTCACCTTAGAAGATTTTGCTCTTGAATATGGAAATTTCACAAAAAAATTCGTTTCTTGCTGCGAGATCGGTTTGGAGGCAATTTCAAATTATAACTTACAGACTGTCTCGTAACTTCGTAGCTACTTGAGGATTAATAATAATATTAAATTCTATTAAGTTGCTTACTTATTTCTGTGACATCCTGATTAAATAAACATCCAGACAGTAGTTTAGCTTCGAAAACTGCTAAGATGAATTAACGAAAACACGTCACGCCAACTCAACCCAGTATTACCCATAACTCATTAACTATTCAGTACCGCACAATAACACGCATAAGAGGTTCCTTTGTGTCTAATTCTATTTATCAAAAATCACATACGTTTAATATGCACTGAAGGTTTCTGCAAATGTCGGCTTTGAAACGTTTAGTATTAGGACAACAGCACTTTATTACATTTTACATCAGGATCTAATGATAGTTCCAAAGATAATAATATATAGCGTTTCCCATTAGACAAGTACGAAGCAAGGAGACAGCCTGCTGATTTTAATACAAATATTAAGCCGTTCACAATTAAACTTTATAATAGAGAAAGCCGTTTCCAAAAGCCTTCAATTTTCAAAGTCCGCGCAGATGAATCACCCTGTGCAACACGATATCATCAATTATTAGCCTTATTAGCCTTTATCCAACTAAATCGAAGTATTTCAAATCCTGTTCAACTCTACTCACTTCAAAAGGTTCATCAAAGGCAGCCACTTTGGAAATTGCAAATCATATTCTAAAGCACGATATTCAAGTTATTGAAGATAACGACAAATACGTATTTTGCAACCCTCAAAGTAAAGAACTTTGATTTACTTTTTGGAGTGAGCAAAAGGAGATTTGAAAAATCTGAATCTCGATTGTTCTTTTAGAAAAATAAAAATTTATTTAGAAATGTAAACTTAGAGTCTCGAAATTATGCTTATCATGCTACGGGACACTTGTGTCCAGTATTAATTTCAATTTATATTTATCCATTGCTACTCGACAGATTTGATTTCATTCATATATTGCACCGAATGTATTTATTTTATTCACGTCTGTATTTAGGTAGTGCGTATTTTGCTAGGTAGGTTCGCGCCACATCCGTATATATTGCGACGTGTTTATTTCGGTTAAATTATTGGTGCGAGATGACGGAAGCGGCGATATTCCGGGGAAAAAGGCACAATATCAGAGAGACCGGACGTCCTAAGATAATGGTAGTTGGCTGTAACAAACCCCAATTGCTGAGAAAATGAGGTAAAGGGTAATTATGTGTGTTATCCCCAATAGAGAAAAGGTATTAAAGTATTATAGTGGCCAAGGAAGCCACGAAAATAAGTGTTACAGTAAGTTACATCGTACTGCACCATAGTTACGACGCATACGAGTTGCTATGTGCTCGACGAAGAAAAAACCGTAAACCACGATCTTGATACTGGTTATATAGTGCGTTCTATAACTAATATAAGTGTTATGAAAGAAGCGCTTAGAAACATTACACCAGGGTCATCATTGTCCGCCCACGATTCATATTTATTACTATTAATAATCTATTGCTTTAAATTGTTTAAATCATATATGTATTGTTGCTTTAAAAAATCGTTCAATGTAATCATTTTTAAGTATTTGGTTTCATCTTACTTTCGGCAGCCGCATTTTCTGCACATCAAATTTTATTTTCACGTCTTTCTTACTTGTTTTAAATTCATTTTTCCTGTATTTAATTAATTTGACTGCTTTTACTATCACAGTACCGTAAGACCTGGGATAGCTTCGTGCTACGAAATACTCTTATCTAAGAAATTACTAAAATTGAAAACACTTAGTGGTCATTTTGTTACCAGTTAATCACACATAAAACTACAAAATTTTAGGTGCGTACATGGTTGTTTATGTTTATTAGTTCCACTAAATGACACCAGACTTAGTATGTTATTAAGTAAATTAAGTCAGAAAAGACGAAGCAATTTCATATGCCAGTCCTGGCAGAATGATGGGTGTATTGGCGAGATGATGAAGGAAATTCTTTTGAAATCTTTGCTTAAATATTGTTTTTTTGTTTCGCTTCATTCTGTTGAGAACGGCTTCCAAAATAGAACTAATTAAAAAGTTGCACACTATCTTGCATTTATTATAAGGCGTACTACAAGGGCAATGTCCTAAGTTTTTACAAACGACCTTTAGTTGACACTATTAGGATTTAGCATTATTATTCTCGTTATTATTATTCTCGTATTGTTGAAGGCATGATAGCATAGAATAGTTTGTTTACAGTTAGCATATAAGAAGGTAATTTTACTGTTTATTACTAGTTTGCAGCATTTCATCGTGTTTGTGTATCCGTCAGTGATGAATTTTGTGTTCGTATTCGGCTTGACGGCTTCTTTTTATTCGCGTACATTAAACAAAACATGCATAGAAATCACCTCGAGAACCTGATGAAGTTTTGAATACTCGTATTTTGAAGATACCATCATCAGAGAGGAAAAGAAGTGTCATGAATTGGCTCAAACCCATGCAAATGTGCATCAATCTTCAATCGTTTTGAAAAACAATAAAATGATTTGCGCTGAAGTTTTGGTATTGTAATTTTTTCGTTTGGAGTTAAAAAGAAGCATCAAAGCGATGAAACCACTACAAAGTAACCCAGAATAACTTTTGGATTTAGCTTTAACTTTATGAACTCTCAAACAATCGTCGATCATTGTTCAAATTGTACCATTCAAGCCGATTGTTATCTCTGCTCCGTATACAGTTTCTCTAACATGTTGCTAAGTATAGTTTGTATACTCGCAAGTAATTTTACTGCATTGGAAGTACAGAGCCAAATTCTTTCTGTTAACATGAAGGAATTTTAAGAAACTTGTAATTTTTATTTAACAAGAGTAATAAAAACAAGGTTCCAAAAAATCAGGTCTAATTACCAAACTTCCTTTATCAAACGAATAATAAGTATGTCCCTATCTTGGTATTTACTAAAATGAAAAGACTCGTGCGTTTCCGTAATAAAAGTGATCTTTACACCAACTCTGGCAAACTATAAACTATAAGCAGTTCACGCTGCTGATTGATCTTAGAGATTTCGCGTGCAACAATGTGTTGACACTAAAAGCTCAGAAGTTTGAAAAAATAAATACAAGCTGATCTAACTATGATCCGCAAGGTTTTAGCGCTTAAGCATTTCACTCAGAGCTGCGATGTTTCCCGCCGGCTTGCCGAGTATTAATTGAAACTTCGCCGGATATATATCGGTAAACAGTGCACTCTCTCTCCCTGGTTTATATCCTGACGAACGGGACCTGGTAGGGGAGTGGATTTGCTTCGGGCGTAAAAATATCGAATGCAAATTGTTCGAAAAATTAAATTCGAAGTGTGCCTTTTAAAGAGCAGACATGCTCGACGGAAAGCGGCGCACTCTGTAAACGGCATAGTCGCACGAACTGAAACAAAATTTACGTTTATTGACTTGGAACGTTTTACATAATTGGTGTGTTAATGGAATTGGCAAATCGGCGGGCCGCAGGTTTTCCTATATATGCTATTGTTTTAACGTGAACAGTCTTCTGATTGATTTATACATTATAAATGGGATATTATTCCAAGAATGTAAACATTTTTCGTGAGTTTGGGTTTCCTTGAAGCTACTGCATTCATATGTGCGACAAAGAGATACTTTGCGGGGAAAATGTAGGTAATGCCAATGTAGCATTTACTGCCTAACAAGCTTTACACTCTAAAATATAGTGAAGAGAAAAGCAATATAATGAAGTTTCCAATATATGTTGTTGTAGACGTCCGCGGTTGTTGTTTTCTTTTAAAAAAAGTTGAATTTCTAGGCTGAAACCGCGTCGTATTTGTATGAGAATGCTAACGTTTCGTTCCCAATTGGATTGATTAGCCCTGAAGAATCTCCATGCGATTGAGACCGAAACGTTGGCAATCTTATGCAATTACAACGAGGTTTCAACCCGAAAACCCGAATTATTTAAAAGAAGATTCGAATATCTTAACTCCTTAAATACGTAACTTGTGAGTCGTTTTATTTCCGACTAGACTGAATCATCTTTTGTTTTAATTAATCTCGGATCGGACCATAATGAACATTGCTTAGCGTAATGGGCATTAGTAGAGAGGACAAGAGCGAATGAAGTCATACCACTTGCCACATATCATATAGTTTTACAGCGACTGGGCAGACTCGAGTTTTGTCGACTCTCGGGGAAAGCAATAGGCAACACGAACCATCTCTTAAACGAAACGAATAGACACGAGTCTGTCTAGTCGCTACAAAAAAGATCTGATTTTCTTCGCTTTTGTCGTCTCTACTTTTTGGTTGCGACAAGACTTGTTATATAATGCCCTACAAAAGATTCACACACTTAGTACTACATTCCCCACGAAAACTATCGCATCGCCCTGAAAAGTCGATATTCTTCCAAAATGAAAGTAGAAGATAACATTCTAGGTCCCTACCATATAGGAACAACTCTTACTTACTTGTCTTTCCTTTTAATCTTAACGTGTTGGTTATCGTTTAAGTCACGAAGAAGATGCCCAAGCAATAGCTTTGCTTTAGGGAGGTCGAAGCCAACTTCATAGAGTCCCTGATGCTAACCATTCCACAACTGTTAGGTTGGAATAAAAACATCAAGTAACTGAGAGTGTTGACAGAAGACCGGTACGTGTCTATCAAAAGGCGACTTCGGATTGAGATGATCGCTTTTTGAGCCTAACGGCACTCCGTAATAGACACTGCTCGATTATTACGAAGGGAAATGTTGGTTACCAGAGATGCGCAAATTTCACTGCTCACGTTCCCGCAAATGCACCATTACTCGATAGAAAACGTCGTGTAACTTGTTTAACGTTTGCTAGGAAACATGGTAATTGGTATTGGAGATTTGAAGAATGTTGTTTTCTAACGAGTCAAGAATGTTGGTGTATAAAAGACGTGTGGAGCGACATTTTCAATAAGCGGTTTGGTAGAGATTGGGTAACAGTTTGAAGTACTATCTCCATGGAAGGTCGTACAGAGTTAGTGACTTTGTATAGCGCTCGAGTGACGGCTGTATGTTACATACATTCTAAACTTACATGTTATTCCGTATAGCACTTTTATTGGTGTATGTGTATGTCTGGCTCAGATGTAACCGTTAATCCTTCAAAATGGTCCAATGAAGAGGTTTCTGTGATATATTTCGTCAATTTTTTAAAGCACGCTAAGCCGACAAAAGAATATCTTTACAACTTCTTTATGGCAACCACAAAGGCCACGGTAATTGCGAAACAAAAAAATCCTAAATCGTTGCTGGTATTCCATGGTAGCTAGATGTTTTCATCCAATCACCCGTAAGCTTTCAATATATATTTTAGTGAAATTTTTCATACTAAAATTCAATTTTCCGGGATTTTCAAGAGAATTTAATTTTCAACATTTTCGGAATGATTTTGATTAAAATTTTCATAATTCTTGTAACTGTCACAGTTCAATCTTTGGTTGAAAATGAAGATCGACTTCTCCTGAAAATAGCTGGCCTGGATTAGTCAATTGAGCTTGTGTGCTACGGAGTGTGTTGATACTTTTGTGTTACTTGTCAAACAATTTCATGTTGACAAGTAGCACAAAGTACCGACTTGCAAATTAAAAATTCTTTAAAAGTATCGACTTAATAATTAAGCATTGGAATCATTATCACGTTAAATACAAAACCAATAAATACAAGCTTCCCATGATAAAACAAAAAATCCAGTAAACTCTAACAATCCATTTGAACAATAAAAAAAATAATTCTAATGAAAAAGAACGTCATGCGCGCATAATATCGCTATGATTTTTTTTATAAAGATTAGTTTTCGATTTATCCTCTTAACTGGAAGTGTCAGAAAGTTTCGGAATTTACACACAAGATTAAGTAGACAAGTTTCTTGTTCAAGGTCGTAAGTTATTCAAAGCGATTTCCTTAAGAACTTTCAATAGTACACTTATCCCGATATAATGTAAAATATCTGCCGTTATGTCAACGAATAACGGCAGATAAAACTTTTCTTGTTTAGGAACCCCTTATAACATGCAAAATATCGAAAGTTCGACGCCGCATCCTTCTCGTCGGAGTATAACTTATATACAACAAAAGATTACTCAATTTTCTGAATCCGTGGCGCCTCGTCGAGTCGAAGTGGAGAAAATTTTGTGGAAAATTTTCACGCGATTACCTACGTATATATATACAGTAAGCAGCGAAGGTACGGAATGAGATTACTTATTACTTGTTCTTCTAGGGCTTGATTTCATTCTCATATTTTTGCTGAGCACTAATTTTCCTGGGAAAACAAGGTACTTCACCATTTCACGGAGATATAACGACATCAATACAATTTCTCGGGTAACTGTTGCTGCTCCTTTCTTCTATAATATGCTCTCTTTCGTCATAATGACTGCAATAAATTTATTTCATTTCCTTCGAAATCAAATGATTTTATAATGTACTACCTGCATCTTGATTTTATTGTTATTTAATACCGGGTGAGAATGTTATTTCGGTAACCTATAAATTTTAGCATCATACGAACGCGGCAGTTCTTCTTTCATTCCACATTTACGGTTCGTTATATTCATTTCAAAATTTTGATATATTATAAAGAATAAGTTACAATGAATAGAACATAATTCTTCGTAACGATAAACAGCAAAAAATAAATGTGTTAACGTGCTGCAAGCAGCATATTTTTCTGGGTGTTATTGTTATTATTTCAGTGTGCAATATGGAAGCAGCACAACTTTCGCAAAGTCACCCTATTTAAGAGTGAGCATTACATCTTCGGCAATTTTCAGTAGATGTGACTGAATAGATTATCACTGCCTTCAGCAATGAAGTAGTATTATGAAACAATACTGTTCCAATCTTCTACTCCATTTTGTTTGCGTTGGGGAAATGTATGTACACACATACAATTGAAGAAAGCAATAAGCGTACGCGCCCCATTGTTTTCCGGAATTGGTTTTGTATTGTGTGTACACATACGTATCCGACGTGCGTAAGTGTATGTTTTTCGTTGAGTATGTTAACAGACTTTTCTACCGGCGATCGTCGCCGTAGAATCACAATATATTTCAAAAGTGATTGCAACCCAATCTTGTCATTCACCTGAGGTATATTGCATCGCCATCTGTTTGCTCTGTTCCGCTAAGTCTTATATACAATCGATTTGCTGAAGCAATAAACTGCTCGCTTCTGTGTGCTCCGGTGCTACGTATTGTACATATATAGGATTTCGAATTTACGAACGATTTCCTCAAATACCACGCTGATGTAATCGAAGTCTCTTCCATGCTACGAATACTATAGTGCGATGCCTTAAAGTAAACTAAACCAAATACAAGCAAAGAATATTTGAAGTCCAACAGATTTAGGACGTTTCACACATGTACACCTGCATGTAAACGTCAAATAAAGAAGCAGCGCCATTTAGCATTATAAAAGAAACTGTTTCATTGATCTGCATTCCTATTGCTTTTGCTTAAAAAATACTCCAGGTATATAGCCGACATTATTAAATTAATCTAAAAAAATGTGCACGTTTCCCTCAGCTTGTTATTAAGTAAACTGGGACCACCGACGTATAATTTACACAATGTTACACTTGTTTTACGAAAAGGATGTGAAAGTAAAAATTCCTATTTCTAGTTATCACTACATGTTTGACCTATCTCTCTTTCTCCCTTTGAAGTTGCATCTCTGATGTTACAGATAAACGTGGTCAGGTCGACGTGATATTTACCGATTTACAGAAAGCTTTTGATCGGATTAGTCATTGTACTATCTTGAGAAATTAAACATTCCTGGTGTGAGTAACGCAATATTGGATTTGTTCTAAGATTATTTGTCCGATCACTCACTATGTCGAACATCTAGGTTATTGATCGTCTCTATTTAACGCTACAAATGAGGCACCGCAAGGGTCGAATCTCGTACCTTCACTCTTTTTAATATTCATAAATGGCCTGGCCAACTCAAACGATTGTCACCGGTTATTATTTGCTGATAATGTGAAGATTTTTTCGAAGGTAAGCGACATCACACAGTGACAAAATTCGGGAAAATTCTACCGAAATAAAGACTACAAAATGCAGCTGCATCTCTTCTTTTTCGATACTCAATCAATTAACATGTCATATTTGCGCACTAAGCTTTGTCCCGCATGTGGAATGAATTATAAACGCAGCTCTTAAACAGTATTACGGCTTTGTATTACGTAATTGTCCAAGCTTTTTAATATTAACATTTTTAATATGTTGAAACGATTGTTTTTTTGCATTCATTCGATCTAGACTGGAATACATACAACACGATTATATAGAAAGGTCCAGAGACATTTTATAAATTACTCGGCTTACATGTGTTTAGAGAATACTATGCTTCGGAGTGGATTTGGACGACTTCTTTGGAACACAGGAGAAGGACACAATTGGTAACTGTTTCGAACAAACTAGCTAACAACATTATTGATTGTCCCTATTTACTTTCGCAACTAAACTTTTATGTGCCAAACAGAACTTCGGGGCATGCACTACCTTTCCACCTTCATTCCACGGCCAGATTAAATCTCCGATATATTGATTACTTGCTTTCATGTTTTTGTCTAAGTATTCTATTTAAGTCATCCTCATACAAATGTTGCTCTGCTTCTTATAATTAGTATTATGTATATGTGCTTAGATTGATAAAAACTGTTAAACCTTAGTATATTGTTATTATTAATATTATTGAATTGGATACTTCTCTTTGTCAATAAGAATTAGATGAAAGAATTGGTTCGTCGCGAAACTTCTAGTTCCCTGATGGGTTTCCTTTTTTTTTAAGATAGGAACCAGTCAACTCTCTCACCAGAGGATTTTCGCAGATTTGTATCCTCTTCCAGTATCTCAAGTAGAATTTACGGAGAAAATCAGCTCTTCCAGGTTGCCACAAAATTGCTGGTTCCTCACGAACCATTGCGATGCAGGAATAACTCAGTACCTTGTTCTGAAGTGTTCCTAGTCTCTCTGAGATTATTGCTGCACAGCCTTCATATACTATTAATTTGGTTCTTAAATCCGTAGCTCTTTTCCGATGTGGAGACGCAATTAAACAGTTTCTTGTCGGGTAGAATTTTTGGTTCGCGTAATCAGTGTCAGGACGTCAAGTCAATCTCTTCTGAACCTTCAGTCAAGATCCGTCACCCATAAAGTCGCATGGCCCAACACTTTCCTATTTGGTTCCGATCTTGTTAATTCTCTCAATCTTTCCACCACGGAATTTGCAATAGTTTGGCGGTTTTCTTGTTGCAACGTTTTTGCTACGGTTGGCAGTATATAGCTTGGGATATTACTCGTATTTACGAGGAAGAGATTTGGACCCAATAACGTTTCCTGAGAAACGCCAGGTCGAACGGAGCGCTTAGTTGGTAAGTTACTTCCGGACTTCACCGATATATAAATATTATCAAGTTATAACAAAGACTAGGACAAAGGAATATTGTTCTGGATTTCATGTTCGCGTGTAAGGTATTTATCCTATCCCCATCATTTTCGTATGCTCAGAATGCTATCAACAAAGGCACACACTTATTTTCGTTTCGTTTCTTTACTGCTGTTGCTTTTATATCAAGTAATCGATCGGATTGTGAAAACATATTCCATTTACAAAGCATAAGGTTCCGTGATTTTATCCGAAAAAATATTGTTATAGTGGCGACGGATACCCTTCCCTAAATCGCAATGAATTTTGGCGACTTTTTATTCAGTCGACGACGTTCTCTATCCTTTTCGGTCACCTAATAGACTCGTGCATAATTTTTTGTTCTGCGTCCGGATATTTTCTGAAATTCGTCCGTTTTACTACTGCTTGTCGGATAGTCCATCGGGAAATAGAAAATAATAACATAGAACGTGGAATATCTATCGTCTCCTTCGACAGATAAATCAATCGAATTTATTTACGTATTCTTCCGGTATACAGTTATTTATAAATACGACTCTGCCCCGGCTTTATGCAACTTTGCATTACAACATCAATCTCTCTCAAAACCGGACAGATTAGATTAAGATTGAAATAAGATTACCTTGCATAGCGTGTTAAATTGAGATAAAATTTGTTGTTACTTATTGAAACATATCATCCAGTACGTACGCAAAGGTTAAAATTATTGGATTTGTTAATTGGTTTCGCGTTGCAAAAATAGTTGAAATGTGCTTTTTGCGTAACTCACTAAATACGAATTTAATTGATGCTCCATCCGAAAATTACTAGTTCGAAATTGCAATCCGATGGTACTGCACTGCGCATATTTCCCCGTCAATAAATATAGGAAACAATTTCATTGACTCCAAACAATTTTCGTTTGGTATCAGACGGGTTCTCGGTATTTACATCGAGGAGAGTACTTGTGCCGTTATCATGCTGACCCACATAATTGATGTAACTGACCAGACCGTAACAGGGCACACCTTCCCCATGGTATCGCAAGGTTTTATTTGAATTGTTCGATTTAATAATCTATAGATGGAGATTAAAAAAATAATCGAGAAACATCCTCGCGTCATCTTTATAAGATTTCCTCGAGAAAAAATTAAATTAGAAGACTTTGTTGCCATCTTCTGCAAAAGCAGTCCATTGTAGCATCTAGTAAAATTATTTGGATAATATTTTAAATAAATTTTGACACCTACTGTTTGGAAGCAGGCGGATTCGTGTTTGCAAGGATTTGAAGATTGGAAAGGACTTCTTGATTTGTATTTTGGCCAACAATAAAACAAAAAATTCGCAAAACAAGTAGATTTTATCTGAGTAATTGAAAATTGAATGTTCATGTTTCAGATATAAGCGTGAAGTATAATAGCAAGTAAGAGCGGAGGGCAAATCCGCAAAGAGTATGTTTCTATTGAATACCTTTATCTTGTGTAAGTTTCCAATTAAATAGCGCCTAGTACGGTTCTGCTTTTTTTATATATATTCGGTAGTATTTGTTCGTAAATTTCGTATAATGATGTTCACTCTAAAAATTGCTTTGCCGAGGAGATGATAACCTTTGTAAGTGTAGGTCAAGTTTAATAGATTGTCGCTTGTGGATAAGAGAGTAACTGTGGAGAAACGCCACAAATACTTTTGTCGCCTCAAAAAAAAATATATTTTATCACTAGAGAGGACAAAAGTGGAGTTTCATTCCTTTGTAGCAACTAGATAGACTCGTATCTATTCGCCTCATGAGTATGGATTCGTGTTGCCTACAGGTGTTCCCAAGAGTCGACAAAACACGAATCTGTTTAGTCTCTGCAAAAAGGCAATAATTTTAGCAGGATAGCTATAAGGATAGCAGACTTAGCAGGATAACTTCGAGGACAACGACTTAGTCACTGGATGAAAAGAGAGCCGTTTGAATGATCTAATCAATCTAAAATTAAAAATAAAAAAGCACATACTTTAGTTAGTTCCAGGCATTCCTTTAATAATTTTTTTTCACTATTAAGTTGACGATAAAACTTTTTCATACTTGGATTTTAGCTTCGGTATTATTACCCTGTATATATGTATAGCGCACAACAAATAAACCGATGCTGTTCTTCTATAAATAAAAACAATATATAAACAGTTTCGCGCCTCAATATAAAGATGGCGTTATTTGTCGAAAGTATTCTGGTAATATATATGGCACATGCTCCGAAAATTGAAACTGAAAGGGACGCCGTCTACAGCAACTTTGCACTACTATTTGCCACGGTGGAATTTTGGGCAGAGCAATTAATAGCAGCCGCTATTAATTCCTTTGGTTGGCGATAAACGTCGAAGACGACTAAAAATGGTACGGACAATATCGGAAAGGTTCATCAAACGGCGCCAGGTGAACGTCGAATTCAGGTTAGAAAGATAACAGGTCTTGCAGGCTTCTTGCAAGAACGGGTCTTTTAAATACTTATTGAAGATTTGGGCGTACAAGAGCTAACCGTGTGTCGAGTGCCGCACTTGCTCATTCAAGACCAAGAGCGCATTTGGGTGTGGACTGTTGAAGCAGAAAGACATCGAAATTTTGAGGCCCATTAATAGCTGTAGCTGTTCCCTGGATACACTAGCATGCTCCCGAAAGCAAAGCACAGTTGAAACGGTGGACTTAGAAGATTGAATCTGCTCCAAAAAAACAAAAACTGTTTCGTCGGCCAGAAAAATTATAACGATAGTTTTCTGCTATTGTGATGGAGTTATACACCCTGAAAAATAACAACGAAAGCATACGAGGCATCACAACTTCACCAGCTTAAGACAGAGGTTGCGGAAAACGAGAGCATTAGCAATTAAGAAATGTTTTGTTCCGTCAAGGTAACCGTCTCACACTTCAGTAGTGCTTTGGCTTTGATTCGAATTGATGATTGGCAATCCAACTTACAGTTAGATAGATAGATAGATAAATAGTTTATTTCATTATTTTGCACAAATGTGAATGCAACCTGTCAAAAAAGAAGACATTGTCGATATTTATAAGTACCGACTAGTTCATGTATGCAAATATTCACCAATGGAATAAAATAAGGAATCCTAGAGATATTTTTTATTGTCTGTTTCTGTTTCCAAAATTTCATGTTTCGCTCGCAAGACGAACATTTTCAGGGAATACGGCAGTTACTATTTATTATATATCAAATTTCCTTTTCGTCTTACCAAAAGCGCTCTATTTAAGATATTTTCAGCAAATATTTCAAAACACAAATTATTTACATGTGTTATGAACAAATTTTAATCATATCTATGCGTCTAGAATTAAGTATTAATATTTGTTACTTTCCCAGAATATTTCATAGAAACATGAATAAAAGAACATTTATGGGGAGCCACATTGATAACATCATCAATCATACATCCAGTATGCTGCACGTGTATCTAAAAAAATCGTAGAATGTTGAATGTAATGGCGGATAACGTCTCACTCGATATTTACAGTAATTCCAGCAATACAAGTAACAGGAACGCGACGAGGACTATTTAGTAGCGATAAATTTTGCTGAAAACCGTTGCTATTCACGTGAACTATGCAACTGACGCGATAAAGTAGAATGTGCACGATGCGGTTCGATATAACTCTTGAATCGATGCCCTGCAATATTCCGCCCGCATATCCCGCTGTACGAAAAGCTCAAACACAATAATCACTCGTATACGGCTCATACGAATTGCAACTCTAGCAGGAAAGTCGCTCCATAAAGCCTAATGGATTAAGCCTCTTCTTCTGGCGTGCCCGAGAACTCAACCAATACGTGAGCAGTTTGCAATAACGCACTCTATCGCATATGTTCTTGTAGGAATTGTTAGATACGGCTATGCTCTTAAGAATAATAAATGGTAGGAATTGAATAATAATGTTTAGATTTAAAATGTTTCCTCAAAAATATGAAAAAATTATTTTTCATTTTCATTCATGTAAGTAGAAGAGGCAGGTGATTCGATCTTCAACTATTCCGGTGACTACATTTGACTTACTCCCGGAAGAAAAGAATTAATTGAAAGTGGTGTGTTCGAGGAGAGGTTATATGGTGTGCGGCACGGAAAAGTCGTGCAACATTTAGGAAAAATGAAAAATACAAATATTAACATAAATTCAAAATTGATAAGGCGCTAGTATTTACGTGTTAATACCCAAAAATGGAAAGTTAAAGGATAATCTTGCCATGCTGAACGTTATGCTTAGCATGGAAAGCTGAAGCAAGACCTGACGAGTAGAATGTAGCAATAGCTACGCCAGTGTATAGAAAAGGAACAACGGCAATAACTTGCGAGGAGTATCAATACTTTACACCATCTACAGAATATAATAAAAAAAAAGAAAATTAAGAAAGAAAAGGAAAGAAAGAAAGAACAAATTAACAAGTACTAAACTATTCCGAGCAGCAATCAATCCCGTAAAAGCCTTACAAGTATAATAAAAGCATTATTTAAACGGAAACCTTTCCTTGATATCATTTTACGCTTAATGTTCTTCGAAGCATTACACGACGTTATACTAACTTGGAGGTAATACCTAAATTTGGACAGATGGAACCATTATTTCCCCAAATAACACTGCCATTTTGCAGTCGGACTTACTACTGCTAAGTAGATTTCAATGTTCGAATACGTTTGAACTTGTGCATGTAAGGGGAATATCGCAGATGATATGCTGCGCTGCGTACGTCATTTCAATATCCATTACAGTGCTGTGTACGTATAATTCAACGCAGAGACACGTACACGCAAGTGTATATGCATTCAGAGAGACGTGCGCGGTATTAATAATAAAATAGGTCAATATTGCACATTGCGCTTGTTGTATGCGGAGTGATGATGGCTGCCACAAGGGACTAATAACTTAAATTTGTATAACGCTTGTCTTAACGTCACGTTAAAATACACGGCGTATACGTCGGCCGGTGACAAATTTTACTGACAATCGCCGAGGGCATATCAGCTAATTAACTCACACTCTACTGTTGATGCGACGGTACGAGAAAAACATAATTCATTCTCATATGTATTGACTTGAGCTATTTACACAAATGTCCGAAATATCAACAAGTTGTGCTGAATTTATTCTCTGACTGAATTATTTACTTTAGAAAGAAAGCTATAGTCTCGTATCGGAGTACTTCCTAAGTATATATTTTATAGCTTTTCAATCTACTTTAAAAAATCATATTTATCTTTCACGAAATATTTAACACAACGGCTTGTTTTCTCACTACAGAAACTGAAGGCTTGAAATATAGAGAGTTTATCACCTTTAATTTTTTGATCAACGTGCTTATGAATATGCTAAGCTCATTCAAAATGAGAAACACCTTATCCAGTTGTTCGGAAAATGAACCAATTTTATTAAACTTGAAAGAGGACTCGTTGTCAATAGGATTGCACAAGTGCGCAGTATTTCTCATTTATTTGCTGGAAGTAGAAACCTTGACGAACATAAAAGAATCCTTCAACGCTGAACCACCTACTGCTACAGATCGCTATAGAAGGCGATGTAATACTAGAATAGACCATCACCCCGAGTAAAGAGCAAAGAGTAAAGAGAGTAAAGAGCGCTAGAGAGGATCCAGATAGTGGATGAATTTGAACGAAAAAGCGACATGTGGAGGATAAAACTGAAATGAAGTCTATTCTAGGAGAGGCTAGAGGGTTAAAGAAGGAACGACCTGGACGTACGAAGAGATGAAAGACGTCCACTTCATGTATTCCCTCCGATTCGGTTCGCTAATATGATGACAAGCTAAAAGATTAAAGCAAAGGAGCCACTGTTTGGGATTTGTTTCCGTTTTGATTGCTTCTAGATATCCCTTGTGCGCTATTGAGAATCGCTCATCTTACATAATCCTAGTTTGTTCATTTCCCGTAACAAGCACACTCATAACGCTCAGATTGTCAGTCTTTGGCAGCTGCTCATCCAACGAAGAACTTCTCGGAGTACACATACGTCAAGGAGACCGGCCGTGGTCCGAAGCTTGAGTTGCACTGGCTCCTGGAGTGTGGCCTTCAGTTCTTCGATTTCCAGCAACGAGTTACACCCGAGAAGAGTTGACGACAAATTTTCCCGAGAGTAGTCTGTGAAAATACTCATGATCTTTGATGACTCTATAAGTGACTGTATAAAGATGACTCTTTTTGGAGTCACTATTAAATGTTACAAATACACGAGAGATATCTTTTAAGTTTTTATAAAAACAATATTTGCAGCAGAAAAAATCTTTACTTTTTGCATGCGTTTATATTTGTTCTTGAAACATTTTTCCACTCAGGAGGAAGTATGTCCAAAGTACGAATGCTTCAACATCTTCTTAAAGTGAAAGAAGTTGTTGCATTTTCTGTTTGACATTTGGGTACAAAAAAATCATTAGGAAATAGGTGAATACGGGCAGTGAGACATTAATGTACCTCAAGTAATCATTTCTTTGATGATGCGACGTTGTCAATTGTTTTTCCTAATTTCATCGATGACTTCTGGCAATTAAACTGCTGCATGCGATTCAGCATTAAATGCTCGTCAATCCTCTAAACTAATAATTGCGACATGTCCAGTTAACGAAGGAAACAAGCATTTATTTCCTTCAAAGTGTTTCGCGAACAACTTTTATTGCTTAGTTTCCAACCGGTTTGGATATATCTAAGTGTTGTCATCTGTTGCAACGTTGGATATGGATTTTTAGTTCTTCTTTCGAATTCTTGAGCATTTCCTTACGCTAATCGGCACGAGCATTCTTTGAGCTTGGGTTCGATTATGCAAGATCTACCGGTAACAGATCCTCTTCATACCTAAATGTTTCGACAAAATCGAATGTACTTCGATTTATCTAACAATGCCTTTCATGACAAAATATCGATGTCTTGCGAAACAACAACCGGATGTTGGTCAACATTCACGACATTTTTTACTGGTACATTGTGACTATTACTTGGCCTATTCCTGTGCTGTCACAGCTTCAACAATAAGAAATGTCAAATTATTTGAAAAGCGAGAATATTAAATCTCAATAGTACCATCCAGTGGTTATTTATGTAGACTAAAGACGCTACCTTTGCATGTATATAGGTTGGTACATACGACATATATGATTCACTGGATGGGATCTATTCGCTCTCAAATTCACAACCGAAACCATACCAGATATTAGTGGCAAGTGAATGCGTGCTTATAAGTATATATATACGACTTGACAGACGGTAAATAGCTTTTGCATTTCCTGCAGGCATATGTGAATGCTTCAAATTCGTTCATCAATATAACAAAATAAGCAAGTAAACGGAAAATTTATTACGTCGGTTAACCTGCGAATTCCGCACGAGACTGTCGACGTAGATTGCGCACCAGGCGGAGACTAACGAAGAACCGATGTTATATACCCGGCATGATTAGCACACTCGCTTCGATAAATCTAAATTTCTTAGGGATGAGTCTAAGGTGAGAGAATGAATTTGGCTCTTTCTAAAGGAAAGGTCAGTCTTCAATTAGTATTCAAGTATTTCAATAATGACGTGCTTCATTTGTATTAGATTGAATTGTTCAAATCTACTGAAAGTTTACTAGTAGAATACATATAAATGTAGCCTAAAATTTGAGTTGTAGGGCAAATGCTATGAAATGCATGATATATGAATTTATCCTTCTTTTAACGGGTTTAGGAGGACACATGTGCGTGTTACATCCAAGAAGGATATCCACACCATATAATACGAATGTTTATATGTTATATAAATCCTCATCTAATTACATAACCGGAGTTCGAGCTTTTCATAACCTTTTACGACTTTTACCAATTGAATTTTCACATACACGCGCACTTAACTTCACTAGCATTTGAAATTTTTCCTAGATTCACTCCAAAAACATACGGCAATACACATGCTTTCAGCAACCGATTTCGAACAAAACTTGGATTCGGACACCATTAAGAATTACACAATATAATGATGGTACTGAGGATCCTACTTATAAGAGTCTCAAAAAAATTTTGGATGCCTTTGAAGCTACTGAAGTTACTGACGCTTAAAGTAAGTATTTCGTTCATCAATATCCAGCTTTTGTGGCTGCGAGAAAAGTGCTTCAATGATGTCTCCACGTAGCTGTAAATCTAGTAGTTGGTTATGATAAATGGGCGTCATATACGCTCCTACATTTTTCGTCCACTGATCCTTTTGCTTATCTTGCTCCTCCTCAAACCATATTTTTTTCTCTTTACGATATTGTTCAGCTAGAACCGTTGCTTCTCACGTAAACACCTCTACTCCTAACTGCTCTAACAGTACCAATTATAATAATAATTTATTGTCTGCTTGACCATATCATATAAGACAAATCAAAAAACAGAACTTATTTGTACGCAAGAACTTGCAAAGTATTAATAAAGCTAAGAAACAATATTACTGAGCTACTGATTATTTTTACAAATTGTTATTCATCTAAATTATATATTATATTGCTTGCTAAGAAAGCTTTAAGAGATGTTTCAAACACTTGTACATTGTTTAATGATAATGATAGTTATATCGGGCAACCATCTGAACAGCTTACGCCGGTGATGAAGGAAACATAATATAGTCTTTTGCCTAGTATTAGATTCATGTTTTTCACTGTGCATAATACATTTCTCATTCTCATTCATCTCATTACATTTGACATGGCGAACTAATTTGCAGATGTACAATTATATTAAAGCTACGATGTTTAAAGTTTTGAATATATATGTGCTTAATATGCGTCAACTAGCACCAACAATATTTCCTACAGCCCACTCCTGTATTGTAAAAATTATTTTGGAGAACATTGATGATCCCCAAAAAAATCAACCCATAGAGAAGTCTGGATGTTGCGTAATTAACTTTTCACTTATTTCTAATAAATAGGTTACATATAGTTATTAAAGTCTGATATACAGTATATTAATGACTTTCTTATTTTGTATGAATATAATGTATTACTTGAAAATCATGTATTAGAATTACTCAATTTTATCTCAAGATCCTTTGTCCAAGTATCACAACCGAGAAAAGTACGGGAAAGTCGCTAATAAATACAATAAACAACAGTCATCCAGAAATAGCAGCGTAGGCTTCCATAGCCCGAGTTATGGAGCGTATATAAAAGTAAAGGTTGGTCTACCATGTCGAATGCGTTACCTGGATCTATGAAATTACTTGCACAATTAAGGCCTTCATTTAAATTTAATATTTTGTTGGTATCCATGGAATAGAAAGCATCGTCACATGTAATAGGTTAGGCAGTATTTGCAGGCTTCGCCTAATGCGCAGAAGTTTATGTAAGTATTACAAGAAGCCCACCTAAGAATGAAGTTTCCGGACCTTAAAGAAACTACAAAATACATAAAGTCTTGTTTTTCAATTAGTCGGTTGTTTATCTTATGGAGATGAAATACCTGCGTAAGATACAATTGTGAATAACGGAATTATATTTAAAATATCTTCCATCAACTCTTTGTTTTGAATTAAACATTGGTCTCTTTGTTTTGGAAACATATAGTGACTAGCGATAACAATATACCCATCTACCAAAGCGAGCGCGCATCGTCATCAATCAAATGCCAATTTATAAAGCTGGTTAAATGTGATACTTCAAATCGGTTTTTATAAATTAATTTATAATGCTTTTGTTATGGCGTAATTGTATACGCTTGATTTACTAAGTTTTTGTTCGTTATTAATTAATGTATACATGAATTAAAGCAATGCGTATATATTAGCACAAAGGTTCCTTTACAAAGAATGCTTCTATACTACATCAACGTCAGATATTCACGAGAAAACTGAATTTTCATATTTAAACAAAGTTTTCAACTGAAGAAGCTTTCGGTATGGCTTGCACACCAATAGCTGGCGAATGGTTTTAGAGAGCGCCTGTTAACATATTTGTTCCATGTTTACAATTAGACGTCAGCCAGCGCGCTCCAGTGATCCGGAGTTGTCGTCAGATACGAATACCAACTTCAACGTAATTAATTTTCGTCGTAAAACGCTGTCATGACGATATTAATATTTATTATAGAAACTTTGGCTGGAACTTGTGATTTTGCATTATTTGCAATATTTTTAGAGATTCGTGCTGCGATGGACTGTTGCATTAATAATTTAAGTTTGGATAGATGTAGGAAAGTTACAGATGTGGTGGATATTTGAGTTTAGTTCGAAATTTATTCTGGGTTATATGATGTAAAGTTTATTTTGCAGCGCTAACATTTTTTTTTAAATATAAATAACGTTAACTAATTTCTGACGACTGAGTTTAGCTTTGCGAAAGTGTCAAACATCGGGATGATGTGTATCTACTGCTATATTATAACAAAAAAAAAATGTTTTCTAATTTTGTAGCCGTACTACATTTGTCGTCAAATGTAGCTCAATTTAAATTTCTGTACGAAATATTAAAGTAATATTTAAAGTTGTTGGTCAGAGCAGTGCATCCTATACATCCAACTAAGTAAAATATACAATTTTTCTCATAATATGGAAACAGCGCTGGTTAAAATTATTTGTTTACGTTATTAACTTGAAAATAAAAGAAAATCGGATAAGAACATGTGAGTCTTTTACATGATATTCACGTGTAAAATACATTGCTTCCTCTCCACTAACCCTGTATTGATTTATTTCTAGATGGAGAAACTAGAAACGTAGTAAATCAAATACCAAAGTATACAACTGGTTTGCTACCTTTATCAGTTACCCCGTATAGACGTAATTTTATAATTGCAGCTTAATTTTGGGAGGTCGGGGTATCCTGTACTCGCATTATGTTGATCAACGACTCTTTCCTCTGTTAAAAAAACTTTTTAGACAGACTCGTGTCTATTCGTCTTCTAAGAAAGGGTTCGTGTTGCCTACTGGTTTCCCCGAGAATCGACAAAACAAGAGTCTAGTCGCTGCAAAGCAAGTATGATTTCTCTCGCTTTTGTCCTCTCAACTGATAAGCCTCACAGGAACGAGATAAAATTTACGCAATATTTACATAATTATTTTGAATATAAAAACAAGTACAGGATTCTTATAGTTATGTTGCTTGAAACTATCATTGAATGAAGGTTGTAAAAACAATTTTTAACGTTAATAGCACCTCTATTAGAAAAAAAAAACTGGTGTGCATTAAAAAAAAAAACGCGATATCTAAGCAGCCTCACAAAAAAAATAAGGAAAACTCATGTTCTATGTATGGAAGCTTGATGATTTAACTTAACAACATTAACGAGTGCGACTTCTATCCATATGAAGAAAGTTAAATATTCGATTTGGTAACGAATTTAACAAAGTGCTGAAATATTGCTGAATTGTGACGTTCCAAGCAGTCTCCATTGCGTTATTAGTCGTGCAGTGCTATGATAATGCCGATCTTCGTCATATGACCGTCTCGTAAGCTATTTCCAGACAGTTTCAATAATACTTAAATCAGTCGGTATTTTGGTCTAGAAGCCATCCGTGCCATCTCCGTGCCATCATGGTTTAGAAGCCATTCTTTGGTCATTCTTTTCTTTGGTCATAAAAATTATAGAAATATCCATCTGGACCGTCCAGATCTTCGTTTCCCGTCGTCGATAGTAACTCTTTGTCGTCGACCAATCTAGCCAAATTAAATAGATTGTCTGATATTTTTGACATTACAAAAGGAATTAGATGCTTCACTGAAAATATTTTTTCTTTCTCGCTCGTTGGCTGCAATTTGAAGACCGTCTTTGCATAATTTTTCCGTAATTTTCTATATTTTTACAAAATTATTGTGCGTAAGTGTTGTGTAAATTGCAAGTTTTTCTTGTGAGGTTAATTAGTTGACCCGAAATGTACGTAAGATGAAAGTGAGACGTAGTTACGTGTATTCTCACGTCATTTTAAGCGTCGATAAAATCTGTCATTACCTTAGCATATTGCCAAACGTCGCGTTGTACATAAATATTTTTTTAGGAGCTTTCATAAATGAAAGATATTGCTGTACATTTATTTATCAATTAAGTGTATTATATAAGTACAAACCGGAATGCCGCGCGATTTACATGCTCTCCTCATTTTATAATCTGCGATCAAATTTTCACAGCGCATGAGTTTGTGCATTATTCTCCATCGGTATCCACGTTTGTAACTTTAGCTAAATTTATTCAGAGATCGAATAATACCAACCGACCAATCGGTAAACTTGCAGGGTGTTAGGTTTCTTATGCTTCCCTATTCCATCGTTCGACGGTCACGAGGATTCAGCGTATATCCGCCCTCTAATGCTCCGTGCAATGAAAATAAATAGCTGCGGTTAAATCAACATTCCTTTGTCTCTTCGTTTGCACTAACATTTATTTCACTGTAAGGAATGTTGTTGTAGGCAATTTATTTCATGGGTCACTTCTCACAGTCATGTTTGAACCGGGCAAACCGAACGATAAAGTTGTTCCAGCCGGACTTCTATTTTTGTCAATATTTTATGGCGGCAGATGAATTCCTCACAAAGAAATAACTTTTTAAAGAGACCTTTAACAAGCTTGTAGTTGTTCAATAGAAAAATTAAAAAACGTAGGTTGTCACTAAGCTTACCCTGGATGGAGGTTTAAAATTAATAAGATTTTTTTAAAGCTCTATTTTCCTAGTATACTCTTTTCCTAGCATGCCTTTGTAGATCGCGTAGCTTTCTACTCACTCAATTGTTTAAACAATAGAAAGGTAATTTAGTAAATTTTCTAGAAAGGATAATCTTCAAGGATTAGTGTTTGCGTGCGAATTTGTTGTCAGGAAAGAAGAAACTTTTTAAAAGGTACCGTTATCCCATTCACCCACTTACGTACAGTCACATATTCACAGTGCACTATCTGAATACTTGGTAATGAAACTGATGATTTTATATAATAGGAATACAAAAAAAAACTGATGAAGTATTAACAGTTATTCAAAAATAAAACATAAAACTCAAGACCTTCGCGCTAAAAGCTGATGATTTTTTAACGTTTTTGGATGTTCCATTCCGATTCTGTTGGGTGACTGGTTATAATAAATCAGATCTCGACAATGTGAATGTAATGCTACTCTTAGGGAAAAATAAAAGAATTGATGTAATCTTCGAACGCTATGCTACACTGCTAGGCACTCTACTTGGTCATCGTTTAACTTTATCTTCTTTATTCCCTCTAAATTGGTCATATGGCCTAATGAATGATTTAATACATCTAAACACAACGCTTCTAAGTTTTCGTATTACAAGACTTCACTAAGAACACAACACAATGAATTTACGATGAAATTAATGCACAAAATATTGATTTTCACAATAATTCAGAAAATACATTTTACGTGTAGGTGTTCCTGTAAAGATTTATAAACTTAGAAATGTGAACTGAAATTAAAGTAACATCACAATTTACTAGTCCATTTCCTAAAACTATTACCCGTTAGCATTTTCTCTAATAAACTTCCAATGCTAGTCTCAACTCATACAAAGGTATAAAGCAAGAGGACCTATTTCATAATCGCACCCACACAAATTATATTAGTCAAGTGCAATGGATCGACTAGAACGGCTCTAAACTGCGGAATATTGTGGAGGGGCATACAGGAAGCTCTCTGCGGAGCTCACTTGTATGTACGACAACTTATTATATATGTGTGTGTGTGTAGCAGTACTTTAAGCATCAGCAGAATGTGTTGAGAAATTTGCAATTGTATCAGCAATTTTGTATTCAATAGAATATGAAATTTCTAAAATTTCGTATAATAATACAATACGCCTCTTCTAAATGAAGAGAGAGTTCATCAATCCTATAGTCGATACTTCTGGCACTGTAAACTCTAATCTGAGCTTGTTAAAATTTAAAAAGAAAGTATAAGAAACATTAAGCAAATTTTACTGGAAAGCGGAATAATGGGTTGCCGTTGAAACAAGGGTATCGATCAGAAATGATTACTTTTGAGGTAGGTCTACGTAAGTTACAGGAATTCTGTAAGCCTATTCTGAACTGGATTACTACAGCTTTTATTTTGTTCTTTATTTAATCCATTTGATAGGAAAGCAACTCAGTTGTTAGTATATGCTTCCTTTTTCATCGTTTAATAAGCTTAAGTTGGAATAGCTTCACCTCTTCGAAACATACGCGGTTATGAGGTTATTGACTTAATGGATGGCTGTCATTTCTAATTCTTCGTCAATTTCACATTAACTGAGTTCCAAGGGGGAACTAGGAGTGTGAACGTCCTCCTTTGGGAATACACTTCATCGTCCTGTTTACTCCTCCAACAGAGCATCCACCATATACCTATTTTCAGTCCTTTACCTGCCTGTAATGGAGTGAGGCGCTGAGCGTTGGACTTCTATTAAGAATCCGGTGGTAAATTTTTCTCATCGGTTCAGTCTAGGCTCGAGTCGCCATTCCCCAGGTTGGGAAATAATTAACTGCGCTTCACCACTTGCGGCGCCGATTGATAGTAGTGAAGTGATGAAACACTTCACATTAAAGACTCATGAAATTGTGTCGAGCTTTAACATGCATTGGGTCGCCATCACTTTTAAATAAAATTAGTTGACAAATACAGTCGATGTAAACTGGCACTTAATTTGGTGTCTTGCACACATTGGATGATGCAAAGTTTAAGTGCAAGAGAGCTTGTATCGTGTGAGTTGATAGCTAAAAGTAGGAGGTACATTCCGCTCAGTTAACTTATTAAAGTTATTCGACTTTAACAAATTTCCTCAAACTGTTTAATTTGTTTTGTATTTTGTAGGAGTCAGTTTACCTCAAACCTACTGTACATGTAAATGCTTGATTTTCAAATTACCTACACGAGCAAAAGTGGGAATATGCACGAATTAAGGGAATAATTTCCACTGGCAAAGCAGAAATTTCCCCAATTTGAATTTGCATTGCGTATACGAAATAGAAATTTCAGGCGAACTTATCTCGTAAGTAATTACACTTTTATTAATATTAAATACGGTTATTTTGGTCGTAATTAGGATATTACAACTTTTGATGTGGCCCGCTCGTTTTCAAGATTGTATCTGCTCCTCTTGTAACTGTATAGCGCTGTGCTACAATTTCTGCGTTAGCTTAGTCTCTATACAAAGACGTAACTAATTAAAATGACGCGGCGTTCAATGACCGTATCGCTTGCTTTATTTAAATTATTATAATGACTTTCTCATCGTCTCTTCGTTTTAATTGGATACATAAGACGCGATAGTTAGATACACAATATTCTTACTAATTACGCAATCCGTCTCTTTTATATACGCTGCATGCAAAGCATGTACACGCCTCCTCATGTAACTAGTTCGTTTGGGTTTAATGGAACACTACTGTAGATATGCAAAAGTAAACAGTAAACACTGTACACTCCAGTTTATTTGGACATAACATCTACAAACCGGAACTTTGAAGAGAAAACCTTTATTATCTTGACACTGCTTAATAAGTGATAGATCTATGAAGGAAATAAACGAACGAAATAAATTTTAATTTTAACTTTTCTTTGGTGATGAGAGTCAATAATTGAAAATCATTAGCAGAGTCGAAAACGCCTCGAACATCTATCATGGTCTGGTAGAAATTTTGAAATAAGGGCAATTAAGAAAGGTTTTCGCCCTACATTTATGTTTGGTTCACTAACAACAGAATAAAATCAAGGATCAGAGATGAAATTTTTGCGAAAAGTTGTGACCGCATAAAAAATGATGTAATACATGCAACACTCAAAACAACTTCCATCATAGCCAAGGTAGCACAAAAGCAACTGCGATGGTAGGGAAATTTACTTCGCATGGAAAGCGTCAGAGTAACGAGGATTATTGACCAAAGAGAGATATCAGTAAGGTCGGGGAAGGAAACCATTAGAAACTTTGTGCGTTCATATAGGTAGGCAATTGACCAACAAGGACCAATAAGATCGATGGGGTGCACACTAGCAACGGATAAGAACCAATGGAAAAGATAATAGCTCACTCTATAGCTATTATCTGCATTTCTTACAACTTCTTTGGTAGACTATGAGACACATATATAAGAACGCACTGTATTGTACTACATTATTATAAACCATGAAATTGGCAAATTGAAGGGAGTGTTTTTTCCATCAATACGTAAACTTTGATAAACCTCTTTATGAAACTCTAACTACTATTAATAATGGATTATAAAGAGCCGATTACAATATTTCAATGCTCTGGAAACATGTCGACATTACCTCCAAACATGTAGGGACAGTCACTTAAGAACAAAAACACGTCTAATTAATTACTTAAACCACTTCTTAGTCATCATGAAGTTTTTACATTTTAACGTAGTTTTCTTTAATTTTAGGGTGTTTTGTTAGAGTGAATGTATTTTGAGTATATACTTGATCTACATCTGCTTGATTACAAACTATTCACAACTTTTTTCAATGTAATGAATTAATAAAAAGAGACAATTAAATATATTGGTTTGCATCATTTCATGAGGTAATTACTTCAATATGCAGCACTGGATTTTATGGAATTCATTTGCTGTATATTACATATGTACATACATACACAAAAAAAAACAATATATTCAAGCACATCCATTTATTGAAATAATTGGATTTCTTTTTGTGCATATTCGGTATTTGTGAAGCTAACAAAATTATCACCATTCATTAATGAAAATCATTCCTTGATGACTCTACAGCTTCCTTCTTCTTCGAACATAAAAGCTCTCTTAACATCCACCAACCGAATCAGTTCATAATTGAATTTTATATAATTTAGTGAACCGGATCTAACAAATATGGAAAACATACAAAGCGCGTATTTCCGTTCCCTCCCTTGATTCTTATGTCAGCGTTTCCATTTCGCACGTTCTGGTATGCTAGACATAGTATTTACACGCACCTTTGAAAAAATCGCTTTTCGAATCGAAAGTTTAGCAAGTTAACGTCGAAATATTAAGAAGAAAATTACTAAAAATAAGTTAAAGTGTTTCAGTTTGATTCTCAATCGTTAGGAGATGATGGCAGAACCACCAGATTGGGCCGATATGAGCTACCAGATTGGCGCAAATTATATTTCCTATATTGCACCAAAATCAACACGAGAAAATTTTAGGAAAGGTTGCGAATTTTACTTAATCCTACTAAATATACTTTATATATCCAATATAACGAACACATTGTATCGATGTAAATTTGTTTACTCGAGACAACTTCTCAATAGTTTTCAAAAATATATTTTTAACATTAAAACTAAAGATTAGTCCTGGTAATACCGTTTTTTCCCTTTTCAATATGTTCGCGTAATATGATTTCTTTTTATCCTCGAACAACTTTGGTAACTGATCCTCCAGTAACTGATACGTCTGGAATATTTACTCAAAGATACAGTGTTAGTGATAACATTGACGTGAAGTAGTTACATACATTGTGTTGCGTGTGTGGCGCAGTCATAAAACGCTTTTCTCGATGTGAAAACTTAGAAGTAGTTTCAATCGCAAACCTTCGGGTGCCGTTTGTTCATACCTATTCTTTGCAGGTTTATTTCATCTATTATTTAGAGAAAGTTATGATAGGATGAATATATCGTTCTGCTGCATGATTTTTATTTTTTTTACGTTGTAATGGCAATTTTAAACTAAATATGAAACCAAAGCGGCATTAGCATATAAAGAGGTAAACATTATTAAAAGCACGTTTGATACTGAAAACACAGATATAGCAATAACTCCTTTAGATGTTAATGAACAATGTAGATGACAATTATGAAACCTAGATCATCGTAATGAAAGAAATTTCAACATATATAGCCCGAATTTTTGAAGCAAAATAAATGAATTTACCGAAAACCTTCCAGAAAAGACAAGAACTGCAAAATATATGAAGTAAGACGTCACTAATGGCAACAAGGTTATATATTGTTGGAAAACACAGTACAACAATGTAGACGTGAGAATTATAAAAGAACAGCAAAATAATTCAATCCATTACTCCGATATTCTGATAGATTTACTAATAACAAAAGAATCCACAGTTTCCACGTTGACATGATTGAGTATTGTTATGCTTTCGAAATATCACCTATTATCGCAATTTGGTTTGTGCTGCTCTTAGAAAAACAGATATCTAAGTCGAGTTATATTTTGGTATGTTAATATTTGTCTTTCCGAGTAAGTATATAGATGGATAAAACGTATGCACAAGAAAATACGGAGTTGATTGAGTCGCGAGGGAACACAATTCTTTCTAGAGTCCCTTCGCTGCCCTTCCGTTCAAGGACCCTACATCCCAAACTGAAGTATTTTATTGCATACGGACAAGAATAGCCTTTTTTTATAGAAGAAGGATAATGACTTTTCCTAAAGCAAAAAAGGAATAAAAGTGTTAAGTATCCGAGGATCCGTAAATTGCCTAGACGGTTATTGCTTATTATAGAAAAAAAGAACTACTTACTATTTTGGTGGAGGAGCCGGCATGTACTTCACAACGAATTATGATAACTTTTGCATGTATATAGTTGTGCTAAACATATCAACGATCATTGTCTAGCATACAACTTTTTATGCATCTTTAAATTTTAAGAGAAAAACTTGCGTAGGATGAAGTATAAAATGTAAAGAAGATAAATAGAAACACGAATGTCACGAATAGGTAATCGATGTATTAGTTATACACCTTACGGAATGTAAAATTCATTGAAAATAAACAGTGTTAAGGTAAATATAGAGAATATAGAACTAGTACGCGAAGAAAAAAAATCAACTCAAGTTTTAGGAGACGTAAAGTTTAAATTGAGCTTATGTCTAATCTCCGCCGCTCATCGATATCAACCCCGGAGGATTTAGATCCTGTCTATAGCAGGAAGTTTCAAACGTACTTTTTTTACTGTAAACAAATCACTTCTGTCAATATTGATCAGATGAACAATTCGTATTTGGCTACATGCAGACAGTGAAGATATTTGTTGTATTATACCTTGCGGAGCCTTCGATCTTGTTCAGTAGCACTTGTGCAAACAATCCAACCGTCACGTTTTACCGCGAACAGAATAATATTATGTATTCCGATCTCCAGCACATACTCATTTTCATGTTATCTTAAGTCGCGTGTTCGAATGTTGCTGAATGTGCTGGCACAACTTTACTTATTCTAGCTCTTACAGTAGAAAATTTAGGATGGAATCGCATTTTATTTCAAGGGAATTGCATTTGAAAGTTTAATCGTGATTGGGGAATACGCTGTAATATATTCTCGAAAAATTTAATCGAATACTAGTACTACTCTATATGGACAACAGTTTCACAAAATCTCAATTTTTCAAGTTAAGAACTTTCGCAGTTCACAACAAATTATTTACTATAAATACAAGATTTTAGTAATGTATATAAATGTGAATGCGTTAAAAAGCAATAAATAACAATAAGTATCTCCTTCCACAGGACTCTAGGGAGGACCCTAGACCTAAATTCTTTGTAAGCGTTCCAAAATGATCTAATATCAATCTCAGTACTACTGTGTATATCTTATCTTTTAACATTTACACCCGTACACCCTTCGTTTAACGTGTCCCTAAAAATAAAAATCCATCGGCCTCAAATCGGATGAACGCGCTGGCTAATGAATGGCTCCAGAACGACCCATCCATTTTTCAAGAAAGTGGTCGTCAACCCAGTTTCTAATTAGATTGGTTGAAAGTAGTCTGCATCTTTGTTAGTATTCTCCAACGATTGTAAAAGAAAATGTTGTAACATATCCAAATACTTGTGTTGATTTAAATTGTTGTCGAAAAAATGGAAAAATAATTTTGCTAATTCCACATCATGCATTTACTTTCTTCTCTCTCAATGCTGATTGTGCCGATTAATACGAAAACAGTAGCTTCATCCGAAAACAAAATTTTATGATGGAAAAATTGATCCTTCATGACATTTTCTCCAACGCAAGTACTAAATTCTAATCTAAACGCATTACTTCAAGGTCTTAGAGTTGGGTTTGATCTCATAGCTGGAACAGTTAATGCATCATCTGCATTGTATTGCTTTCTTTTTTCTAGCAAAAGAACCAGTTTCATCAAAATTTTTGGCAAGTTTTTACAAAGAATTAATAACCATATTAATGTCGAACAAATTTGATTTAACATAAAATTTGTTCGATATGAGATATCATCAATTCCACAAACTTAATTAACAAAATTTCTCGTTGCTATGTTACTATAATTGCGATAGTTCATGATGTGATCAGTTAAATCTGATAGAAGTAAATGATTAAATGTCAACAGAATTTCAATCTAGAATGATTATCAACTGTAATTTGAAATTCTTGAAAGTAAGCAATCACCTTTTCAACATCTATATGTAATTACTGGATTTTAAAATAACACATTTATTATCCAACAGGCTTAGGTCCAATAATAGGATAATACAATTAACGTAGTATATACACAAATCATAGAGGAAAGTAAACAAATAAAAATAAAAACATACAGATAAAAAGATTAGTTCCCTCTTGTTCCCGCCTTCCTTCTTTCTACCTGAACAAGTCACATCTTCTAGCTGCCTTTCAAAGCCTGTAAGTAGAGCTCGTTTCATAGTATTTGTCCTTCCAAATGGAAGAATGGAACAAGCATCGAATCTTGAATTAAATCGTGGCACCAGAAAGTTAATGTGATTTCTAGTGGTTCTAAGTCAAGCAAAAGCTTCATAAAGCACAACCTTTTTTCACAAATCAAATCGATGGAATCAAATCCGTAGATACATTATATATAGGGTACTCCATTTCAAATGTTAAGTTATTTTCCGTATAACTGGAAATCTTACATTATTAAAAATACGTTGGTTTAATAGCGCATATCGGCTTTCGCTATATATTTTCAATGTATAATTTTTCGTACATCGATCGATGAAGTTCACAGTGGCATCCTGTCTATATTTATTTAGGCTGCCGCAAGGATAACCAAGCTGACATTCCAGAGAAGCTTTCTTGTGCATTTATTAGAACTTTTTCGTATTGCAAACACAGTTTAAACACCTAGCATAGATGCGAGTCAGTGCCTCATATATGGGACATATTTTGTAATATATTAATTGCTGAAATTACCATTGGCCAAATAACATTACCACGTTAATTCCGTAGCACCAACTTTACTATTAAGTAAAGTAGTAGTAAGTAATTAGTGAATAGTAAGTGTATTTTAAGGAGCAAATTATTTTCATTTTGCTAAAAACTTCTATGATTTGGGTAATAAGTACAATTCCAAGATTATTAAATTCTAAATAATGTGTGCACGATATAATAAGAATATATAGCATGCTTATCATTTACTTCGACGCCCGTAACGGTTGTGTACGTCTATATGCAGTGAACTTGTTAACTGCAGAGCTAAAGTAGGAAGAGTGAACCATTGCTGAAGTTACTCCATCCTCTTCGACAAGCTACAGTATTATTACGAGTAAACACAAACGTACAACAATTATCATGATTTGTTATCCACATTGTCGTGCTCTCATAAAGTTATATAAACCAAAACCAGAAAACATCCCCGTTTGTATAACATAACGAGCTTTATACAATACTCGGCGAATCATTTTTCTTCGGAAAGACGAACAATGTCTGTGCGCATTGAAGTCAAAATGTCAAGATGATTAAACTGACACACATGTACAATTACTGCTACGTAATAACACAACAGCCGCAAACGTTAATATAACTCTGAGATTGAGCTTTAGATACCAGACGGTATTGCAGTAATAGTGTGGTAATAAATCGAATAACAATGCAATTAATACGATATACATACATACACATGCCGAATAGATATTGTGTATAGCATCGTGTTTACTTCAATTAAATTAGTTACGACGTCTCATCCATTAACACCCTGTGTTCTGTACATTATGTCATTTGCATTGAGATTATGTATGAGAATGTTGTATAGAGTTCGTGTGCGCTTTTTAATTAAAGTGTGCAGTCGTTACCTTTCAAGCTACTCTCGTCTAACGTTATTTTATCCGAGCTGGTACGTAATATATATGTAACCATTCCTTACGACGAAATTAAATTTATTTTTATGCCTAAACTAGTGTACATTTATTTAACCCTAAAGTTATATTAAAGAAACATTGCAGATTAAGCAGAATTAACAATAATTATTAATTATGTATCTTCTTGGCGTTCGGAGCCTAATTCGCCTTTAAAGATTATACGACAGCTGGTATGGACCAATTCATACCCGTTCATTTACTATCCGTCCATCAACCTTTAAAACTTCAAGAAAATGTGCTGTATACATACATTTTATCATGTTACCGGTGATATTCCGGCCTAGTAGGACCAACATTGCGTACATGTGCAGTGAATACAATGGCATTGATAGCACATACGTACGTAATCGCTAACATGAAAGCAAACAGATTATTACTTTGGAAAATACACAGTGGCGTAGCCACGAACCGGTGCAAAAATTGCCACTCTATTATATGTTATTGAAGAGAAGGTTGTAGGTGACTAAACGAAGAAAATGCTAAAAAGTATGAGAAAGCAGTAGTAGCCTAAAGGAACTATTGTGTTCCAAAAAGAATGGAAGCATCAGCCGACACAACGGACATACTCTTTCACAGAATTCAAAATACAAACGAACTTCATAGTCTCATAACTGATTTGAAAAAATCGAGTTTTCAATAAAAAAAAAAAAAACAGTTTAATTAGGGACGGGATCATCAGTGCTAGAGTAAGAGGATTTGTCATTGGATAAATACATAAAGTTACGAACTAGCAGAAAAGCATTTGAAAACATTTCAACGGAAATTAGATCAGCCCATAAATACCATTGTTAAGAATAATACTAGTACAAATCTTCAGTAGAGATTACGGCACGATATGATTACGCCTCAACAGCAAGCATCGAAACAGTAACCGCAGAAATATACCAAATGAAAGAAGATTTTTAAAAAGACTGTAACTTTTTAAGGAAAAGATCATTTCTCACAGGTTCGTAGACAGAAAACTCAGTAAGAAGGCGCAGCATGCCTGTACTTACAGGCGCAGCATTCCTGTATAAAATATTGGTAAAAATGAATAAACTAAGTAGTAAATAGAGCATAGACATTTTATTTGTTGAAAGCGGTAAAATGTTAAAATTCAAATTAATACCGGAGCAGGCTGTAAAGTAATTAGAATTTAAATTAATTAAATGATTTGATACATGATTAAACATTTAATTTATTTAAATCTATTAAACCAGATTGGTCCTGATAACTGAGCTTTAACTAATTATAACGTAATTGAAATTCCTTTCATAGGTATTGTTTACATTATAATGTAAGATGAATAACATTCAATAGATTTAATGTACAATATGTGAAGTGAAATAGTAACAATTGGTCAAAACAACAAGTCAAACTAATCAAAATAGTACAGAATGAAAAGTTACGTAAATAAAAATTAAAGGTTATCAAAAGTAAAATTAAACCTCGTAAAAAGCAGCCTTTTAAATTACAAAACGCACCATTGGGAAGGTATATTTATTTGCGATTGCTTTAGGGTATTGAAGCAGCTCCCGAGACATTCCGGTAAATTTCAAAAAATATTTTTAAGGACATATGTATAAAACATCGAAGTATATATGGGAATTAATAACGTAATATAAAAAGCTTAAAATTAGATTCAATCAAAAGTTTAACTCCTAGGACATGTGTTTATAAAAGATAGAGAGGAATAGAATAAAGTCAATAACAAAATGGAAACTCTTAAAAATGCCAAGGAAGTTGATCGTTCTTTATGAATTGTAACATATCCAGCACCATATATTCCTAAACTTTCTGATGCGGCATTGCCAGCAAAAAATGGGAATCCGTACATGAGAAAATTTTTGACCAACGAGAAGCAATTTTAGCACAAAGTCTGATATTACAACACTATTTTACGAAGAAGGAGTCAGCGTAGATGCTAGTGGAACAAGAGTGAGCTTATGTTTACTTCAGAATAATTGGTCGGTAGCATATGCATCCCGTTCGTTGTCATCAACACAAGGAGCATGGATCCAAATAGAAGAAGAGAGAGAATTCACAGAGAAACCTCCAAGAATTCTTAGAAGACTCCAAAATATGTGATTCTGTCTACAACCATATGATATTGATGTTAGCATATCTCAATGATAAAGCCAAAGAAGTTTTACACATTTAGACTCGAGTGCATTACTGATAAATGAATACACGACAGACTTCATGAGTGACAAAATGTAAAGATATGCTGAACACAATACTGAAATTAATTAAAAGCGAGTATTCCTGTACTGGTATCGCCATGCACTACTTACAGACCTGACGTCTTCGAATATAATTGATTGTTACTTAAAAGCAACTGTGTAGTGGTACCAAAATTTAGGAAATTGGAAGAAACTATATACAATAAGACGCATTAACGGCTTAAGAACTATCAACACAATTCAATGGAGGGCTCCAACAGAAAACCAGACTTTCATATATATCAACTCAACACCTTAGATAGAAGATATAAGAACAGCAAAGAGTCACCAAAAGGGAAAATACGCAGAGAAGGAAAATGTGTCACTAAACTAGAATTACTATAAAAACAATCTCGATACGGTAGACCAATTAATACCTCTTTTCTCTTAAGATACCTTCATGAGTGTTGTTAAGTTTGTTATATACTAATACACGCCAAATATAAAAGGTTCCCAATCTCAATCTTGCCAGCATCTTCTTAGAGAAGTAAAATTTCAAGAAACTGATCTTTCTTCTTATCCAAGTCATAGACATACCCCATTTAATACTTCCAAGCAGATATTTACTTGATTTCAATAAATGTCTTCGGCACCTTTGGATATTTATCGAATTTACGCACACAATTTTTTTAATATATAATTCTAGGTAACAATATTAACAATTTATATCAACAATAACTGGTACAAGAGGTTGTTGAAAATTAACTAAGAGTCCTTTACCATTACAGGAAATTTCAAGACTTTAACATGCGAAAGAGAGCGCTGAAATTATAAGTACCGATTAGTGTAGAGCTAACAGAGCCATGAACGTATCTGTGGCTCAAACGGTTTCAAGTTGACCGTCCTCGTCAGCTTTTCAAATGAAATGAAATATTATCAGGATTGCGTACCTAATTAAATTTATAACGCGATAATATCTTCGGTTTAACTGAGGCGTGTTGAGTTTAACTAGTGGAAAGCGATAAAGTACAAAATATCTAAAAGGTGGGCTATATCAAGTTTGTATTTACGAAACTGTCGGCAATGCGAAACGCTGAAAAATGTTGAAGCGAAACATTTTAGGAATTCGATATTTTAGATATATGGTAGCATGTATATACCGTCGTAAATTCGAAGATGCTACGAATACTTTATTCAAGTTGTGTGCAAGCCTTGTTTCAATTTAGAGTCAATATTTTCCGAGAGTACAACGCGAATCGGATGACAATAAGTAAACTCGGGTTATTTTTCAAAGTGCTCGTGCATTTGATTTCATTTTACATGCACGAAGAGATATTGAGAAATGTCGACAAACCGTATATTCTTCGATCCGCCGCTGCGCAAAACGCATATCCGACGCTAAATTATATATTCAACTCTAATAGGAAAGGATTCACTTTATTTGTAATTTGAACTCTTGCGCTTATGGTACAGACTGAAATGATAAATTGTTATAAAGTAAAATAGATTTTCCGTCGATTTAAAGGAAAATAGTTCCTGTAATTCGAAGAACTGCAGTAACATTTCGCTATAAGTTTTCTCCTATAAAGAAAATGAACAAATAAAAAATAGGAAACCGACACACTGCATAAATCTATGGTTGGAGTTGCATTTGTAATATACTGTAACGTTATAAACGGGAGAAAGTTCGATTTTCTATCGTCACGCGTTCCGCACACACAATCCAGCGTATTTTTAACTTACCAAACTTGACATTCGGTTTGTAATTAAAACTAGAATTTAAACACTAGAATCTTGGACTCGCAAGACACTTAAACGAGAAGATTTCATCCCAGAGATAAATTAAACTAAGAAAGCCAAGAAAGTTAACGATCAATTAGGACATACCTTTAAAGTGAAAATATTTAAATTAAGTTTTTTTTTAATTATAAAAGGAAACAGTGGATAATCTGCAATTTGAGGACACAACTTAAAGATAAACCTTATGATCTTAGACCTTTGACTTTACAGGCAACCTTTGAACCAACATTTACCATTTGACTAGTCAACTTCTTAACAGATTGTTTAATTGTAAGATTACGGGATACTACTGAATTTATTCTTTACATATTTGTGGGGAAGTATCACGTGAAAAGTGAAGATTTACGATGCGAAGAAAATGGAAATGGATAGAGGATAAGTTATTTACTTGTTTCACCGAGATCATCATTGGAAGGAGATATTTTAAGAAATAAAAGATATACAAATAAAGATATAGATCAAAGAGGGTCATTCAAATTGAGGTCTATGTAGAATTGAAAAAAAAAAAATTGAGAAGGAAAAAAGAAGCTATAACTTTCTCATTTTCTTTACAGTTTCGACTTTATGGTGTTTTCATTGCATCATCTTTAAGGAAGCACATAATACTTCTACGAATCATTTCTTATTTCCTCCAAACCACAAGTTAAATCCTTATTTTTGTATCCTTCTGAAAGTTTAATCTCAAATAAAACGAACTGCAGGCTGAATTTATTGGACTCACTAGTACTTCCCATCGTCCATAAAAATATAATAAGGTTATCGTTGTAACATATCTTTCAACATCTTTCAATGTTACCTTCAATTGATGGTTAAGTGGAACGCAGCGAATATATTCGAATCTCCCATTTAATTTTTTCTTTTTGTAGTTATCGGTAAAGGACTCATTCGTTCAACCAGAAACGACGCTATTTGCATATCGAAAGATACATTGCTTTGATAGACGAAATGGTGACCGAACTCCCAGATAAGAAAAGCTAGTCTCTATAGTAAGTATACATACGTGGATAAAGTTTAATTAATCAAGTTTCTCGCGTTCAAAATTATAAGTAAGATAGAGGAAAACGAACCAATTTTAAATAAACGCGACGAACAAAAATACCGGTTGTTAGTCTTAATAAAAATAACAAAAACAAAACCGATTAATACGTGAATGAAAAATTCAATTATATGGTATAATGTACAAGCATCGCGCTGACTCTTAAATAAAATTTCATACATAATTCCGGACACGAGTTGGGAAAATCACAATGGCCGACTACTGTGTTTTCGTCGCATTAGCATAAAATGTGATCCAATTCAAATTTGAATTTTAAAGTTGTTGCCCGGATAAAAATTATATGATATCGGCGGAGTAATGTGCACGCTGAATATTCCGTCTATCTCTCGAGATACGATTCGGATTGCGACCAGTATTTTAAAGAGAACTGCTGTTGACAGAATATAACTTGAATTGTTGACATTTTACGATATCTGCGAGTTTTTCCGCAGAATACGCGAATCGAATTGTGAACTCTAAAACGGTCGTTTTATGAAATGAAACCTATTGTAATATGAGCAATATTTCGCAAACTTTTATCATGTTTCATATCGAAACGACATGCACATTGTGGTGGTCGCTAACGTTTGCTGTATATTTCATTACGATTGTGATCTAGTTTCGTTGGGCGAATATCTATAAACTACCTTTGATCCAGTTTAATTACTGAAAAAAGAATCCAAAGAGGTCGTACGTTTAATCTTCCTTGTCGATCACAGGGTTTTTTTTATTGACCACAACGTTAACTATGACCAAATTTTAATTCAAATATTAAATTAAAAAAAAAACACCCCATTAACATTACCTTGTGGAGGCTAATCAAAGTCAATAATGTGAATTTTCATTATTTTTTTTTGTCATAACACAATACATTTTATATGGAATCAAGCAGTCTAAATTCACAATGTCTTTCCATAACATCAGAAATTAACGTCGTTGGGGGAAAATCTATTATATTCATTTAAAACTCTTTGAGGTAACTGAAGGAGAGTGCTCTGAAGAGAATGAACCGGCAAATTAGCTGGAAAAGCAAAGGAGAACAATCGCACAAGATTGCAACATTAGAGTAAGTGGGAAGAAAAACAAACACAATCCATTTATCGTAGTGTTATCGTAAAAATAAAGGCAGGAAGTTGCGACTAGTATTTCACTTGATCGTTCACTTGTTAGAACATATCAATCCACATGAAATCAAGTATTTGAATTCTGAAGCACGGAAATCTCAGCACATCAAGTCGCTGAAACTGAAAGCTCACTTCGTCGGCTAAACTAAGATCTTTAGCAGTAACACTATCCAGATATCCAACGAATTAATGTAAAACTGCGGTAGCCTTTAAGGTTACGCTAGATTTAAAGAAGTTAATTCGATTACATTGAAATGTATTGGATTTTGAGTATTTCCACGACCAATCTAGAACGCAAAATTAAAATTCTGCTCCACACAGAGCGCGCTTAAAGCAAGGAGGAGATCAAAAGAAGGCACTGATATTCGTGTAGTAACACGATTAGTGGACAAGATGCTACCGTTCAGTAAATCTCAATATTCATAGAACTATTGATAGGACAAACAACTATAAAGTAGTATACAAACTAAGTGGAGCTATAAATCAAGTTAACTCAAGAAGATTTAGAAGATAAGTCTAAGGTTAGTTTGCCAGTGAGACGCTCCGAACACTTACTTAGCTAAAGTTAAATCAGTTCTAAGCGATGTTAAATGCTTACATTATTACAATGCATGCTTTTACAGTCACCATAATACTAACATTGAGAACATGCGCGCGTCTAAACTAATGTTAACAAAAGAATGTAAAAAAGATTCGCGAAATATTATTTTACAAATCAAACCAAAACGTACAGCAATACTTTTCCTTTCTCTCTGAAAAGTGCTACTTCTGCTTCATTATATCAGCTGTAGCGGACTTCGTTGCCAAACAAGGAAGTAACAGTAAATTTGCTTCTCAGAATTTATAGTGAACATGTTTTATTAATACACAGCCTGGAAGAAGGACAATGCTTCAGTTCTACACAAAACCTACGCTATATTCCACTATTACGTATTTCTTTTCCGTTTTACTTTCATTTTCAAGTACATGCTCCTTTAACTACTCCAATTTGTCTTTTTCCTTGCTCCTGCTTGGTCACACACTAATTTAAATATTACGTGCAGAATCTCAGTTATTCACTAATCTAAGAAGCGGAAATTCCTCATTTTAGCTCTCCTCGATAACTGAAAAGAGCACAAACATCTGGAGATTTAAATCTGTCTTTAATTAACTCCTCATCGTCACACAGCCCTCGAGAGAAGAATCTAAAGATGCGCTCTCCTTCTTCAATTATTAATCGGAAGATCTTAATTAAACATTATTATGTCTTCTGTTTGATCCGTTTTTGTCTTAAACTAAATGCACTTAACTTATTATTTGCCTGGAGCTAACCCCCTACCGCTCGCTCTCGCTTCCACTCCAATACTTCGCTTCTGGAGACAAGGATTGGTAGGCTAAAATTGAGACGGAGCAACCGCTGACAATGTGTATTATTATCGTTCGCTTTTCGGTTTCGTGTTTTCAATTATTAGGGAAAAAAGGATTACCAAGTGCGACGACAGCCTTTGTGACAAATTTTGCCTCAAAAAGGGAACGGGATTAAATCGAGAAAAGCTAATTAAAGATTACAGAGCGTAAAATGATTTGGGCTTTAATACTTTTTAATATTTTTTTATAAATAACCTTGCGCTGTAGAAATTTGAGTTTCTTTGAAATCGCTACTGCGCGAATTTTCTGAAAGGATTGCTGGAAGTTTAAGGGTATAATAAGATTTATTATACGGAGTGATATAAAATAGTCAGCGTTCTAAATTTTGGTGGCGACAAAGGCTGTTTTAAAAAATAGAAATTATAACTGCTTGTCGGTCTATCTTAAAATTGAAATATATATCTCTATAGCGCTAATTCACTAGCTCTTTATAGATAATTGATTTTTAAGAAAGTAAAATTGGGTAGCTATTTAAAAATTTCGTGAAAATAGAATTAATATGTATTTATTATAATTTATCGACTGTTCTGCATTAATCAAATGACTTGTGTGGCGTGAAGTGTGCTAATACTTTAGTGTTTGTCGTGCTAATCTACGGTCGCTGCGATCATTATTTAAATCATACTTGAGAGGCGATTTAGTTAGTGTTGTAGTTTAGCAGCAGAATTGGTATAACATCAGCTATTAACAAACCTTAACGAAAGCATGCAGAATTGTTGAATATGACAACATAATGAATATGGAAATACAAAATATAAAATAATATATTGTGGCCGTTAAACGGAACGGTAAAGAGAAGCGTATGTTCAGACGGGAGGACATACAAATGCTATAATTTATGGTTGTCGGACTGCCAGAACGGTATGTTACTGTGTGATACACTCTCCAGCTTTCCATAACATCATATTTTATATCTATTTGCGGTTAACGCAGCTGTAACAATGAGGACCGTATGGTGTTAGCACTCACGATAAACTGACTGTAAATTACGTACTTTGTCTTTTCTAGTCAACGTATGTTCTCGTGTCTTCCGATACTTTAGAAGCGGCTCACGTCTTTAGATTTTTCTGAAGGGTGCGTGGAAAGCTATCTAAGTGTGCTTATAGAAATAGATATATAATATTATACTTTCGGAGTACATTTTCTTCCTATATATCCCAGAGTCACGTGCGTGCTAAATGACTGTATTACCGATAGGGTTTGTTACATTTATTTCGCTTTTTATTATAGACTGTTGGAGTTAAACGAAATGTTCTATGCGAAGATAAAAATCTCTGTCTTTGATTGTACTTTCAACTGTAACTTAATTTAAACTTTATAAGTCCACGACGTACTTATAGGTTTAACGTTTTGTGCCGATGCCCTTGTCAAAATATGTATACCACATAAAACAGGCATAGAAATGAAACCAACTCTTAAGATAAATCTCGCAATGTGAAAGTCACATTTATTAAGACTGAATCGTAAGAACCATCAAACTGGAGTATGTATCATACAAAAAAATATGAAATAAATAATGAAGACCTTCCTGAGGTCCTAAATTCCTAAGTGCTTATTGCCATGCATCTTTCCAAAACGCGGGAATAAGGATTGATACTGCTATTCTCATTTCTCGCTCCATATCATCGTCCATAATAGGTTGTCGTAGAGGGAATGAGGATCGTTGCATCCTCTGAACATGGAGCTTGGCTCTGGTTAGAGACAAAATGTCTTTATAGTATGGCCGGTAATCTGGTCTACTGAAATAATGTTTATAAACTTTCTGAAGCTTTTGGAATACATCATGATCCCAGTTCTTGGAGATTATTCATAGACTCATCAAAGACCAGCTTAAAAGCAGTTTTGTTGCAGAATGGAAACCATCATCCTTCTATTCCGATAGGTCATGCTGCTTCTATGAAAGAAACCTACGAAAATCTGAAAATGTTATTAGAAAAGATAAAGTATAAACACTATTCCTGAAATATTTATGCAGATTTTAAAGTAATTGCAATTATTTTGGGTATGCAATCTGGTTACACCAAATACTGTTGCTTTTTATGTCTTTGGGGCAGTCATGACAGGGAAAAACATTAACATAAGCAAAAGTGGCCAGTACGACAACAGTTTATACCAGGTAAAGACAATGTACATCAGCCTCTAATAGAAAAAGAAAAGATCATAATACCACCTCTCCGCGTGAAACTTGCGCTCATGAAAAACTTTGTAAAGGCGCTGAATCTCGGAGGTGAAGGTATTAAATACCTTCGTGAAAAATTAACACAAAGGAAACTGAAAGAAGGTATTTTTGTTGGACCTCGGATACGAGAAATAGTAAATGGCGAAATCTTTGAAACCAAACTAATAGGGAAGGAAGAAACAGCTTGGCTCTCCATGATACAAGTTTTCACGAATTTCTTGGGAAACAAAAGAGCTGATAATTATAAAAGTTTAGTAATGGATATGTTAAGCATTTCACACTGCTGGCTGTAATATGTCCCTTAAAGTGCACATTCTATATTCTCACTTGGATTTTTGTCTGGAAAATATGGGCGACGTTAGCGATGAACACAGTGAGCGCTTCTACCAAGACATCATATGAATGAAAAAACGGTATCAGGGGAAGTGGACTCCTGCTATGTTAGCCGATTATTGTCGGATGTTAAGAAGAGATGCTGTAGATATTGTTCATAAGAGACGAAGCAGTATTACTCCACATTTCTAATTATAATAATTTGAAATATACATTAAATTATGATCTGATCTAAAAAACATTTTCATTGAAATATAAAAAAAATCGAGCTAACTTGATCTTTTACCTTTTATTAAAATAAATATTTGTATGTTTTCTATTAAAATTAATATAAATTATTTTATGGCAAAATCAAAATTTGAAATTTGTTGGCAAGTGTAGTCAAAACTACACTAAACCATTAGAAGTAAATTTTGTTTTCAGACAAAATGTCGCAAGAGAGTTCAATTAGAATCCCTTCTTCCTACGAAGTGAATTCTTGTGAAGCTTGAACACGGAAAGGATCTTGGAATCATGCAAATTTTCCGACGTCGTCTTTCTCGATGTGTCTTGAAAATCGGTCATCGAAGTTTGAAGGATTTTCCTTGAAAAAGGATAGCAGGCCTTATGAAACGAGACCATGTATCTATGCAATTCAAGAAAACAATGTCGACCACCATCCTCATCGATTTTTCTTATCCACTACTGCAGCCTTTTCCTGAACACCGCCTCTTTCTCCCGAATTTTAAAAATGTGCATGTTATTGCCTTACAGAGACAGATTCGCGGGATAAGGCGTCGCCACATGAAAGTCAACGTGAAATGCAGTAGTGATACAAAAACGTGTGTTCAACACCTATTTCCATGCATAGCTGAAAAATTCATGCTTCTCGAAAGCCTTTTCTTGGGCTTTCGAGAAGCATGTCTCGAAGGTGTCAGGTGATAATTTATGCTAATGGAGGACGCACGTTATTAATTGCTTCACAATTCTTCAAACAACTTTATGCAACACATACACGGAATTGTAATTAAATTAATTGTTATTATTTCGACAATGGTATGAAATATTTGTCTTGTTTCTTCAAACATATTCGAACAAAATGTGACTTTTTAAGATAAAGTCTATAAAGTTTCTATTTTATTACAGCCGGAAGTGTTGAGTTGAATAATTAACAGTGTCATATAAAAATCTACGACTACTTTACCAATTCTAAGTTACCACATTGTTAATCATTGATTTTTCTATAAGTACCCTTGCTAACACAACAAGTACGAATCCTCGCAATTCTTTGCCAGCTTATGTCTGGTTTATTTGCATACGGCCCTAAACTACTACTTGGTAATATTAGCTCGTTAAAATTTAAACGGTTTACTTTTAACCGAGCAGTAGTGCCGTATAATTCAATTGCCTACGGTACCGCATTATCATACTGGAAGAGTACAGGCTTTTCACGTCCATGTAAAGATTTATGCTATCGCGATAATTTTAAACAGTAGCACATCCCTCACGTATTTTATTGTCTGCATAAAGTTTTCCCCGGTACTTGCACAGGCAATGCAAGCGCTAATTCGGTTCACATTCGTTAAACTGCTCTGCATTAAATTAACTCAAAACGAGTAATTTGCCTCCAACAATGTTACTACCTACCGTTGAAAGGTCGGAGCCCGAAGAACGGGAGAAATCAGGGTGAGCAAATTTCAAATGTTGGTAATTCCTCCAAGATTTATGTCTAAACCGTTCGTTAATTTATTGTATTTGAATCACTATTGTTCACGGATCGTAACGTTTAGTACCTGAAGTTAATCGCTTTGAGGCCCGGTCGAAATGTACAATGCCCGACGTGTTATGAAATTCGGGCAAACAATTATAGTTTCGTTCCGCGTGTGTTTCTAGGGGAAACAACGGGCTAGACAGTTGTAATAACCGTCTTAATTACAAATGAAAAGGAGTCCGTTTACTCTAAGCTTGTGTACCACCAGGACGATATTACGGTTACACCGTTGGAGATACAAAGTGAAAAGAACCAACGAAAATCTTAATTAACGGGTTTAGTTTGCTAGAAATTCACAAATATATGTTTACCAGGCGTGTACTTATGTCTACATTGTCTCTTACCTTACATCTGAGTTTTTATCATTATTATTTGTATCGAAAAGTACATATTATAAGAAATGAGTGGTATTGAATGTAATAATATAAATTCTGTAACCTACCATTCCGTAGCACACGTAGTGAATAAGAAAATGGAACGGATAATGTCAGGACAGTAACTGTGGACATATCTTCAATACAAAGCAAAACCAAAGTCTTCCACTTTATCAAAATACTTCAAATTGCAAGCATTTTGAAACGTTTATTATCACGTTACGAATCTAAAAGTCTGAAATATTGTTCAGACAAATAAGTTCATTGGAAAAGCTGATAGCAATATCTACTTCGCAATAAAAGTATGTAATGTATTCAGGTCTTCAGGTCTTATATAGTTTGAGTTGTACAATAAGTTGTCTTAATAGTAGGTTGCGTAAGTGAGGAACTGTTTAAAGTTACGTATAAGAAACGTAACATTAAACAGCATGAATAATATTTCGAATGTACAGCTAGTACATAGATTAGCCGTAATAGCAAAGACAAAAAATACTATCTATCAAGCCTTCTTTCTTACATATAACATGCAATCTTGGCATTGGCATGGCGCAGTCTAAGGCGTCAGTACAATTGAAAAGTTAGATAAAGTGACTGCATCTTTTCTCAATCCGTTCAATTCTGAGCTATAACGGGCATTGCTGCCGACGTTCCAGCATTTAACATTTGGCTAATACAGATAGCGATAAAGTGCCCAAAAGGATGGAAATCATTGCTATAGCTAAGGATTTGAGTGTTTCGCAGGTCACAATGCGCTAATGTTACTAATTGTGAATCTTATGAATTCCCTGAAGAAGAGACAAGAAATTGGGAAAAATTGGTTTAATAGCTTCAATAGTCAATAGAACGGCTCCGTGGCGTAGTGATAAGATGAAGCAAAGTTAAGGATCGTGTGTTCGAGCCCGATAGCTCTTATTGAGTCCGAGTTATCGTAATTAATTGTGAACGAGGCCATGGAACACTTCATACTGAAAACTTACACAGTAAAATATTCCTGATATTATGACAAGCTTGGAAAAAGTTCATACACCTCGTTAGGCCGTCTCCACAGAAAAAAGTTATCAAATGTGATTGATTAGCTTAAGTTATGTTTTTGTATCATTCTATATATGTAGTAATTTGCAATAAGGTATGATATTTTTCTAAGGTTAAGTGTCGATTGAGTCTGAGTCAACAAAGTCGCTTAAGCGTTGGTTGACAATCAAGAAATGATAATCAAACTACACTTTGTTGTTTGTGTTGGTTGGTAGTAAACACTTGAGTGATATAAACAAGTCGATGTTGAACCGATTGAGTTGATTTTGGGGCATTGATTGAAGGCATTTGTGAGCGGAAAAATATATTTTTCCTAAAAAATATAGAAAAACAATATCTTAACAAAAAAGAAAGAAACTTTCTAAATAATTTTCGTCGAAACTCGCCTGTTGTTAAATTTCTTATATTTTCTTGTTTATTTCGTTACAGGAATGCCAATCTAACAGCTTAGTATTCCTATGTTAGTCTAATGATGATCGTCTGCGATGTTACAGGTGGCATTTAAGAGGTAGGTTATTGAAAACAGCGTGACTAGCGATTATTCCGCATAAAGTAATATTAATTGAGTCCTTTTTTACCAAAAATTTCAATCAAAAACTGTATTATTTCTAAGAAAGCTAAATTCAAGAAGTTAGAAGAGTGAACTTGGAAAGGATTTTTACACCAGAAGAACTTAGAACGTCAATTGGTAAGGAACAAAAGATGATTTTAAAGAAGACTTTTGAAGAAAATTTTCAGATTTCTTTTAAGAATTTTCCTCTCACATTGAAGAAAAATAAATGTCTTAAATTAACTACTTAGTGAATGAATTGATTTTTAGTTATATTAAACGCCAGCCTCTTTACCGAACTTGTCAAAATAATTGACTTACATCAAGTTAAATAACATTTTATTTGAACAGTGAGTGAAGCAGTAGTTTAACCCAATATATTTCGTTCTGTAATTTAACCTGAATGTGTATTCTTCTTTCAATCAACTAACTAAAATTTTTAAAATATCTCAATGTCGACCTAACTCCCTCTAACGTTCACTAAGCGTTTTATGGCTCTTCATTGAAACAAAACACTAAATTTATTATTGATTAGAAAAATTGTTGAATGAGCTACATTATTTGAAATGTTTGAGATATTCTACGAGCAACCAAATCACATTACTAATAAGCCACTAAAACTTGCAGTTCGTTAAATGCATTTCGTATTGGCTCAAACATTTCTTTTTCTCAGCGCATATAAAGAGGAAATACTTAATTAAACTTAGCTTATATCGATGAACGCAGTATACAAAGCACTTGAAGTAGCATGTTACTCGCAAGGGGCTAAACCCTAGACTGAAATTCGACATATTCAGGAAAACTAAGACATTAGCTCTTTGTAATAATCACGTTTTCAACAACGAAAGCTCTCATACGGTGCTATTCTAACAAACGTAAATAAAAGCTTAAATCTAACTATAAATCCTCGTGTACTGAAAAAATAATAAATCGTGTTCGTTAACTTCGCTTTGTTAACGTAGCAAAAAATATATATTAGCTAATGAATTTATTACAATAATGAACCGTTTGCTCTGCATGTGTATATACGAAAGAATACAATAAGCAGACATTTACTGAAGCGATAAAATCGCTTGTTGGACTTATTTTTATTAAAAAAAAATGTTGCATTAATGCTCTTTTTTATTCAATATGGAAGATAGCATTATTCAATATAATAATTGAACAAAATAATTTTGGTTGTTATCCCAAATACTAACCAAACATGTATGATATAGTTATATTTTATTTATATGAAATCGTACGCAAGCTGACGTATTTTAATTGGAATTTAGTGTTTATTTTACGAGTAGATATATTTCAACCCTTCCACTAGAACCACACCAACTCAAATCTGTATTTTCCGTTCCGTAAATCTATATCGCATTGGATATGTTCAATACGCCGTACAATAATTGGCATGAAAACTAATTATTTTAAAACAAACATCATGTTTACTGCATGCAGTTATCAAAAATTTAATCAGCTAGAAATTTTTGTTTTGTTGATGTTTATTCTACCTGCAAATACGTCTACCTTTTACACAGTGACTCTAGTGATAGACTCCTAATAATGGTAGTATTCATAACTAGTCACATTAAGCCTGGCAGGTGCTAGAAATAGGATATCATAACTTCCCTCGAACCGTTAAACTACGATTGAATGTTCTCTTTCGCAAAGAACTTCTGCTTTCGTTCTACTGGAGAGCTGCTTTGAAGGATCTAAGAGTATTTGTTAGAAGTCATTGGCGAAATCAGGAAAAGCAATCAACATCGTCGCATCGTGCTGTATCGTGGCAATAATAATTCTCACAGGGCGCATGAAATCATTGGGTATTTGAAGGAAAGAGCCCCAAATTAATGTATCGTCGCTCGTATCGTCAAGACTTCTGTTTGTTCTGGAATGTCGCCCAAAAAATACGTTGACAGCACCTAAACAAATAGAAAACAATTTATGGCCACCCATTTTCTTTTTGTTCCAATGTTTTTATGTTAAGCTGGAGTTTTTATTACTAAAGTCTGGGAAGTGTAGCGCACTAGGAAGTAGAACATGATTGTTCGATAACAACCAAGATTTTAAAATACCCATCTCTCTTTAATTCCAATCAAATAAAAGAAATCATCCTTTGGAATTAAAAGGAGTCACTTATTTTAAAATGTCTGGATCGTCCTATCAAACATCAAACCACGACCATTTATGATTCATCATTTTCCGCTGTATCAATTCAAAAATAAGCGGCTGATACCCAAAGGGAGCTTTCCATTGATTACTGAAACACCTTCATAATTTGTCTAAATATTTCAGGAGTTCCTTTTATCTAATAAGGGTCTATAGATATTCGATAGGCAAGAAGATCGGGCGACTGCTATCTTGTTAAAAGATTGCTTATGACACCTATTGACAGAAAGAAAATATCATGAGCTGTAAGACTGTTCCAATCTAACCGTGAGCTTCTAAAAAAGAATTTGGCGGTTCATGGTCTTCTGCTTCTGTACTTCAGAACATGCTCTACGTAAATCCGACTATCTATTTCATGTCAATGTAAGGCCACTATCTACCAACCATAGATAGACGCGTTTCGTTGACTGCAACTCCTCAATGTGTTTATCAATTAATTAACTATCACGTTATCAATGAGCGATTCTCGCCACTCCTCGCACAACAGAATATTAGGGCGCCTTTATTCTAATAGCTAAACTATTAACGATGTACAATTATTTCATTTAACATTAAGTCACTTAACAACATCTCTCCTACACTAAAACACATAATCGTTCTACATTATAAAGTTGTGTTAAGTGTAACGACGAGAAACTAACTACCTACGAGGTGGCTGCTTTTTAATCCAAACCACAAAGTATGTCGTGCACGCTCGTAGTAAAGGTAATGTAACGGACTTTTATATATTGTTATAAAAGTCGCAAACCTTTCTAAAGCAGCGCCAGACGGCACAATATTTCTGTCCGCGCAACATGTTTTTACTCGAAGCTCTATGAATCATGTTACACCATCTACGATAAAACATTTCATATATCATAAAAATGCTGCTTTTCAGTTTTCTCGTTCTAGATGAAAAGTTAGTCTCCCAACGGTGAGAATCTTCTAATGGCCTCCATAAATAGCGGACGAAATAATTATGAAATAACGTGCAGCAGGTTTAGAATTGTTACCTATGAAGAAAGGACAATTTATATTCATTTTCGTGCTCAAATCTCATGCAATTAATTAAGATGACATTGTGAACGTAACCGATGTATACAAATAATTAGTTAAATTCAGGCTCTAATTTTGATAATAGCTAAGTACGTTTTCGTCGTTACACTATATGCGTAGTCAAAGGCGAAAGTGAATGGATATTATCTAATTTTTCGGTTATTTGTAGCAATCAAATAACTACTTTTTAACTTCAAGTTTTACAGACTCATATACCACGATAATCAATTAAAGAAATAATAAGAGGAGGTAAATAAGCATGACTTAGTGCGATCTTCTCATGGGTGCGGTTGAATTATTCCTGATTGGTCGTACACCGCTCTTATACGAAGGAACTTTTATAGTAGGAAAGTTTTGTAATGCGCCCATGTATTTTAATGACTATCCATAGAATGTGTAACAATAGTAGAGTAATAGGCATTCCTTCCGCTTAACAAAGATTAGAAAGATTAGAACGCTAATACAGCTTCCTCATCGTATTGATACAACCGCAAAAATCGTGACAAAGGCAATAGCAGGAGATAACCTTATCAGCGTGGTCTCGCTATCTTTTGCGGTTTCCTTGGAGCTCTCTAATGCTAAGGAAGACATACCTACAGTTTACAAAGCCGGGACAACAGTGAGCTACTGTTACGCAAGCTATTTCTCGAGCAGTTCTTACTATTATTATTAGCTTACCACATACCTCAGAACATGTCTGTCTAGAAACAATAAATAAGAAGTGATACTAATACAGCTTCTTAATGGTACCAATGGAATCACTCAAAGAATGCCTAGCTCGAATACACGCTCACAGTCACATTGGTAAAGTTGGATAGGCACAAACATATCTCTGAGTTAGTATTGTTTCTCTCTTCACATTGCTTTTGCCGTGAATCCATTAATAATAAGTGCTTGTCACGTAGACACCAGTCTGGTCTCAAATTCGCACGGTAAATGCTCCAAATCTTTCCTTGAAGTAGACGTCACCTTCTCTGTTCAATCCCCATCCACCCTGAACTGATATGTTTTGGACGAAGTTCGGTCTCATCATTACATTTCAGAATCAAAACAAAAACGGTCGGAGTAGAAAAGAACGCGGCATTTCTTTTCACGAACAGATCGTCCTCTTCTTTTGAGAGGATAGATGGTCAGCACGTTTTAGTAGACTACTAGTTGGGTATTATACAAAGGATCAAGCCGTATCATAAAGTGCGTTTACGTAAAATAAATGTAGTAAATGTTGAGAAATATATTATAATACATTAAAGGAAAAAAGCAGATCCTGTGTCGAACACCGACCCGTGAAACAAAGTTGTCTTTACACGATGTTATTGCTTATAGTCTTTTAGTGAAAGAAATGTGCAACAACGTTACATCTTTTCGGTGAGCCGTCCAAACTTTCTGCTTAAAATCGATTGTTATCAGAAGTAATTTTATGTTATAAATCATTAGCACGGAAATTATTCATAAGCAAGTATTTATCTAATATTTGCATTGTAAACAAGTAAAATTAATGACTGAAATTTGGAGGATGGAAGTAACGACCATTAACGGTCTGCGGCTAGAGGGCTCTGTTTACACCATCATCCGCCACCACCACTACCACCGCCGCCGTCACCGCCGCTGTCGGTACTTTAATCGATTATGCTGATCTCGTTTCTTTCCTTCTTTGTAGATTTCTCTCAGATATGCATAACAGCTTCCATTTGGAGATTGAGATGAATGAGTCTGAGCTGAAATTACGAGCCGCATTGCCTGTGAACAATATTACATTCAATTCCTCGTAATTTTCGCGGCTCGTATACGTAGATATAAAAGCGGCGCGCTTTAATACGTCCTATAAATGATGTAAGAAGTAATCTTTGTCTTAAGAAGAAAATAGGTACTTGTTGACATGAATAGCCACATCCACACTAACCAGGAATCCTGAAGATGTTCTTTCGGGAAAAGAAAATTTTAAATAGTCATGGTGTTAGAACGTCAGTTCACAATGTTATAGCTTACAATAAAACAAGGTGGATAATCCGGCGCTTTAAGTGTTGACCGCTGTAATCTGGAAAATATTGGGTGATCCTTTTCCTATATGAATGAACAGCAATAGATAATAAAATATAAAATATATAAAATATAAAGTCACAGTTAGTTTTTAGATTAAGTAATCCTCAATTACATTTAATTACGAATTTAATGTGCATACAGCTACACGGTCAAGCTTATTAGTTGTAGTTAGTACAGTAAGTAATAATATTGAAAAATACATACAACAGTAGATAAATGCGTACACTAAAAGGAAATATACAAATATGCCTTCCAGTTTTTCAACTACTAATGAAAAATTAAATGTCTCTGAGCTTTGGGCAATTTGAAATGTTAAAGACATATGTAAATCATATAGAAAAAGAAATAGATAAAGGAAGGGACTATTATTAGTCATTGATGAATTATATTAAGCGACCTATTATTAGTGAGAACAGAGCTTACTAAGACTTCTTACACAAAGGAGGGAACCTTACTAACATTTGGAGCAGGTTGTGACTTAATATGCCAGGTTTGCCTGAGCGGTAAACGCGGAAATGACTAAGCATCACATTGTCAATTCAATTCTCAAATCATTCAACGATTGTAACGATTTATTACAATATTATTTCACACACATAGAAGCGATATTGGCAATGAATTCGAATAAGTGCACATTTCACGAGGAATGGAAACACGCCATAGTAGTACTCCTTCCTAAATGGTCTGATCCTCGGACAATGTCACACTTAAGACCACACTTAAGCTCGCTCCATGTCTTCTCCAAAATATTTGTGAAAGTAATTGTTAATCGAATTTTCAACCTGGCCATACTAGCTTCGAATCTGCCTTGTTGAAAGTTCGAGATCTTTTAGATGCCTGTGACAGGGTTTATATATCCATTTTTATATTGCTTGATTCTATATAGACATTCGACACGATAAACTATTAACAGCTATATTTCACTATATCGGTCGTTCTTGTAACGCGTTAGAATTGCTATGTGGCCTTTTAAATAACATATCGCAGTCGGTGAAGTTCCATGGTAATACTTCTGCGAGATCACCTTTAGCGTCCGGCTAAAAGTGATCCAATGCTCAGTTCTATGTCTATTTTGTTACTCAATTTATACCTGCGCGTTGCTTTATTCTCTGAAATTTCACTCTGTACATATGTATGCCGGCTATACTCAGCTATGCTTTACGAGCGAAGTCTACCAGGATGGTTTGACGGTTATTCATCGTGATTTGGATACGGTTTCACAGATTTACTCATCATATTAACTCTTCTATATCTGCCGTCATACCGACAGACATGCATTGATTTGGTGCCTAAAAGTGCTAACCTTTGATGGTAGCACTGTTTCGCCGATTGTGACGAAGGCAAGAAGAATTGGTCTAACTTTAGACAACACATTTTGCAATCAAAAACAAATAAGTACGTATATTAGGAGCGCGTATAGCAACTTGATAACAATTTACCCCCATCTTCTCTTACCAACTGAAATTAAGCTCTCGTTGCGCAATGCGTTTATGCTACCACCATTCTTATTGTGTTCGCCCATCTACGGTCGCTACTGATCAACAACGAATACAAATGATACAAAACTCTTGTTTGCGATTTGCATATCATCTAAGGAAATATGGTCCCATTTCCCATAATTTGAACTATTGTAAATGCCTAAATATGAAAAACCATGTTTTATTGAGAGCATTATGCATACACCATGAAATTATTAGTACCAGGGCTACTCTATATTTTTACATCGAAATAACATTTCGGACCGACGTTCGTGATATAAACATCGGATCACGGGCGCCACATTCAATAAATACAAATGCCAGCTCATCCTTAACAAGCAGCAATATGGTACATTAGTTTTATAAATGCCTTTGAATTTAGGTTAAGTTAATTATAGGCATTTGTTCGCATGTTCGTTGTGATTCTGATTACTGGAAGAACGGTATAAATATAGGTAAAGAAATAAACATTATTGTTCTTATTATTGAGAGGAGCTTGAATTATGCAGAAAGACGTTATTATTAGATTCGATAATAAAGGAGGACGGCTGGAGGTTCTGTTAAAAAATCACCCGCAAATATCTAAATTATTATTTAAAAAATTGTTGGTATTGAATCCGTTTCAGTCTTTTTTTACTCATGTTCTTTCGCCTTTGCAACAACATTCTGAACATTATTATTAGTATCAAGTATTACACCATACAATATCATGTAATTAAGAATGTGATTACCAAGTTCGTCTGGTAAAGCTGGTGTTATGTTATCTCCATATTCAAAGCAATATTGTACAGGAAACTAATTGCCACTATTACTACTAAAAAGTGTCTAGCTTAAGACGCCGTAAGCTCATGTTTCAAAGATAATAGGCCAGAAAAAGGAACTTTCTTTTAGAAACCGACCTTTTTACCATCTTCTTTTGATGGATGGACGAACTGATGTTACTAGATGAGACGTGGGAGTCGCGCTAATAACAGATAACCTTCTCAATCGAAGTTTCCTACGTATGATCTCGCGGTGGTATCGACAAGTATTACAAATATTTAGCTGATCCCTTGGTCTGCCTATATACGCTTTATATATGCGTTTGGTATTGACTACCTAATGATAAATATCCAAACAGAGCTCAATATTTATAACGCTCTTGGTCTGCTAGTTTAGTTCCTATGTAATCTCGTTTCTTTAAGTAACGCAGATTTACTTAAGGTAAAAGATTTATAATAAGAAAGAACGTATTTTTCCTTCCAAGTATACCTTGAGAAGCTACATATTTTTTAAATATCGCAATGAATGCGATAACGTTTTCTATTATGGACAGGATTCCGACCCCAACACGGTATGAAATACGCTTCGGGTGGTTTTCATTACTGCGTCAAATTAAAATTAGTTTTAGTAGCTTCATTTCGCGCTCTCAACCATTACTGTTTAAATTCTCTTCAAATAATTATCAAACTAGAAATTAGGCAACCGTAAATTTTGCAATTTATAATACTATCAGCCGTAGTATGTAGCTCTCGCGCGGTTTCTTAATTAACTTGAACTATTCAACTTGGGAAGATATTCCACGAGTTGCGTACAATGGAAAACACACAACGATCTGTGAGTGTAGCAACGTTGTAGTTTAATAAAGCTTTGTGTATATCCTTGGATTATAGTTTTAAACAACACTACGACATAACTTCGACGTATTTTATATCGACCACAATTTTATAGTAGTTGACGTAGCTGTATTAAATGTCAACTTAAAATTTACTCCTCCTGTTAAACTAAAGATACAAGTATCCTCTTTTACTTCTTGACAAATTTTTATTTACACTTGGACTAGCTTTAGTAATATGCCATCATCTGCCAGAGGTAGTTGTTAAAGCTGAAATGAAGGATTAACGTTTGTAAAGTAAAACTATAAAATTTTAAGTGTTAAAATTTCTGTTAGTTTCGCAAGTAAGCAAGTATGAAAAATATCGCAAAGCACAAAACGCTATTTACAAAGTAGTTCGACATTTGAACACGCTTTATTACGTGCATTATTTGCACGTGAACGAACGTCAAATTCATTATGAACTATTCAATTATCCAAGCAACCGCTAACGAAAAAAACGTGCGCCATACTTTGATCAAGTAGTCTTTTTTAATTAGTAACCGTTAGCCGTAGAGAGGTAGAACATATTTTCTTATTCGCTTAGTAGAATACGATCTTTTTAAATGCATTTAGAGCTGCATTGTATGTGTAAATAGGTTGCTTTACATGTTAAAAGGGAAGTAAGAACGTGGAGCAGTTAAGTTAATTGGGGTAAAACACGTTATAAATTAAGCAGAATTATACGCCAGAAGGTTAACGTTAAAATCGTTGTACGCTAAACACTCTCCAAATAGCTTTCATGAATCGCGCACAACCCGGTTGTAATTTCATTAATTATATTTTAGATATTACATTTCTTGGATATAGTAGCTAAATATGTACCTGCATATATTGCAACATGTATTTTATTGCCAGCAGCAATGATCTGATTGTGAGCATGCTTTAAAATTATATTAAAACATATGAGCTTCGTCGTCAGTTAGTAACTACACAAAATTGTATTTGTTTAAATGGCACATGCTGTCTCTCGGGAAACTACATCGATCGCTATTTGAAAGGGTTCAGTATAAAATTCCGGAAAACTCCGGACTTCCTCATTTTAAGTAGGACAGTTTATATATTACCATATTTTGACCATTTCAAGGTTTGCTCGATAAAACAATTATGTTGCTATTTATGTATATTTGAGAGAGAAAGTGTTTAACTTCGAAAACTGAGATTTGGCGAGATTATTGACTGTACATGATACAGCCTGTCCGAAAATTACGATTAAACCTTCAAACGATGAAAGTAGCGGAATATAATTTTAATACGTGCATCTACCTATTTTTCTCTATCTTATCAAATTGCTCTCACAAAAAAAAAGGAAATGTGTGACGTAACACGATTTTCTTCAAAAAAAAGTACCCATCAATGACAATGTGGTAAGTTCGCAAGCACTTGTTCATCTATCTAAAATTTTCAAAGAAATGTAGATATTTTAAATATGATTAACGTAGCTATATGGTTGTCCTTTCAATTAAAACTTAGAAGTAAACTAGGAATTCAAAAATATAATAATATGTAGATACTTTACTTATAAATAAAATAACCAAGTCGACGGCAAATATATCATAATAAATAAGCTTAACGCAAGATTACACGCGTTTCGTTAGATCAGAACCAAATAAGAGCATGTGTATCGGGTCTTCATATACAATATTTAGGTACATGCACATGCCGACCTTCTTAAAGGAACCATAACAACCTACGAACAATTTCAAAAGTACATATTTAAAAAATTAAGTTTCAAACAATGACCATAATTGAACCTCATAAGAAGAGAATTGTTTTCCCTTATAACAATAGGTTTTTACAACAATTCTGCTTTAATATTCACTTGTTAATTGTATCTTTCGCATTTAGAGGTTTACTAACGTAGTGATTTTTTGAGTAGTTGTAGGTTGAATACCTATTGCAGGAGCCCTTGACGAAGATTCAGTCCAACAGAATGTCGTACTACTTACTAGCTTACATCATTCAAATGACCTTTTACATTTATGTATTTATACCGTTTGAGTTATTTAAAAGTTTCGATATGTGAAACAATGTGGTTGGTAATAGTAGAACATAGAAGCTATTATTATTATTACGCTATTTAAATGGAGATTTTGAGTACTATAAAAGATACTTGGTTCCATTAGAAAGCTGGCGCGTTCATTTATTTGCTTTATCATAATTCGTTATGTAGTAAATGTAGATAAAGAATTTTAGAAATTTTGAAGTTGATCGAAAACATGAATATAATTTATAAAACTTGGGTGCATGAAATAACAATGCACATAACAGATGCATACGAAGAAAGGTAGTTGAAACAGTGGAAATGTTGATCTGTTTAAATAAATACAATCAACTACAAACTTTATACACATACGTGTGTATGAAATACCATCTTACACTTCTTGCATTGTAAATTTTCGAGAGAATTTAACATCATGTTCGCTACCATAAATTTTGCCGTTACATAAAAGTCACACCGGAAGAAGAAAACATAAAACTCTTGAAAATCCTAATAACATAAATCAAGCGTATTTCCAAAGCAAGAGCAGCCACCGACGTGAAATGTATGCATTCAGATGCGAAGGAATGATGGGTTTTAGAGTATATTTAGAAGAACAATCCCTACAAATTGGATACCGCAGAAAGTCTAAACGTTTCGTCCCACTGCAAATAAAATATTACATCGGAACGAGATATGTATATGCAGCAGTGGCTTATCGGGGTGGTATAAATACTTCCGTATGAAATAGAAGCGGGTTAGCAAAATGGAATGCTGGAAATAATATACGAGTGAAACGTTGCATAAGGAAAAATACTTACCGGCATGATTACTTTCCACGTATTAACTTGGCCAGCTCCGCATCCCTGTGTATTCTTGCGTTTCAGCTTGGGATCTCGCGGGCACTTGAACTATAAGAAGTATTAAAATTACTCATATAAGGAAAACTGTTTATATATCACAGAATCGTATTTGATATATTTATTCAATCAACCATAACACCCGAAAAATCTAACAAAGCGTATATTCCTCTAAGCGTACAACATTTGTCATTGCTTATATCTCCATAATGAATATTAATGAGGAAAATAGCTTCCAACGGAGCTCTTCCCGAACGCAGCAAGTGTTCCTCTGTCACGTCTTCCATTCTAAAGAAGTGCTGCTTTAATCGGCAATATCTTTTCGAAATTCCTTAATGTTGTTCACTTGTCTGGGTAAGTTAAAATATTAGTTTTAATGGTATATTTCTCAATGCCATAACATCATGCAATTTGGTAAATGACTAAAAAAATAATGAAACAAATGCAAAAATGTACACATAAAGTTCTAAACTAGTCTCAGATAATGGTTATTGCTCTGGCAAGAATATCTTCACTATCAAAATATATTTGCAACTTTTCAAGCCTGGTATCTTAACAAAGACAGCCTTTAAAATTTGATATAAGTTAGAGATTTCATTGTTTGAATCAACCTAGCACTTGCTCCTGCAAAAGGTATTCTAGATTATATATGTAAACTACCAGATCAGACAAAATTACTGATATTGATTGCAAGTCTTGCTATAAAATTACATAATTTGTCTTAGTTTAGTCCGTCCTATGATTCGTATAAGGTTCGCCTTATTTTTTTATTTCAACTGTTTAAAACTAAAAACTAAAAGGCCCCTGAAATTATGCCAAACTTTAAAGGTTTATGCATGCAGTTGTTCTATTATTACACTAAAAGAAACTATATTATAGATTACAGAAATCCAAAACTATAGAAATTTAAACAAATTCAGCTCATTTTAGTCCAGTCTGAAGCCGTTGACAAATCTTACAAATCAACGCTGAACTCGTGAAAAGTCAGCCTACGGAACGGTAACCTTCACGTGAAATTTTCATCTTTTCATTACTGTCGTCGAACTCCGTTACTCGACCGATTTCTGCGCCATGCAGTGGTAATTTGTAAAAACTTAAAACGCTAAACGTATTCCCCTTACATAAGTACCTTTATAGAACCATTAAAAGCTACTTTTAAATCTCGTAAAATTCACACCATTTCGCTGCATTTCTCAACTTCGTCTTAATGCTTCCATTATTAATATTCATCCTAGAAGGTACAGGCAAGGAAAATGTATTTGCAATTATGTAACGTAAGCCGCTGCATAAGACTTATTCGACTGATTGAACTTGAATTGAATCATCGATGTAAAAAGAATTAACTTTACTTATTTGGAACGATATTAAGTTGAGATGTTTTAAATAAAATTTAAATCTAAGATAATCGCAAGTCCTTTATTCTTAGCAATTTACTTAACTACAATTAATTTTGAGAAAACTACGTACAGCTGTAAATGCGACGTATGTGCGTTGTAATCCGTCGTTAAAACATTTTTTTTCTTTTCTAGGTCTTTTCAATCTAAAATTCTTTACGACTTCTTTTACGCGCATTTCACTTCAGCAGAAAGGCTTTTCTGCTTACATTTAAAATATATTTAGTTGTTTATGATTGCATGATTGCGAAGAGGAGCAGTACTGGTGGCCTGTTCTCTGGATTTTCTCCTAATTTTATTTTATGTGGGTAAAACTTACTTCAATTCTTCAAAAAAAAAAAACTCAAAACAAAAAACAGAAGAGTGCAGCCAATATGTTAGGTCTCAAAAATTTTATATGAACGTTCGCCCTAAGACCGAAATACGCACAGGTACGCATATCATAATCTTATTAATTTTTTTTAAGTAAAAGATAATTTTCTAAATATTTGAAATATTTAGAAATACATATCAATTATTTTGAATCCTTTTCATTTGAAAATTAAGAAAATATAAAGATTTCAACAACGACTAGATTGTGGACTTGTATCTAACGACAAGGTAGAGCTCTGAAGTAAAGTATATTGAAAAATGTTTTATATCAAGAAGAATAAATAGTAAAACATTCACTAATTTGACTAATAAACTCGAAATATAAAAACATTTTCTGTAAGCTCTTTTGGCATTTAGTGATTGTTGAAGTCGATTTAACACTCATATCGTTTAATCCCAGTATAAGTTATTCCTTTTTAAGCAGAGTCTCATTACAACAGAACGAAATGCCTGTCACATTAAGCACGCATTTACCCACACCGAGGGAATAAACCAACGGCATCTGAGCATTTCATTTTAAATTGCGTCTAACGATTCGGGATTGTTTTCCAAGCGCCATCAGTGCGAAATATACAAAAAAAGGCGCCGAGTAGAATGAAGTTTTTAAATAGGCAAGAGCATACTTAACGTAGCTGTCGATGTTTTGGAATGAGTACGCTGCTGCACAAACAATAAAGCGAGCACAAATTGACATTGACATTCTCTCAATATCCGTGCCTTTGGGGAATTTTGCGATGAAGAAATCAATATCGCGTCTAGTTTGTTATTATAAGAAGGTTCTGACGGGCTTACAGTCGTCGGTATTCCGTTAGAAATATGAAACTTCCATGTTATAAGGGGGATATTGTTCCTCGTGTTGAGAATAGAGGTATTTTTAGAATTCACGCTGCAATGGGCAAAAGCAATACATTTTTGTTACGTAAGTTTACATATTTCGCTAGCTGCTTACTGGCTCTATATTAATTTACGTACGCTACAGAATAAGGTATAACGTACCAGGCCCAGTTCTCCGGCCGCCTATGTCCAAATTTTAGTCGCGTGTCCCTTATAAACACTTGTTTTATATTTACTTTTAGTTTACTTTACATAATAATTTTCCAAAAACTACTAACTGTAGAATCATAATCAAACGTTGTGTAAGTAAATATTTTTCATAACCCTTCTTTTGCAAAAAAAATCATATTAAACGAAACAACACATTAAAATTTTACGTATGACGTGTCAAATTTTCTATTCTTTTTTGCCTTCATACCAAGCGTTGTTACTTCAGCGGCCATGTAGCAATCATTAAAAGGAATCATGTATCGCATTTCGACGAAGTTGAGGAAGTTGACGAAGATGATAGGTCAGCTTTGACAGATAAGTATGTTCAGTTCTGTTTGTGGTTTGAAAACAAATTATAAACAGTTGCAAATACCGCGGTAGCATCCATTTGATTAAGTTTGCCACAAAAATAACAATTTAAGAAGAATTTTCATTAAATCGAAAAGTCCGCTCGGGCATCACAAAACATCAAAAATGTATAAGACCACCAAAGATATAAATTCGGCCCTGTACCTAACATACTAATATCTTTTTAGTTTTTATTTTTTTTTTTTCGACAGTGACTGTCTGGTCAACCATATGCGATAAACGCTAATGCGTATAGCTAGAATCAGCTCTGAATGTTCTTAGTCTACAATAAACTTAGCGCCTGCTCTAAAGTGACTTTTCCCCAAATCTCTGGTGATTGGGAGTTGTAACGACTTACAATATCGCGCAACGACCGTATTTGTAAATGATATTTAATATTAGGTATTTAATTCGTTTATTTCGTTCACCAGTTGAAGTATGTATAGATAGGAAATCCGTTGAATTAATAAACAAGTCGGTATTGGAACTATTCGCGAATATTATGAAGAACAGATGACGCTGATGAATTAGCCGTCCAGTGGAGAACATAATGGAGAGAAATATTCTCGGTCCTATAATTATTGTATTAAGACACTGAGCAGTATCTTTTACTTGTACTTTCTATGGCTACGGTTGAATAATAACGTTAAAAAATAACGTTAACTACTTCATTCGTGATCGAGAATGGAATTTCTACTTAAAATAAAACTACATAATGTTGTTTCAATATATTTGAGGAAAATAGCTCTAGTCTAAAGGCATAGTAGAAGAAACATTTTTGGAATAATCACAAGTGAAAGTAAACAAAGCATCTTTGACGTCGAGAATGGTTATAATTTATAATATTTCTCTTTATACGATTGTATCCAAAGGATTCCACCTCAACATGCTAACTTTTAAAACAGATAGGGCAATAAACAATAGGGCGATTTGTATTTTTCAATGCCAGCTTTCTTATCTTGAATTGTATACCCAGCATATCTTCACGGTTTTGAAAAGATAAAGGATCAGAGAATAATGAATTTAAACATACCTAATAACAATAATTTACACCCTAGGACACAGTTTGATGCCTTTTCGTGCCAAACCAAAATGTCTAAGTTGCAACATAAAAGAATCTATTTGCATTCTAATAAGTAAGAGCTACAGTAAATAAAGTAAAAACCGAATCAAGTGAAGCAAACGAATGGTTCGCAACCTACAGTTTAAACTAATACTCAACGCCTAGTGCTTCCGGATGATAATTGCTGTAGAAATCTCCATTTATTTGATTATTGGAACTACAAACTTCATATGGAACAAATTGGCAAAACACTAACATTTGCAATGTAACCACTAAGAATAATAAAATAAATATCAACACATAAGGGAACATTTTTTTCCTTTTGCCCGTGGTCATACGGTATTCTTCTGTGGGAACACACACTTGACACATTTCTAAAACAAAAACGAGTAGGTAAAGTGCGTTGTAATGTTTTATTCGAGGGAGAAGACTGAAAATTGTGACCCTTTCGGTAATTCAAATTCGTTAAGGGAATGAAATTAAATGAAATTCGGCCAGCCTTAAAATTTGAAACAAGGAACTAACCTGATATTGCAACCATCCGTCATAAACTTTATGTTCATACGTCACGTACTGAAGCCCAACTTATCTCAAACAACAAATTGTAGAATTCAAAAGATGAAAATGGAAAAAATCGAAGGATCTAGGATGTGAAGAAATTGAACACAAAACGAATTATTTATCCGCTCCGCCACTATCATCGTTGACCGGACTCCTAGCTGTCCCTCTATCTAAATCGTATCAGATAAAATGATTTGAAACTATAGAAAACGAGGTAGTAACAGCCAAGAAAATGATGACGTTATACGAGTGAACATATTGAACTCGCTATGCGTGGCGGTGATGTTAACCTCAATGTTGCAAATTACAACATTAAAGTTAACAAACAATATAAGTAACCAAGTATCGACCACTGTACTTCGTCATATAGTTCTCGCGTTATTAATTTTCATCGTTTGTTCCCTTATTCCACTAGTAACAATAGATAAATAGATAAAAAGCAAAAACAAATATGTGAATGGGGGAAATAAAATATTCAATTTGATTTGGCATTAAGGAAATAAATATATAGTAATGCGAAAAGATTCGATTCGCCTTTATCGGCAACATCGCAAAAAAATCGCGTTATTTGATAAGTTCATTTCAATCAATGTATGTATTTCCAATAATGCATGTCCTCTTTTGTAATAAAAAGAAATGATTCGGTAAAACAGATTTTTTAATAAAATAATTTTTTTTAATAAAATCTAAATTTGTTAGACATAAGGGGCAATTCCGATGGTATTATGCAGTTAAACGAAGGTCTAACGAAACATGATTATTATTACATCTACGTTTTAAAATTTTCGAGTTTCGTACTCGGTGGTGGTTTAACGCAAATTTATACGTACGCTATTTAATTCCGTTATCGAAGTACTTGGTGTATAATGACAAAAATGAATCATTAATTTCCCAACACGGTTAAATATCAATTTCATCCTAAATGATTTATTCAAAATCACCAATCCATTCCATTTTATTAACTGAGAGAAGCGTTTATTTATTAAAAAGTATTTAAAAAAGGATTTCTCTCGACGTACACTAATATCCAGTTATCAATTTAATTAAATAATATTTGCAAGTATGAATTATGTGCAACGTTAATTAATTCTTCAAAGTTACTGAACGGCTACTAAAATTAGATTTCCTGGAAAATAACGTTTTTATTATTGGATTAAACGTATACTGGTTGGTTGGTTGGTTGGTATATTAAAACCACTTGTATTTTTTATGAGCTAAATATTGCTAAATAAAAGTGATTGCTTATACCGCTTCCACATGAAAATTAACACTCTTCTTTGTTTTCATTTAGAAATTTTAGAATAGGTGATTATAGCTTTTCTCAGCTTAACTGATTTGAGATCATTGAAATTAAGTAACAATATCTGGATATCTAGCATCAATAACCGTCAGATAATATGCAAACAACGGGACATTCTAAGTAAAAATTACAAAATATGTAAAGAATTGCTTATGTCTTGAAAACTACTAAAAACGGTATTGCAGCCCTGTAATATGAGTCTTGGTGGAATTTTCTTCCCAATACAATAGTCTAAGCAAAGATAAAGTGATTGGTGAAAAACACTTTCTTCACTTTGGAAATATCTATGTCTGCAAGAAGTTTCTAAACATCCCGTGTATAATTTAGTAAGGATAACAATAAGGTGTGGTACGCATGGTCTTCCATTTCATTAGTTGCATTCTCAAATACTTAACTAACTAATAAGATGCAGTGTAAGTACTAAGATTTGAGCATGGAAATAGATATTTTGAGAACAGTTAACTAACTGTGGGTGAGCGCTCTAATTGAAATTATCTATATACGATGCCTACAATCGATTAAGCTGATAAAATATGTACTATCGTATTTAAAATATGGAAAAATAAGGTGGTACTTACTCCAAAATTTTAGGGCACTATTCATAACAACACTATTAAAAGGTGTTTCTTAAAATATTCATGAAAGTTGTAGGTAACGTAAATATGGAAATATCTGGACGTACGCAAAATTTAGGCTTAATTCTACTAAATTATAAATAAAATAAAAGGAGATAATTCTAAGTTAAAATAATTTATTTTGATAACGACAAACATTTCAGATAAAACCACAGAATTGGTAGTGATGACCCGAAAGGAGGAAATTTTAGGTAACCAGTGCCCAATTATTAATGGTGGTGGAATATCACGCACATCTGGGGACAACATCGTTTAAAATATCGCAAGCTGTGAAACCAGTTAAAATAACGGTGATGTGGTGAATTTCTGTACGAAGTGGTGCATTTTTGATTTTAAGGGTAGCAATTAGTCATATGCAATGGTGAATAGTGATATTTCGGCATAGCTAACGTTACAGATATAGCAAGGCCCACCAAAGTAATTGTCCGCAGTGCCGCGTCGTAAAATCATGTTCTCACGATCTAGCAGAGTTTTAGGTAGTTGATCGTGTAGGTAGGATCGTGCAATAACTCAATCGTAGCATTTATAATTTGGGAGCTTTTATTGAAAAATGATATCTAGAGATACATGGCTATAGCGCTTAAATAGGAGTATTCTGATCTTTAAATTTGTACACTCTGCCAACTCTAAGTCTGTTAATAAATTAGCTAAGCGACGTAATGTGTAGATCCTGAAAATGTCTCAGCCAGAATCTTTCAGTAGAATATTTCAATAGTATCTTATAATCACACATTCTTTAAATAAAGCACTTTGCTTTATGTAATATCATTTGGTGGCGATTATTTGAAAAGGATGTTCTGTGACTAAACGCCTTCGAATGCCAATTTTTGATTTGCAACATTAATGTTTGAAATAATAGTAATAATATGTTATGACCTTTGGTCATAAATAAAGCTTCTAGTATTCACGAATATAACGATTTATTCGTTTCTGTACTAAAGTAGTTAAATTAATCTTTAATTAAATGAATGGTAAAAAGTTGCAATTTTTAAAAGAAATAGTGGGTGAAGCCCATTTCTATTGCCTTGCAACCCTGTGGGTAACAGGTATCGCTTACTATATTTGTTCTTTTGTCAAAAAAGAAAAAGGGAAGGTAAGGGGGTAATAGAGACGGGTTTCTTTTTAATACGAGGAGAGGCAAAAGATACCGTAATTTTGGCTAATATAACTTTGAAAATATTATTGTATTACATTGTTATTGTAATATGTACATATTACGTTAATAAAAGATCACTATTTACGCCATTTATAGTTACTTTTCCGGTTCTTTTCCATGTTAAACCTTTCACATCATCGTTTAATACAAAAATAACAGCTTTAGCCTGTTCCATTGTTCTGCATAAAACAAAGCAACCTACTTATATGTGCATGCTTCCTATATGAATAGGTGGTGATAGGTGCTCGTTTCATAAGCGCCCGCTCAAATATGTTTGTGCAAGACGGATAATACTTTATTTCTGATAAGTTCTATAATCGTTTGTTATGCATTGAAAAATCTGTATTCCATTAACGCTACTAAATACGTACTCACAAAAATGTTCGTTGATGGTAATCCGCGCATTGTTTCGAAGAGTATTCGCTAGGAGAAATCCCCCTTCACAACAAGCCGAACACAATACCGCGCCAGCTCTTTCATAAACTCTCTACATATTTAAATTATTCGAACGTCAATTGAATCTCGGAAGCTAAAACGCGAACACAATCGATAAAGACATAATTCACAAATTTGAAGTTAATTGAGCCTAAATACACATCGTTGAGCTTTACCACCAATAATTTTCCATTGGACAGCTTTATTCACGTAATGATTTAGGAGCTTATGTTCGACATTATTTCCGAATTAAAAACTGATTATCAAACTCTTCCTATTATTCCGTTTAGGAGAGTGTATTTTTCAGGCAACGGAATTTTCCTATTAATATCTGTCAGGATTTTAATTCGTTACAGGGTATTTTAATTGCAGGCACCGCAAATATAGCGTTGTAATGGCGATGCCTCGCTTATGTGCAACCGCTACGACCAACGCGAATCAATAATTTACATTTAGTAGACTTTTGTGCTTTCCATTAATCGTTATGCAATAATAGTACATTATCGTTTCGCAGCAGCTAATGTAGCAAGCACACGGCGGTGATAGAGTAATGCGTCGGCGGTGTCATTGGTTTACAAGTTAAAATTATGGAAAAATAGAATTTCAGGCTAGTCTCCTTTTGTTGAGTTGCACTAATATCGTAGCCCGAAGTGGTACCGGAAGGTCCCCCGAAATTTCAGTCACCCTCGTCAACGAACGTAATAAACAATTAAAAGTCGCTGTGTGGAGTTGCGCGCATCCTTTGTGAATCAGCATACCTAGCGGCAGAACTTTGGATGGATTGATAAACAATTCTTCATGATTGTATCTGGTTATGTTTGCGACATTTCAACGGCCAATTTGTGAAGGCAGCGTACCTTCTTCATGTACCATTTTAAAATCGGTTTTAAACTGTGACAAAAACATGAACATGACATGTTAAAGAGGGCGTTTGTAGACAACCACTCCTTGAATCAAATATAAACTTATAATTGGTTTAAGTGCTTCAAAAAGGGCTAATTATCAAGTGATGATAAGCATTATGTACGAGCTTTTATTAGTATTACGCCAAAACAAATGGTTCCTGTTCGACATACAGCTACACATCGTACGTATCGTACGCAAACGATCCAAGATGTTTAACGTTTTGCCGGAAGAACAACTTCAATGTAATGTTTTTTCTAAGGTTGTTGGTAAGAAAGTTTTGGTTTATAGGTATAATTCTGAAAGAAAATAACAACTACCACAATGGAGGAATTCATCTTTACCTCGGCTAAAGAAAATCCGTCATAACAAGGCAAAAGTACATCTTTTCTAAACAATGCTTTCGACATTAATTGGACTATCTTCAAAAGGTTCGAACCTTCATGTTAGATTATTAATGTACTATTGAATTAATCTTCTGACGTGGTTAAGTACTGTCTAATGCACGGATATATTGTACAACGTGATAAAGATGGGACTTCAATCAAAATTTATTCCGTTCTTCACATCTTACTTCTCAATAAGATCAGACAGAAGGCGCAACATTCAATCCGGTGTTCCTGAGTATTCACTACTGGGCCCTGAACTATTTTTTATTGTATACACGCGATATCCTAAAATACCCAGGCACAGGTCCTGTCATGTTTATCGACGACCTGGCCATTTTTATAACTTCATGTTTCAATTATTTTCTTCTCACTAAGAGATTATAGCATGCGGTTAACGCTGTAAACTATTCGATTGGGTAATGCTGCCTGGGTGTTAACAAATGTATGATATGTAGTATATCCAGCCTTATTGATTACTAAGCTTGCGGAAACAAGAAACAAGCAAACTTTCCCTGCGCTTCACGCAATTAACAGTGACTAGACAGACTCGTGTTCTGTCGACCAGTAGAAGACACGAACCCATTCTCATGAGACGAATAAACACGATCCTATCTAGCCTCTGCTAATTTCATGAGGCGCAACTCGTTTTTGCAAGCTTATTGATTACCTAGACAGAATTGAACATTGGTGACAGAATTGAAGGTGGGGAGTAGTTCAAGTTTCCCTTTTAAAATAATTTGTACCACTTCGACATCCGTTTGACTGTGCAGTTCGGCCATAATAAAGCGAGCATATAGGCTTCGACCTTGTCCGACAAAGAGAAGTCTGACCATTGTTCCATTTGTCTTCCTGCAAGCGTTTCCCTTTTCCAAGAATGATCATTAATTCGGTGTGATACAATAGATAGGGTATAAAATGAATCACAAACGGTGGTGAACATATTAATGGAGCAAACTATCAGAATGGATTCCTCACTTCCTTCACTCAGAAGAGAACTACTTTGAAGGTGGCGAATTTATTACACATTGATGTTTCCTTCATATATGGTGGCGATGTTTTTTTTTTTTTTATTATTTTAACTTTCAATTTGTTTGTTAAAAGAAGGAAAAGAAAAAATGTTTCTTACACTTCTTCTTCTTACTTTCCTTTATTGCGACATTTCGCTAAACATATCAACTTTATACCTTACAGCATTTGCCTACAAAGAGATTCTTCCGTTTATAATATCGAATTCATCTTCTTTTATACTTATATGGGAACGCGTAATACAGCGAAATAAAGATGCTGTTTACATTTATATCATTAAAGGCATTGAGCATAACATTTTATTTTACGAACGATTAAAGGTTGGAGACGTCGTTTCAATCTAAAATGAAACTCAACAGCAGCAGTTATTTTGCTTTTATAATGATGTAGAAGTGGCGCAAAAACTGAGGGAAATAGAGTTAAAGCCCAGGGCTGTGATTTAACCACACCATACTCTGGAAGATGGATTTTTTCTATAGAAGCGAAGGGATTATTGTACAAATATCTAAGATTGTTCCTGCTGAATATATCAATATTGAAAATGTAAAGCTTTTCATTTACTCCTCACGTAATGTAAGATTTCAATATAAAGGTGATTGCAGATAATTTAGTTAAAAAATTTAAATTATGCATTCATGTCAAAGTTGAATCATTACATTTTTATATACAAAGACATAAAAATACGCCTAACAAGTGACGACAAACACGGAATGCATTTAATGAAAACCAATTTTCGTTTGAATCCTGAGATTGTATGCTGTAAATTTGCTTCTATTGTTGCCGTATAGATTGCGTTCTCTATACAAAATACATAATATCTATTAGGACGGAAATAACTACACATAATGAACATTCTATAGCATGAATGCTCATCAACATTTATTATACGTTACACAGATGCCAATACGTCGAACGCTAATGAGACGGTTCTTGTATGGTTTATGTGGATGTATCGTCCTATTGTCGTTCAACATACCGTACTTGCATTATTGTTGTTTCAACTACTTCGCTATCACTGCGTTCACAAAAAGGTAAGTTTAATAATTATTACTTATTGCAAGCATGTTCTGGCATTAATCCTTGCATACCCGATTTTAAAAACTTACAATGCCAAGAAACGATTTTATCAAAACCAAATCATTAACTATTTTGTAAATGCTAAAGTAGTTTTCCTAGTTCGCGCTATAATAGCAATGTTTACAATGTTATTTTACGGTAAATGGAATTAGGCAACTGAAGTTAACATATTAGAAAACAAGTTCCATAGCCGGCATATACAACAAATATATGTTATACGAAAGGATTTTTCACGAAGGTGCGTTTTATTGAATGATTTGATAATATGCAAGTCAGTGCGGAATCGGACTTTGATAAAGGGACAGCTTTTTTGAACTTTTTAGATTCTACTTCGTTCACGCGCATTTGAGCACGTACCGTGGACAAGAGTCTCCTAAGATTAAATATGGATAAGCCAGGACTTTCGCATAATACGCATTTTGTCTTTATACTAAAAAACCATCCTATATTAATCTAACATTTTAAAGTTACAATACTCAGTACTACTTAATGTTGAAATATGTTCAGTTCTGAACTAATAGATCCGCATGTTTGGCCATGTCTTTGCTTGCAAAAAATAATTAACTTTAAAAAATTTACAGAAAAGGTGATGTGCTCCAGATAACAATTGATAAGACCTATGCTAGACTGGATTTGTATATTGCAGTGATTAATGCGTTTCAACAAACTCGTATATAACGAATAACGCAATAATTCCAAAACGTTTCTTGAAGAACGCACGGCTCAATCTCAAGATGGCCAGATGGATAGAACGAAAGGCAAACGCAATGTGTGCGATCAGAAACGTAATGTTTCAACAAGTAAATAAAACACTCGATGAATCCGATATAATATAAATCTGCTAATAAGATTTCATGATCAACAAAATTGAAGGCTTTGCTACGATCTAAGCTAATTAATTGGGGACAAATCAGAGACATCATTGTTTTGTGTCTTAGGCATCGATATTACTATCGATCCACACTTCAGAAAATGTGTTACATTCAATACAGGAATTAAAAGTACGACGGAGTATAAGGCAACGTAAATTTCAGCGTGAAACTATTAATACTATCTTCACCATTCCTTTTAACAACTGAAGTATATTTTAACAGAGTATTTGTGAAAGCTAAATACGGAGCTAAAGTTTTGGCATGTTGCACTCTTGTAGCTATTTATAGTTTTGGAGCAGTCGGCAGCGGTGTCAGGAAAACTTTCTACGATAGCTCTATTAATTTTGTCGGGAACGATTAAATTAGGGGAACTCTTATACATTTTCTACACGAAATGTTTGGTTGCTTAAGTTCATACCACAGTAGTCTATTATCCTTGAGAGCAGACAAATATTAAACATATGAGTTCTTTTTATTTATTTTAGTGGCAAAATTGCATAGCGTCCTTTAATAATCTTGACCGGTTTTTCTTTTTGTGCGGCAATACATGTTTCCAGCTTTGTTTCTTAATTTTTGGGGTAATTTAATATTATCCGTCACCCAAGACTTTTAGAGTTCTGTTATTTTAATTATTGTAAGTGGTACATGTTTTTCTCTCAAGTCTTCTTTGAAGTTCTAATTGAAATTCTGATGTTTCATTGTTCGATTAGTATACTATTGGCCCATTAATACCACACATATTAATCATGACAAAAAATAGGCCATTGACGTATGTTTCTTGTAACGTTGTAGGACTTACACAATTTATCTGGAGTGTTCACTCTGCCCATAGTTTAATTATGAAATATTATAGCCACAAGTTTATGTTTATCTCTGGTTTCTGAATCTATTGACACATCTTCGCGTACACTAGAAAAATTTCGCTTTATTATATACGAAACTACTGTACAGCTTTCTTTATTCTCTTCTCTGTTTTTGTTTTAACTTCCATTTGTTTCCTGCTGATAAACCAATTACTTGCGATAGTGTTTCAACCAGAATCGTGTGTTGGTTGAAATAATCGCTTCATTGCATCAAATGACTTATTGCTGACTCAAAAGGCGTCTTCGAGCTGCAGCCAAGAGTATATTTCTAAATTGTACAAACAATTGTACAGCTGATCATCAACGAGGGCATAGTCTTAGGGCTTAAGCTCGTAATTGTTCGATTTGCAAGGTATCCATTGACGAAATCCACATCTTCCCTTAATACCTTCTTGTATCTCGTCGATCGCGACATTGTAACGCACGATTTGTTCAAAAATTGTCAATTGTTAATTGTTCAAAAATTCCGTGAATACTGCTACAATTTGGTTTTTTTCTTTTTTTAGTTTTTCGTGCGTGGGCTGATTATCCAATCGAAGGCAACTTAGGATAGAAATAAAACGTTTCACATTCATACAAAAACGAAATTTTTCGATACCATCTTCGTCAGTTCCTGTCAAATGCGCCAACACCTGGCAAAATCAAGAAACCTATGAAACCTCTCAATTCCCTAAGACCAATCAGTTTCGCGTCCCCTACATGTTCTAATGCTATACTGATTTGTGCATATAACGATGATATTAAAAATATCGTCGGACATCAGACAATTCTAGCATTCCAAGGCAGACCTTACCGCACATAACGCTCGTGGTAACCTCCGCAACGCTTACCATGCATTTGATTTGATAAGAGGATTGGATTGATAGGAGGAGTGGAAGAGCTCATCTTCGAGATCTTTCACTAAGTCATCGACTTCATCTTCTAAACGATATTTTTGAATTTCTGCAATGTCTCTTGTCTGATTTCTACTACAGCTACTACTAAGTATTCTTAGTAGTAGCTATTCTTCAATTTTATACTTATTAATCAAGAAGAGCATGAATATATTTTTTAAAATAATTAATTAATTTTTAAAATAGAGCTTTAGGGTTTTCTAAACGTTAGCACCCCCGCGCAACATTGCATGATTTCTTAAAAAAGCAACGTGAAAGTGCTGTCGTTAGAGTAAACGGTTTGCTACGTACATATATTATCTTGATTTAAATATTTTTATTAATTTCAAGCGGTAGACGTAGCAAAGTACCTCTCTATTTAGTTTTGTGGTGAATTACTAAATTTCTCGGGTATTTCTATTTTACGCCTTACTCTTACGTTATTTTAACTTCCTCCTGGGAATTCTTTATCGAAATTTATTTCCATGAATGCCAACCGTCGCACATTTAAATTCTTCCTACCACCGCAACAATTACGTGGTAGAACTAATGCATTAAAGAATTTCATGCAAGAGTTTCCGCTACATTAGCCACAAATCTATAAAGTGACAAAGACCCCTGCAGGACTACATAAATTTCTCCGAAATCGGGAAAGTTTTGAACTGTAATGATGTGTAAAAAAGTAAAGTGTGTCTGTTTACCAAGAGTTCGCAAGTGTAAACCTACTTGATACTTTGGTTTAATTTATAACACTAGTTGCTGGTTTTCACTCCATTTATCTTTCGTTTCATCGCAGTTTGAATGAAAATGTTTTAGAAAGTCTGATATCTTAAGGCTATATATTGTATTTTTTTTTCAACAAAGTACAAGGTACATTTTAAAGGTTAACTGGAAATTTATAAAAAAGTTACCTCATCGCGTTTTTTAGGATTGATGAGGCAGCTACATCGTTTTCGGTTATATTAATGTACGTTAACTTCCTAACGTCATCTACTTGCACTACTAACTACTTGTATTATACGTTCTTTCGAGACTTCAATAAATTTTACATTAAACATTATACCCTACACCCCCATAATTTAATGAATTCAACTTTTTTCTTAGCTTGAATATACAAACGTTTTAAAATAAAATAAATCGATAAACCAAGTAATTTAATCCGAAGTTGAAACGAGCAATGGAATGAAATGTACAACATAGATCGAGCTTAAAGAGCGAAGTGTACCAGACTACCAGAAGATTCAATCTTGCAAGGATGATTATGTATCACAGCAAGCTAGAATTTTCGAAAATAATATAAATACCGTGTGTGTGTGTATGTAGTTAGCATTGGATGCAGTTTGCGGGGGTATTCCGGTAAACGTACTAGCGCGGACGTAAGTGTCATCGAAAACGATTTTGAATCAAAAAAATTGAAGGACTTCATCCATTACATCAACTCGAGTTTAGAGCTGCTCATTCAGTTGTCAAGATACAGAAAGGAGATGATAATTACTTTGCGGAATGTCAGGAGAATAAGGAGGTTGTCTAAGTTGAGACATGGCACAGTTCTGTAAGAAATGCAGTTCCTTTTGATCGATTAAAGGAAGTTGAATCTGGAAAAGGGTGTGTGGTATTGAATCAGTTGGCAACAACCAGTGATATGAACACTTAGAATTTGAATACAATATCCACATCTCGTTGCAACCTGCTGCAATACTGCTTGAAGTATTTCCTGAAAAAGTGGTAATATGGCTGAACTTGTTATCATCTGAATGTATTTCACCTCTTCCAGCTGATAAAGGCGCAAACATCACTCACATTGAACGCTTCTGCAATTTCTAATTACGTTTTATTAGAATTTGGCTGTACAACCTGTTTAATATCCTTATTGTTAATATTCTTCGCTCTCCCAAAGCGTGCTTCATCGTTCAGACAGAAGTCTCCTGAACACGGTATCTTGAAATACTTCTGTACTGATCATTCACAGAACCACCTCCGAATACTTTACATGTTTCTCTCACCGTTGCTGTAGCATTGACGGAAAATGTTACTTATAGAGTAAACAACATGGCATTTAATTTTTATTCGTTTCTATTTTAAAATATGAATTTAAAAAGCACATATGCTACGAAATGTGCTTAATTAATCGATAATTTAAAATTATTTATAGCAATCTAATGTGTACAACAGTCACACGACCAAGTTATTTGATCTCCTGTTACACTCACTTTTGCGTCCCAAACATTAACCGTCAAACTTCTGTTTTTGATATCCAGTGCGTAGAACAGTTGTACATATTACATTTTAATCCATTAACTCACTTTTTCTTGGCAATTTATATCTCCAGGCAAACGGCAAATTACATATAGAAATAAGTACTTACCCGTATATTTAATCGACATTGGAACAATAGCGTAATTAAAAACGAAACTTCCTCAAATATTGGATTAACTTCCAAAACGATAATTCCTAACGAGTTCTTTACAATAAGTCAGCTCAATACTACGTTGCTTATATAGATTTACAAGAATAGAAATAATAATAAGAAATAAAAAATAGAATAGATACAGCCTCATTGAAATATCAAATATGCTATATCGATAATGTCGTTTAAGACCTGTATAAAGCGAATATATTTCCAATAAAGTCGGCATCGGATGTAGCAATATTGCATAAAACAAAATATGTAATACTTGCGCTCGGAATTGCCTCGAATATGAGGTAAGTAACATCGTAACACCGTGTGCAAATGGCTGATACATAAGATCTACTTTTTATTCTAATGCAAGTGTGCAGATATGTCTAGGAATATCGATTATGAGTTATCTTATGCAGCACTATATTCAAAGTATCGCGAATCACTCTCGATAGTGTAATATTCTTTCCGAAGAACTACCGTCGCATTTTCAGTTGCAGTTGCATCTTTGTTTTCATTACACCATAAAATGTAATTTTTGGGAGTACTTCTTCGTTAGGATTTGCTGATCTATATACGTAGGTGAATACCAACAGAATATTTTTATATTCATATAATGACAATTAGTTAATTTATACATAAGCTCTCTGAAAGATGTTACGATTGCTTCGTGGAACGTTTATGTTGTCTTTCTTTGTAAATGGGACGATAGACGATATACATTTACTGCCTGTTAGTTAATCGTTTCGTCATAAATTCATCGTCGTCATTAAACCGTTAAATCCATTAAATTATGGCCAACGCTTATGCGTTTAAAATCCGTTTCTTCTTTAATCGCTATAATTTTTTATTAGCCCTGGCTTCATTCGCTATCTTTCTCCATTCGAATCTATTTCAACACTTTGATTTCCAATCGACTATTCCTCTTCTTCTGTTATTTTGTCATTTTCATGTGTTGTATATTTTTTTCTTCTTTATATAGTTTTTGTAGCGTTGTTTCCACATCTCTCCCATTATTTTAGGATTATTTGTATCTCCGCTTTGTAGCATCTTTTACCTTTGGCGTAGTGGTTTGGTGCTTCATTCCCTTGTAAAATTCTTTTGGATTTTGTTCACATCTTTTTGGCCTATCGTATATACTTGTTAACTTAATCTTTCTGAATTTCTTTTTCTTAAATATCGCATTAGTTATATTTCTTTAAATTCCCCTGTTTATTGTTCTTAATTTTTATTTATCCATTTTATTCTTCCAAGATTTTTCTGCTTTTGGGCATCCTTCGCATTCTTTATGGTATCATTCCTTGTCTGCTTATATTCACATTCTTATTTAATACTTCTTCAGATATTATTTTCTAATTTGTTCCGTTGTTCCTCTATATCACCTATATCAACATTTTGCTTTTGCGAATTAACTTTTTTTTCTGGATTTTTACCAGATTGTATTTATATTAATTGTATTTTTATTGTATTTGTATTTGTAGTAGGTGTTTGTGCCCTGTATGTTCTAGTATCCGCTCTTTTTCCAATTTTAAGTCAATTTATTAATATCGATTAATCAAATCTTATTCAAAGCTATTCTAGTAACTGTCGGTTAAGGATTGCGCTAGGTATTTGTTTAAAAAGTTATTCAAAACTTTGTTAAGGAAATATATTTTGAGAATCCAGAATAAAGCTGTAACACGTAAACAGTAAAAGTTCTTTGGTTTTCTACAACTTTAGATTGGCAAAAAAACAAATAAGTATTGTATTAAAACAAACCCTAAGTTAATAATCTATTAAACAAAGAATCTGATTACAATATATATCAAGCTCTTGAAATATGGTTTATTTCGAAATGATAAATAAGGGTAGGGGTATTTTAACACGATCCGTTATTTGAATTTGGCAAACGTTACAAAAACATAAACGATCGATTATTGTTAGCGACCAGCAGATAAATTCGAACAATCTGCAGCTGAACATGCAAGACACGCCATTGGTAGAACTAACCAGACAGGTAGCATTCGATCACTGTAACGCAACATGCGAACCATGCCAGAAACGAAAACCAGCTGCTCACTTTGCTTTGAAACAAGAGTAATCGAAAGTATCGTAGAACATAGAGGCGGTGGATAAACAACGGAAAAATGTTGGATAAACTGAAGCGAAATACGAATCGAAATAGTAGGAACGTCGCGAAAATCAAAAAAACGAAAACTACCATTAACTTTCTGACCGTTGTGTGAATAAGGTGGATATAGATGTGCTGCTAGAACTTACATTTCTTATATTGTGTAAGCTAAATACAGATCATGGTGCATAAACAATTTTTGATATACCGCAAGTATTCGATGAAATCTATACAGCATCTCTTCACCAACAAAAGCATTCCTTGCAGATTTATAAAAACCGGTTCTCGTTGAGAGATTCAATATCCGCCACGATCCTAGAACACGCAAATGCTTCCAAATTTTGAACGCCGGAAGGCACCGTTTTTGGATTCTCGATTTCTCCGGTGGCGACGTTAACTTTCTTCATGTTTTCACATTTTTATCCATAAAAAATTAGTGGAAATACCTCAAAAAAATAACGAAGGAAAATAATATCGTAGTATTTGGACTTTAAACTGCACAAAATAACTTGTGCAAACGGTAGTAAAGTTCCTAATATCGCACCTTACAGTAATCGTAAGCACCGCCAGTATACACTGTTGATAAAAAGAAAGAGGCCAAGAAAGTTATTATAAAATCGTTGTCGAATATAAAAAAGAAAGAGGTACAGGCATAAAATCTTTGAAAAGTGCAAACATATACAGAGTAGAGTATCTTGCAATATTCGAACAATTACCCAACAAAACTTTAAGGAACTACTTGGAAGAGAGACAAAGAGTTAAAGGCATAACGTAAACGGCATTCAACGGCTCAGTGGCCTAGTAATAAGATTGCCAACACTTGAGAGGGCGGAGTTAAGCGCAGTTTGTTCCCCGTTCAGAGTCCTGCTAGAATCAACAAATTTTGTTGGTGGGTCCGGTAAACTCCCGAGTCAGCATTCGCAGGTGGTGGTACAATTAACTGCTCTTCATCCTTTACGGTAAGGGGGTGACAGTAACAAGGCCATGGAACACACTTTACATACTCAACCTACACATAAAAGGCTCCGGAGGTTAAGACAAGCTTGAAAAAGTTTATACACCCTGTTGGGTCGTCACCACACTTAAAAAAAAGAATTAAGTTATATGTAAATGACGAGATATGTATATACTGCAGAGGATTTGTAGAGGAGGATGACAATTTGCAAACCGAAATCGAACCAAAGTCTACTAGCGCTCCTCCTGCTTCCAATATAGTAAATCCCTACTGGGATCCTTTTGCGCTTTCCCTCACTACTAATAGTAGAACAACAGCGTCAATTAGGCTGGCACGATCACGTTTATATTCAGCTGCTTAAAATTTCACTGTGACAAATAGTAGCACAGAGTTTCTGTAAACGCTGTTCATCTCAGTCTCAATTTGGGAAAGCAGGATCAGTATTCGACTTAAGTAAATAGCCTTATTCAAAGGAAAGTGCGTTACAATTTTTGCAATTTGACAAGTCCTTATCGTTCAATACTAAACGTCCAATATATTTCGAAATCATTTGAATGCAAGATCTAAATAGAGCCGAGTATGCAACTTAATCACATAAAACAATTAAGGCCGAATATAGTTGTCTTTCATGATTTTTTAAGGGAACGGTATTTATTAAATTTAAATGATTGGAGAATAAAACTGAAATCTTTTGGAAATTAAACCTATATCTACGCAAATATTTTTAAAAGATAGTTTATGTGGTTAGGACAGCCTGTATATAGTATCGTTGGATTAACGCTTCCATTACATTGACAGGAACGTAAAAACATACAGACTATCCTACTAAAGATAAGGGTCGTCCTAATGGCAAGAAAAACGTAATAGGATTTCCGATAACACCAAAAATTACTTTACCGAAGCAAGGAACCGACCTGTTTCTTCTGTCATTCAAACATTAATAGCGAATTGTACTAAGACATCATTATAATACATATTACTAGAAAGTCTTCTGCTAGATCCCTTCAAGCTTTCATCGATGCATTTAAAAGCTAACGCCTGTCTTAGACAACATTTGAAGAAATCGGCCGCCGGCAATAAAGTTGTAATAGCAACCACGTCCGTCGAGTACGACTAAGAGCGACCGCGATATTGTTTTCGATTTCTGCACTCATTCCGGCTTCTGACAGTTAAACGACACGGAGTAGATGGGATGAACTCGACCGGTAAATATATAATTTATGGGGCCGTACTGACCCTCGTTGGAAATCTCATCGGCCGGCGCAGATTCATGTCTCACTTATCTGAGAAGGACGGAGCCTCCGGGACCTCCGCAGCGAATCCGCCTGGTGTAAAATCCAGATGCGGAAAGGCGATATTCTTATATCAGCGCCACTAGTTTTTTTATGCGGTCGGTACAGCGAAGAACAGAAGCGCAGAAAAGTATAGGGCGAGCGAGATAGAAACGTGTTATCTGAAAATGTGAGAAACCGACTACTACTAGAGACGGACGCACACAGCCGCCTTGACGTGTCCGAACGATCCAACACAAGCATCATCTATACAATACCGGGACAGCTTAAGTCCACATGTATGCTGATTTGATTTCAAATTGGATGGAAGGACGTAAATTCCCTCAAATGTTTAACATATATCCTCGAATACGAGGGGGAAGTGCGAAAGGACCGAGCCAGTCGGCTCACGGAGTCAACGAAAAAAATCCCTCTCGCGCTGTGGGCCACGCAGTTTTATTTTGATCCCGGAGTGACCGGGTAATTTGGCTCTTATCAGTAATGGTGAACGAGATATGTACGTATGTATCTTGAGATATATATTTGCAGATCGAGGGAATAACTTGCGTCGCACATTATTTAAAAGAATTTAGTCGTTTCCTCAGTTGGTGAAGTCATTCGTAAAACGTGGCGAATTTTGAAATATTTTAATATATAAGCAGGTACCATATGAGCAAAAATTCTGTTCAAAATGTATTAACTTTAAGGAAAATTTGAGGCTATAACTAACACGAATTTATGTTTTTTGTTTATATTCCGCAAGTTCCAAAGTCACGTATGCAGGGGCTTTAAGGAAAAATTTCTAAGTAACCGTTGATTCGATTAATTATTAAATTATTATGTTTTTATTTAAGAATTTCATCAACCAAGAAGAATTATTATATGTTCAATCTTTGGTTGGCATGAATAAATTAGGCTTTATAGTAATGATCATTCCTAGAAAAATATTTTCGAAAATTCAAAAAAATATATTTTCGTACATCCTAAGAAACCTATCCCTCTTGTTTATTACCGACGCAGTACTACAGATATTTGTATGCAATCAATGCTTATCTTTTGATATACCACCTCAAAGCATTTAAGCACTTGCCCATCGTTTTATCAGTGCCTAATCTTACGTAGAACGGACGTTTCAACTGAATCACATTTGCGACACATAGTGATACACCCATGATTCGTCAACTGTGACTCTCCTAATGTGTATGTCTTCTTTCATGACGAACTGTTATTCGTTCCGCTACACATTCCATTCCACCAAAAATATAGTTAATTCCTATTACAATCGTATCGGAAACGTACTTAACGATTAACAAAATAAAACTTTTCATTTTTTCTTCATTATTGTATATAAACAGTGATGATCGACGCTTGGCTGACTAACACTCGTACCGAACATCCTCACTTAATTATTACATTTTTCTCTTAATTGTTTCAACGATGACTCGAATTTTATTTGTTCAATTCTATTAAGTTAACTAGCGTCTAGAAGATGGCCATGGAAACCACCACCATGCTTAATTAATGCTACCCCAGTTTCTTTAAATAGAACACCTTATCTATATGTACCAGTTTTTTGCTAACATGTGTAGAGTCCTGCTAAAAATATCATGTTTCGTTTTTTTTGAAGATATTCATTAACCAGTCATTCTAATTATACTGTTTAGTGTGAAAGAAACTTAGTGTGCGATGCTGTAAATAAATTTATTCGTTTTATGCTAAACTCTAAGCATTGTTTGGCTTATTTCCACTATTTGGACGTTGCTAGTTAACATCTTTAGCGAAGAAGATTTATAGTATTTCGTCGCAGCACGTCGTTTTAAATCAAAAGCTTATCTACATAATTTAAATGAAAAGCGCGCAAAGTTTTAAGAAAGTTGGCAAAAAATTGCATTTTACCTAGAAAACAGTATAACATCGTCATTAGGCAAAAACATAAAAAAAAAACAACGTCAAAAATAATACGTAATAACATTTTAATTTAAACTAGCGAATATTTAAATTCGTCTCGTTAAATGTGGGAATTTTGTTCGCATATGAAAATGTTATTCTATAGTCTAAGTTGTTTTATTCTATTTTGGCATTTAGTCCAAAGGTTGAACAGCAAGTCTCTTAAGAAATCTCTTAAGAAATTTTCTTGAATTGTCTCTTATGAAATTCAGCTCATTCTGTTAAAAACTCGGCGCATTTTCAAATGTATAATATAATACCTGCTCTATAAACCGATTATGCTCATTATGCTACCGGATCGTGGAGTTCCACAGATATAATCGACTTTGATCGCATTACAATACGACAAATTGATCTAACTGCCGTTTGTACAGCTTGGGGATTGAAGAAAAGACGATTAAGTTCGCAGGCGTATTATCTTGTGCCATACTCTACGAAAAACTCATTTTCAAAATAAAAATAATGTAATGACCAAAGAAGTGATTTTATATAAATAAGTTTTATTAAAAATAGTTTGATTTTTGTTGGAAAATTTCAGTCTAACTGTATAGTACAAAGTAAACGTAAAATTTCTATCATCTAAACATCCTAACCCGGCCCGTTATTGGTACTGGTAAATCACATTTCCTTTGGATTCTTGCCCTCTAGGCGCGGAGTAGCTCTATAACAGGATTTTTTTGTATAAGAAAAATGGATTTCGCCAATACACGTAATAGTGTTACCTGAACATATTGTTCTTTTGGGGCTGGTGTAGGTGTAGGAATTTTCACAACAATATCAGTTGGCTTTCTGACAACCTGAAACAAAATATCAACTCAATAAAATGTATATAAATATATACGTGTACAAACAAATAAACGTATAAAGAAAAATTAAAGACCAAATCTAGAAAAATAATCAAAATTAAATGATAGGGTAGTTACAAAAATATGGTACTCACTGGATTCGATTTAAGAAAGTAGTTGGATGAAAATAGGAGCCAAGTAGGTGAGAATAGAATATATTGTTTAAGTAACAATATTTAGTTTGTTGTAAAAGTGACGAGCTTGAGGACATTTATAAGCCGTGTGTTTATTAATGTCGAAGCAAATCACCTGGTGGGATGTTAGAGTTGAAGAAAAATAATAAGTTAAGGTAAAACCATTTAACAATCAAAAAAACGAAAACAGAGAAGCATGTAAAGAACAATGATAAATATAAGGATATTCTAGGCAAAATATAAAATAGAAAGTCGTTATCAAAAAAAAAGATAAAGATATAAGAGAAATCAATAAATACGCGTCAAAGACAAAAACGGGGCCTTTAATAGGCGACGAAGGAAAAATAATAGAGGCAGAAAGAGCACTTTTGCGATTAGTAAACGAAAAAGTGGAAGAATGTAAATTAGGAAGTATTTACAAAATTAAAATATCTGTAGTACAAGAAAGACATAAAAAAACAAAGGATAATAAAAGTCCCAAGAGAAAAGAAAATATAAAGACGGTAGAAAATATTAAATATGTGAGAGCAGATATACGAGTACATTTTGAGAAACAAGAAGAAAAACAAAGGAATTTTTAGAAAGCGACACCACATCCTGCAGCAACTTCAGAGGAATCTCACTTCTGGATGTAGTCTATGAAATAACGACCATCATTATCACATGTAAATTAGACAAGCCTTACAAACAGTTGAATCGGTATGATTCGATACAATGGGCAGCAGTGTTCAAGTCAAAAGGGAACTCACCAAAAAAATCAAAAACAAGCTTAACAGGGGGTCCCTCTGTCATCACTGCGTCTTGGAAAAGATTATGAGAGATTGCCAGCTGATCAGTAAGTTATGATGATGTACTACGGGTAGTTAAGGACAGAAGAAGAAAAAAAATGCGCAACGAATATAAAGAGAAATCCAGAATATATGAAACCACTTTAAGGTCAACAATACTGAAAACTTCATACGATAGGGGAGGAAGATACGAACTATATTGTACATAACGATGGTTATTCACGAGGAATCTAGAATTTACAAGGACCATAAAATAATTAAAGTAAATCTGGAAGATTACACTGCGCTAGTCATATAAAGCATATTAGCGAAAATGGTAGGATGAAAAGAAGCTACGTACAGGAACAAAAGAAGAAAACTTGAAAAGAAATGATAGAAAAGATAGAAGAGACTTGCAAAACTGGGAGAACAAAGCAAAGGAGAGGAAAAAGTGGAAAAAACTTGTAGAGATCTATATACATACATATGAAAGCTACTACCGCCCCTGGTAGATCTCGAACTTACGACCGCTCTTTTCCTGTTAGATATTACTGAAATAACAATATGTTGGTGATAATACGTTAATCGAATGTTATCCATAAATCTTAGAAACCCATTCAGCAAGGAAGCAATGTTCTCGGGCATCTATTATACAGAGCTAGTTTTTGGTAAAGCTAGTGAAAAACGTTATCCCAACTTGTATTCCATAATGTATATATATTTTCAAACATTTGGTTAATTTTGTTAACTACCTACAAGTTACCTCCTCACATCTTATTCTTTTTCTGCATATTTTTCAAAACATCACAATCTACCACAATGGAGATTTCAATCATTCTTAAGTCAGTTTTAATTGTTGTCTTTAATTCTGCCAAAGATACTTAGGTCAGTTTAGCAATTCAAATGGTATTGCAATTCAAGTACTGTTGCAGCTGTTCTGTACGTCTATCCGTGCCATTTAATCCGAAATTTTACGCTTTATCTAGAGATGGGCATTCCTATAATTTTTTTCCGACGTTTATTTGGGCTACCCTCTCACACACCATTTTTTTACTACGAATTTGAACAAACGGCAAACGAAAAATGAGGAGTAAAACAATTAGTTTCGGTTGAACAATGTTTCGAAAACAAAAACGATCTGACCGAGAAATCAACGTCGAGTATGTTTTTTGTTTTAGCAAGCAAATCGCTGCTAACGCTGTTTTGTCGAGCTAATTAAAGGAAAACGACAGAAAAACAAATTTCAATTAAAAATTCCAGAATATCGAAACTCCTAACGTACTAGCGTAGCAGCAATAGCTCTTTCTGTAGCGGGTTGGTGCGCACTGCAACCGATATCCTGAAATACAATAGCCGAAAATCGTATAATGAGAAATGCGAAATTTCAATTGCACATTCCACAGAACTCGTTTTTTTTTTCAGAACTATACGCTTACTTCTACAACTTCGCGGAATATCGCCAGAGGACGTATCGGGTTTAATTAGAAAAAATACGATGATTTACCTACACAAACGTTGATTCGTAGCGAAAACTTTGTTCTCGGGATATGCATATAACTTGATCTTTTGAAATTTCAGAAGATTATTAATCTTGGAAACTAAACCTGGGTGGGTAGTAATGTACCATCAACCTACATAACAATAATATCCAAATTATTACAATATAATTAACATAAAAAAGAGCAGTTCTTCTCTTTTCCAGCGGGTTAGGAGAATATACAAAAAAAAAAGAGTACACAATAAAAAAAACAAACAAAAAATTACGATAAGTGCCAACGAAATACATTCTTTCTGTATCATATACATTAGAGATGACAAGATGGTGGCTGTCGATATGCTCGAAACCATAATCTGGTGCTGCGGTGCTCTGTGACCAAATGTTTCATGAAAATTGTAGAGCTAAGAGCATTTACAAAGCCATGTGAATTATGCCATTATGAATTACGAGATTTGCGATAGACATCCATTTCCAATACTGCAGCATTGGTGGACCATAGCGGCGACAATGTTGCTGAGGATTGCCGATGAATCTAGGAGACACTCTTCGACCTTCTTCGCTAACAAGGGAATACCCCGAGATGGCACTCATCGATCGAATTGTAACTAAACAGATTGGCAGGACCCTCCAATTGTTGTAAAATACAGCTTTCCCCTGAAATTTCGATAATTTTCGAATTTTTGCACTTTATAGCGCTATAACGAATAAAAAGATACAATGATATATCTGTAAGTACGTCTTCCGTAGATCTATCAAATTAGCCTGGATGAGATTTTTTGCCATCCCTACCACTATCCCCAATCTCACTGCAAAGAGCGGATTGAACGGAAAAGGGCACATAAGTGATCTCTGAGAAATACCACTTACGCCTATATACTTGATGCTTCCTCACCTGTAATTACCCGGAACAAGCTTCAGTCTGTACCTTAATTTTCACTCATTTTGAATTCAACTGGTTTTAATTTGTAGTACTTATCTTAAATTAGAACTAACAACAATACTGAAGCAATAACTACAATTATGCATCGTCACTGCGATGGGTACGTATCAGGGTAAGGACATGTTAATAACCAATCGGACATGTACTGTGAAACGCACTTTAGTGGGAGGCGATAAGTCGTCGGCCCATTGAAGTTTATGGAAGGTATTTATATATTTATTTTTATAAAAGATTCTCAAAGAAATGTTACACGATGAGTGGTTTGGAAAGAGAGAAAAGTACCGAGGGTAAAAGTACTATACAATACTCCATTCGTTTCCTAGACGCCAAGTTTCATGCGCTACAATCCGGAAATACTAGAAGCAAAGATATGTTTACAGTAGATACATATATCTATCGCAAATATATCGTTTATTTTAATATCATATCAGATTAAAACCAACAAAAAGTAAAAGAATTTTCCACGACGATGTGAATCGTGAAGAGCGACCGCATTTACAAATAATCATTACATTTCCGGCTAACACAATAGAAGCACGCAATGGCGTAAAACTTGTTATATTTCAAAGAAGAAATCCCGAACACCTGCTTTTTTTTCTGAAGAAAAGTCCCGGGATTAACTTTCCAACAGCTTCCTATAGTCTACAGCGCCGCGAACGTCGTAATTTTTAACAAAAGTTGGATTGGATATAATTAATTTGGTAAGGTAATGTAATGTAATTACCTCGGCTTTGAATCCTTCCTTCGGATCCGCGGTGTACGTTACGGTTCTAATGAATCCATCCGAATCCACCACTGAATAACTGCCGGAGATTTTGTTCCCATCCCGTTGTTCTTGGCGGTTCTGGTAATTCGTGTTTTGATCGTCCGTTACGTCGAATCCGAACTTGTAGGATGCGGGCGTCTGAAATTTCAGATGATGAGGATTTATCTTTTGTGTATTTTATTATTCCATATTATATCCCTACGAGAACGGATTTAATACTATCAGCACGGTATCAGTTAGTGAGGGATTAGAAGACTACGTTAAAATTAGATTATCCTAGAATTCAAGCATTTAACTTCATGACGGATTTCGCAGACTGCTAATTCTACGAACGAATCCATAACTGGTGAATGTACTATTACAGTGGCAAACGCCGTACGAAACATGTGCATGCATAATATTCAATTTTCAATCATTCTCTCTAAAGCTTGATCCGAATTCTTACGTACACGTTCGACCTGAATTGTATAATTACCTCCTATTATGGGAGATACCGATTCCAACAATTTAGAAAGTAGCAGCAGTAGCTTGTTTTTGTTAACCGAGAAATGTTTAGATACATAACTTGTAAAATATTACTGGCATATAAGCAAAGGAATAACAGTTCATTGTCTCCTAAATTGCCCTGTTATCAACAGTTTGTTGATAACAGGGCAATTTAGGAGACAATTGATTTGGTGCGGGAACATATCAAGTTATTTCTATGAAGAAGTGAAATGTAGTAAGCCTTGGACATTAGATCTTGTAGGCAGGTAGATCTTTGACTTAAGTTAAGACTTAAGTTATCCTGGAGGGCTCCAAGGAGGCGTGGTTCTGAAAATCGCGAATGCTAAGATGAAACAGATGAAGCCATAGAAAAGTGCATGCTTGTGCATAGGTGTACTAAAGATGCAAATGATGTTCGCTTCTATTTGACTCAATATCGTGTATTATCTTAGTCAATTGCATAGTTAGTTGCAGAACCCTTAAAGTTCGACGTAAAAACATGTTTCGATTTAAAGTCGATGTACTTTACATTATGACTATTACTTCCAACAGACTTCAAGCTAATGACTAGCTTACTTTATTATTACTAGTTTATTTATTTCATTCGCTATCATTGCTTCGCTTGATATCAATCCCTTTTTGGCTACCTTGATATATTAACATTTTGCGGTTTAGTTAAATTATGAGTAATACTTAACAAAAAAAAAATAATTTTAAAATAACTTTCTCACGGTATCGATGGAATTATTCATAGCAAACGCATCACAAGGAGAGAAAAAAATACATTACCCGCAGACATGTTTCTGTTTACCCAGTGTCATCAGCGTGCTTCCGAGAGTATTTTTAACTCTACTTTGTGTCGCTTGAAGGATGCGTCGATTTTCTAATTAATTAATCCGATTGTTGAATTAAACTTGCCCACCTTGAATCACGGATTTTGCTTATCTTTTGTATTCACCCTCTTTTTATAGTAAGATGCCAAATTATTTACATGTTCCTCGCGTTATATAACGGCAACATTCAAGCCAAATAATTCTCCTTCTATGCAGAAATAATTAATTATAGCTATAAACCGTTGATAATTGTAAGTATGAGATGGATATGTATGCACACTAAATTGAGCAGCAAAGCATACGGGAAAGATACGTATATGTATGCCCAACACAGATGGCAACTACAGATGGGTAGCTTGAGACTTTTGTAGGCCCTATACGATACCTTACTAACCCAGTCTAGCTGGACTCGATAATTTTGTTAACTTGGTTGTGCCCGTTACTTTTGCGAACCTCGGTTGACAACTTTGTATAGTCCGTTTCACTTTATTTTAATCTGACTCTGAGCAGGTAATTACGTTTGTGTAAACAAACAATGCGATAAGCTGGGACTTGCACAGAGGCATATTTTGTAATGTTCCTGTAATTTCTTTTTAAATACAATAATTAATATATGTACAATTGTATTAATTAATAATTTTTTACCTGTTTAGATAGTCAGATTAAAATAAAGTGAAACGGACTATAGATTGTCGGTCCATCAAATACGTTTTGTTTAACAGGCCCGTTTTGTCCGACAAAAAGGTAATCAAATTCGTTCGTTCTTATATTAGTGAACCTATAACACAACACCAAAGTTTTCCCTTCTTTTTAACAGCAATACGAATATTCTTCCGTATGAAATTATCGATAATGAATTTGTGATGCTTTTCAAAGCTGTGTTTTTATTGCGAAATTCCTATACACTACGTGTACTTTCACAACTACTATCAATTACTAACGAACATGTTGGCGTAATATTAGAGATGTCTTTCGGGTGTTGTCACGTACTTAATATTTGACTTGACATTTTCCTAATCATGCTGTCAGCTTTGTCGAAACTTCAAGTCAAATATTAAGTACGCGACAACACCCGAAAGACATTCCTAATATGGATTACGGTCATGAAAGCTTACGCCAAATGTTGGCGTAGTAATAGCGGATTTAGACGGTTCTCAGATAAGCACTTTTCTTGTTTAAAAATAATACTTAAGCTAGCCGGCCCATTTGCACCTCTATTGGTAACGGTGATACCATGAGCTTGTGTTAAACATAAGCTGTACTAAATATTGAAAGGTTTTATAAGGCCACTTAATATTTAAGTCATTCAATATAAAAAGTGGTTTATATTTGCATGCAGTGAAAATAAAGTTATACAACACAAATTATATGGTACACAAATGCTCCAGTACCACGTTGTTTCTTTCGATCGTGTCGCAAGTAAAACCTAAAGAAAAGCCGCATTAATTTGGGCTTGTTCCTCAATTTAATCCTGCAAAGAGGTTTTTCCCTGGCAATTTTAAAATTAGTCTCTCGCTTCTCTTGGAACAAAGATCCTATACACGGGATCAGTTGTGGTTTAAACGCCCATTGTGTTACGATAGCGGACCATTTATATAGTCAATTGCACAGTTAAGGGTAGAGTAAAATTGGGAAAGCTACATTTGTATATTATCTCATCAAGCAGGTAGGCACGCTATTACTCGAAGATCTAACAACATCGCAGGAATTCAGGGTATTGTTTCGGTATCATTATATATATATATATATATATATATATATATATATATGTACCGAATGGTAGTGTGGTGTGAACGTAATGCTATATTTAAAATGTATAGGCTTCGAAAACATTTCTCGAAACAATTTTTGATCCACATGATTACTATTTCTTAAAGAATTCTTAGGCATATAATGCAAAGAACTCCTTTTTAAATGTTTTCCTCCGAATATGTGAGAGTATCCTTTAATGTTTATAAACAATAATACTTCTAAGATAACGGACATATCCGTCATTAAAACACAATTTGTCGGTCAGTATTTCCTTGATTAATCTTGATACAATTTTTAATTTTAAACAGATACTCTTTAATTGCATTCCTGTGAAGCCTGTAATCTCTAAAGTTTCAGCGAAACTTTAATTTCCGTGTCGAAGAAGCAGCGACTAGATCTTTAGTGATACTATTATTTTGGCTGCTAAAACAACAAATAAACGTGGAGGAAGTTACATAAAATTTAACTTTTGTTAAATTTTATGTAACTTCTTCCACGAAGTGGAGAGTCCAAAGAAGAAAAAAAGAAATTAGAATTATGAAATCATCATGTAGAAAAATTAACCTGATAAGAGTCATGGAAATGGTGAAAATTTGGATAAAAGTATTGCAAGAAAATAAAGCTTTGTTTTCTTATAGTACTTTTATTCAAATTCACCATGGCTCAACTTGAGTCGCAAAGCTAATAAAGTATCATTAACACTCAGATATAAGACAATGAATAGTTATGAACATTAGGTGTATCGTTTCCAAAGATGATAATAATGGTAATAAGCCAATAATTATTGGCAATCTATTAATTTTATTCATTCTCCGACTAATCAAGCTATTAGTCAATCCCTGCGATGTCAGGCATCCTTTCCTTATTAACGTCTGCCAAACGCTGTCAGTCTAAGTGCTCGCGACGCAACGCAACAGTTTCATCTGAATGAAGCTTTTGTATTCAATATTGCGTTCAACGCGGCGACGCTTTAGATTTTGCTGGTAATTCCCCAAGATAATATTACATTCTCAGAGAAAGAATTAATTTTTTTATTTGTACATTTAGACCCGTAGGTTTCTCTGAATTTTGCAGAAGATTCTCGGTTGTTATGTGCTCATATTAAATATTTCTGGTAAGGTACAATAATTAATTAACCATTAGTTTTAACACGAAATAGAGGTGCATTTATTAGTACTTGTGCAACGTATGTACTTCGTACATGCCTTGAAAAAATTGGAAAAGCAATATGCATTTAAAATATTACTAGATAGTGATTGTTGTATTTGTGATTGACTGTGTGAAGTGATTGATATCACTTTTCATAAAGAAATCCAATAATTGCAATATAATAAATAAGTAGGTAAAAGAAAGGAAGGTAAGGAAAAAAAAGATATGCGCGTATACTTTCGTATTGAGATATCTTTAAGCTGATATTGTTACTAAAGTATTCCAATAATTTGTTGCGAAGTAAAGGACGGGTAACAAGAGAATTGGTTAAATTAAAGAGCGTCCATCTCGAAGATCGTAAATGTTTGAAATGTTTTCGTAGAATAAAGTTTGTTGAAAATGCAGAAGCTTCCACCGAGAATAACGTGTCGGCTTTCGTTACTAAATCGTTTCCTCGTATCGTGCCGCCGTCTTTTAAACATTTTAAACGTTCTTTATAATTTAATTTACGATCCAATTACAGATTAATCGCTCTTACAAAATGGTACTGTTACAAGCATACATTATTTCCTGTATGAAGTAAGCACCCACGCGTCCCATAAAAAATATTAATTACGTACGCGATTCTGTTTCCTCATGCGTAACGATTCGATCTTACTTGAGGCATGTTCGCGTGTATCTGACTTTCAAATGACACTGCGACAAAAATTAATCGAGCGCCTTCGAAAATACGTTCCGCTCCGTTGACTTTCTCCGTTGCGCCCGAACACCGAGCGGATTATTTATGAAATGTGAATCGGATCAATTAAACCGGCCATTACGTAAATACCCCTCAGTTACAAAAATGCACACAACGTAATTGCCCCACCGTTATCAATTATAAGCCGAGGGAAAACAGCCATATTTTTAATGCCGATTTCCGTACGCCAAGCTTTTTTATTTTTATTGCGAGATAATAACTGTCCACCGGCTCGGTATTATCGTGTAACAATTTCAGTGAAAGTACAGCATGTAGCAGTAAAGAGAGCTATTAAAATCGAAACCATGTGAAACAGTCCTATTGTATTCTAGCTGTTAAGGTCTCGACATATTGTGGGATTGTAGCCGCTTTACGGCGACAACAATTTATAACTTTTTGGTGGCGGTTTTCAATCATATTTCAATGCTTCAGGCACTTATTGCCCCGTTAAGATTAAAATTTCGCTGGGTAAATAGGATATTACGAACTAGCACTTAAATTTGAAGGATAGGTTAAACATTTGTGGCTGTCCCGGAAATAGTTTTATTTCTTCAAAACTTTAGATAACATTAATTAACAATTCTTGCAATACCATTTAATGATATTAAAAGCCTTTATAATGCCGTGATGCCATTCGTTATTACTTGGTAACTGTTGAAAACAATGAATTAATTAATTTGTACTTGATAGCCTTCAGACGTCATATTAATGAACAGAAGAAAAGATATTCGGGGACTGATATTCTTTACTCTTACGCATCTTTATAATAAATGTTTGTATTTATGTGGTGCCTGGTATTATCGAAATGTCACCCGCCCTTATAGACGACCATGATCTTATAGATAAAACATATATGAGTAAGAGGGTCTTAGGAAATAGGATTTTAAAGCTACATAAAAATAATGAGAAAATGCTTTGGGTATATAGAAGAACTGAAAAATATGCCGTAATCAGATGAAAAGACCAAGTTTTTGCCCATATTATTAGACCAACACCGTAAAAGCTTATTTAAGAGAAAATGACTTTATTGAAGAAGTTTACACCATGTTCAGAAGGCACACCCAAGCAACAACGATGTGTACAAGTTTTTATTTGTACCTACCTGATACGGTAACCACGAATGAATGGAAAAACATGGGATATCTGATTATTTATTTATTATAAAAATACATTTCTTTCATCTGAAGAAGAAAAGGTCTGCTTCTGTCTGATGTAACGTCGGGCACCATTCATAACGAGAAGGTAATAATAAAGCAGCAATGAAAGGAACGATACACGCACCAACGCCATCTGTAATGCTTCGGTTGTTATGCCAACCATTTTGCTTACAACTCCTTACGAAATAAAAATACGCTTGCCGCAATTTGCGACCCAAATACAATAACAGCTTTTTTTCTTTCATATAAGGTGTCTTTGCTTGTATAAACATGACAGTGTATTTCAAGCAAAAAAAATTAAACAAGCGAAAATTCCAACGCATAAATACGAAGTAATTTGGGAGTTACACAACGATTTTATAGAATCAAAAAACCTTACGGCTTCGCATCAATGGAACTGAGAAGGTGATTTCCATGCTGACTTGCTCTTGCCGATCAAGCTACTGAGCGGGTTGCGAAACAAACCGAAGTAATTGCGTAATTCGATAATTAAAATTAAAGGATCTTATTGCAAATTCCTCCTCCCCCGCATGCATTTATCGTCTTGTCAAGTGATCTTACGTAAAACGAGGGATACTACAGGTTACGTAACGGAATTCAAGTGAAGGTTGATATTACAATTGCACAACAGTCGTTTGATTAATATATCAACTTTTAGAGTACTTGAACAATTGTATTTAAAAAAAAAAGTTTAACATGTACCAGTGACAGCTTATGAATGCAGATTTTATTAATTCTCATTGAACTGAATGTAGCTTTATAGGCATTCGCAATGCAGACGCGAGAATGCATTTTCCACTTTGACATACTAGGCACCTTAATGGAACAAAGTCCATAAAGCCCATGTTCATTATTTATTATTTGGTACGCGCTTGATTGAACACGGCACGCTGAAAGCGGAAATGTGGGTGAAACCGCATCGACCGATGATAAAGAGTATAATTCTAGACAACATAATGTAAAATAACAATCATACAATATTAAAGTAAAGGTTAAATGGTGACTTAACAGCACAGCTATAACACAATTATTAAGACTCGTGTGCAAGGTACGTTTTACGGGACAATTTCGAGGAATCAAAGGAAGAGATGCAGAGAAGATGTAAACAGGGCTTATACGCGTTATCTGCTTATTATCATAGGAAACCTGTATCAATTTTACATGTTAATTGGCAAGATGATGCTTGAAAACACAATATCTTATTACACAATTGCTTTCTAACAATCATAAAGGCATAGTAATCAATTGAACACATTCATATCTTTGTGGTATTGGTGAAGATTTCAGTCTTATAGCTAGTTTTTAGAGAAAACTTTCGAAGAAGCTAAGTTAGTTGCATCCAACACGGTAAAACCTGAAGGATACTACTTCAGAAGTTATTTCTGTATTATCTAACGTTCTTGATCGCCGTAGTTTAATCTAATCATGTGGGTATTATTTTATGCATTGTAAGCGGCTCAATGGGATGATTACAGCTTATAATTAGTGCAGGAGCACAGCTAGTCGCCAGAAAAATCAACATCGTCCATGGTCGGTTTCGAACGTATGCCCTTTAACGCATTATTGTCGGAAGTAGACACTCTCACAACTAGACGAACGATTCGTTCTAAGTAAATGTAACAATTTCATTATTAGCACAGCGTAGCTCTATTCACAATGTACAGTGAACTGTCCATTGCCATACGCGTCATGTCTCTTGCATTTCACATCGCGTTAGTTCGAAAACTCTTTATCGACGTTTCATAACGTGGGCGTTATTAAAGTTGCACTCGACGGAGTAACCACAATTATACGTGTTGTACCTAATTAACGTCGAACGAATACTTTTAGGCGCGCTTGCTCGAAAGGGGAAATCATATCACATATATATTTTGCGTTGTGTAAAGTAGAGGTACACCTTTGACAGCGTTGCGCAAGATACCGTACCACCTATGCGGTTCGGTGGTGCTTTACTTTCAAGTTCATTTGTTTGTGCCAATTACGTTGCATGCGTTCGTTTCACACCGTAACTATGCTTTGAATTAATTTAAATTACGTGTTCGGGCGATTAATCACTTCGCTTACTTCATAATTTATAAACATTTTACAAGGGCGAACGTATTATTCGACTACGCTGAATTGTAGCCAGTACAGATCTATAAATACCGCGCAGTTGCAAGTTGTAAACAAATAAAAATGTATCGACGAGTGCGGCGACAATTACAGCCACGAACGGTGTAATTTTTTCGGAAATATCCTGCAGATTGCAGTGAAAATTCTAGAAGTGTTTAGCATGCTTATATAAGCTTTAGTCAATTGTTTTCAAGAAAACAAGAAAACAACAATTAAAAAAATATTTTTTAATTGTTGATTTTATATCATTATTTTCTAAACACCAACCAATGTTTACATCATTCATGTTTAGACGGTGTTCTAACAAAATTAATATCATATAACCTCGACAAACTTTATAAGGTTGGAGACGGTACCAAGTAGATGTCCGGTTAGCCTCAATGCAAAACAAGCACCCTAATGGGCATGCTACACGGATGGATCGAGAATAGAAAGAATCGTAGTGGGCGTGGCCATCAGTAGTCCCAATTGTCATCTAAAAGTGTCTACGGGACCTGTGCGCCATAAGGCGTTACCATAAATATAATATACAATAATAATATATTATGTACCATAATATAATAAAGATCGATTAACGGTTATTCGGGCCTACACGTATGAATCCACGTGATAACCAAATGTGTGCTGAATTTGGAGACGCAATAACCATGTTACTTCACGATGGATGCTAAGCCACTGAGGAATCAAAGAAAATGAAGAGGCAGATTAGTTAGCAAGCATCAGCGATGTCTTTCATTGGTACTAACTCCTTTTATTGTCTTCAAGGGAGCCGCTTAAAGGAATCAAGCAATGGGAGGATAATCGAAGGGCCAGGGCAATAATTGGCAAAAACTTTGCCAAGGAGAGTAAAAGTAGCACTACGGTGCAGAAAAGGAGCTTTAGGCTACCGCCGAGATCTTTGACAGGTCATGTAACCCTATAATGTTACTTATTTAAATTACGAAAAGGTGGTCCAGGGATTACAGAATTCATTCCATGTGCATGTGTTGCCATTAGTTGTATACGACACCGGCATTTCAGTAGACTAAGGGCATCTGAGCTATAGCTTGACTATTCTAAAATAATTAATAAAGAACCAAATTGATTTCTTTTAGGAAAAAATGAGCCATGCTTACAGTTTGTTTACTTATATACAGAGACGCTATGCTTAAAAGTAACCTTCTTCGTTACAAGAACATGTTTCAGATCACAAATTTCAGTGCGAATCCTTATTCTTTTCTATGTGTTTTCTTCATGTCACAGATGCTCTAGGAGTTCTACAGACTTTATTCAGCAAAGTGCCTATAATATATTTAATAATTTGAATTATCTTTGCCTATAGCTTTATTTACAGTACAACTATTTGGTTCAGTGTTGCAAAATTTATTAGTTTCCCAAAAATTATATTATGCGCTATTTGATTGGTAATGATTAAATTGGTATTAAATCAGACTACTTCAAATCTTAAGAACAACTGCAGTTCCCTGAAATAATATAATTAAAATGTGAAGTTACGTAAAAGATATAAACAAGGTAAGTTGTTTCCATAGCAGGTTCGCTATGAGGTATATAAATAAAATTGTTTTAGTTACTATTTATAAAATATATATGATGGTGTGCACGTTGTCTTTATTAGTACGTAACATCTTTATTTAGTTAGTTTATTTTAACTGAACTAATAGCTTTGCCGTTTCCTCATCAATTGTACTGAAAAGCGTAACGTCATGGTGTTAAAGTATATATTTCTTTAGCAATAAAAATAAAAGCCACAGAAAATTGGAAGAGGCCAACGACAATTGATTGAAAAAAGATTTAGTGGTATTGGACACAATCTGTACTAAATTGATACTAAATTTGTACTAAGTTCGTTGCTAACAAAGAAGATATCCGACAAAAATGGTTGGGGATGACTTCACATATGTAACACGCACATACGCAATTGTTTTCCACGTTCATTAAAAGTTATATAAATAACATCCATTTAATTGAATCTGTCAAATATCCATCATTTACTTACATCATACTCCTCAAGATCTTCTTCTTTTCTCTGAGGTTGTGGACGAGAATATACCTGTGGTGCTGGTCTAGGAACTGGCCTCGCCACCTGAGGTTGGTACTGCAATTGATATTCTTGAGGTGTCTGAGCCTGCGCTAACGGCTGGCTGTTGTATACGTCCGACGAGGCTGCTCCGAATTGTCCACCCAATCCGCTTAATCCGCCATGCTGCTGTTGGGCTTGCTGGGCAAGCATTCTTTGCCTCATAGCGCGTCTCTGTGCGGCGGCTACTGCTTGATTAGCAAGTTCTTGCTGTTGAAGGATTTGAATCTGTTGCACATATTGCGGACCAGCTATTTGTTGAGCGGCTTTCTGTATCTGTAAAAATAAAACGAATTATGAGGAAGTCTTCATTAGCTTAAAGAAAGTTAACTTCTAATTAAAGCTACTAATTTAGTTTCGGATTAAATAAGTTTTCCTTGTAGCAATAATTTTCTATATTAGATGTAAGTACATATGTAACGCGGTCTGGTAAAAGCGCCCTAACGTGTGAAAATATGTTTTCGAGTATATGAATATATCATTAATATAATAATATTGTTTTGGAAATGTCCCTTAATAAAACTAGTACCTAGTTATTATATGTACCTAGTAGAATTAGTAGTGTACCTAATATACCTAGTAGTTAATAAAACTAGTACCTTAATAAAAATATTTTAGTTAAAAGCTATTCACTTATTATGGATAAGCAACCGCTTACACATATGTATAGTATTAGTTAATTGCCTTTTGTTCAGTGCCAATCCAGGTGATTATGTTTATACTGAAGAACCAACTAATTAATGAAACTTCCAACACGTTCGTGTTACATCTAGTTTTCCAAGCAAAGCTTCGCACCCGTCCAATTAATTACTTGGTTTTCAGGGAAAGAAATTATATTATATATACTTATAAACTTTAGTTCGAAGAGATTTCTTTTTATCTAAGATACTGATTTTTGTTACTGATTTTGTAAGCCTATTCAAGGTAAATAACGTGACATTTGAAGAAGACTTTCATGAAATGAAACTTATTTACACTATTACAAAACAATAGAAAGGTAATCGGATTCAATCGAAACAAATTATACGTTCCGCCATTGAAGAATTCGAATAATGAGCTGATTGACATTAAATCCTTAATTTATGCAACGCTATTACACAATCACAGAAGAAAAGGTCTTTAAATGTAGATGACGGATACAAGGAACGAAGCAATGTTATAAAATATTTATCTTTCTATTTTCTTCTATTTTCATCCGCGAAGCCTTTTTTTTATAAATCACTACATTCTCGATAACTCCGCAGAGTTATGTAATTTAGAGCGATTAAGCGATCAGCGCTAGGAAGCAGAAACCGCATATTTTAGTTTCCAAATTATAAAAGGTTCACGAGCCTTTGTGAGTCGTCATAAATAGAAAACGAAATACTTGAACGTTAAACGATTAGTTACTGAAAAGCTCACCTCATTTTGACGCATTTAGACGTTTATACCGTAACGGACACAGGTGAACAGTATTCATGCTATAAAAATTCATTTTAATATTGTTGAATTATTTATTGTGCTGTGGTAGTGTCTTAACGTAATTAAAATTAGACAAATCAGGAATACAGTAAAACCCAATGAAAATCAGCTGATTTTCGTAAATACTAATCCTTAATAATAATAATAATTTCGAAAAGAGTACTGCTATGTTTTGTACAATGTCCGGAAGTAATAAATTGATTAAGTAGGTACTCCGTCTGTAGTGGTTTGAAGAAAAAAGGAGACTCCTTTATTCCAATACTCTTTGTGACTTTAGCAGAGAAAAGAGAGTTATCGGCTTATTTAGAACTTTATTAAGAATGAAAACTACAAATGTGGGAAAGCAGTTATCTAATAAAGCAAATCTATTGAAATTATTATTACTTACATTAAAGATAATTTTAAAATAGCAAACCCGGTAAAGAAAAAGGTTAACATTCGTAATTAGTCTCGAAATCATTTATTTAAAACATTTAAACGTTATCAAAATGAAATGGTGACCTTGGTCCTTCGCATGACTAGCTAAAGTATGAGAGTATAGGCTTTCACGACCGTAACCCATAGTATAAATTTCTTTCTTTCAGGAGATTTTTAAAGACAGCCTTTAGAAATCTTCTGAATAAGCTGACGGCATCATCAGCAAAGCGTCAAGAAAAATAGTAATTACACGATAACGTCCGAAAGAAATTTCTTTGGGGAAATCATTGCGATATTTGACCCATATAACAATCCTGACAACCTAATGAGGGCACCTTATAAACGACATATTTGTTGAATTGAAATAGAGTTTTATCCTTAACAATAGTGGACCTTCATCGAGATTTATTTAGAATACGTATGGGATATCCGTTTTGTCAGATTCCCTTGCAAAAGGTTATAATGTCATTGGTAAGACACGCGGTTTCCCATTGCTAACCAAATGTTCATCAGCAACCATTTGCTTCGGTGATCGTAAAAGAAGCGATTGGGAGCCTTGTCATGTGTTTATATGTTACTCATCAAAACAAACCTTCAAATTAAAGACAACGACTTCTAGAGCAATTCAACGCTTTGAAGAGGCAAGAAATGTAAAATGTTGTTTAGCTAGTTGTGGTAACGCATATTTCGACAGCTAAACTATCATAAGATAATAGATTATCTGCTCAAATGTGTGTCCAGTATTGTGACAAAGATAATAATTAAGCGATCACTTCAAAATATAAAGTAAGAATACGTTGATATTGGAGCAAGTTTCTGAGTTTTGTTCAGCCCAAAAGCACAGACAAAGACTAGAACAACATAGTGTTTCGTTTCAATTTTTCGAAGCAACCGTAAGAAAAGCTGGGCACGTTAATTTCTATTACATTTGCGTTAGCGGGAACATCACTAACGTGCCTTGAATTATTTACAAGAATTTTAAAGCCGAATATGCTTACATAGTAGGTTCTGCCTTAAATGTCGGCACTTGTTACTAAGCAAATGTAACAGTACAGCCCATGAAGATATTGGACATCCATAATTATTTAGATGAACAGTTCAACCTAGTAAAAATATGCAATACATAATCATTACACGAATACAACAATATATGGTTTGCTATAAAATTACTACTTGGTAATTGGGACTCGACTGAACGAGTATGTTCAAATTGTTAGTAAATTTGCTCATTACATCCTTATCTGAAACTTGAACTATTAGATTAGACGTTTAACTTAAAGTTTTTGATAAACCACGAACATCCATCGGATATCTTAGTACTGATCATAATTTTTCAGAAACATCAATAAGAAAAGCACTAAGGAGGTGTAAAACTGCATCGATACATACTGCATTTAGTACAGGTACTATTAAAAGACCAGGGAAGTACTCGCGGAAATTACTACCAACAAAACACAACATCTAGAAAAGATTGCACGTATACTGTCGTACAGTGCGGAAACATCATTGGTCCATTCTTGATGCATGGAACTCTAACATCAGCTACCTTGCTGGAACTACCACAATATCAAATTGTTCAAGGAATAAAAGAATTTGGGCCTAATCCACTGAATCCACAATTTGTGCATCTAGCCATTTGGCTTCAACAAGATGGTGTCCCGCCACACGTTGACCTGCAAATTCGAGTTTATTTTAATCAGTTTCCAAGAAACGGATCGGACGAAGATTAGATTGAAGATTTAGAACGACCCTTTTGTCAGTAAATGGACGACCAACAGTTCCAACAGGTATTACGAGCTCGTTTATTTAGACCTTTGTTCCCCATTAAAAAGAAAACGAATTGGCGGAATCTTACAAATACCAATTTCGCAAAACAAGTGCTACGAGAGACCAAACTAAATGCGTCTTCGTTGACACGTTATTTCATTTGGTATAATCCTTATATTGCACTCCCTGTATATTATTAATGATGTTTCCTTTCATATATTTCTCGTAGTATCTAATACAATGATTTAAGAAGAATTTAATTAATTGTTGCTATTATTTTCAAAGAAAAACATTCTAAGCTATTTCTCTAGCAATAAATATTGTAGTTGAAGAAATATTATTTTATGGAATATTCACATAAGCGTTCTGCTTATGTGAATTCATTTAATATCTAACCTTCCATGTCTGCAGTTTTTTTTTAATATGATTAGATTAGATAATAGATTTTAATACGATAAATCTTTCAAATAATAATGATAGCTCCTTCGTATGTAAACGACAAAGAGATACTAATTCCCCGGTGTTTACTTGACATTCAGAAAATGTAGTTAACCTAGGACTTGCATTAGATAGAAATTAGTCCTCAAGGCGATGCATATGTTTTATCAATTTCTTTGTACTTACTTGTCTATCCACATTTGTAGGTAAAAGCAGTTGTGACACGACCTGCGTAGGCGGTCCAAAAGACGGACTTTGCGGCTGATATGCCGGAGCTTGCGGTTGCACCGGTTGCGGGGCTGTAATATACGAGGGTTGAGACTGTTGAGACGTTAACGGTTGTGCATTGGAATATTGTATTCCTGAAAAGCCCGATTCTACTGGTGCTGAAGTGACACTAGACACCAGCGCGAGATAACACAGCGCTACACCACTACTACTAATCATTTTCCGCGCAATCTGTAAGAGGTGATACCGGGTCAAAACCGTTTTCGTGTAAATTCCGCTGGATTCGTAATTAAGTGCAAAGTGTTGTATTTATATGTTCGGCCTCCCTACTTTAAGGTAACGCTCTCTTTCTACCACTACCTCGAAGGCAGGCAAAACTTTCATGTGGATCGATAGAGAAAGGTAATTGCACAATATGCAGGGTCACTGTATTGTCGCAAAGTCGAATATAAAATTAAGTAACGCGAGCTAGAAAACCTAATTATTTTTTGTCATGTTTTCCGTCGGTGCAGGAATTTGGTAAGACGGTTTCTATTTCTTATTCGGGAAGTTATAAGACGTATCGACGTTGCTTATTCATGTCTCCTGAGACTGCTTAAGCCCAATGTTAATGATTCGTTTTAAGTAGAATTTTTTTACTAGTCTGACAAACTTTACCCTCCGTATTCACAAATAACGCCGTTTTGTGGCCAACTCTAGAACGTGCTAAATTGGAACCTAAATAGTTAAAGTTAAATGTACGATACGACGGAATTGAAACCTAGAGTCAACTTCGGATTTTTAACTTTATAACTGAAGGTTTTCAGCTAGCTAACAACGAATTTGCTGCTTTTTCTCGAGGAACAGCTTAAACTGGAACTTACAATTAAAATTAGGGTACCCCTGTAATATTCGTTAAACGTAGTTATATGGGTTTCCCCGTTGCACCCCCCTTTACCCTAGTGGCACACACAGTTGACGCAACGCTGGCTTTGGATCGCAGCTTGCTTGACTTAACGTTAGCAGCGATTTCGGCATTACGTAAAAGGGTTAACATTTTACACTTGGCCAAAAATTGGCTCGTGACTTTCTCACATATTTACCTGATTTTTGGGCGAACTATCCGCTCTTATTATGTACAGACCTTTAACGAATACTCCTTAAAAATTGTTATCTGCTGACGCAGAGGTCGCATGTTTGAAAAGTTTGACAACTGCTTGCTTGCTTATGTTATTCCAGTGTTTGCTACCAAGCGTAGTTTGATTATCATTTCCCGATTGTCGACCAACGCTTAATTAATGTGGCTAACCCAGACCAGCCAGGCATACCCAACGGTAGAATTGACATGACGTTGTACCGATTGTAAGCTAACCGTTAGCCAACGATCTATGCTACTAGAGTGTACATATATATTTTTAAGAACAAAAGCGGTTTAAGGAATCCATGCAAAAGCAAAATGTACTTTTTTTTCATGTGAACCGTATTTATTTTTCAACGTTCCTTGATCCCTTCAGAATAATAGAATTGCTTCGATTCTGCAATTACATCATCTCTGCTCCGCCAGCCATTTCTTTATATTGGGGAACTAATTATAGTTCGAGGGAGCTAACTTTGGAAATATGGTCGAGTCAAACCGTAACTCCGTCAACTTCCCAAACATAACAGAATCATCATAAGAGAATGAACGTTGTCGTGAGAGAAAGATACTTTTTCTGTGGACCATAGCCCAATAATCAGCTATGTCTATTTCTTAACAACCCTAAAACGTATTTGCGATAACTTTTCCGGCTACAGGAACGGTCTTCGCTATTTCAGATGTAGACTCTTCGTTGGATTGTTTTTTGAGTGTCTTTCTCATATCCAAATGTAGGGACATTCAATATCTTGAGGAATGTAGCCTCTTGGTATTACTTTTATTTTGCTTAGTTTAACTAAAAGTCTTCTAAAATTGTTTGTCCAGTAACCAAAATAACAGATTTTTGCATTTATATCGCCGTATCATTTACTTTGGTATTTGTTTTTATTTTTTCCTTCGTTTACATCTACAGTTTATTAAATCGGTTTTATCAATTCTTCTCTTTAAGATTATCGTGTAAAAGTGTTTCTTAACTTATTAGAAATTTACCTAATCGATCTTTTTTTCTGTTAAAAAATAGTAAAAGCATGAACTGTGCTTTTGGTGAGCTTTGGTAGTTAAATCTGTTGATTTCTTGCATTATGTTCGACTTTTTGCAAATAAAGGTATGAATACGTCATTGAATCAATCCTATTTGTTCAAGTATCTATAGCTAAAAGACGCGTTTCTCTTTCTGGGTGAAGTTATTTACAAAACTCACAATATACAACAAATTATAAAGATATATATTGCACTGTAAGCTGTTATATTGATTTTCTATCTCACGTTCTTAACGCAAACTAATCGTTTTCCTATTGTTCCTATTGTTGATTGTTTTCGTATTTCAATAATAATCAAGGCTTGGTTTAATGCTTATCTTAAATATCATTCAATTCCTTGTTTCACGCTCCAATTGTTTCGAGGTTAAAATACATATTAAGAAGAATTGAAATTATGGAAATATTTTGCGAGTATTTACAATTAAAACTGCTCCGTAGTTCTATTCAATTAGTGGACCGCTACCGGGTACAAAGCTCGATAATACAAGGCATCAAACTGCATAAATTCTAGAAACTAATTTTCGGCGGAACTTGCTGAATAGAAAGGAATTTGATATCAATTCTGCGAGGGAACTATTTACAGCTTGTCAGCTGTTGATATAATATCAAAGTTTTGAAGTAACAATCACAATCTGTGCATGCGTTGCAACATAATGTATTACGTAACTCTTGCAATGCACCGAGTTACTATCTAACGGCGTTCACGAAACCCATATTGTTCGGCTGTTGTTCGTATAAGCAGCTTTCATTTTCCGTAATAAGTGAGGGCAAGTACGCTAATAAATTCTATGTTCCAGTGTATAATTTTGTTAATTTAAATAGAATACAGGTATTTGTTGCCGCTTTTATGAGCTCGTGTCGGATCTAAAACTCTCTTGCAATAGTATTATAATAAAATCTATTTCGCTGCAATAATAAAAATAGGATGTAGGATTGTTTTTAGTTTAATCGTTGCTTAATGGTATCATTGCATCACCTTCCTCAAGGTCCCTTATTATATCGTTAGTATTTCTGCGAAAATCCAACCATTTGTAAGTATCTCCGTGCAAAAACCATATAACCAGAATTTTGTTCGATCGTCCTTTGCAGATATTTTTCTGCAATTGTAGTATACGAGGGTAGCTTGGAAAGTTTCTGGTCTAACGCAGAAACGAATATTTTGAGTCTTTAAGGCCTTTACGAACCTGATTGTCTCTCCGTTCAATGAAAATCAATGAAAAAGAAGTCGCTAGAAATCAGATCTAATGAGTAAAGTGGATGGTATAGATTCATAGCGACAACTAACGTGTAAGGCAGCGCGTTATTAAAACTTCCCTTTTCTTCATGTTTCCGCAATGTCTGCCTTTAAGTTGTCAAGAAATGATATAAAGTATGCCTTCGCTATTGTTTTCCCGTTTTTAATATTGCAATGCCGTTCACTTCACGGTTGGAGGTCTAAAAATAAATATACTAAGGGGTTGAAGTGAATAGGTTTTAATAAGAATGAAAAGAATAAAATAACATAAAAAAATACATATATCAAATTAAGGTGACTTGAACAGTAAAATTACGTTAACAAACGTGTTCTGTGCAAAAGGCAATTACTAAAAAGTTATGTAGATATAATTGACGAAAACTGTACGTATAACAAACGACTCAAATGCCAAGCACAAATGTAGAAAAACAGAAACACAACAAACAAGAAAAATAATAATAATTTTAATTGGATACACCAACCTTTGATGGTCGCTCTCTGGGAGAGCTTGCAGGATGGGTAAACACTTTTAATTAATAATTTCGACGGCTTGGTCGTACTACTTTCCTAAATAAGAGAACACTATCGGCAGGGCTTCCGTTCTAAAATTTAAAAACGAACTTCACGAACTTTTAAAACCTCCGTATTAATTTTTATGTAATGTTAGCAAGTTTGATGGTCAATGGTTTTTACGAAATCATTAGTCGGTACATGCACAAATCGAGAAATGCATATAACGCTCCACGGATGTAACCATCGATCAATGTATTAACCGCGTATACGGCATACACCGGAAACACAACGTAGCGAATAACTCATACATTGGTTAGTAATGTCTATATATGATATTGGAAATTACTGGATAAATTAAACAGTAAGAACTGTTGAATTAAAACAATGATGAATAAACGAAACAATTGACGTATTGTTAACTGTTACAGGATGAGCGATTAATATAACTCCATGTCTATCCCAAATAACAGTTACCATCGGTTTTGTGGCCTATGGAACAGTCTTGGTTTCTTTCGCTGGCGATTGACGTTTTCAACATTTCAACATTCGTCTTCAACTTGGGACTAGGTTTTCCTTTCGAGATTCCGACAGCATCCGCTACCTCTCTAAGGTTAACTGGACAGTCGTCTGCCGCTATTTGGTGAACTTTTCTAATGTAATCGTAGTGGTGGCAATTTTTGGCCGTTCCGAACCTTCGTCGCCAAACATACTGATACGACCGCACCTCTATGTTGAGATTTGCATAAAAATAATGTAATTTTCTGAATCCGCTAAATTTTTGTTTAATATAGTTGGGCGAGAAAGCAAATCGTTGCTGTAAGCAAATTCCCTCTAACAAAATAAATTCAGTTGTCCTAGATAGACCAGTTTTTCATTCCAGGCGATAGCTAAGAATTACCTTGAAGGCAGTTAGATATTTTATTTTATTTTTTTTAGATATTTGAATCGCTTGGTCACAAGGCTTCAGTGCTTAAGATAAAGAAATATTGGATTGGTTATCAATTCATGCACGAAGAGTACAGGCTAGCGGCCTTTCTATGTTAACGGGTTTACGAATTAGATCCTTTGCTTCAACGTAATTAGAGAGATGTAGCTCAAATTACTTTACTCGTCATAGTAACACCCACAAAATTTCGAAAATCTGATTTTAATAAAAACTTGGTTGGTGATAATATTTCATAAGGCTAAAATTCAAGTTGTCCTTCAGCTTTTTTATAGTGTTCTTCATTAATGACGGGAGCTTCAAAAAAGAAAAATTTGAGAATGAACTAGTTCTCAAATTTTTCTTTTTTTTTACTAAGGAAAGGTATGAATCTTAATTTTATCAATTTCTAGCTTATTATTACACACATACTGTTGCTTTAAGTAAACTTCCACTATTCTGAGAGTATTAGCTAAACAACTTCTTACTTAAAGATAAAAATAAGAACTTATGGTTGACGTTGGTACCTTTCAACAACATCTATTGCAATACTAAACCCAAGATTTATTATTTTTATATTTATTTATTATTTTTTGTATTTATTTATTTTATAATTTAATTTATTTTTTAATTTAAATTTTTTAATTTATTTATTAGGTATAGGGGTAGGAGTACCTTAATAAAATTTTAAGTGTATAAAGGTGCTTTATCATTAATATTAGTTAATACTTCAAATATAGGTATCGTATGCCTTAGATAATTGAATCTAGCTTATGGGCTCTAATATGTGTTACCCGTGTCACTTTGTAATCAAAAAGGTTCTAATCTGCAGTTATTACGTAATTATAGTTGCATAATTGTATGTATTGTAAAATAATCTGTACAAATTACAGATAACTCTAATAGCTTTATTTGTGGATACTATATCAAAGAAGGCAATAGAAACTTCAATTGTTTTTTTTAACAATATAAAGAATCTTAAATATTTAAACAACACATAAGAGCGGCACAGTCTTTACTATCATTATTGCTCAAATATTAAATAGTTATCAAGCTTTTAACGCCTTGCAAATGCGCAAAAGCAGTAAACTTTCCTTATTGCTACGTACCTAAAGCTATATAGATACAAGCATGCAATATGTCGTAAGGCGTAATTTCACAAACAGGTGCGGTAGCATTCATTAATTATATTACGGCGAAATCATTAACTGTATAGTGCAATGAATTTTCTACTACCTTCCATTACCCACTAGCGTAATAATGAGTTCATCAGCTTACACCGTTGAAACGGTATGTGTAGACAACAGAAAAGCGTACAATCCGAGTTCAATGTCACGAATTCAAGGAAGAACTAGTGAATGTAAATGGACTTAACGCCATCGATTACACCTGCTGGAAAGTGAAACTGATGTAATACTTAGTTTAATACGCGACTATTGCGCACTTGATATAGTTTTTATACTTTCTCCTCGTTCGCCGGTTGAAGAAAAGAGTCGGTTGAAGAAAAGTCCAAAGAAGCGCCTCGTGTTTAATTGGCGTGAAAATTCAAAATTATCGTTTTTTCCATACGATGTGAAATTAAATACCGGAACAGGAATTACTTTAAAAAAACGTAAACAATGACGCTGCGAAATTACGTTCATGTAATTAAAAGATAATTGAAAGATAATGATTTTATTGTATATTGGTTTCTTCGTACGTTAATAAGTAATAACTATTGCATTTACGCTAAAACCAAAACAGAAGCCGCTGAAATCTCAACGATTAAAGAAACTGTTTTCACGCCTTACGTTAACAGAAAGTAATGAAGTTTATATTCTGACTTTGTTTTGAAAAGACAAAAAAGTGAAATTACAGAAAATAAAGATTTGGCTAGGTGCATATGTGTGAGCCCAGTACGTACATAGGTAATTGAACCTTACAATGTTATACCACTTCTGCAACATCTCTTCCCCCTTTGAATCCAAGTTTTGAATTCTGCTGATGTTACAATAAATTGATTACAGGAATGTATTTATGACCAAACTCACTATCTTTGATTACCAAATACGCGTCTAATGCAAATAATACTAAATACCTCTTCATGATGATATTGATAGAGTCACTCGCGCTAGAAGCAACGAGACCAGAGAGAACACTACCCAACCGTCATTATTCTGCTTACCCAAGTTCATCAGCGTTACTCCGAGAGCTTCTCTACCTCAGACCACTATGTGCCTCTGAGTTTGTATCACACCCTTCGAAACAACGATCAAAATATCTTTCGGTGGCATCCAATACAATGAGATACAGGCGGTTTACGCTTCAAAAAGAACAATTAAAACTGGACACAGTTCTCAAAGGAATGCTTTTGTTAGGAAGTTTCAACTTTACAATATTCAATGACCAAAAAATATAATACTAAGGTAGCTTAACTTCCCCATGCTGTTGCTGGAATAATTCACGGTAAGCGCAGCAATAGGAGAGGAAAAATATTCTAATACGCGGACATGTTTCTGCATACTCGGCGTCATCAGCGTGGTTTCGAGCATACTTTGTTTCTACCTTCTATCGCTGTTGCCTAACAGTTAATGCCACAACTTTCAAAACGACAAACTCGATATTTCTTAGCGCCCTCTAGTGCCAAGGAAACGCCATCGGACTGGCGATTTCATTTAATCTTCACGATTGCGAATATTTTTAAGCATCCAAAACTTTTAAAACTTGGAGAATGCCCCCAAACTGTTTATTACATCGCTTGGATTAGGAAGTGCGGAGCACTTTATAAATATCATTTGTATTTGGTGACAAAACTTAAGAGATTATTTTTATTTTTGCAACGTTTCCTTAATTAGAAAAGAAATTATCCTGTTTTTGTTTTAACTGTCTATATAAGCTGTTTGTTTGTCTTCTTTGTTTCCCCTTAGATCATTGTTCTTCTACAACACCTGTATATTGCAATACATCAATTTTTTTCATAATAAGTTTTTAGCAGATATCTTTTGTATAAATTCATAATGTTCATACAAAGTCGAATTTTTGCGTCAAAAAATATGCAATAAGGGCATTTTCTTTCATATTTTCTTCGTCTGAATTTAAAAATTGATTTGCTTAAATCAATCAACATTTTCTGTTGCAGTAACTATTTATAGTTTTTGTAGCAATCTCCATATTTTAATAATTTAACGCCCAACCAAAAAAAGTAACGTCGTCCAAAAATATTCAACCAATTTTTTGCTTCCCGTGGCACGTTACCGACTTGATTAAAGAATCAATAAAAGGAACTGCATCTGCTACGACGGTATAAAATTACTTACGTAACACTCAACCACAAAATTATATCCTCGCCTTTAAACTGCATTTAATCGCGGTAGAAAATTGAATGCGAGTAAGCTAAATTCTTACGATTTTAAGTAGGATACTAAAACCGTTTTAAAGCTTCGTTTTGCCATCTTCAGACCTTCAATGTCTTCAGAACTTTGTTGAGCCCTTTTTGTAATCAAGTTGACGTCGAGCAAAGTTTACGAGAAAGATTTTATTAGAATCTAATATTGTCCGACTTTAACAACTGTTCGACGAAAACTATTTGAGTTAGTACAGTTCGTAATATCGTAAAAAGAGAAAAGAATTACAACAAAGAGGATTTTCTCGGAATTGAAGGAGCAGCTGAGCAGTATATAACGATTATTGTTCAGTTATTTAATTAAAAATGTCGAAATATTAAGGGAGGCAAGTCAGAAAAGAAATCGATAAGTACATATATATACTTAAGATGAATGATCGGCGAGAGTATATAAGATCGTTGATGTAAGAATACGTATTAGAAAAAGAAATATTCGAAAAAACATTAAATATTAATTAAAACTTTCCATTATATCCTTATGGTTATGACAGCTGTTTTATTGAGAAAATGGTCGTTCACGCGGCAACTATTTATATCATACAGTGCATTATATTTCAAATGCAAGATAATTATTGCTTATCTTCGAAATAAAACCACAAACATTCTGAAAGTGATTATATGCAACAATACACAATCCTCATGTATGTAATTGATAACACTGCCCAACAAAGTTTTTACCCTAAGTTAATAACTAATGAAATTGATCAGCATATATAAAGTATAAATGATTCGAAAGCCGGCAATATTGGCTTAGCTCTGGTTACAGAGAAAATGCCTTTATAGTATTGTCGGTAATCTGGTCTACTGAAATAATGTTTATAAACTTTCTGAAGCTTTTGGAATACATCACTATCCCAGTTCTTGGAGATTATTCATAGACTCATCAAAGACCAGCCTAAAAGCGGTTTTCTTGCATAATGGAAACCATTATCCTTTTATTCCGATAGGTCATGCTGTTTCTATGAAAGAAGCCTACGAAAATCTGAAAATCTTATCAGAAAAGATAAAGTATGAAGACTATTCCTGGAATATTTGTGCAGATTTTAAAGTAATTGCAATTATTTTGGGTAGGCAATTTGGTTACACCAAATACTGTTGCTTTTTATGTCTTTGGGACAGTCATGACAGGGAAAAACATTAACATAAGCAAAAGTGGCCAGTACGACAACAGTTTATACCAGGAGAGGACAATATACAACATCAGCCTTAACACAAGGGAAACTGAAAGAAGGTATTTTTGTTGGACCTCAGATACGAGAAATAGTAAAGGATGAAACCTTTGAAACCAAACTAACGGCGAAGGAAAAAACAGCTTGGCTCTCCATGGTACAAGTTTTCACGAATTTTTTGGGAAACAAAAAAGCTGGCAACTACAAACTTTAGTAATGGATATGTTACGAGCATTTCACGCTGCTGGCTGTAATATGTCCCTTAAAGAGCACATTCTACATTCTCACTTGGATTTTTGTCCGCGAAATAAGAGCGACGTTAGCGATGAACACGGAAAGCGCTCCCACCAAGACATCATGGGAATGGAAGAACGGTACCAGGGGAAATGGAATCCCGTTATGTTAGCAGATTACTGTTGGATGTTAAGAAGAGATGCTGTAGATTCGCATTATAAGGTTGAATTTCTCACAAGAAGTAACCTATTTAAGCCATCCACTGAACCTAATACGCAACGCAACACAATTTCAACATATAAGTATATATTTACTTTCCGCTCTTTCCTTTGTTAGTACGCATCGAAAAAGCTTACATAAATTTTAATATATTTTCATACGAGGTTGATACTATTGTAAGTGTTCCAGTAAAATTGTCAGCGCCCTATAAATCCCAATATAAAATTCTTACCGTACTTTCGAATATATAAATTTATGCGTTCTGCATGGAAATAAAAATGTGAAGTGGTTGACTTGTAATAAAATCTGGCATGACAGATGCTTCTACAGTTATATTTCTTCTTATGACGTTAGCTTATAATATAAAATGTGTCTACAACGTGTCAGTTCATAACAATATATTTTACTTAAGGGCCTCTTCGCTGCTTTTATTGCTTTACACCTCATTCTAAATCGATTTATTTGCAGCTTCTTAAGTCTGAGCATTTAATTTGGAATTAAATTAAAGCTTGGGGGTCGTTCTCTCAATGTATATTTGAAATTCTGGCTATTTCAAGTGAATTAATACATTACTTTAGAAATTAATATAGTAACTGCGAATGTCTCTGTATAATTACTGAGGTACCAAAAAATAATTTTAAAGTGTATTCATTGTTTTCTTATCCAAACTAAGCAGTTGAATTAGTACGATATTAATTCCATTGCTAATTCCGGATTAACATTATTAACAACGGAATTCTCCAAGATGATGGTAACTTAATAAAATCGAGAACGATTAACAATATTTCCTTGAATTAGTTACTTGTTATATCTACAAATTTCCTGAAATCCGCCGGTAGTGTAAACTATGAGAAAATCGTTGACTGTCCGCATTAATTTAAAAAGTAAAGAGAGATTGAAATGATAAGAACGATAATTTTGTTTTAGGTCGTTAAATTATTTTTCAATTTTTTATTAATCATCATTTGGTCATTTACTTTTCAACACCTGTATGTTACACTTGGGCAATGGGTATGTAATCTGTTCTATACATTCTCGTACTTGCATTGCAGACGGCTAGAATTGTTCTGGACAAAAATTTGGTCCAACCACTTCGTGGATAGCTTAGCCTCTCTTTACTGGAACTCTCTCATCTCACAGATGGCTAGGGTTGTCGCTGGTGAATATCCCGACTCTCCGTAGAATATATTCCTTACTATTAGCGAAAAGCTTATTATTAGTTAATTTCTTTAATTTAAATAATTTAGATATATTTAATTTAATTTCATTTAGTTATGTGTCTATCTTTTGGACTGTTACTACACACTTCACTTAATGTGGAAATTATTCTTTAATTCCATCCATAAAAATCAAGTAGTTTATCTATCCGCTAAATGAGAGGAAATTGGCGTTTCTCACCAATGTTAACTTTTACATCCTTTAGAACCGAAAATATGAACTTCGCTTAGATAAAAATAAGCCCTTTATGAACTTATAGAATTCCATACTGCAACGGTCTATTCGGAGTTGCAATCAAAATACATTATAGTACATAACACCACCCTTACTTCACGACTGTTTCTTTTTGTTCATTATTAAAATTTTACATTTGATAGAAAATTAAAATATTAAACATATATGTGCATTCTGTTTAATGCTATTTATTAAGAACACATAATACAGTGAAAGGAACATGTGACATTGATTTTTTTCCCAGTTACTGACAACAGTTGCGAAATACACAAGTTTTTGCACTACTACCGAAAGCTGCGAGCACTGAAATCGAAAGCAACCTAACACACAATGACAAATTGCATAAATACGTTTAACACCTGACCAATACAATGCAACGCCAATCTATTTACAAGTTATTTTAATCTATGAATATATTGAGTAAATTTGGACCATACCGACAAATACGTTGACTAAAAATGCTCTAGGAAAGCATAATATGTGCAGAGGATAATGAAATAACGGTTACAAACTTTCTCTTTAGTCAGAAACGATATAAGATAAATTCTATTCAAGTACGATTATAAATATTGGGTCACAAATTCACTTTCTTTGCATGATAAAGAACACACTACGAGTAAAGAGATTGTAAAATTAACCTCCAATTTGATTAAATAATTCAAACCAGTTATGACTCTGTTAAATTCGAAGTTCATTAAATTTAATTTCGGAGCTATCATGCGTACCTTACAATAAAGGTGGTCCTTTATCACTTCAAAAAATTTTCTCGAAAGTGTGTGAATGGAATAATACGCAGAGCTAGATTCGGTAAATACATAGATACCCACCCTGGATTTTCTATAGTGTTGTACGGATGTTAATAAAATACAAAATATTGAGGTTTTTTAAATAAATCTTTTTTTATAAAATAAAATATAATTACGCAGCATTAAATAATAATATCTTGAGATTGATTATGTATATTTATATTATATTTATATATTTATATTTTAATTATATATATATATATATATGTATATTTTAATTATATATATATATGTATATTTTTATTACAACTAAATTATTTAATTACATTATTATTTAATTACAACTAAAATTTTACTATCTTCCTATAAACAACAAACAATTTACTTCGATGTAATAATTTGTTGGCTGCATATTGGTTGTACAAGGGATACCTTTTAAGTTTTTACAAAAACAGTGAAACAAACCGAATTCTCATAGTGGGAAGTAAGACATTGTTTCACTGTTCTTTTTTTCTTCAAGCTTTGAAGTAATTTGTAAACCAGCGACTTTTGTGCGTTCAGGGAGCGCCGAATGAAAGTTAATTTTTGCTTAGTTTTTCTCTCATACGAATATACCCAAGCTTCGTCGCCAGCTACAATGTTGCATACGGATTCTGAAGTTCATCTTCTTCGTGAATACCTCCTTAAATTTGTTTCCGTTGAGAATTTGCAAATGAATATTCGCAATTCCAATTTTTGTTTTTACTCATATTATCATTTAAGAAAAAGGGAAATGGAAAACTTGGATTCGAGATTTCCCACTAGAATTAGTCCCAACCGATACCTTTTATATGCCGCCGATTTCAAATCCTTCGTAGGTGCTTCTATTACAGATGTTCCATGATTAGGTTGTCGGCTTAGTCATGACAACTGCACGTATTGCGATCGCTCACAGATCCTACGTAAAGTATTTCGATTCCTTTATAAGGTACTGAATGCGAACTCATAGATAGCGAGTCGCGATGCTAAGGGGTGTCTTACGAGAGAGACAGCTAACGCTAACGATTTCACTCTACACAGATTCGTTTACGGCTTGAATGGAAAACTCGAATTTATGGAGAGCTAATGTAACTAAACGACAAATAAAACACAACAAAATGGTTGCCGTCTTCGCCATTTTTATTTACTTGCTATTTACAAATCATTATGTGATTTTTGTATAAGTATACCGTATTGCGTAAATACAGATCGTACATAAATTTCTTCCGCGTCAACGAACATAATATTAAACATATCATTAAACAGCAATTTATTAGCTGTGCCTTTACAGAATTGCGAACCATACGGTTAATTAAACGTACTTGATTAATTTAAATAAATATCTGCGAAATTTCCGACTATTTATTATTTACCGAATAGTAATTAAAAGCGGCATGCGCATCCGCGTTAAATAAAATACATTAACGGTGGTTGCATATGGACACCCAGCATTATTCATGGACCATGCACCGGATCGAGCGAGGAAGAAACGCAGTAACTGAACGAATTTACCGCGTGATAATTGCTTCATTCTACCTCGAATAATTCGCCTAATGAAATTTTATCAGGAAGTCGCGTTTTATCCGCCTACTAGGCGATTGCTATCGTGATTTCAGAGGACAAAAGCTAAATTTATCCACCGCTGCCGCCGCAAAATTTTCATTCGCCGACGGTTGTCATGACTACAAATGACGTTACCGCGAAATCGTAAATTAGTGGGCGCTAGATGACGTTACAATTTCAGTTTACCTGGAAAGTAATATGAGCTAATAACATCTAATATTCTGGAAGCTTTTATAGGTAATATAAGAGGGAAATTATTTCCAGATAAACAAAGTATGGCCTATTAAAAAGGCAAGCGGAAGCTGTAGAAAAATCATTATTTTATAGAATAAACAAAGCTAATTATCGCTATGAAATTTTATTACGGTAATTTGCTGAAGTGGCTTTAAAAATACTAAGTTGAAGGGTGCCATTTTAGTAAAGGTCAGAGTCATCTATGTACTGAGAAAACTTCATTGCAGCAAACTAAATCGTGTTAGGCAAAATAGTCTTACCATCATGTATTTGTATCTGTGGTCCATACACTTTTTCTCCTCGTATCTATGTTATTCAGCATTATTATTCATAAGATTTCATTAGATGTTGATAGGATTCGAACCAGCGGCTGTCGTTTGCTAAGCATGCGCGCTACACCGCAGAGTCTCTTCTAGGACCGAATGCATTATTAAATACGTATGTAAATCATCTAAACTACTTGCCATCCAACATTTATCTATATATATATTACATATATTTAAGAAAGAAAATTAAGTGTAGAAATCGTAACAACATAATTAAAAAAAATCCTCTAATAAAAAGAAGCACCGTACATAAAAATACTCATCTATTATGTTGATATTTTACTGTTACATACAACCCAATGTATAAATAGCAGTACCTACTAATCTGCTAATTTATAGCCACCTAGCACTCTTACACTAATGTCTAACAAAAGATCGTCTTGCATACATAACGACATCAGCAATTGCCAATAAAAAACATTTCAGTCCATACGAAGAAAATTAACTAACAGCATTTGAAACTGCTACTAGAGAAGAAAATAATTTTTTTAATGTAGTGACGGCCCAACGGGGTGAATAAACTTTTTAATCTTGTCATAATCTCAGGAGTTTTGTAAGTGGTGTGCGTAAAGCATTCTACGGCCTTGTTACTCTCATCGTTTCGCAGTAAAGAGTAAAGCGAAGCTAATTATATTCCAACTACGAATAGTGACTGCGGAGATGCATGGGATCCACTAAGAAAATTTGTTGATTCTAGCTGGGCTCGAACAAACAGCGCTTGATGCTGCCAACGAGCTATTAAATGAACCTTACATTTGCCTTATTCAATTCGTCATTGGGTTTTGATTTTGTATTCCAATTCTTATGGATCATCTTTCACTTTTACATTATCCATATAGCCGGTATTTATGAATCAACTTTCAGAAATACTTTCAGTAATAATTTTTTTTAATACATATAATGTATTATAATCTTCTAAATTGTATATTTCGAAATTTCTGCTAACAATATGACCACGGTTTTATTATAAGACGAAATCTGCATTTACTTTTAACATTTTCTCTGTTTTCTTTATAATATTTTCCAGGCAATAGCAAAGCAGTTTGGTTTCGTACAAACTTTAACGATAATATAGTAAAACAAGCACAACAAATACATAGGTAGGCAATAGGTTTTAAGGAAGTGGTATCTAGCCAAGTCGTACGTTTGAAACCCAGTACATTTAACGTCTGGCAAACCTTGTATAGTTCAAGACGAGATAAAATATTACTTTATGCTTAATAAGAAACTGTCTAAAAATTTTTATTCTGTGCAGATAACGAATAGAAGAACAGTATGCTTTCAAATCACTCGGACTGTGTTTAATCCCTGCGACGATATTTTCGTATCGTTACTTTTGGTAAACATTGTAAATTGACGGTAAACTGTAAATACGAATTTATACGTTTAGCACAGTTTTTATTGCGACATATATTCTCTCGCTTTTCCTATTTTCTTAGTTTTCCTAATATCTCTCCCTTTTAAACAATAAACGTACGGCGATTGACAGCCAAAGTTAAAACTTGATCCTTGGAACGTTAACGTTTCATTTTACATATTGTAATTTCTATTATTTCTCAGTTTATTAATATCTTACATTATTTTCAACAATGTATTTAATTTAATGTTTTTGTTAGCGCCCAAGGTTTAGCCACCCTATTATGCGCAAAGTTTTTATTTTAAGCCTTTTTAATTTCCACGATATTTTCTCCAATTATTATCTTTTCTATCCAATCATTTCAATACTGAATTTATTGCTTTTACTGTCAAAAATTTGTTATTCCTGTATTAATGTTACAGGTTTATTTTGAAGAATTTGCTTGTATTTCTTGATCAGACGGTGCTTATTAAACATTATCGAGTACAGTTCACTTCAGGGTTGAAATACTGCAATACCACGAGTGACCCTTTACTATTTTACTACCTTTCATTCCATGCAACCCAGTGTTGTTATTTTCCTTCTAAGACAGCGAAATCAGCTACCAAATTTAGAAATTATTGAATTTAAATATCTTTTTTAGTAGAAAGGGGTCCTTTCTCTGACAAGTTCTTTATTATAAATAAAGATCTTATAAATAAAGGATCCTTTTTCAGTTTTTCTTCTATTAAACTAACCTCACACAAAGTCAACCTTGATCTATCATTTTCTTTGCACCTTCAGGATCAAAGATTATTAGGCTTTTCCAAGTGCCTATTAAATCTAATTATTTGTTTTCTTTGTTTCTTCTCAATTCTCCTGTGTTTTAACCAATATCTAAATATTTTCATTTTTATATCTTGAAGCAGTTTACTGCTTTTAATTTTATTTATTTTTTTATAGTGACAACCACGCGGATACACCTGAAGAGGCTAACTATTCACCTTTACAGGGAAAGGAAGTTAAATATCCTGATCGAGGATTCTACCGTAATTCTTACGTAACCGGATACCAGAGAACGCACACTCTCAATTTAATTAATTTAATTAATAGCGGAGTATGATTATCTACACCTAAAATTTTTTTTCAGATCCCAAAGGAGTGTCTAGGTTACATTGCCGGGCTTACCTTCCGTAAATATTATTTTTTCTTCATTTACAAAACATTTCTGGCCTTTACAACATTATAACGTATAAGGCTACTATATTTTTTGGCAATTACTGTTTCCATACGAATACTGCGGCATGCTTATATTATATTCGGTCATACTTGTCACCCGGTCATATCTTTAAGGTAAGGTAAGATGTTATGATGGAATGAAAAGCGAAAACGTTATACCTTTGGGCTTAGAGGTGCCAAAGCATCGATTTTAAATACGCTCCTAGTGTTGCCGCCCTCGATGAAACTGGCCTCGATCTTCAGGGGTGAAAGTTTGTCGTTAAGAGAGAATTGTGAACCCGTCGCGATTTTTCAACATCATTTCTCGACAGTGTCGGATAAAAGGCAAACCGTGTTACGAAAACATTCGAATCTCGAAGATCACATCAACTACGTTTAAGTTGTGGAAGAGACAGCTACTTATCCCGCTTGCACCACTGTAACTTTTAACAAGAAGATAACACCGCCTATACCTTTCAATACGTTGCGAGTTAAAATTACCAATGGCACACTGCATAGACAAAAATTGGCCGAAATCTTCCATAAATAAGATCCTACATTAATTATTAAGCCTCGATAATTTTTCATTCCGTTTGATGATGATCCAATTAAAACACAAAAAGTTTTCTTCGACGTGAAGTCAAAGAAGATAAATTACGTCCATTTTTAGCATGCATTATTCAATTGCCTGTGCTCAACGAACTGCATTTATTTTGTATTGAAATTTAAAAGCCTGAGTCGAGATTAATTAGAAAAGTTTCTTTTTATTTCTCGCTTCGCGCTCGTCTTTATGCTAAAAGTCAAAGATTGATCATTACATCTACTCGTAAAGACAATTGCGACGCCTTTGTTGGAACAAGCCACCATCGCTGTTCGATAATTTGTCAAATAAAAATGGTGATTTATTAATTGCTACGTTTATTTCTTAAAAAGGAGCAAGCGTGAAATATTTCAAGCAAGATCTTGGAAGGGGTAGTGAAATTAGTAGATTGTCTCGGATTTAGATCTCGGGTTCTTGAGTAAGATCGCAATATAATATTCCATCGTATTTTTAGTTGATTTGAAAACTGTAACAAATTTAATTTTTGGAATAACGTACGCAACAAATTATATTTTTCCGATTATTTTCTCATAAACGTCTACAAAAGCAGTGTAAATAATTTTGTTTTAAACGCCATAATTTATGGTAATCCTTTTCGATATTTATTGTCATTGATAAAGTAGAACGTCAATTTGTTCAACGAAACAACGAAACAAGTTATGAAACAGTATAGCGGAAAAATTTTGTTTTATTTCTTAGCAAAACCTTCTACTACATTTATACACATTTCCCAGCGACGATCCCATCCTTTTTAATCCGCTCAAAGAGTAGTTGCCATACTAGTTTGCAAGAGAGATGCTTACGAATGTAAAGACCTTTCGATTTGACGAAACTTTTGATCCTCTGAGATAAACTATGAAACTAGGAAACAAAAAGAAGTCACTGAGAGCCAGATCTGGTGAAGAAGGTGTGTGATCTATCAATTCTACCTCTAATTCACCTTTTGCGGTTAACTGCTTCGACCGTGCCTTGGCTTCAGAAATATATTGATGCATCTCTCCAAGATTCCCTTACAGTTATTAATTGTTGCTAAAACCCCGACTTGTTTAGTCTAAATTGGACAAGTTGCTGCTCAACGCACGGTTAACATTTTCTTGGCAAAATTTTCAGTCAATATATACGTATGCGCATGTTTTTGACGAAGACCTTCATGTTGAGGCTCGAAACCTTTGAGACTAATGGCGTATGTTATGTCGTGAAGCACAGGTGGAAAAGTGGCATAATCATCAACGGAAAGAAGCTACGCACCTAAATCGCAGTAGTGTGGTTAAGATTGTAGCCTGTACATTCAACTGGCACATTTTAAGTAATAATAATATTAGTACTAACTTAAATTTTATATTCTTTTATCAGATGTTTCTTTGTATTCATTGGAATATGCCTATAAGCGATAGTACATTAACAAAGGGTTCAGTATAAACGAATGTTTTGGCTCCCATATTTAAACAAAATGCGATAGTGTGTAGAATAACCTTCGAGATGTTGCCGTTTGCTCTTCACGTCTTGCTGATAATACTGTCGGCCTTTTCAGAACTTGTCGTTTCATACTGTTAATTATATACCTTATTTCGTTTCTCTTCTGGTATTTCGTATCCATTCAATCTGATGGATCATTTTCGCAATGATATAGGTGTTCACGTAGCACCTGTTAGTAGTGGGTATCCCCGCTTAATACGTTTAAGTTATCATAGTCAACGGCATCGTGTATATTTTGACTGATATATTCAACTGTTGTTGATTTTTCTGAGTATCCAAGTTGCGCATCCTGGCGATGTTCCTTTTCTCTGCACCGAACGTTCCTTCCAGTTTCACCAATGTAGCTCTTTGCGCGGTTAAATCCCAATTCGAAAATTCTGTGTGGTTACGGCCGATACCACAGCAGTCGAACACGTCTGCGGAGACTATAAGATAGATCATGTTAGAAAGACCGACAACCTCCAGGAAACAGCACCTGAATCCTTAAAAATTATAAAAAGGACAAAATCAAACACGAGGACGGCAACCTGGAGGTCAACTTTTTAAGAACGCGGACGAAATAACCATACTGTCCAATCATCATCAATCCAACAGGATCAATATAAGAAATAAGGTTATAACAAGGAGCGCAAGTTCAACGGCACAGCACACGCGGAAGGCTTTTCTGCAGTATAAACAAGTACACGTTTTGATAGTTCCAATTTATTTGTTGTTTATATTTATTTGTGATTGAATTCTAACTACTCAATAAAAAAAAATTGCTAACATACCTAGCAGATTTTCTATTAACTAACTATTGTTGCCTATTAAAGAGATCCCGAAACCCATCTATTCGCGTTATTATCTAGGATTAGCTAAAAACGCACCAATTTATTTCCACCTCATATTTGTCGGGACTGCTTTGAAGATATTCCCGAGGGGACCGCATAAAAACGTTTATCTTTTGTATTTTGCATATTTATGGTGATTGTGCGCTTGTTTATTTCCTCATTTTCGAGGATATTTATAGGCTATAAAATGTTTCACCGACATTATTTCTTTATGATTGATAGTATTGCCTTTTTATAGGAATGTATCTTTTATATGATCGAAATGAATACATTTTTACGGCAGTACTTTTCATTACATTAGCGGTATATTAGGATCGTAAACGGCGAAATTGAAATAATCTTTTTAATTCAAACACATACAATGGCCGTCGTCAATTCATTTCGATGTAATCAAATAGAGCTTTTAACGAAATAAAGGAAGTCCTATAATGGTGTGGTACGGTTAGAAGATCTTCATTGCACATTCGGTAATACACGTTGTTTTATTAATAAATGCAACACTTCTGATCACTTAATTGTTCTTCTGTCTCTCTTACTATTTCGATATGGAATTATCTAGTATTTACAATTTCACATCCTTTACGTTTGGTAGAATTTATGGCAGTTGTCAATGGTTGGTGAGCATTCATTTCCTTCATCATACATATATGTTCTGGCTATAAATATTAATAGCGGATAAAATTGTTCATTTTGTTCCTGACACATATGTAATGCATTTTAGTTCTGACTGCCCGTTGTGTTTAATTTAAAATTTACGCTCCAGAAAACCGTGTACGTATGTCTGTCAGTTATATATGTTGTATTGAAAGCATCTCCTGTTATTATAGGAGAATGGCAAATTAGATACTGGTGCAGTTATTTGTATACTGCTGGGATGCGAACTATTTACAACGAAAAAAAAATTGGCTCGTGTTTCAGTTGAAGGAATATTCTCGGGATTTTATAGGAAAGAGAATTACATAAATCTAGAGCTAAAAGAGCTTTACAAAGTAACTTAGTTTAAACGAGTAACCAAAGCAGCAAAATTCCCTGTCCAGCGGACGCATCCTAACTTTGCTGCTCCGTACTACAGTAGCGCATTTTTTAAGCTATCATTGTTATACGATGATTCACAAAGTACTGCAACACCATATTTAGTTATAAATAACGTTTTCGTTGGTGTATGTCAAATGAATCAAATGGTGTATGTCAAAAAGTGGTAAAAGAATGTACATATGTTGAACATTTGGATTTGTAAGTAAAAGGAAAATAATCTCTTAAAACTATCTGGCTGGCGGCTAAGAGATGGGGCTTGCTGCTTAATTTCTTTTCAGACATCAAAGGTACGTGGGCACGGCAGCATTGATCAATCAAATGGTCCTTCAAATCTTTCTTAAAAGACCCAAAGCATCGATTATATTATAGTAAGGTGCAATCTCGTATCGCCTGTTGGTGGAAATACTTAGGTCACTGTTAGGCTGAAACAAATATTTGTACTTTTTAAAAAACATGATTATTTTAAGTAAATGGTTGATGACAGGAGGTCCCTAAATTAGATCCAACCGTGCAGAACGATATGTTGATATTATAGCGCAGACTACGTATTCCAGAAAGTGCTGACCCCGCCTGCAGTGGTTCTCAATCTTTAGAGTATGGAGTCGCAGTAAAACTAGTCCTAAGGTACGATGTAGGACGACCGATAAACATTACATTATCACAGATGGGATCGTACGAGGTCACATGAAAACTGTCCAACACTAGTCATTTGATAGTAGGCTGTTAGATCGTAATGATAATTCTTCATCTCGACCAAACAAGATGGAACCAAGAATGGACCCTTGATCAAGCGGTATTGGGGAAGAGTATACTGATTTGTGATCTCCTTCGATGTCATACTCACTTGTGTTCTTCGTTCGCATAAAAGTGATTTAAATAAATCTAGAGCAGCGCCGTGTATTTCCATTTTATCCAGTTGACATGATCTTGAGAGAAGTTTTAGCCCTTTGCTAGGGTAAAATTCAACCGAATTAACGAGTTCACAGACAGAAAAGCAGAAAAGAATGTATGAAACTTATCAACAAATGAACTACGACACGAATAACCAAATGAATCACCAGGAAGTATTTAAAATAAGCTATGATGTTTGACACCAAAATTGAAGAAAACATTAGTCTGCAGAGATGGATATTGGGCAAAGCAGTCAAAAATAAAACAATCATTCATTTTTCAGTTTTTGACCTTCCGCAATTGCTTCATCGAAGAAAATCAGCTGGAATTATAATTATTACAATCTGTACTGCCGTTTAATTTGCAAGTAAAAGCCATTTGCAAAGTAACCAGAAAGCTAGATACTTCAAATTAAAATCAACTAACGTAATAACATTTTACAAATTATTAAATCAGTTAAAAGCAAATTCTAAGAAAACAAGTTTTAACAACTAAACATATGCAGATTGCACCAAAAGGACGTAAACAATTTGAACTACGTTCGTAATCCTGAACATACACACTGTCAACATAACCAGCTGCAAAAATCACGTATGACACCTTCATATATGTACGCCGACGCACGTACTAAAAATAATCTTTGCAAAGCTCTCTCCTATGGCGAAAGTTTATACAATCTGATAAGACAGATAGATTAAAGTACAAGCAATATCCGAGCTTTCCCCGGTGGTGGTTGTAAACATTTTTCATTCCGTTTTTTCTGCTTGGGTAAAACAAAGCCCGATTTATTATTCTTTCACTTTTGCTCGAGCGGTTTTTAATGATGTTCGGTAAATTTTAATTTTGATAAATTATAACCCGAGCGGGAGATAAGAAGGCGTTCTGCATTTAACACCACTCTTTGCGCCTCGCTCTAAATACCAACGCGAACCTCCGATAAATTGCGATACAACTAATTTTTTACGATCATAATTTGCTACTTTAGTACTGGCATCGTAAAATCGAAATTCGCGCTCTCTTTTTTTGACAGCGACTAAATCACCTGTAACTTTGTTAATTAATTTCTGCAACCAGTTTCTTGGAGGATGAAACTATCTTTTTTTTCAGTAAGCTCTTAACTTTTGGAAGTACTAATCGAACCACTGAAAAATTTGATGCTATCAAAGGAGTAAAACTGGGAAATTGTTTCTTTTCTGTGGATTAAAATGCTAATATTAGAAAAATCAGTAAATCATTTCACTAACGCTGGTTACACGTTTCGAAAGGAAACCTACCATCTTCAGTAGTTAAACCGAACTAACAATGTAAGCTAAAAGTAACCTATTTATTTAGTTTTAAAATTGCAATAGATTAATCGTATCTATGTATGATTCAACAAAGGATAAAGGATAGAATTTAGGAATCTTAAATCTTTAAATCTTGTTCTAAATTCATTGCAATATGTTTGTTTTTGTAATTTTTTATGCTTTGATGGCAACTTAATTTTACATTATTTAGAATTGAGGTAACCCCTATGCTATCTCTACTTAACTCTGATTCATCTTTGCATCAACCCAATTATTAGATTAGATACTATTTTTACATGATATTTTATAAATTTCTTATTCTTCCATATTATCCATCCACGTTGTTGAGGTTACTAAGAGATTTCTTAAAGACCTTCTAAAGACCTAAAGAAGAAGGCGTGCTTCTTCTGAACCTGGAATATTTATCCATTCTTTTTTCTCTCTGTTGTGCAGAGAGTCTCGAGTTGCCGTAGACAATGACATACATAACATACTTCTGATCGTTCATCCGCCTTGATGTGAGCCACATATTCTACTACCCAGATCAGGGTAATCGCAGCTTCTTTACATGTGTGTCACACAAATCCCAAGTATGGTCAGGTTACTTTACTTCGAGACTTACTAAAGGCCCACTAATGGTTCGAATCCTGTACAACTGAAGAAAGCTTCTGGTGAAAGCTCACCATCGTATGACGCCCTGCATTATTATCTGTCAGCCCGAAATTTGGGCCTATACTATAAGTGGGTGGTACTACATAACCTACCTACTTAGTGCTGAGTTTCGTTGGAACTACCACAGGTCTGTCTTCCATCAATACTAATTCCGCGCCGAACCAGCATAGACAAATCAAAAAATTCTTTTAGCAGTAGCTTCAGACTAAGTAATCAATCATCACAACGAGCTAAATGAAATAGCTTTGACAAAACTCATCAGTGAAGAGTATTGTCAAAGTTACCATGAGAATGATCAAACATTACGTGGTTCGGACCTAAAATTGCTTTTTGCATTAGTCTTGTTTAATCTAGTCCTCTGTATCCGACTTAAACATTTTTTCCTGTAGACATACTAAAGTCTCATACTCGACTTATTTTACTTCTAGAACAGTATGCATACATCTTTTAGGTTGTAGATAATAACTTCACCTACGATGGAAGGGCTAACACCGCTGTCATTAATAAACTGTCAATATTTATAACCATTCCGGAGTAAATTACATTTTTAATTTAGATGTTGATTGTTTGGTTCACTTTATTTCTAGTGGCCTCTTTGAATTGATAATCATAATATGAACATTTTGTTTTGTTTTTGCAAATTTATTGAAATTCAATGCCAATTTTTAAGGGAAACTTGATATCATTAAAAGTTAAAAAAAAGGTAAAAAAAAGTTTATGAAGATGTGAACAAATGAACAAGTGTTCATCTAGTTATTTTGGACAGTGCAATTGTTCAAATAAGATAGAGTAAATGGTGCATTTACAAGTGTATAACTGACGTTTGTGTTATCGAACTTGAAAGTCAAATTATTTCTGATCATAATGCAGCTTTTCAAATTTAAAGTATGAATTTCCAACAATCAAGTATACTGTAAGTATGAATATTTGCCAAACAGCTGCGAATGTGACGTGTTGAAACATGTTAAATAATTCACCAGTCTCACACTTCATTCCATTTAATTGGTATCCTTTTCTTAGGCATCGGAACCGATAAATTTCGAACTTGGCAGTAATGTTCCGAATTGCTTAAGCACTTAACAATTATCAAGTTTCGGCTTTGACTCGATTACATATAATTAGCGAGTTAACATCGGAACAAATTTGCTTAACGTTTCGTAGCACCTACGCGCTGTGGAGGCGCACTCTTGCCGATGTCGAACTCGGCGCACTGGCGGTATGATCGGCATGATAATAATGCCAGCTTACTTAATGCTACCCAACCTCGAATAAATTAACAGCAGCACACAGGAACTTAATAAATATTCATCGTTTCGTTTCGCCCAAGTTCCAACGGCACTTTTTGAAATACTGCTGGTACACCGCGACTACCGCGTGGCAATTTAATACTCGTTAATCTGTTAATTATTGCAGAGTAACCCACACCGAAAGTTTAGTGCTGGTGCATTTGAAACTTTTGTGCTTGGACGTCTTAATTCGGTCAATTATAATTAAGCAGAACGCAGGAGTGGTTTGTTCTCCGTTATATTTTGTTGGGGAAGAAAACAAACAACATTCAGTAGCGTGTCACCACCTCCTTGCGGTAATTACAACTATAATAGTTGTTCCATTCAAACTAAAAACTTTGCACTGTTACAATAGGGGCATACTCAACAACAAAACTTCCCATTACTTATATTTTTTCGAAGCTTTATATCATATAGCATTAAGACTTACGGCTATTTCGTCTGATAATAGAACTTACTTCCAATCAACAACGAGCTTATTTGCGTATTTTAAAGCGCAGTCTAACAACTCTTTGTCTCTGGATGGATAGTATTGTAATTGCCGATCTTCTATTGTTCAATTTTACTTCAATAAGTCTTACACTAATTGTTGCAATTAAAGCTGTTGCTAGGAGTCTGCTTAACTCTAAACTGATAGAATGTCTGCTTTAAATTAGCATCATTTATTGAATAACAAGCTTTCCTGAAATTATATTTCCAGCCAGAATCATTATTAATACATTCAAAGACGGCAATTAGAGAAACTTGGATATTAAGGCGTGGATGATGAATATTGGGTGACACAGGGTAAATGTCGCTTTTACTAACTTTTACTTTAAAACGTTTACTATTAAATTGTACTGAACATGGAGTGAAAAAACTAGCAACACTAGCAGGAAGTAAGCCTCTATTGAAATTTTGTGAAAGTATTGTAGTAACCAGCGATACAAAGCTTTGCATTCGAATTACGAGCCAAAAGGACACCCAAGAACGATACGTGCTGTCAGTTTAGACATCCTCCACCACCCTTTTTTTAACTAGTTGGACAATCTCTACGGTAAACTAAATAACTTGAGCTAAATATCTCTTGCGAAAGAACCATTAACTACGTTTCGGGAGAGCATTGTATTACAATGAAATAACCAAGTAATTTGTCATAATATCACTGTGCTTTCTGAAATATTATAAAAGTTACTCTATGATTCGTAAGTTAACCCGCGGTTCTTTTCAACTCGGCTAAACGGTTTAAATTAATTAATCCTTCTATGTAGCATTAAGGCATTGTGAAACCAGCTTCTTGGAATTCTGTTTCGGATTCATTTATTTAAATCGTATTCAGGGAAAAGAAAGCACGAACTGAATTGCGAAGGTAATGATGGTTACGACTGTTTGAAATTGTTTCGACTTTTTTGTATTCCTTTCTTTTCTTAGTTTTCAGATAATATTTAATTTATGTAAATGTCCGACCCTAAATTGAAACGAGGGAATCCATCAGTTGTTTATTTTTACCACCAATTCTTTTTCAGATTTTGATATTTACACAAATGTTCAACTTGATACTGTCCATATGCGGAATCAATCAGAACCATCTAGGATGTATTCTTAAAACTAATTAAAATTTTGCTTGATGATACAAATATTTATTTATGAATATACATGAAAAGAACAAATCCTGTCCTTTGGAAATCTTCTATAATAATCGTAAAGATGAAACCTAAACCATTTAACATTATTTTTAGTGATTAAGCAGTCACTTTCGACGAACCTCCGTGGTAACACTATACTCAAAGATTGTATCCGTCTTACAAAAGCAAAAATTGTATGAACCAAAGGTAAAATTTAATATCCAGCTACTCTTCTTTAGCGTATAGAACTATTTGATGCTACTATAACTGTGTATTATAACTATGTATTGATGATACTATAACTAGATGTAAAAACGTAGGCTTCTACGGCCGGAGTCTGTTGAAATTAAACGTTTTTCGGCACATGACACGGTTCAAACCTGAAACGTTTAGTTTCAATATAACTAGATGGTCGAATATCATTTTTATCTTTTCAATGTGGCCGTCTAATTAAATTATTCTATATCTAACAGCGCGTAGCAACGATCGAATAGCAGATTTTTTTGGTGGATTCCAGAGTTTTCCAAGTTCTTAGGAATAACTTTTGATGGACAGCTAGCTCAATTGGAAGGTACACTGTGAGAGTCATAAAAAATTAAACTATTTATGTTTCTTTTTCAGGAAGATTCTTCTTCATCAGGCTCAAATCTCATCTAGATTGAGCTATTTAGAAGTTGTTCACTTTAGCACCGAATGTATTTGTTACTCAAAAAAAATTATAAGTGTAATCGTTCGCTTATCTAGTCGTCTTGAGAGTTGTAGAATTGCTTTCGAAGAAAGCTCAGACCTGAACAAATGCTTTTGTCTTGAACGTACGATTATATGATAAGACTAGCATAGCCTGCAGACTAAATTGTTGTATACCGTTTGATAAATATAATAGTACCTCTAAATCTCCTTCACGCGTGGCACTTTAAATCAATTAGTCATATTTAATTAAATTAAATGTTAATTGGGAAAAATTGAAAAGAGATTAAAGGTTTTCTCACAGATGCTATTTTTAAAAAGATTTCTAGATAGTCGGTTTCGTATTTACATTTTATTTTAATTAAATGCGAAACGTAGCAACTAAAATCATTTTAAAAATAAAAGAATTAATTGTAAGAAAATCATGCGCCTTTTTCAACTTTTTCCAAATTAGCCAATAGCTCACACAGTGATTATACCATACAAATACATTAAATCGTTGGTATTCAGATATTTTACCATACACCTATTTGCTGCATGACGAGAAAAGTTTCCGGACAGTGCCAAAACCTATCTTGTACGCATGGTGGTTCCACATAGTACATATATTTAAATGCAGTGCAGCATCCCGCACATTATGTGCTTTGATATTGTATGCCTTGTACAATTTTTATCAGCGGCAAACGTAATTACATTGCGAGTGTTGAAAATTTAAGGCAATGTTAGACGAAATGTTCAACATATGAAATGTAGGAGATAGTTAAGTTAGAAACTTTAAACGATTTATTTGCGGCGTCTAATTATTCTCAAATACTTTAAACAGACTTGGATTTCATTCGATGCATTCTTAAACTTTTCAGTCAAGAATAGTGTAAAGCTTAAGTAATACTTAATTTATCGATCAGGGTGAGAACCATCGATATTAAGATAACAAGTACGTGTATTAGTTTGGTGCACCTTCAGTAAGTTTTGCAATACATACTGAAATACAATTAGTAGTAATATGCAATGCCGCCGCTTTATATTCATGTACATATCTTCCTCACAAAGTGGTAGATACTTCTTAGAATTGCATTGACGTAGTTCTCGAATATTACTGAACCAATAAATTCGAATAATTTATAACCACGTGGGGAAAACTACCGAGTGAATTGGGAATATTTAGATACGGTCCTTTTGTAAGTAGCTGGTTACATCGTTGCTATTCAGTTCATATAAAATGGAAATTTTAAATTAAATTTAAAGTTAGTGCATTATTCCATCAAGGATGAGATAGTCTCTGACGTTTGTAAATCATATCACGTGAACAATTAGTGACAAATGTTTGGCTAATGAAAACATGAAACTCCGTTGCCGCCTTTGAACAGAATTAAGTTGTTATGTCCAATTTTTTTGTAGGTTTAACTAATGTAGTAGTTTAATATTAATTTCGTTGGAACATTTTAAATAGTGTGTGTTTATTACCATCAGCAAGTAAGTAAAATTGTTGTTATTGCGAAAATAAAATAACTTTTGGCATGGTTATGTTACCTGTTTAAATTAACATGCTCGCCTTCAAATAAACTAGCTTTGGTGGCTAATCTGTGTTTGCTAATTGGTTATAAGCAAAAATTATAATTTATGTAATAAGAAAAAGCCAAACGTTGCAAAAATAAAGATAAATAAAGACATAAACTGATACAGATTTCAAAAGAAACGTTCAATTGCTCTGTTAATCGGACTTTAAGTATTTAAAGGATTTAAAACCAAAAACAGTTGAGTAGACGCGAAAATTATCTGTTACGTTGCTATATATCATAAAATTCGGTATAACAGGAGTTGTGCTTAATGCTTTAACTTAATTAACTTAATGCTGTATTTCAATTTTTTCTAGTTTAATTTTTCTTTGACGTACATGTTATTTAAATAATCAAACCAAAAGGAATTTAAATTATCGAGGATAAAGGAAGCAACGGTAAAGTTACAAATTTTCTAGAGCCAGTGACAGTACCTTCAAATCGGCGTAACATTAAGCGCATCATCATTAACCTAAGAAACTTATTATGTTTCCGATGAATGTGGGCGTAAATCGCGTAGCCTACCGTCGATTAAACTAGCCGATCAATTAATTTACGAAGCGATATATTCAATAATCCGATATCGCGAACTAGTAATGAATTATCCAATCAAACGCACAGTATTGTCGATTTGTTGTAATACATATTAGCCGATTCGGAGTTACGGATAGAAATTTCAAACTAATAGCGCGGCGGTTGAATTAATGTATTCCCTCTAGATGCAGTGCTTGTTACTTACACCGCGTCTATGTATGTATATGTACATACATACGGATTATATGATCCTATTAAACAATACACCAATTTTAAGTTCCATTAGAATTAGTATCTTACCTACTACACGACTTAAATTCTAAATACTAAATCTTATATAAAATGCCTTTCACGCGAGATGCTTTTTGATAACCTTATTCGCACATTATGGTACATACAAACCACCGCAGTTTGCGGTTACCTCGCTTATGTAATATGCAAAACTGCAATAACCTTTATTAAGCAGACCGTTCGCAGATAAGTCCGCCAATTTATGTAATCTCGTTGCTGCTAATTTCGTTACCAGCAAATTGAGTTTTCTTACGCGAATTTGCATAATTCTTAAAAAAATAAATTACCCACGGGAATAAAAAATTGACGTAGAATATCTAAAAAGCTGTTTTGCTAACAAGATGAAAGGATGACGTCGAGTAGTTTTCTCATATGTACGAGAGCAAATGATTAAGTAATATTACATTGCAAGAACATTTTTAGTTTCATTAATTTAAAGAATAAAACCAATGGGCGCGCTCTGTTAGGTAATATCTAATACAGTGGCCGCTAAACTAAACAGGCGTTTTTGCAAAATGAGCTCGTTACAAAAGTCCGGTGGGGGAGTGGTGCAATCCCCAGCGGGGTGCAATCAGTAACAATCAAACCACAATCGTGATAGGGTCGCGAGAGTCTTTAGTAATTCATTGTATCCCCTCTTTATTTCTGTAATTGCTCCTATTACTTATACTATGAAATAGCTTTCTTTTCAGGTATGTTCTTATAAATAAGGAGGTTGTCAAATGACATTACGTTAAAATTATCAGATAAGATTTAATCGTAATTTTTTTAAATTCATATTGATGTCGAACGCATACAGTAGTTGATTGGTTGATCTAAAGAGACAGTTAGGACATCTAAAGGACATGTAGGGCATTTGTAGGTACGTGTAATGCAATTTTGTTTTTCTAACAATACGTCACCATCATTGGGTAAAACTAAATTTTGAAATTTGGCAAGAAATACAACCATAGTTTGGAGACAAATTGTTTGCTGTGATACATTTTATGAAGTAGTAATGAATTCGGCCAAGAAAAACAAAATTGGAAGTGGAAGTAATGGAATGCAACTAATACACTCCTCGCAAGGTCAACGGTAGATCCAAATGACCCAAGTGTATACATTAAAGTGTTCACAAATGTCTAAACGAATTACTCAGGCTAAGTTTATAGCTGCGAACAATCAACTTTCCTAAAAAGTACTCGCAAAAGACAGCGCAACAAATAATAAGGGGAATACGTATAAACTGGAAATATTGTGTTACTTCCCGTTTTAATTATTTCATGTTAGTACCTTTTACTGTAGACATATTTAATTGATTAAAAATTGACTAAACCTCTGTCCTCCTAGGACATCTGTGCTTCACTTTGTTCATTCTCTTCGCCTGTGTTAATGGAAACTTTCTTTCTTAGCACCTTGTTATATTATTGTTTAATTCAGTGATCAGTTTGATCCATTGATTATAAATAAAAAAGATGCTGTAATCGCATTATTTCTAGGCTGCGTTAATTTCCAGTGCAATAATAATAAAAGCAAACTTTCACCAATTGCAGGGTCCTTCAGCTTGCCATGAGTTGTTATTACGGCTGCACCTTATGATGTTTACTCTTAGCATTCCAAATTTAAGATAAAATACATATAACCCTATTCTGAGAGTGACGAACCCATGGTTCGTACCCGATAAGACTACCAGCCTAGTGCACTAAGCATTGCGTCACCAGTCTCTTAATTCAAAATAAATAACACGTTTCGCTGTATGTTTTTCTCTAAAATTTTTAAATATACCTTTTCGATAGTGCTGGTCCAAGTTTTCGATAAGAATTAAGGCAAATCAATATTTATAGCTAATTCTGTTTTGTATGATCTCATTTGAACATTCTACAGTAAGAACCATGCCATTCTGTTAAAAGTGGTGACACTTTTTAAAATAGAAATGTGAGGCTTTTTTTGACAAAATTAATCCGCGATTTTCAGCATCGTTATCAACTGATGCTTAAGCAAAATGTAAATATCGACATGGAAAGGAAAAAAAAGGAAATAAAAACATTTTAAAACTTAAATAAAGACCAGCATTCGAACTGATAAAGTCAGTATAATGAATTTCAAAATTAAATAGCTTATTTCTTCTTCGAAATTTTAAGTTTGACCTGTTTGTAATTCTAAAACATAGGTTGATGATCGTAGCTAACGGAAACAATACAAAATACCAGTCACTTGCCTCCGTTCCTATACGTACATCAATCGTCAGCGTCAATTATTCAATTATTGCCGATTATTGAATTAATTTCCTATTTGGATCAAGTAAACAACCTTTATTGTGTTCTTATGCATCATAAACATTAGTGAGACTATTCTAATCGATGAATTCTTAAACGAATATTACGTTTTCGATTTAATAATCATAATCTGTGTTAATGTCCCGCAGGAGATACGACTGTGCTAAGAAGAATGACAATTATATGACTAAATAGTGTTACATGTTGCGTTATAATTTACGCAGCCGATTATCATCAATAGTATTAATAATTCCGATGATGACCTTTCATGAAAGATCATAAAATTTGGACTTTCTCTACCTCCAGGAAAATCAGTCTACTAAAATCAATTTCGTGAAAGGATCATGTGATTAATAATTTAAAATAATTCGCATTTTTAACATTCATGATGATAATTCTTATATTTCGGTATATAACGAAAACCCAATATAATTGCATTAAATGGAGAAGATTGAAAATCAATTATGCAGTTCCAAATAGCTCAAACTTAGCATGAATTAATAATTTAATACACGTGCACAGGAAACGACTCTGCGATGTAGTATTCAACTCGCGCAATGACTTGTTCCCATTTCGTAAGCACTTTATTAATTTCTGACGTTTCGCGGAAGTAATAAGTTCGTTTCAAAAACAAATGAAACGATAATATTAATATTAAACCCGTACTCTGCAAAACACGACACGAGGACATTTACGAAAATATACAATTTCAAATTTACGCTGGATACAGTGTATAACAGTTAGTAATTCTGTCAATCATCGACATTAAATCAATCGAGTACGGTACCGGTTTGGAAGTTAGCTTGTTTACGGAGCGAGGGGTCAAAATGAATTCTGATCGAATTTATATTTAATGAGGTACTTTGTTTCTTTACCGGCAAGCTCGCAAAAACAACTACGGTAAACGAATTAATCGTGGGACACGTTTTTTGGATTTGAACATTGGCCTCGACATGTTTATCAATTTGGTAATTCATGTTAATTCTAACCTCAGCGACAAACACTCTTTCGTTTATTACCTATATTTGCCCTAACAAAATACAAAGATTTCTTATCCATATCTTTTGAAATACTTGTCAAGCTGATTGGCGTTTTCCTCTTTCAGAAAGTAAAAGAATGTATACATTAGATCTAAAGGAGACCTTCAATTTTGTTTGTCAATGTAAGATGCAATAAACAATATGCACACCCATATAGACTTTCTCATTTTTTTTATTCTTAATCAATTGTTTTACTTATTTTGGGATGTTGAATGCATCCCAAGTGGTCCCAGTGGTCGACCTTGCGATAAGCATGCAGCATTTTATAGAAACTAAAAACTGTGAAATCGATTCTTACTTTTAATGGAAAGTGAACCATAAAAATATGATTTAACAAGATATTTATTTAAATTGGCCAGCAAATACCGGCACACTCCTCACTACAGATGTTCAATTACTTAATCCAGAACAGCTGCTTCGAGGATATGTAGATTCCCATTATCAACCATGACAATATATGGTTTTTTAATATCAAGAACTTGTTTTGGAAGAGCGGTGAATTGGCTTTTGTTTCAAACTTGTTTTCTTACCTGATGGCTACCTAACTTTGTCGGCTAGCCTTGCTAGTGCGGCAAACCAATATGAAACCTTTATTACAGCAAATAAAAGTAAATACAACGAATAACGAAACTTCTCAAATCTAAATTAATAACTACAGTTAACCTTTCAGTTGAGATCTTTGAATTTCTCGCGCTGTATTTTCTTAAAATGAATAATTATTATGAACGTTTGATTTCTAGATCGATGTGTTTCGAATAAATGAAAGTTATTTGACCTATAGACAACAATAAACACAAATAAATGTGAAAATCAGGTAAGTTCAAATCAAAGTGATAAAACTACTAGTTGTTTCTATTTATGTGTTTTTTTACTACTTCGCCTGTGGAGCTAACCTTAAGTTTCGGAACTGACGGAGACTCCTTTGGATTCGGTATTATTTGAAGGGAAATCTTCGTAGAGTAATGTGGAAAAGTGAATCTCTGAATTTGATCAGAAATAACCAGAAAGAATTCAACACATCAGCTAGGAGGACAGCTAGCACTGCATCTGCTTTCAACTGCTCTAGATCCTAGAATACCATCTTAAGCGAGCGTGTTTTGGACAAATAATTTGAATGTGAGCTTTCGAGTTTTCCTTGAAGGTTGAAAAAAGTAAATAATATTTTCTGAATGTTGTGCTTAATGTACCCGTTTACGAACTCCGTAGCACATGCATACAGTACGTTATCCTAGCGCTGCGCATTTAAATACACTTTTCTAAAAAAAAATAACTGCAAAAAGGCGCAGCTGGAATTAAAAGTGTTATTTATGGCCCACTTAAGAATATTCCTGGTAATAATTTCCAATGGTAGCATCTCGTAGCACCCTACTGAAACCCTTGCCGAAGTTCAGGTTGTAACAAGGCAACATTCCCAAGTTATTTACAATAATACAAAATGTATGGGGTGTTTTGCAATATTTTCTCCGATTATATAAGCTTTAGCAACTGTTACATATAATATAATAATTATGCTATTAATTATATAATAATTTAGCAAACAGAAGCACTTTGATTCTTAGTGATAAAATACTAATAAAATAGATGAAATATACTGTTGGCGATTAATCCGACTTTAGGCGACGAAATTTCCTTATAACTAGAGAGGACAAAGGCAGATGGCGACTAGATAGACTTGTGTCTATTCGCCTCAAGAATGGATTCGTGTTGCCTGCTGGTGTCCTCGAGAGTCGACAAAACACGAGTGTGTTTAGTCTCTGCTTTAGTCTTTGATTTCCAAAATCTAACTTTTAATTCCAATGTTTATCCAATTGTTTAAAACTACCAGATAAAACATTTGATTCGGATTTTCTACCAAAAAAAAAAACAAAATAATAGTAACCAATTATCGTTATACATTGCATTTATAAAACAGATCATTTTGTCATCTGAGTATAAATTTAGACAGACAGCTAGAAAATTCCTGATTAATTAAGGAATGTAATTCAAACCGTCGGTCTCTTCAAGAACAGACGTGTGAAAATCATAATTTTATAAATACAACTAAGCGCGACCGGACGGAACGATTTGTACTCTGCATTAAAGGGAAAAGACCACCCTATATGCTTTCCTTTAGCAGCAAACTGTAACGAGCTATCAAATTACAATTGACGATTCAAATTAAAAACGATCCCGTAACAGGAAAAGCAATGAATAAATACAAAAATATAATGCTCTCGTTAGCATACTCATTATTTGACGATGTTCTAACACATTTTTTGTGACCTTCCGTCGGACTGCAACTTTCTCATTATTTTTCTTCGTCGTATACTTTTCCTCAGCTTCCTAATGAGACTGTCAACTTGAAGGCTTTTGTTTCCAGGATGCACAATTTAAACTTGTATTTGCATTTTTATTGTCGTGCTTTTGGCAACGTCTTTTTTGCGTCGCTTTAATGTATTTTTTTTATTAAATATAATCTTCGCTGAGAGAATCACGAATTATGTCAGGGAATTTTATAGCAAAATGTCTTTGTTTTACCTTTTTTTATTGTTCTTTGGTTTATTTCTCTTTCCTAACGAGTGATGTAGGTTCATTAAAAACTCACAAGTTCCTACTAGGAAGTACGAATAACGACGAAAGTGTTTTGTGTTGTAATACTAGAAAATACAGTAATGAGCTTTTATGGAATACGATACCTGCGTTGAAAGGTATTAATGCAATAAGCTTGGTGCATACGCAGTGCGATATAAATCACTGTGTACGCCAGTTAGTTGGGCTTTTATCTTGTTTCAAACATTTTCGGACAAGTTTAAATTTTTAAAAACAGTCAATTAATAATTTAATGTTGCTGTAAACAGATCACGTCGGAATATTATCACCAACAATTTCTTATAAAACGGAAGAACTTCATCGTCTATTTTTTGGCTTGAACTTAAATGTGCTATTAACACTTATCTTCAGCGTATCATAGCACTTACTTCACTCTTAAGGATTCGATTGTTCCACTTTAATTTATATTCATGTACATTCGCAAGAAGATAGTTTTAAACGATAAAAGTTCGTTATAAATGATACATGATTCCGTATAAAATTATTTAGCTACGTGCTTCATTTAGAAAGCTCGCTTTTCAGTAGTAAATATGAAATTAACCATTTGATTTGCAAATTTTATTTGTAAGACCAACTTCACAGGTACTAATTTACTTTATTTTTTAAAACTTCTTTGGTTCTTTAGCACTTTTCCAATTCCCCCAAAGATTTACTTTACAGCGAAATGTAAATTTTTACATTTTTCCTTTAGCCATCATTCTTTTTATAATATATCACTTATCATCACTTATATCAATAGCATATTTCGTATCTCACACAGTTGTTCTTTAGCTATTCTTCCTTATAAAGCAAAGGTGTTGAAGAGATGCCAATTACTATGGTAACTCCTTAATGGAAATGGAACTATTTGCTATTTCCCAAGAAGCTTAGTCACTCACAAGTCGTAGAAGGAACTATCAGGTTATTAGCAAAAAGCGGGCTCTGTATTTATCAAATTCATCTTGGCCCCACAGTTATTAATTTCTCGTTGTTCAAAATTTGCCGAAATAATGAACATTTTTAGGGTAGTTTATTAGAACGTTCTATGAGCGTCAATTGTCTTCCAATGAAAGCAGCAATTCACTAATTAATATGTCATGTCAAAGTTTAATTAAAATTTGTCGCCATATACCTTAACTGGATGGTTTTCATTAACTACGGTTTAATTGAAATTTTCCATTATTAGTCGCTACGGCGATGACATTTCATAAATTGCGTCTTCTCTTTATTATTTAGAAAGGGTACGTTCGCGTTATGATGCATGTAATTAATAGAGTTTATTTTTACAATCGGAGAATTATGTGACCTTGGAAACTCACGTGCTTTTTCAAGTGTATAATGATGTTCTCGTATTAATTTAAATGAGACAATATTACCTTTGAATACTCACTTTCCGGGAGGACAAATATCTTCAAGATATTTCTCAAAATTTTCTAAGCAGAATGATTCCTGTGCTCGCTATGGAACACCCCTTCGATCTTAGTATGTCGCTGAAGAACAATTCCCTCTCTAGGAAGTAGTCTGAAAATAAAAATTGAGAGACAAATTCTGCATAACAAAACCATATTCAATATTCAATTTCCGCTGCGCACTACGCAATACTTATATGCACACTTAGATGCCTCTCTACGATGTTTTGAGAACACTAGAGCGGTAACACAAATTTTATTCGATTCTCCTGAACATTCATTTTCAGTTAAGCACCCTGCACACTTTTTCAGCAACTGCTAGGGAAACTGTTGTAAAATGACTCATATTCATTTCCGTATACGCAAAATGTGTTCTTCTTCAATAAGCTAGATAAGAAACCAGGCTGTAAGTAAAGATACACTAGCCGCAATTCTAAGTGCACCATTAACAATTTTTGGCAAGGTAAAGTTTGTTAGTATCTATGCGTACGCCACTTGTATATATGCAAACGAAAGACAATTCGTGTTAACGACTCAAACGGACGGTTTAAAAACCTTCTCTACGTGCTTTACTTTGATTTGCAATCCACACGTTCTAACACCGTGATACAGTCGAACGATTAGGATTAAGTCTGTATGTAATTTCCCAAGAACCAACGCCAGCTTCATGTAGCTCAACAATCCGTCCAGGTTAATTGATTATAAGGGGTATGTTCTCGCATGTGAGACCATCACTCACGATTGCTTGCATATTGCACGTGTTTTACTCCTTTTTGTACATTTGGATTGCCACTATCGTATTGTAACAAGTGCTCATGTCAAAAATTCTATGCGTTATTTCTAATGAATATATTTAGAGAAACAGAAGTAATCCAAGCAAAAGAAAATGAAGAAACCAGAGCATTTAGTAACATCTTCTCTTCATAGGTTAATATTTACTTTACTAAAGGAGGGCGCATCCTAAATGCAGAGAACTTCTTATGAAAAGCTTTCTAAGAGAGCTTTGTCAGTTTCAAAACAAATGTGGAGGATCATCAAAAATAATTTGAATCAAACTTGCCAATAATGTCGTTGACTCGTTTTATGAATAATAAAAGTCATTGTAGCAACTTTTAGGACATTAATGATTAAGAAAATGTCGGCGTACCCATCTCAAATAATTGCAATGGTCTCGAAAACTAAGTTAGCTAGATAAATGGAAAATGGAATGTCGTAGGCAGTTAACACGAATTGATGAAAAGCATCCAAACAGTGCCCTGTTTAAAAAAAATGTTTGTTCCTTTGCCATGTTCCTTTTCCATGCTAAACATGGAATTATATTGATTAAGTTCTTCCCAAGTAACTTTTATTTGAAACCTATTTTTGTAAATTGGGACAGGGAGAGAATTATCTACTGTCCGTGTATTAAGTTGGGACACTAGATATAACTGTTGTTTACAATAGTTTTCGAAATTTGTGTCTCCCATGTGTTTCGGTGTCATGTAGAAACTTTAATTTTCCAGCGCATCTTCAATTGTTTTGCTAAGGTATTCGAAGCGCTGGCCGTCCCGAGAGGGAATGTGAAGGGTGTGAAGACAGCTAAATATTGATCAGAGAAAGTACTACATGGCGGTGCCCAAGACTTGTACAAGACACTTTAAAAAAATGTAAGGAGATTGTTTCACCAATTAATCATTCAATTCGCAAAGAAAGTTTTCGGAAATATATGCTGCCAATATGTTAATGCGTTGGTGCACAACATAGATAGTCTGTGGAAAGTGCAAACACAAAGTATTAGTTTAAGTTCACATTTCTATTTATGTTAATATTACTTCAAAATGTTCGTACATTTGTAACGATTAACAATAAATCCGAATAATCTAAGGATACCTTACCGAATTTCTCCTATTGCACGCCAATATAAAGTAAATTATTAGTCCAGTTTCCTATAAATCTTACTTACGCATAAGTTTCTTACGGAACAATTGAATCCCAATACTAATTGCCTAGGTTCAAATACTGATACAGGAACTCTTGATTTGATCGCACGTGTTCCGAAACATTCAACTCCCCACAAACTTATCAGTAATATCGTAAACTTTCATCATAACAAACTTAATACATTTGCTCGAATAGTGCAATAGGGAATTCGGAGATTGGAAGATAATATATATGGTTTACCGGCAAGATTAATGGATACATACCCTAAACGGAGACTGAACTTTATCTACATTGTTAATGAATGTATGAGTACTTTGTTACTTGTTGTTCATTTCATCGTCTACAATTTGAAAAGATCACTTAGTTCTCAATAAAATTAACTTGACTATAATTTTAAATTAAAGAGAAGTCCGTTTGTAATTTTAACATTTTCTCTAAAATTACCGCCATCTGCTAGTGTCAGCTTGTATTAACGTTAAAGCAATCGATATTTGGGAGCCGGAATTCTGTTACGGGTGCAGCATAGTAGTTTCCTGCAACCGGTTACATTATCAACCTGCTCTTCTGCTAAGGATTCCATTTTTATAAACGAATACAATATTCTTCACGTACGGAAAGATGGCAGCTCTGTTGGACCTAGAGTATGTTCTTTCGGGTACTTCAAACACACTTAGCATCCTTTCTTATTTTACAGATACCACGAGCTTGTTTATAATGTAACTTTGCTATTTCGAAAAGCATTCTTTTTCAATGTAAATCTACTGCTGCAGTAGTCAAGTTGTAATTTTATAGAATACTGCATGACAGTCTTAACATGTGAGGCGCCACCTTCTACATAGGCCTGAAACAAAATAAGGGTGATAGGGGGCGAAATTATGGAACAGTGTAGGAATATATTCAAGAAAACTTTTTTTTATTAAAAAAGAAGTTTTTAATAAAAAAAGTTTATTAAAAATGAAGTATATTCTAATGTTCTTTAATAATGCTGCAATATTTCAAAACGCACCAGACTACTAGAAAAAAAATGAAAAGGGTCGCGACCCGAAAAAAAAGGTTCCTATAAAATTCTGTGATTCCAATAAAATTTCTCACTAGAGGGACAAGATTAAGGCTAACATTAAGAAATTGGTAACAAAAATGAAAAGTTTAAAAACATCCATTTAAATATACTGAGCATCATTAATTTTTTGCTTAAGGTATTGTCGTAAGCTAAAGTTGAAAACCCCAAATTTTTTAAAGAATTTCGGATTTTGAAATACGTACATTCAAAAACTGAATTCGCATATTCGCTGTATGGGCAACTGTTTTGTTTGGTGTTTTGGTGCAGTTCTGCTATCATTAGTAATTACGTGTCTCTCACCGTAGGAATGTGTGGACCGTTTATACTTTGCAAAAACGGAATATCTTTCAGAAATTAATGAAAATTTGTATTTACAGTTGTCATAAGGAACTATTAGATGTTAACCAAAACAAAGCTAATATAACTCCTCGAAGTATTGATGGAATCAACTTGATTGCTTTTACCATAAAGACAGCGGTCCTGGATGATGACGTCACCGAGGGCCGCTCACGAGAGTTCGCCTTTCTTGTATATTTTCCTTACATTATATTCGACGAAGCTAAATTGTCGTGCGCGGATTACGCACCGACGTTGCATAAGGAGCATTAGTTATTTGCGTTACTTTGTTTATTGTTTCTAGACATTTTCCCATGTATTAAGCGGTTACTAAACGAAATCATGTAAAAAAGTAATTAATTACGAGTAAAATTAAACGCGTTGCACCTAAAAATAAGGTTTTCATCTAAAAGCGACAAAGACAACGAAATAACTATTTCGGACAATAGGTATTATTTCAATTAAGAACCCTTAACGATCTATGGATAGAGGAGAGAAAGAGGTTCTTAGGTATTGTCCAAATCTTGTTTACTTTTTAGCGTTAATAGTCCAACTTTAAACTCAACGTCTTAAGAAGTATGTTGGTTTCCTAAAATTCACAAACCGGAAAAGTATGTGAGGTTGATAGTATCGGATATACAACCGTCTAACATTTATCCAACAAGGTCGGCGATCTACAAGTAAATATTATTCAATTAGATGTTGCAGAATGTGTAGTTGATTATTTATTTGTGACGATCATATCATAGAAACGCGAAGTTTTTCAAACTAAATGGACACTTTAAAATAACTAGCGTATTGTACTTACTCTTTGCTATGATTTCAGTAGATTTCTTCTACATATGTGATTAAAAATCAATAAAGGTTTTTATGAATGTTGTTGATTTTTCGTTTAATCCAGTCTGAAATATCTACCAAACTTTGCAACACTTATAACATCATCTGAAATAGAGTAAAGGGGCGTAAAAGTGTAAAATAGAATCTAATTGTTGATCAATTATTAGTCCAAATATTTTTCTCCTTTTTGCGGGTTCCAAAAAAATATTTAGTTGTTTTTTACCCTGATTTATTGTAACTAAAATTAATACATTTTGCGCCTTCAACTAGAACAACGCTCAGAGTGGGGTATGCAGAGGTTCAACAAAGTCCTTTTCACAAAAAAATATATAAAAAGGAACGTCAGGAGCTTTTGTAAAAAAATACTAAAAAAAATGAGCTTTGTTGCATCTCCTCTTGCATTTGCGGATACATACAACACACTGTTAATATAAATTAAAGGGAAATTTATTTTATGTTTGATATCTATATAGTGGAAAAGGAAAATAGAGAAAATTAAACTCAAGCGCTCCACGTTTTTCTGACATGTCAGATTCGTTATTGGAATGATTTCAGGTACATTCAAACCCAGTATGTCGTGTCGTCAATCCTTGTTATAGATATCTAAAAAATACAAAAAAAAGCAGAACGGAAGCAAAATAAAAAAAACCAAACTTAGGCAATTAGAAGAATAATGTAAATTATAAGTGATCTTAAGTGTAAAATGATCAAATATAAATCATGCAAATCAACGTAACGTGCACGAGACTGAAAAGAAAATGGTCAAGCGATAGAATAGAAACAAAAAAAAAACAATTTTCAAGTTCAAATCAAATAATTCAATGAGAAGATAATATTGTAAGGTAAATATATAATTGAGTATGGTCGAAAAAGTACTCATCAATTTAATGTTACTTAAATCTGCAATCACACTAACAATAAGGTTCATAAAAGAAGGGGACGAAGGAGAGTTTCGTACGCTCCATCATGTACGTAGAAATTATTTGCAATAACAGAGAAACTAAGAAGAAACTTTTAAAATTGCAACAAATCCAAATAGCAATGGTGCATATACACTGCTATTCAAAATAAAAGGTCGCGTAACTACACTATAGAATCCATATATCGTCGTTCGAACAAAAAAATTCCGTAATCCAATTTACGATGGAATAAAACTAAGAGTACTTTTTTTATTGCCGTACAACGTATAAAAAAGACATTTGATTTTGCGAGCTCTCCTCTTTACCTCAACATTAAATTTCTCTCATACATCTTTTCAGGTTCCTGACTCGCAATAATGAGTTCAATTACAATTATGTAAAGGAAACTCATTTCCCAAATCGAATTAACACAAATTCGTCGAAATTCCAAGGCGTGGAACTTATTTGCTTAACGGTATGAAAAGGTAAAAGCGTAACGCATGACACAAAAGCTGGGAAATGAAGGAAATTGATGAGTTATTCTAATTAAACAGAGTAAATATACACAATCCCTTGTCTTTTCTCGCCTTGTCTGTGATTATACTACAAATTCCCTAAGTCGGGCGTATTATTTGACTTTGGGAAAGATACATATCCCTCCGCACATTCAGTAGAATAAATGAACTTACTTCCTAAATTGGGAGAAGTGTCCTGAAATGATTTCATGATGATAAGATTGGATGGGAAAGTTCAGACTTTACAACTCTTGTAAATTAGATTTTGTAAAGTTTAAACAATTTGAACTTTAATTTATTATTACAACGACAAAACCCGTTTCTTACCGTTTATTAGGATCGTCAAATCTGTAAAAGTACGATCTATCAAATAATTCCAAATGCAAGTAAAAGATTTGCAAAGAAGACGTAGACGTCCAGGAACAACAACCGATCAAGGCAGAAGTGCAAATATTTACTGAGTTCCAGAAAATAACCACTTGGTTACAACGGAATTAGAACAACTTCATGACATCTACCAAAATTTTGCCCATAAAATTCTAAAACATGCGAAAATGAAATAATTTAAAGTGCATGCCGTTCATGAGTTTACTAAAAATGACGCAGCTTGCAGAGTAGGCTGTTACGAATTACCCAGGAACAGCCTTATATAGCTTATTAAATAATTTTTCTAATTTAACAATATTTTAGCCTAATGGTATTATTATCAACAGGCACAATTGCCGTGTTTCGGCCATTCAGTAACTAGAACTACAAGCTACCGCAGACGTTGGTTTGGAGAATATTAAAGAATCACGGTACTAGGTTTGGAATTTTAAGAGAGTTTACACAAATAGATCATCCGAGCAATTGAGGGAAGTTACCTTAGCCTTTGTTAATAGTGCAAAAGGACATATAAAGTAGGTCGGGACAACGATGAGCGATGAGAGTGATTTTAATCTAGTTCTACATTCTAGCCACATCTTAACTCTGCAAAGAACAAAAACTGTTACGGCAGAGCTAATGTGCTCCGCCTATGTCCGTAACTAGAATGTTAATACCATACTTTCAACAATATCAGGTTTCGGAAAACTGCTTTCACCTATATTCATTGTCTCCAAAAGCAAAGTAATAATTTCGGTTCGCGTGTATCACAATCTTTGTTTCGACCACGGAATCTTCATTGAAAGCATCCAAAAAATTAACGAAAGAACCGTTTCGGTAATAGTTAACCAATGTGTACTTGTCAAGTGTGTTATACATGATATATATGTTCCCAAAATTTCATAATTCTTCACAATTCTCCGGTTCAGTCACATTTCGCTGTTCTCAAAAATACTTTGATTTTACGTTATTAGGTAGCTTTTTCTTAATTTCGGATTTGTATCTTCATCAATAAAAATAAAAATGCTTACTTCTATACTTCTATAAAAAGTTTTTTAGTCATCTTCCGAAAGTGTAGCAATATGCTGGGTGACAAAAAAATAAGCAGCAAGCATTTTCTAATAATATAGAAGCAAAAAACAAAATAAAAATCTTAGAGGTTCGTGTTTTTAACTATTTATCTATACCAACTTTCAAAAGAAACATTTCCTAAATAACAAGGTTATTTTATCCCTTCAAGATTTCATATTAACCTTCTATATATAGAACAACACATCAAAAATTTACCCTTCGAATAATGCAATCTTACTCAATTAACAATTTTCTCAAAGTTACCTTCAGTCCGCTAGTTTTTAACGAATCACCTTTCAACTCCTTCTTCCACCAACGTTGTACAAGGAAAAGAGAACGAATTAAATAAATTTCATTTATAAAGTTGCATCTTCTCACATTATTTTTCCTTCAAACAAAATCAGGAAGATTGTTTCCCTTTTGAAAAACATTTCAACTTTCGTCGTACTCAAACGAGGCCGCCAGATTCTTAATTAAACAAAACCTTTTTGAAAGTTCGGTTCAGATGTACAGAGGAGTCATTAACGAAATTTTTAATTGCAAAAAGTAATTTTATAACTGCGAGGTGTTAATGAAAATAAGAAAGAAGCGGAAGATCCGGAAAGAGGCGCTATCTAATTTCGAAGTTGCAATTCGTTAATTAATTAGTAATATTTCTCGCGAACTGGTAGATATTAATTTCCGAAGAAATCGATACTTCGCTGTACTTCAGCGAATCTTTTAATTTGTAAAAGTTAGTCCAAGTTTGAAGAAGGTATCTGAACATGGAATCTTAAACGGAACAACGCAGTTTTACACCAATTTTATTATAAATGTTTCACTAACAAATATAAACTTAAAATTCCTTCCACTCAGGAATGCAATATTTTCCAGGAAAATTTAACCCTCTGAGAAAAGCTAATGGCTTAAAGTGATTATCTGGTAGATATCGGACCGTTTGATCTCAAGAAAAATATGTTTTAAAGACAAATACTACATTTATTCCGTCAAGGAATCGTAGAAACGAAAACAAGGAGTTTGCAAAATTAAGCTTTCATTCTTCATGGCAGTTTAATCCGTCTTTTTCTTCTCCTGTCTCTAGAGCCTGGTACCCTAAGGGTGTTACCATTCTTTCTTTCATTCTTTTCTACTTCTGGCCACTCCTTTATATCTTGCATCGCCATTTCCTCTTCAAACGTATCTCTATTATTTTCCCCATCCACGTTCTCTTTAGTCTTTCTTCGTTTGTTGGCTTACCATGTTTTGTTACTGCTTGTTACTACCTTTTCGCATACCTCACCTCTATTGCGTTTATTAGGGACTCATGTTTCTACTTTATTTTCTGATCTATTTCTTTCTTTCGCAAATCATTCTATTTATACCATAATATATTCTTGTTGCTTTGTCTTAGTTTACTGTTTATATCTACTTCCAGTTCTTTTCCATTTATTCTTATACTGACATTGTCTTCTTTTCCATTTACATATATTGTTCCCGCATCTTCTTGTACGAATCCACGGTCAACACAATATCATCAACACGTAATAAAGAATCTAATTTCATCGGAACATGCAATTGTTATTTGCCTTTAACTCGCTTATTTACTTGTGTTTTTAAGTAATTGATCCATTATCGATATAAACAGGCTGTTTCATTGTTTAACTCCTCTTTCCATGCTGAATACTTCCGGCGATTTGTTTGTTGACTTTATTTAAGACTTTTTCAAATAATAACAATGTTGTGCATGATAACAAATTAGAAAAGAAAACAATGTTTTACAAATCTGTTTCATAGACATTTTCTTACCATTTTTTAAACACTTTAAATGCTATTTTTGCACGTGATTGTTTTTATCAAGTGTTTTTTGCTGTACGTTGTCTTAGTGTTTTATATGTGCGATAAACATATATCTACATTTATATAAATTATATAAAAAAATTATGAAAAAGGGAGTTACTGCTTTTTAAATCGGATTAAAAACTGGACAAGCTTGAATTTTACTTGTTAATGTGCCTATGAAGAGAATCCCAAACATTAATTGGGTCAAGTGATAAAGCGCTTTAATGTAAAATAGATTTTAGTCTCCTCGGGTCCATTACTTGTTCTTATTTTATCATGTTTCCTCCTACTAATCATATTATTACTCACATTAGTTCTTCACAATACTCTTACCACTTATGTAACTCAATTCCCTTAAGCTCTAACGTTGCATCACCTTCATCAAGCAAGTTAGCTAGTTTTGCATTCTCTTAGTTGTTGCTAAGAAATGCGCTATTGAAGCAGGCTATACCGACTTGGCTCTACATAAATATACAATTACGATTCTGCTATACCTATTACTTTTATTCAGCTATCGCGTCTGTACCTTTTAACGGTCATTAAAACGAAAGGTCTCGAAATTCTTGCTAAAATTAAGCCCTTGATTAAACAAAGTCCGATAATTAGGGTTCGGGTATAATGATAGTGTCCTCCCCATGAGTACGTAGTAGTCCGTTACATCTCACGTCTGCATTCAAAAACCATTTTGAACTGATCACCGGAGCATCAGAGCGAATGTGTTAGAACGTTCACCCAGGCATTTTAATTCATTCAGCCGTCATTGATGCGTGTAATTTGCGGACTAAAATCCACAATTTACTTTGTGTCCCTGCATATACAATACGGTGCCTTTCCTGGTTGATCCTGCCGCACAAAATCGGCTCGTAGTTTTGCATCAGTTTGAAACAATACGTACATATGTGTACATACGTTCCGGAGTTTCTTCCGTTGTCTTTAATAAAATAAAAAGTAGGTATTGGTACGAATACATGTGCGTGTTTTCGGTGTGTACTTGGAATTATTCAGCTGTGGTCATTATTCCCTGCATTTTCTGCAATTAATTGGTTGGTTACTAAATCAACAAGTTCGTCCAATTACTAGGAGTTGCTGATTTAACATTTCACATGGGCAAAGTTTTATGCTAGATATTCAACTAAATAAAATATATTTTTCATGTTGTTGGTATCAAACAGCTTATGTACATTCTCATTTAGAATTTTATCGATCGTGATAACGACTATTACAAAGATACGAGATACCTTTAGGGGAAGTGCATGTAAAACTGATGCGTATGATGAAATAGAGGTTGGATTTATTTGAACTGATGCAGCAACTCGGACCTTCAGACAGTATCACGGGAAATGATATTAGACATTAGATGGCGTCTGATGATGAAGAACTACAATTTTAGTACTGAAGAACCAATTAGCGAGTTCTGTACTTATTCACAGTTAATATGAGCCTGTATTTATACAAAAAAAATATGTAAAAAGCGATTTTTTGCATTGCTTTGTTAGTGAACATTAATTACATCGATATACCTGTTTACATACAGCGTTAGTAAAAAGTTCCGGAACGGTCGAATAACTTTGTTATTTGAAAATTATGATTTCTGAAATTTGGTATGAAGAAATTGGTTAAAAAAATATTAACTGTATTGCATAAAATGCATTTATATTAACGATACCCCCATACCAAATTTCAGAAATCATAATTTTCAAATAACAAAGTTATTCGACCGTTCCGGGACTTTTTACTAACGCTGTATAATCTCCTTATCCATTTTGGATTATCAGGGTTAGATGATACCCATGTCATTTCGGACATTACCGATGAATGGTATAACATTCCATTTATTGAAAGTATAATTTTGGAAATATCTAAATTTAAATTGAAAGTACTTATTATAGTATTCTTTAAGCGGTTATTAAGTTTCTCATCTTTCAGGTACAACGTGCGTAATAATGTTTTTAGGCGTACGACACATGATATTAACGGAACATCACCCACGTCCGTGGTCTGGGCATTGGCTTTGCGATCCTTAACTATCGCTGTATTTGCTCGGTTAAACATCTGCAACATTAGATATGTTTCTACAGAGATTCCCATTCTGCACTCGCTCTCCGTATGTTCGGTGCCCCTGAAGATAAGGAGGACATTGTAGTAGTTTCCATGTATTTGGTGCTGATTTAGAAAAGAACGAAGCAACTGCTCTTTCGTTTTATCAAATAAAATTTGGTGATAATTTTCCTTTACTGTAGAAAGGAGTAACAATTAATTTGATGGGTTTTAATACTTTCCCAAACATATCATAATATCAATCGATGGCTCGTTCAAATACGGTCATGAATGATGTAGTACAGATTAGCAGTGCTATCGGAAGAAACCGAAGCTATCTTAGTGAAATGACGAAAAGAGTGGGGATACGTTAGTTTGTTTGCTAGAAGTTGTGAGATTACACTCTGGCAGGATATTAAAGTACATAATGAGAATACCCGACACAGTTGCAAGAAAGTTGTAGGAGAACAGGTTACCTGTTTGAACACAAGCACGAAGATCCCGGAGCTAGTAGGATTACGCGAACGACTTAGCAGAGACGGAAAGATCTATTCAAGACCATTGTAAAGCGAATGAACTGTGGCTATCGGCGATTGCACTACTATCTCGCACAGTCTCTCACTGCGTATGATTGCTCTAGGAGCTAAGCAAAGCCATTTAGCAATGATGAAGGCAAGAGATGCACTTATTGCGATACGAGTGGGGAATAAGCCATTTTTGAATGCCAAAAAGTAGAATGTATACAGGAAAGAAGCTAAAAACAACTTGGGATGTCAGTTAAGGTCACACATCCTTATTCCGTCGATGGTAAAAGAGCAGAAAACTGAAAAGCCTTAGACATTCTGATACGCGAAATTACGAGAAGGAAGGAGATCGAGGAATTACCGAGGTAAAGGAAAGTAGACAAGTATTAAGAACAACAGGCTGCGTCTCAAGTTAGTTCAGCTATGGTGCCGGGTGTAGAAGATGTCAAAAGCGAGAGGTTTTATTAAGTGAATTGTGCTTGCACCACTACAAAGGAGTTACAGTTTTAATGGAACATAGTATGTATATGTATTACTCACGCAGAGCAGGTACTTTCTCAGATAACCCAAAGACAATTCTCAGGGAAATAAGTATATAACATCGTGAGGTATGTATGCAAACCTATTTCTCCGATAATTAACACCAGATTTAGAGGTTGAAAGTATTCCTCGTACAGAATTGCACGTATTATCGAGCTTGGTTATTGTTGTAGAATCAAATTAGACCGGTATCATCGTTAACGCATTTCTAGCTGCAATTTGCGGGTCGTACATACGTTTAAATGTTATCTCCAACCAGACGTAAAATTTAATTTGCGTTGTACATACGCTTGCGTGTACATTTACAGACATGTCTAACGGCCAAGAAGTTAAAACATTGTTACCTTACGCGAGTATATCGCGCCAATAGGTCATTAATATAATCGATGTGCTCTGCATTTCTGTTATGGGAATTACGGTTCTATATGCCCGTCAATATGTAGTTAGTTCTAGCTAGCGCAGCACATTAAGGCTAACTTGATGCTTATCCAACCGCAACGTATGTAGCGTACCGGACTCTGTAGAACAGACCGATGAAACCTCTTGTTTACGCAGGGTGTATATGTGGATAGGTACGGCGATAACTTACCTTTTTGAAGCTACTATCAAAGCCGACGCTATTAATCGTAATTAGTTGGGGACTTTGTTGAAGCCTGTAAATTTATAGAGATAGGGATTGGCTAGCGAGTTACACTTGCATAGGCGAAATATTACTGCGTAGGTATGCGAGCCAGCCGTTCTAAAAGTTCGCGAACCGCTGACGAATAATAGGAGAGGTGAGTTATTTAATTTGTATTCTATTAGAAATACGCAGTGAAAATATTCAATACCGATTTAACAGTCGTGCATTTAAGAAAAGGATACTGGGCCATTTCAACTGAAGCAAACTACAGGAAAAGTTAAACAAGCAAAAATTAATTTGATTGATCAGTCGATATCTATAGAAGGCGTAATTCCCTATTTCTCAAAACATAAGATTCATGAATACTCTGATTGTACTCTGTAAATATGTCGCTCATGGGTTGGAAGTCTAAAACAATTAAATTTGAGATAATTGATTTGAAATCGAGTGGATTAATCAAAAATTTGTAGCTTTTGCGACAGCATATTTGCAGTAAATATGATATTAACAAAAACGAGATATCTATTTTTTGACCGCCCTCTAAACAATTCTTGCTTTTTCCTTTCAGATGGGTAAAAATATGTAAAGTACAGTCAATATATTCACTGTAAATCAACTATATTCTCTACGTATTTACATGGTATGGGATGGCATAAACTTAATTCGAAAACCGGACAAAATTCAAATAGCAAGAACCAAGTGATCGACTTCATCCCGTTACGAATTTCGTTTTTTTTTTTACAATAATTACAATTGGAACTACATTTTCACGTTTCTCTCCTTTTTATTATTGGTAAACCTGCAGAAATGAGTACTGAGGCCTTTGTTGTATATATTCATTATCACCTACAATGTTTACGACCACTCTACTTTTCATGGATGTATATGTGCAATTTCGATCTTACATATTGTACGAGTAAAGCAAACTTTCTTATCCATTTTTAATGATATGTGTGAAACAGTGTTCACACCTATGAGTACCCTATCCCTTTATAAATAAAAAACAGCGTGTTGGAAATATAAGTACTAATATAAGAACTTCTTAGATAATTAAAAAAAACTAGTTATTTTGCCAACATTCTCTATTTTCTGCATTAATATATCGTTAGACATGAAAGTAAACGTATTCCGAGATTGAACCGTGTCATGTCGTTGTTAAAATAAAACTCTACGTTTCGCCCACAGTAAACCACGCCAGAGACGAAACTAACTTAACTACTAATACCGGTTGGTTTTCGTCTCTGGCATGGTTTACCTGCTGAGTTACCGTGTTAGCTGTTGCCTATCACTCTCCTGAAGAAGCCCCATACGATTGTGGGCGAAACGTTGAGTTTTATTTTAACAACGACATGACACGGTTCAAACCCGGAACAGGAATAGTTTCAACAGACTCTGGCCGTGGAAGCCTACGTTTTTTCGTTAGGCATGTTTAACAAATTCTAGCAACTTTTTTTTTATGTAATTCTTCAAAATCGCTTCAACGACCCTTGTTAAAGTTTCTTGGACATATTATTATCATAAAATGTTCCTTTTATGTGCAGTCTGAGTTTGGGGAACCAGTCACTCGGAGACAAATCGGGCGAATACGGAAGATGTTCAAATAGACAGGCTTATTTTACACAAAAATTTACAAAAAGCATGTTCAACGCGAGCAATTTCTGTGAGTGTACAGACCTTCCGTTTGTTTAAATCTCTCGTCAAAATCTCGCTAATCATGTTTTTCATAGTATTCTACTCCTCCTCTATCCGTCTCACGTGTAATTCGCATCGCAGGCGATCATTTCATGCCCTTGTCACACCAATTCGTACCAATCTTTATGTTCTGATCGGTTTGACATTGTTTTTCCGAGTTTCAAACAAAATTTGGTGTTAGCTCTTTGTTCCATCATTTGTGACAAAATGATAAAAGACAGACGCCATAATCCGTCGATTGATTCTAATGATAGGATCTAATAACTACAAAAATTGCCAAAATTTCGTGCATTATATGAAGGCAGGTCAATATTTTCTGGAGGACAATTTTTTGCTTAGATATATTTCTTTCTTTGCTGTAATAGTCCTATCTGAAAGATGAACGAATTTAACACAACTACAACCTTACTACTGATGAAATTAGCTTCATAAGAAATATCATATTTTCTTATTTAAAAGTAATGCCGTTACTTCGCATGATGGGAAATGCCTACTGTTACTACGTAAAATTAATGGCACTTTGAAACTTAATTACTTAAGCTTATTCAATTGTGAAGCTGTAATTTATTACTCTTTACACAGAACCGCATTTACGTAGCAATGAATTTACTTCCTCGTATTTAGACATACATACATTTAATACAGTTCAAAATTCAATATTTTAAGGCATTTGCTGATTTAAGATAGTGACTGTGATATTTCTCCTAGACATTGTGATATTGGTGGACCTACTTTACATTGCATAACAGTAGGTATATCAAGGCGAATTAATAGAAGTCTGCGCTCAGCAAATAAGGTATCGGCGCTTCCCCAGTCGCGAATATAATATCGTCGACTGCTGCATCGGCAAATAATATGATTTACTGACTTCCAGTTAATACCGGAATCGTTAAGAAAGTCTGCGCAAGAAGTGGTTGCTTCCCGGGACGTCAGTAGCGCGTTGAATAAACATCACGAGATTAAAATTTGCGACTCCACAGTTTAAAATTAAATCGGACTTAGTGTTGTAAGAAGCCATCTATCGCTCGCGTAAATTGGATTTACCCGTTTTAAAATGTGGTGTTAAGCGTATATATAGCAACAATGTTCTGAAGTGTTCACCTCTATGTAGTGTAAACGAGATATTGATGATTTTTACATGAATTCCACCAAAAACAAATATTTAATTAAGTGAAACATTTACTTTAATACACTACACACAAAAAAATTAATTTAATAAATCCTGCTGGTTTCCTTCGTTGTATGAATATATTGATAAATATTATACGAACAAATAAATTTATTACAACAATAAACTACGTTTATAACTAAATATATAACCGTTGCTACTTACAGAAGTCGTGTGCGTAACGTACTTTCTATACACAAATGTATATGGCTAAGGATATACAACGCCGCAAGCTGTATTTATCGTAAGCCAAGAATATTCAGTATTGGATGTGTCGGTAATCTGATCATGATTCTAGATCGAACTAACAATTCTCGTGTGACGTCTTAATAATAAGAAATACACGCATTATCTTTACTCTTAAAATTCCAATTCTTATTTAATTGTTTTAGCAAAAAAATTAAAAGTTTCCGTTTAAATACTAAAGCTATATAGAGATAACATTATAAAAAAAAAAATTTTACTAAAATACAGCTATCCATGGTATTGGCTCAATCGCTCACGCCAAAAGTAGTGTGAGAGGAGAGAAACCTAACCAACGAACATTTTTCTTCCCACCCGTGTCTTCAGCGTGGATCTGAACCACGTCGCTGTTTGAATCTCCGCTTATATCACTTTCGTCCAAGAACGACGATCCAGGTGCATCTCATGGCGCCAGTGTTAAGAGATACCAGCACCTGCCATGTAGAATGTAGCGCCAAAAAGCGAGTTCCCCAACCCACACCCGAGCAGTTCTTGGGCTGCTTAATTAGAGAGGCCGCGCCTAAGCCGTTCCTCATGATTATCATAATGTATTAAGAACAGATTTACAAAGTGACACATGGTCACTCAGTTTAAAAGTTCTATGAGAAGGGGGACGCTAACGAACATGTTTCTGCCTACTCGGGCGTTATCAGCGTTACTCCGAGCGTATTTCTGCCCACATTACTGTTTGTTTTTTGGTTTATATCGCCATCCTTCAGGAATGACATGTCAGGTGTATCTCATGGTCTTCGTAGCTACATTTTAGCAACATGTTTTTAGTTTTTAGATATCGTGTGTTTTTAAATTAAAAGATATTTAATAGAGCTGAGAGAGCAAAGTAAAATCAGAAGAAATAAAAGAATAAAGGACAAACAAGCAAGAATGACAACAACAGTAGTAAGGTAGTATTAAAAGTAGCGTAAAACGGCACCAAGTTTCTGAAATTTAACCTTATGTCTAGTGGCTCGCGTTTTCTGTACAACGTGAAGTTATTTATTTATTTTCCAATGCCTAAGTTGTTTTACGGGAAAACTTTAAAACAACGGGAGCGAAGCTTGCCCTGTTCTAGAGCGTAAAAAAGCTTGTTTTAAAAGTTAACCAACAACACATGTGCATCACGAAAGGATTCCCACGCTTTTTGAATAAACGACGCTCAACATTAATTGTGAAGAACGTCTGTTATTTCAATTGAGCTGTAGTAAGTAATAGTTAGTCATAGATATAGGAGTATTACATTTTCGGCAGAGCGAGGGAAGGATCCTATATACCCTGTTGTTGTGGAAGGAATAGAGAGAACGGCGGTAGGGTTTAAAACTGCAACTTGAACCATTTGAATTGCAAATGAACTGGAGCTATTTTACCCTCCCTACTTAGTCTTTGGTGCCGTCCGTCTTCCATTCGAAAACTCAACAGCGCCAATTTGACGACGTACCGCTAAACAACGAGAGAGTCGGTATGTATGTACGTTGTTAATAAAACGTATTGGTTATTCCTACGAACAAAATTTTGATGACTCGACAAACAGATTCATAAAATTTTTGTTGAAAAATCTTTTACAAAATATGTAACTTGTCAGCCAAATTGCATTTAACACACACACGCAAGGATTGTTTGAAAATTATAGCTATAGACGCTGTGACTAGATGTTGTATAATTTAATCGTATACCTTACTTATTTACATTACAACTACTCCTTTATTTAACAAGACGAAAGGTTGAAAATGGATGAAAATTTTCTATATTTACCGACACAGAAAATTATCACATATATGATTCGTCGTATAATCATATACGTAAATATAGAGCACGGGATTTTTAATGTTACTTTAATCACTACTTATTTTAGAGAAGAATTGGATGTACAGAGCGCCGCCAAGTAAACATAGCTTTGGTTTTTTAACGGAGCGCCATATATATTCTTTTACTTTTCGACGAGCTTCCATCCTCCGATTACGAATATACCGTATCACACTATGATGAATAACCAGTAGCTTATTTAATCAATGATATTAGGAATTATGAAGTGAGCTATTGGGTTGGAACACGTTTTTTTTTTTCTTGCCAGCGCGGAAATTGTGTCAGTGAGCCCATTTTAAACGATATTTTCACATAATAGATTTGATTTCACTTATTCATGCATTTGAATATATTTATTTTAAATGTTACTTTTTAGAAAATCATGTTGAGTGGATATTTTTTTAAACATTTTATATGTGAGAAATAGGCAAGAGTCAGATTTTCTCATAAATGACATTCTATTTGGGTTATGTTTGGTGCAAGATGACGCCAATTTGGAGAGAAAATGATGTTACTTACCCGAGCTATAAGATCATGCTGAAAAGTCTTCTTTTAGCGACTAAAATGAGTTAAGACGTTAATCACAGTTTAAATAGCGATTTGAATAAGTTAATAAGTGTATTAATATCTGGAGCTGATTACCACCATTAGAATAGCCGCGATCTACAGCCTTCACTGCCACTAGGAAAGTAAGGACAGCCTGTTCTTTCGCTCCAACAGACGCTGTCGGTTTTTCTCCAACAGGGAGAAGCCATAATCACGTGAAATTTCGCATGATTAAGTGATTACTTATGTGTTTTATTTATTTTCACATTCATATTTGTTTTAAACCTTTTGCTCCGAATCGTTATCCTTTTGTTATAAATTTTAATACTGTGTACTTGAGAACCGTACGACTTGAGAGAACTTCACCCAGCGAGTTATTAAAAGAAAATGGCATTAAGTCAATTCAAAAAAGTAAATGGTTATTTCTCTTCAACTTTATTCAGTTTGCAATTAGCCCAGTTGCAAAACTTATCTAATTATTAATTTGTCAATGAATTGGCAGAAGAGAATTATTGTTATACTTAAAAGATTCAACAAACGAAAGTTTGTTAGACTTAAACGTAAGTGTATCTCGGTTGCATGCAATGCGCATGCGGGAGCAGGTGGAAAATTAGCAACTTAATCCTAGACTATATCCTTAAAAGATAAATTTGTTTATGAATTTGCCTTTAATTGAAAATATTACAAACTTAATGTATATAAAATGAGCTTACGAAACAAACTTTACCGAGATACAGGAACGTAGGTCGATTCGCATTTCGAATAGTACGACGTAAAGTTTAAAATGCAAACTCGTTAGCAAAATATATATTTTCAGTCAAAAATGTGATTTCAGACGCAGACAAAGCCACTTTGTAAACAACACGGTGAAAACTAAAACAACGAGGTAAACGTTCAAAATTAATTTCAACAAGTCGAAACCATACAGACAAATTAAAATTATTCGAAACAGAATAATAGAAACTTAATAATTCCAGTATTCGCCCACTTATTAACATATGTACGTACGTACTACGATATCAGGAACGGTACCCGTTGCGGTTACTGTTCCAAATATTAATTTCGGATGTGGGGTTGCGTCAAAACTCATGCTGAGTATTATTTTATTCAAATTACGACGCCCGTTACATGTGTCCCGGAATTTATTTCCCTTTACGCAAGTGCAGTGGTGCGAAGTGCTGGTGAGAGGATGAAGGCGCATAAGCGTACAATTCACTGGATGGTCACGCTTTACGCCAACGATAACAAATTTCCTTTTGGCTATTATATCATTATTTGCTTGAATGCCACTCTAGATGATCTTGTGCATATTCGATTATTTTTAAGCGTTTTTTTTTTTATTTTCAAACAAGATGGTTTAAATGAGCTACCTCCTATCCACATATGCAAACTGGAGAATTCATATCTTTTACTTTGTAATAAATAGGAAAGGAAGCACCCGAACTTTCCCTCCCGGAAAACGTTCGAACTTTATACCTCTAGAGGCAACATACTTACATAATTACGAAATTGATGTAACAAATCGCAAAGAATTTATTACAATATACGTACGTATATTAGACATTAATGTTGATTGTATATTGTGTTTATATTTCACTTCGTATGAAGGTGTCCAGAATTCGATTTTTAATTTGGAAGAACAAACACAACAGTTGATCTACTACGTAAATCTTAGCCCTAACTTTCGGGATTCAGGACGTGCCTTCCTACTTTAACCGGCTAGTCAGTACTGTATCGCCAAAATTGCATCTTATTTATCAAATTGACAGACTAAAGTGCCGCGCTGCAAACAGTTGAAATTTTGGGGTGTTAAAGTGATAAATAGGGGAAAAGAAAGGAAATAAAATAATTTATATAAGTCAAAGATGTGTGGCGTATAAATTGATACAAGAGAAAGAAAATTTCGGATAATTCTCAAGGATCGTCAAGGCACTTCAAATCAACAACGTTAGAAAGAAAGTAATCAGGATGAAGCTAAGCAGCTAAACTAAATCAATAAGGTACAAATAAAGGTAAAAATTAGAAAGAGGAAAAATTATTATTAAAAAATAAATATCTAATATACCAAGCAAGATGGAAACATCGATGCACTCTGCGCTGCAGAAGTTTAATTAATTAATTCGGGACAATTGAGTTAGTATATTTTAATGTTTCGCTGCCTAGCATTGCTTGTACCTAACACTTTATTGTGAATTAGCCAGCTTCTTCGTGACATCCTTGTAATCTCGACAGTTTTGGTCTATTAGGATAACACTAATAAAGCACCCATTAAATTGGGTATTATTATTTAATTTAATTATTATTATTGGGTAAATTGTACGAAACTAACAATAAGTCTTTGAACGAATAACAACATCTTTAAAATGGGCAACATTAATCTCCACACAACAGTAAAGCTGGTTTTGCCTTCTTGAAAAGCTCCTCGTTGAACGTTTGTTCATGCGATTTTTAAGTCTGTTGGTCGAGGATTATGAACTACAGCTTTCAAATTGCCTAAAATAAAGAAACGTAAAAGTCCGATGATCACGATCACCGCCCATCCAATCGTAGAGCTCACGCCTAACAATCTAATGATTTGCAAATTGGACAGGATGCTACGAATGCAGTGAGCTATTACTCTGCTAAAAAAAAAGTTGCTCATCGTGTATCAGATCACTTCCATCACGCAGGTTTTCACTTTCTCAGTTATAAGAATATTAGTTATATTTTCTAGCATATTCAAGTAGACGTCACCATTTGGAGTCTCATTAATCAATATGGGCTAAACTATTGAAATCACCTAGCATTCCTGTCCAAAATTTAGATATCATGTGGCTTCTGTGTGTGTCCTTTCTCTTATAATGCGGGGACTTTCTTCTCACCAATGTTATACATTGTGTTTGTTAACATGTCTATTTAAATAAAAAGAGAAATCATGAATAAAGTAAATGTTTTTCCAAAGATTTTTATTCAGATTAGTCAAATCAGTTGTAATTTGATAAAACTCCAATCGTCGGTTATAAGCGATCTCATTATGTTCTTATTATCTTTATCTTGTATGGGCCAAATTTATGAAGCCTTACTGCATGCAGATGAGCAAAACAACTCAGCGAATGTTGCAACCTGACGCAAGCATCTGGTTAGATCCATGGTAAAATTTCTTTAATCTCTATCATCTAATCCACTCCTTTAGTAAGATGGCTTGTTTTGTTCTGCGGATTTAGCTCCTTCAAACTTTCATTAAGTTTTCCTATGATACGACGATATATGTCAGCACTATAAATGAGAATAATTCCATCCTTTCAACAGTAGTGCACACCATTTTTATGGAAAATAATGCAGTAAAAATTGAAGAAATGGAAAAAGAACCATTGCAAATGTTTATGCTGAAATACCTAAACCTTCCCTTCGATGGATCCTTCATTTAACATTTTCTAGAGCGAAAGGGAGTCTATACTATTCATGGGAGCGCTAGAGTAGAAGTGTTTTTGGGAAATTTTATTTTTATTTTAGTATTTGAAATATTTCGAGTGGATCATTCTCAAAAAAAAAGAAAAAATCCCAGCGCATATAGGTGCTTCTATTCCCAAGAAAAATTGAAGCGCGTGAAAGGATGCAATGCGATTGCTATTTGCGATGGTGAACAACTTCCGTGCTAAATTAATGATAGAATAAATAGGGATACATTCGCCAGGTTTAATAATAATAGGACGTAAATATCTTTAAAGCTTTTCCGTTATCGTTTTTGTCGTTATTGCTTCGTACGCTCCCGCTTCTATTTGGCAATCGTTATCGATGCCAACGTGAAAACCTCCATTTGAGGAAATAAACTGGAGGACATCACTCAACCGAAGGGTTTGGAACTTTTATCTACCGTATAAAACAAACGTTTCTATGGAACGAGCGATGCCGATCGTCCTATGCGCCATCATTCCCGAAATTGTTTCAGATTCGAAAGCGACACGTATCCCTCGCATTATTTTTAGTGATCGGGAATGCTTTCTGGAAGTCGACTAACAACTGGAATTAATACAATAACACCGATTCATGCGAGAAGTTTATTCGTTATTTCATATGTTCAATTTTATAAGTTGGCGCAGACGTGTACCTACACCGTGTCCAAAGTGTTCCGTTCCACTTTTATTAGCTAGAACACTATCTAGACTAAATTGAAACAACCGATATTAACGCTTTACGAATATCTGTTTGAACGCATTACGCGTCCAAAATTCCGCATACCCTTATTTTACCAAAACATGTATTCACCTTACGCTTGAAGTATAATTTAACCAAGAGACACATAGATTCGCTTAGAAAATAAGACCTGAGCCAAACATGTGGTTCAACGTATATTTGAACTAAACTTAATAATAAATTATCTTGCCGTTTCTTTGCGATAGTCTAGAGGCTGGCTATGATATTCCCAGCAACTTTTTCCGGTGAACATGACGATATTGCGAAATTATGCTTGGGATACAATTAAATACGTGTGTAGGTTAAATACCAAGTGTTCGCTGTGATATGTAGCTGTTCTAAAGGATTATTGTTGAAGAGAGATAAGTTTAACTATCAAAATTCCAAGTACAGGGAGACGGAAATCCGAGATTAGATAAGCGGTTGGAATCGCGGAGAACGAGGTCATAACGTCTTCGTAGCTAGCTGAACGCATTGGTAATAAAATCTCAACAAGACCCTGTTCGATGCTGTAAATTTATAGTGCCCATTGCAATACGTTGCTTATGATAAGACGACAAGCCGTGATTAAGCTCTATCATTACCACGTTTAGACACCGATGATTAAGGTTTCATGTAAACGTACCAAATGCTAATTTTGTACAAATGTCATCTTGGCTGTACTCAAACGGTAGGAACGTTGGTAAAACCGCACCGCAAGCCACCATTCATGCATTGCTCATTAAAGTTGTTGGTAACAAAGTCATCCTTTTTTAACTAGATTCACTATGCTTTCTTTCCTCATCAGTCTTCCCATAGTCAAGATATTAATCCATTATACTGTTGACTGACGTTTTATTGCATTCACTGTGTACCTAAACATTTTCCTGGCCAAAATATAAAATTTTATATTATATATCTTGTTACCATGCTACTGTTACATAATTCTGCATTATTCATCAAAATTCTAATGCAAATTCATCTGTATGGTTAAGGTTACAGATCCTCTAAGTTTTAAGGTTGTTACTGCCGTCCATAAACAGTTTTAATTTTGGAAAAACATTTCACCTTTCCATTTAGTATCGTCTAATTATTGTATCTAGCTGTGCGGTGTCAACCCAAATAGGTCATCACACTAGTAGTCGTAGTCTTTGAATAGTGTACGCAAAGTGTTTGCAGAGCTCTGTTACTATCACGTCCTTAGCATAAAAAACAAAGTTAATTATTCTCCAATTTGCGAAGGATAGTTCGAGATTGCATTTGACAATCACCGACTGGTAGGGCTTGAACGCCTACTTTGGCCTAATTAGGCTACTTTTCGCGTTACTATTGAACCGCCATTTATATTACAGACAATAAATTCGGAAAATTAATTTTCCTTAAATTTCTCCTTGTCGCAATAATTGCAAATCATCATTCTACTATGAAATCGTTGGGATACAATTTTCAAGAGCATTAGTTATTTACGACGATTCAAAAATCCTGATCCTGACAATCGAAATCCTGATCCAATTTCACTAGATATCCAATTTTATTTGATTTTATTTAAGCGTATGAAGCTTCAAGATTAATTCTTTGAGTGATTTTCCAGATCAACCAAAGCCACTGATTTGGAAGTTTGAACAATATTCTCGGAAAAGGCATGAAAGGGAAGACTGAAAGAGCAATAAAAAAATATTTTTCAATATGTAAATATTACATCTAATCAATTATAAAAAATGTCCTTTTGGTTTGTCTGCTAGCTTTCGATAGCCGTTCCAAGTTCGTCAGCATTTGGAATGGCGAAAGTATTCCTGAAACTCATATTGCAGTAATTTTTGTCATTACAAGATATTCGTGCAGAATTCTGAAAAGCCATGGTTTCTGAAATTTTTAATAAAGATTCTTTTTTTTCTTCAGTAACATTCAAGTGATCATGTCAACAGGCCGGACTGGTCGGGGGTCATGACCAAGTGATTCTCCTTCTTGTTTAAACAATTTATTGTAATCCTTGGCGATTTTTCTCATTTTATTAGGAATTTTATAACTATTCAATATTCGAATTCGTTCATTTTGTTACGTAACACAAATCGACAAATATTGGAACTAGTACTGCTGCAATCTCATTGAAATTGAAAACTGTCTCTCTACTCCAGGAATATAAAGGCGACCCCTCGTAATTCGTTTTTTTGTACAGTACAAGGTAACGTCAACAGAAGCAAGTTTCTGTAATCTTGATGACACAGGTGTTTTAGTAATAGATAGTTTGAGCGTCGACATCATTGACATGATTGTGCAGATGTACGTGTCTGCACGTACATATATTTGAAGGTACATGTTACAGGATCGACGTTCTATAACGCCCGGTACTCTAGCATCTGCAAATTGGTGATAAATTACAGCTTCACTGGCACATGATATCGTAACCGGGCAATTTAATCCTGATTAAATACCAAAACAATTAAGATTAACGGCTTTTGAAGTTAAATACCGGTATATTTTAAATGGCTTGACATCACTTCAAATTACAGAGGGACATTATCCTCGAAAATTGTCGCTGGTAATATCGAAATAGTAGCAATATATTCGTCATAGAAAAGGATGTCTACATATAAAACTATGTGTATATCTTATAAAAATTTAATTAATTTCAGAAATGTACAGATGTAAAATTAAATAAACAATTTTTCCCCTTTAACCTCTGCAAAATTTGAATTCATGTTAAAACTTAGTTGTTGATGTTGTTATTCTTTTGCGTAGTATTTACATCGTATACTACAACTTTGAACATAAATTTATATTGCTTATACAGATAGGAAAGGCGTATGTGTAGGTATTACTTAGTTGTTTTAAAAATTCATTTAATAGAAACGAAGACAAAATAGAAATTATTTTGATTATTTCCCAATAAGCAATTTTTGGGCAGTGTTGAGAATAAGTTTGAAGGTTCTTATAATCTCATAATTTGTACAAACTATTGCTGCGAAACTACGAACTCCTTTAAAAATCAATGAATTGAATACATATGCAATATAATAGGCAGAATAATTTTAAGATCGAAAGTATTTCAGCTGTTTGCTTGAAGCAAAAATAAAAATGGATCAACCACTCATTAAAGATATGCTTTTCAGCATCGAATCAACATTCTCTTTAAACGGGACAGGTAGTTCCCAATACTATTGCGATGACTAAGACTTTGTTATAAAAGTCTGAAACTAGTATTGACTTAAAGTTAGTGCTTGATGTGGAACTTAATAATCTTAGTTTTGAGAGATTCCTGCATTTCCTCTAGAGCAGCCGTTTTCATGTAAAGAGAGATATATCATCAGATCTGCCTCGAAAAATGTATTTTGCCCCAGAACACAGTCCCGGAGAAATCCATAACTTTCTTGAACTGTTTATTCCTCTTAGATGAACCCGCAGATTTTCAAAAAGTGATAAATAGCCGTACTACGTATTCAAAAAGAAAGAAGACATGTTAAACTTTTATTTTTGTTTTATTTCTATGATACTTCTTAACATTATGCACAAACCTTTACTACATACATAAGAGAAGTTGTTGATTTAATTTTTCTTAGTTCGGTGAAAGCACAACAGGGTGTATAAGCTTTTTAAGGATTGTCATCACATCAGGATGTAGTATCATTGCCATCATTCTACGCTGTAAAGAGTATACCGGACCGATCAAGAAAATTTGATCTCAGCAAGCACAGTCAGTCAAGCAGAGGCCCCCTCACTACTGAATCACCGAGCCGTTAAAATACGAAAAACAACCGCTTTAAAGACTTTTTCAAATTCTTGAAAATAAAAACAATTGTTATCGAGATTCTTAGCTAATTGACTTCATCGACAAGTTTTCCCTATAACTATTGTTTGGTAAAGATTACAGCAGAAATTGGAAAGAACTGGTGCCATGGCTAAAATTCACAAGTTATGGTTTGAGTTAGTTCATCATTGAACTTCTTCATGCGGATTGATTTTTAGGCAACCTATTTTCTAAATTATCAGCTACATTCACCGATTACAACTTTGAACAAGGTAAAGAATTAATTAAAGCTGTTTAGTTCTTAATTCCTTGTTGAGAGAGAATCGTATTAATTTGCTTTCTTTCTGATCTTCTTGGCTAGGTTTTATTTAATTTTCTAATATTCAAGAAATATAGAATGTAATTTGGAACGAAAATAATGTTCTTGTATGGATAACAACTATCGATAGTAAATAACTCGACTACTAAATTCCCAGGATAGAATAAATACAAAAACAAGCGGATGTGCGTTTAAATGGTTATACATTAATTAGAAACGATGTCGTTTGTGGCGTCATTATTGTACAACAAAACGATCGAGTTAACAATACTTTTCTCGTGTACGCGTACGCTTGTTCCGCCGACGCTTTTCGATGCGTACATGTAGATATTGATGAAAAAAGATCTCCCCCTAGGCGGTTAATAGGGTGGAAGCCAGTGCCGCATCGAAATTGTTGTTTACAGGCGTCTACATACAAGAGCCACTGCGACTGGTTTTATATACGTCGAAGGCAATCAACGATAAAGAGGTAGAGAAACTGACTATAGCACCCTTCTTCACGGGCAATAAAAGCGGACTGCTTTGTGAATTAATAAACGAATGCATGAATAAGGGATTTTTGTAATCTTGGTGCATTTTACGATCACTTTCAGCTGAAAAATATAGGGGATCTCAGTGATTCGCAGCTATTCAATGCGACCATTTCCGCCTGAGAAAAAATGAAGCGTTATCCTTAAGTGCTGCTCGCTATGACATCTAAGATACCACTGCAAAAGAAAGTAGAATAACTTCATACAAACACATTGATCTTTCTATCTGTAGGCATCGTGTTTTCCTTAAAGCGTTAATATCCTTAAGTCATTTGAAAAGTTTTCAAAAGTGGGAAACGTACATTAACTAGTTAGTGGTAATGGAATGCTTATCAAAGGTCTCCAGATTTCTTTCCCCGCAAATATGGTAGACTTTGCATTTTTCAAATAGAGAGGACAAAGGCGGATGAAATTATTACCTTTTTACAGAGACTAGACAGACTCGCGTTTTCTCGACTTTCGGGAACACCAGTAAGCAACACGAATCCATTCTCATGAGGCCAATAGTCAAGAGTCTATCTAGTCGCTGTAAAGAAGAAATAATTTAAGCTGCCTTTGTCATCTCTATTTATAACTTTTATTTATTGCCGAAGATATTTACCTTTACTGAACTTGTCATCGCTCTATGGCTTTGTTCTATCATTCCTTCCCGCCTCAAAGAACACAATCGCACCGTTTGTTACCTCGCAACCGTTTCTTTATTTATTTTATATTTATTTAGAACGGACACACACAAAAGATGTTCCTAATTACACGTATCAATGAATACAAAAAAGGAGGACAGATCGTAGAGCAATTAACGATCAGTGGTATCTAATCATTGCTGACGGAAACATATATTTCCGGCGGATGTGAGATACATATTTCTCGATATTCTCGTGAAAATGTTTTTTCTTATGTAATTTCCAAATTCTGTTGATGGGTGACAAGCAATTTTTATTACCAATGTGCATAGACTTGCTTATTATGAAACTTCATGTAACACGTACTTCATGGCAACATCTTACCTACCTCAAGGTGAGACATGGAGATCATGCCGATGCATTACATAGGAGAGACAATTTCAATTCGAATCAAAAATAAAATAAACGGTCTACGTTTATTTTATTTGTAATTACTTTATCAATCGTAAACCAAATATTATTCCAACTAAACAAACTTTATTCATTGAAATTGTTTTAAAGCTGCTTATTTTTACGATAGATTCTAGACAAACAAGGGCTTTAGAAGCAAATAATCATGAACATTTTGATAAAAAAAAATAATCAAATAATTTCAAATACAGTCTTGCCAAAGAGAAAAATTCTAAAACATACTTACTGAATGCAATACTTTCGAAAATGACACATCAGGACATATTTTCTTTCAAATCTGTTTCTGTTGGAAATTAGTTTTATAATTATTTAAACGCAGACACTGCTACTGTTTGAAATCAACTATAAAAATGAGCGAAAAATGTATTTGTAATGATACATTGTATTTCTTAAATCCAGCGATCAACGTAGACAGGAGTAGATCAATCAAAAGCTACCGATACAACGGATATTGATTACGGAACCGCCTCTCACCAATATCCCTGAAAAATTAAATGGATTTCGCGAACTGATCCGTGTATGGCGGTGATCATTCACTATACATCTTCTAATGACGTTTGATATAAACTGCAGGGACGGCCCCGTAGCTACGCAACGACTTAAATAAATACCACGAATCGTGTCTTTACTCGCAAACGTTAACGAATAGCCGACGCTAGAAAACTTAAATTAAAAAAGACGTTTCTTCCTTTCGTACATCTAGCCTGTCCTTTCTTAGCCATTAAACAATAGTCCGCATCATCTGACTGATGAATTTAATTTCGTTTGACAAGTAAACATCCAAGGGATGTAAAACAAGGGAGAAAAAGAAAAATCGTTCTCAGTTACGTTCATTTATCTCCCCCTTTTCTTCTTCTTTCCTTCATTTTTCTCTAATACATCCAGAAAATTGCTTCTGCCGTTTTAATAGGTCTAAATAGAAAATAAATCATGCGATGTTATGCCAGCCAGGTATAAAAGCTAAACATGTATCGTCCAACTTCTAATAATAAAGTAAGCATTACATCTAAGAATTTCCCATCAAATTGATATCTCCAATTTTAAATTCAATTTTCTGAGGTTTATTTTGTGACCTTTCTTTTGCTTTCGCGCAAAATTAATTACAAGGCGTTTAATTTCTGCTTGAATTATATTATAATTAAAAGGAGACTTACAGCTATTTCTAATGGGGAACTCCGTATGGTTTGTTATAATTCCATCTATGAAGCGAGAAATTAATTAGTTTTTAATAAATGGAAACAAAGGAACGAAACTTTCAAGTACCCGTTGCGAATTCTTGGGCGAATAATAACTTGAAAACTTTAAAGGAAATAAGACTGGTGGTAGATATATTCCGTAAACTGCAAACATTTGTTTTATTAGACTTAGGAACGGGATCCGTGTCTTAGCGTGAGTTTGTCTAGGATTGCCTGTAAAAATGAAGATATGATATTCTTAGAGGAGGAGACGTTGGACTTGCTCCGTAAGTCGAAAGCAATTAGTTACGATTATTGATTATTTTCTGTTTGCGCCGAAAGTTTAACAAAGTATACACAGCTATACAATAGTCTCGGATGCTCTAGAAAGTAAGTAAAAAGAAGTAGTACAACCTCAAATAAGAATAATCGATAAATCAGGACTATAAAAGGTCTGAGTCATTATTCGCAAACATATATCATACCCGATTGCCAAAACCGCCTCCTTCAAATTAAAGGGTGATTTTCTTGGGAGTAAATTATTAACAAAACAAACAATTAAATTTTAATTGTTTGTTTTGATAATTGTGGCAGTAGTCGTCGTGAATCCGTCGTGAATTATAAATAATTTCATATAAATTTATTCTTTGTTAAATTGTACGGAAAGAGAATTATCTTCCACCTATGCATGAAGGGAGTATGCTGTTTATATCTAATTTATTAAAGACACCTAAAAGCTCGTTCGTGCTTGATATTTCGTTTCGTTTTCCTTCTATATGAGGGTGTGGCAGCTTGCCATGTGTACACGGTATTGCCAAAATTTATTTATTCTCAAAAGGAAAGCTATGGTAATTATCAGTGAACAGCCTAAAATATGTGTACCTTTGCAGGGCAATTATCTACAGGTGATACAATAAGTTAATCTTTTTTATATTGGAATACTTTATATATTCTACCATTTTTTTACATTCCGAATATATTTAATTCTTGGTGCAAGAAACTTCTGTTTTTCTTTATATTCAGACTGCTCTACTTTAAAAAATTACCGAGTGTTGTTAAATAATCACTCGCTGAATCTTTGGAGAACAAACCGTTTCGCCCAACCGTTGATTCGCCCTGTATATACCTCGCGGAAAATTTCTGTGGCTTTGTCGCTTCGCTGTAATGGACGAGGTATCATGGACAAGCACAGCTAACACGCTAATTTTTTGAGATGTTTTCTAAATTTGTCGATTTTTAAGAAAGCAGTTCTTATCCTCTCGCACCGTTCAGAAAAAAAGGAATTATAGATTTTATGGTTGTATATATTATATAAAAGGGTTAGCTATCTACAATACCTTTATTTACATCTTGCAATTTGTACAGAACGGTGCATTAGTTATAACAAAATATTCATAGTTATAACCATGATCTCAAAAATTGGTAGCAAGATAGTTAAGATAAAGATCACATACTTAATCGTGAAACTTGTCTCATCGTTTCCCAAAATTTTTAACTAAAAGCTATAAGTTTGTAGATTTTATAACCTTTCAAGCAATCATATCAATGTAGTATTTGAACCTTAATCTGATAGGAAAATAAACCTCGTTTTCTAATCGATACACGCGTGTTATGTACGTTTTATCGAAACTGTATTTCCTTTTATGGATATAACATCGGTACCGATATCCCAAAGATGCGATATACGAAGCGGTATTGCACGTACGTATATTACAAAATCTCCCATATGGAAACACTATCTTCCTGGGAAATCTATTTTGTCGGAAAAAAGGAGGTAACTTTCATGTTGCTGCGTAAGCAGTGTGGGTATATCTATGTATGTAGACGATTGCAATTGAAAGCGAATATGCGTTGGATCCTAAAAGCGTTATATTGTACGTTAAACTTAACAATAAGTGCATACTTTTTTAATTCAATTTCTATACAACGGATTGAAAAATGGCGCTAGGACAAATAGATTATTTGCTCGCTTATCTTGTACATGCACTTGTTAACTTACAAGTATATATGCGCACGAATTCTTCCAAAGTAGTTAAAGTAGTAGAAGCGGCATTTCATGCTAGTCGCTACTTTTCATAAATGGCGTAACATATGTTAGATGATTGTAGCATTGAGTTATGGGTTGGTAAATAGCTCTAGCAATGATACCCAAGCTCGTGTAATACTAAACGTTTTTTTGCATTACATTCCAATTGAAAACTAAGCCTGAGCTTAATAATTTTCATAATTGGATTTTAAATAATGTTTTGACGATTTCTATATCCCTTTACCTTTTGTACGTTGCCACAAGAGATGTCTGAAGATACCAAACATGTGCGATCTTTGGCAGTCTTTAATCTATTCGCCTGAGAATCGGTGAACAATAATTTTTCTTCCAAAAAATTGTAATAACTGTGTCATCAAGTATATCATTTATGTGTACAATACAGCTTTTAGTCAATGAAGCTCCCTGCAGAAAATAATATTTTTATAAGTTCATCTTACAATTAATTATAAGGACAAATCGAAGGAAGTGCTTGTTCCTGTAATTCTGCTTGAACAAAGAAATCAGTTTGCAAAAGACATAAATAAATTTCTGGGAACTGTCCGGCTTAGACCAGTTAATAATATCTTTCATTAGTTGTAGCTAGTTTTGAGTTTATGCAACTGCTTATGTTTAATAATAGAAAAACACACTAACCTGTACTTTTGCGTCTTATCTCTTTATATCCTCAATGAGGTATCTGTAGATGGTATTGCTTGTATGTGAAAAATAGAATGACCAAGTAAACAATATAAATTTTATTAAAATAACGTTACACAGCTTAAGATAACATTTATGTGTGGTAAGCTTACAAACTTAGGTACAGACACATATTTTATTCCAATACATATATCAAATACAGACAACAATGCTTGAATATTGAAAATAAGTGGCAATTGTATATATTATAATCGTAAACTATATTTCATGAGTTCACGTACTTAACTAATATATAAAATATTATAAAAAGGTTGTGTTTATTAATCTCGTAAAAAATTGGACGGCTGCTACAATTATAATACAACAATAATTTAAATTAAAAGCGAATATACATACATACATATACATAGTCCTTTTATATTTTTTCTCTCTAAAACTACTACTATCAAATACATGTATTAGTGATTAGGTTAAGTTTAATATAGTTATTGACTATAAGATATGGGGGATTATTTATGTGTTTGTTAACATCGTTAGTGTCTAATTTTAAAATATCTTTGTCATTGCATCATTTACAATTTCTATTGTTTAATATAATATACACATATAAGAATAATGTAAGTATATCTATAAAATGTACAAAACGTAGATACCTATGTATGTATATACAAAAAAATATACTTATTCTTATATAAGCTCTACATTGGAGTTCTTGAAATAAGATGGCAAAGCTTTTGAGCAATAATTTATGTAGCCGTTACGTGACTGAAAGACCATTCAGATCTACTACCGAAAGAGTTAAAAAGTCATCATAAGTCAATCGCACGGTGTACCTACAACTTATCAAAAGTTTTGTCACTCAATTTCGACATACGAATATAGATACATTTAAGTCTACTCCTTCTAAAAACTCCACAAACTTACTAATATACCTTGTAATAATTACCCTTTCGAAGTTTGATTAAGTCTGTAACATGTTTTCATTCTGTTGCAAATTGAGCTAGTGCAAGCGGTTTCGGCAGTTGAAACGTCGGCCGCTTTCGCAGCTGCGCCTAACTATTCTAGTAGATTTCCAGCTGGAAAAGGTACCTCATTTTCGTCGATATTGAAAAATTATGAAATTATAATCGCGATTCATAAAACTTTGCTAATAATTTTGGGTATATATTCCAAAATCAGTTTATGGTATTTAACAAAAATTGCTTGATAATGACGATTATAAGAAAACTTGCTTTTGATTAACAGGTACCGAGGCATTTATCAATAAAAAGTTATTCAAACGGCTTTTTCTTCATGCAACAAGATGTAATAGCCGAAAGAACGGTCGAAATTCAGTTTAATGGCGGCGTTTAACATTTTCAAATTAAATGGTAAATTTAGCAACACGCTGTCTTTTCGAATTGTCAAGTTTGGAATTACAAGTAAGGAATCGCTATAGTTCTATAGCAATTTAAGTCAAGCTTAAGTCGTCCAATTTGCAGCAAGTTTTGAAAATTACGTTTCTCTAATTCTAGCTTTTCCAACTAAAATTAGGAAATGTATACTAAGAATCTCCTGTCCCAAAAGCCACAAAATTATGTAACGTGTTCGTTGAGAGAAATTGCAAAGTAGCGTGTGCTTTGCACCTCCGTGTGTCAGTTGTTTAAGTCGTCCCGAAAATTATAAAATGAGTATGAAAACAATGACATAAAAATTTTTGTTTTAATTTTGTTCCGGCGTGAATTCATTTAACGTATAAAGCACGTCAATAAAATTAAGCTTACACGCAAACAGCTCGGCTCTTAAACGAAACAGCAAAGCAAACGCGAATGGAGTTTTAGGTGAACGGCTCTCTCTCTGCTATTTATTCGGAAAAGATAAATCGTAATTGATGTGAGAGAACACGGCACAAAAGTAAAGTGAGAACATTACTCAATTAAAACACCTTTTCCGATTACAGAAAAGGAAACTATTAATTATTAGGCGCAAACGCATCGGAAGCCGGAGAAACCGAGGAACAAGGAAATATATTTCACCGAGGGAGCCATAAATTTATTTAGCTGGCAATAACTTACGATTTGATCAAATAAATTTATTATCGGTTAAACAGAACATTCAATATAGTAAGCAAATACATTAGTAAGTTTGTTCTATAATGATGTATTGCACCATCCCAACCACCAAATTATATATACATATTAGGGGCTTACACCAGGTGCTCCAAATCACTTGGGTTGAAGACGAAAATCGGCAGAGAATAGATCTTCTCGAAATTGGGAAATTCGCAACATTTTAAATTAAGCAATAATAAACGCAAACTAATTCGAAACACCTGGTATTAGCGATATTCACATGATATAGTAGACAGTTAGCCTACAATAAACACTAAGATAAAGAAAACAATACGCAGTTAAAATAACGCATATCTATTAAGCATATCGTGTAGTAATATTCCTAAGGAATTAGTACATTTATATGTAATTATCATACATCTTGAGCATTAACTCTTGCATGCACCAAGAAATGGTGCGCGTATAACATCCGTACATAATAATAAATACAATCTAGTTTTCATATTATCATATACATATACTACATAGATAATGTATACCCACCTAACCTACGCAAAAAAATAAAGTTATTCATAACTTGTAGACTAGTTCAATGGTAATTTATAACACGACAATCCATCTTACTACTCTATGATAAGCGACGGTGATCTATCAGTTTTCGATTTTCGTTGTTTAACGGTTGCGTAGTTACTTGTCCTGTAAAAATAATCAATATTAAATTAATAAGGGTCCGTTTATATTTGTGGATAGTATGGTGAAATGTGGAGCATCTTCAAGTTGTGAAAGGTTTTATTAAAGGTTTATGATGCTGTAAAATATTAAGAGGAGATAAAGATGGTACGCGCGAACATTATAGTTTACTTAAAAAATTAATTTCGTGAACTGTTTGCTATATAGCATCTTGATGAATGGATGTAATAAACTTATATCGATATAAATTTGTTTTCCTTTTCCTTTGCATTTAATTGCATGTTACTTAAATTAATTTTTGTTTGGTGTAACAAACAAATCACTGCATATTCAGCAATACATAATTTCAAAAGCAATTTCAAAACGATAAGCAGTAAACCTCTACGAAGGTGAGCCTTGTGTACTCTGCCCACTGCTTCGTCGCTTGCCAGTCATCTGAGTTAGTTAATATTTGAGTAGCTGCTATTATTCTTTTATAAATAAACTTGTGCGACTTCAACTGCATTTAATTTAATAATGATTGCGCATTTCATTCTCTAAAATTGTATTTCTATGAAAATACTCTGAACTAACGCATCTTCAAAAAAGAATTTGATATAAAAGACCTTGATTTTATAATTCTTTGCCTAAAGGTCCACTTACGATTTTTACATATTTTTAGCAGCACCTTTTTATATTTCCTTGCACTTATATTGAGAATTTAAATGTGGAAAAGTGAAACTGCTACTAATTCATTGGTCTTTCTCACGGAAAGCGCTAGCCAAGAAAAATAGTTTACTTAATTTTGAGAAGTAATCACATCAAAATATATATTATATAATTATACGTCTCCTTTTTAAAAGTAGAACATACAAAGGACATAGAAAGTATTTTGAGCTTTAGTTTGAACCACAATATTAGTTACACAATTATCGCAGGCCTTTTACAAAAATACTGAGATAATAACTAGCATTCAGGGCAGCGGTAAGGATCATCGAATTTTTACAGGGACCTCATTGAGCATAAATATCAGCGAAATGCGCAACTGTTTTTTGCTGTAAAATTCTCCTTCTCATATTTTTTATTTGTTTTAAAGTAATCAATTAGAATTCACCTCGCAATCAGCAGAGGCTAGATCTTTGTTTTTTGTTAATATAGATAAATGATAGAAGAGCAATAGAACATGTATTACTGGTCATATATTCGGTATCTCTCTCTGTTATAAATTAATGATTATAACACTTGTTCTTCAAAAACAGTGCGTAAAATTCATTGGAGATCCATTAAAACTAACAATTTTTCCATTATTTAATAGAAATTTGGTCTTATTACAATTTATTTTGGAGGCTCTACTTACGTTTCAGTTGTTAAAGGTAGCTTTTTGATATTTAAAGATATCTAATTTTGCCTTTCTTTATAAAATACGATGTAAGTATCACTATATTTTCACCTAGTTTGGTCACTATTAATTTTTGAGAAAAAAATTCTTCAGAAAAGTTTCTGCTTGTTCTAAAACCCACCAAACCTTAAAAATAAATTTCATTGTAAGGGATAAGATCGAAAGCTTTGTATATCTTATGCGTAATCTACATATCACGTTATATAGAAAAATCTTTTCTCAAGAATCCGACAACACACTATCGATTATAATGAGCTTTTGCCTTTGTAGCTTTCTCGGGGATATCGAATTAGAAAACTAAATATGCAATTATATTAGCATGCAATATGCAAATATAATATGTAATGTAATAATATAAATAATATAAATAATATGCAAAGTAATATGTATAAGTACGTGCTATGTTTGTGAAATGGTTTACTCAGTTTTTAAACAATAAAATTGGCTTGCCTTACCAATGATGTGTAAGACGGAGACACAAAAATAAGTTAGAGTAATTTGAAGGGAACTACTCCAATATTGCGCAGCTTCACAAAATTTGCAATTACATCCATTGTAAACATGAACAATACAAAAACACGTTACCACAGCCATGTAATCACAAAAATGTATTTATTTTAGAGCAATTTCTACGGAAGATCTCTAAGTTTAAACGGATACAGTGACTCTCCAAAGCTCATCCATAGTATACTGCCGAATGCTAGTATGTAATAACGTTTTATGAAAAACCATAAAGTATTGCAACAATTTACATTTTTCTGTAGGTTATCATGAAAACCTTTAAATTTGGTGAATTGGTTCCATAACTGTCTATATACTTTCGTTATGGATAAAAACAAGAAGAAAAGCAAACATCAAATAAAATAATGTAAAAACCTATTTGCGTACAGATGCATCTAAACCCCAAAGGTCGTACCACGGTCCATACATGTTCCCGCTGTGCGGCATCTTTTCATCATACATGTTCGTGTATTCGGCGGTTTTCATACGTCTCTGCATAGTTTCCCCGTACTCGTTGCCTTCCTGCTGTTGCGGTTCCTGTCGAGAACTGGAGTTGTTGCTGTTGGTTTTCGTCAACTTCGTTCGCGGTAGAAATTGCCTGCCTTCGGTTGCGTCTGAAAACTCACCGTCCCTATGCCGTTCCGAATAGTACTTTAGTTTCTCTTTCTTCTCCGTCTCCATATTGTTCCTGCGATTGTTCGTAATCGTTCTGTTATCTCCCGCATCAATTTCTGAATCTATACTGTCGTAGCTTTGTCTATTGCGCCGCTCGGTGCTATTAGAGTGGCCGTTAGTTTCAACGTAGTATCTCCGCTTCTCCGTAATGTTTGTTTCGTTATTACGTTTACGCGTCTGGGGATAATATCTATCGTTTTCGGGTCGTTCATTTTCGCCGTTTTCGCTGTTCGGTGACTCTATCCCGAACGTTTTGAAACTTTGCCTCTTATCCCTATATTGCATAATGTCATCGTTATCCATGGTACTAGTGCTTATTTCGATATTTTTTCTTTCATTTCTTAAGTTCATGCTATTATTGTTTTTTTCTGCTAACGATCTCCTGTTCGCTTCTGTATTCTTTTGTGGAGAGTACTTGCTACTTTTCGACAGCTTCTCCAGCTTTTTTCCAATAGCTGCCACGCTTGAAAATTGTTCTTCACCTTTTCGTACTTTCTGTGCTTGATCGTCTACTAAGATGCAATCGTATGGGTCGTCACTAGTGGTATCCGATTCGCTCTCGGAATCAGGTCCAGTGGAATCGTTGGTGTACTGCTGGAGGATGTCTTTTCTGTTAACTGTTCTTAGCACCAAACCATCGCCGCTATCCTCATAGAATTGATCGTCATTATTCCTAATAGTACTTTTTTCATAGTCATCGTCGTAGTCTTCGATTTTCTCGATTTTATTTTCCTTCTTTTGAGGAGCAGCTTTCTGCTTCTCGCTGAAACTATGCTGCTTGGATCGGCTTGGTTTACTTCGCTCTTGATCTTCATTGTAGTGCTTTGCATTTAGAGTTTTGTCAGAGTCATTCGATCTGTCTCTGCTGGATTTCTTCGGCCTATTTGATGTGTTATGTTTAGTATTGCCTCCCTTACTATCGATGTTCTTTATATCGACGAGATCTTTGTGTTTCCACAGCGCCATGCCTTCTAGTACTTCGTTGTCTGATGATTTACCAAATTTCCAAAAGGATTTCGTTCTTTTAACTATACCTTTCCTGTCTGGTGAAATATTCGATATGGTATCCTGGTCGTCCGACATATAGAATCGACGATCCATAAGATTTCCCGAACTATTTGATGGTCGGATGGAGTGCATCTTTTTAGTGTTATTATTGTTGTTGTCGCTGGTTATTCGGCGGTGCTTATTGCTTCTGCAGAATGGACAATAAAAAAAATAAAATCAAATTATGTACTTAAACTAAGGTGTATTTTTAGTAAATCACTTTGTGCCGATGTTAATAATAATAATGCAGATATTAAAGATTAGTAAAGTCAGCGTCGTACCAATCTAAAGATTACCATAATACTATAAAGAAAATACAAAATAACAAGGCTAGTTCTGAAAACCCAAAAGCATTGGTAAAGCTAAGCCATACGAAATATTCAGCGCCAAATAAGCTTACTTATTTACTATACGAAAGACGTTTATCTAAATGAATTGCTGTGTTGTTTAGTTAGTCAGTTTGATTTGCCATATATTTAGCTTTACACGCTTAATTATATTTAAATAAATCTCCGATTTGCGTAATTTCTGCGGCATTCCTTTCTTTCAATTCTTCTGGTGTTGTAGTTAATCAGACACTATTATATGTATTCACTTCTCATTTTAAGTCACTCCAAAACTGTTAAATAAGTCTGAGTAGAGCAACATTCAGAATATCTCTGGTATGTTATTAGTCCAATAAGCATCGTCCATAGCGATCATTCGCGCGTCAAAGCGTACACATCATATGTGCAGGTGAATCATTCTGTAGAAACAGTGTACGTTGCCAGGATGTCCAAAGAAGCCAGTAGAGCCACATCAATGTCTTCTGATCGAAATGATAGCTCCAATATCAGTAATTTCGAAAAGTGTTATATCATTAATACAAGATGTAAATTCAGATGCTTCAAGATCGCCCTTTTTCTCGTGATTCTTTTTTCAAAGTCTGTGTGTGGATAGATATGCATCGGACCTCTTTAAATTACTATGTTTAATATAGAATTTGGCAACATTAGTATAGCACATGCAAAGAATCATTTGTCAATTGTTTACAAGATCTTTAAAATCTAGCTAGACTTCCACGGTCGTTTTGTCCCAACGGCCATGAAAGTATAATGAATAAATAGAGTTGCCAGCTGAGTTTTGTAAAGCAATTCTACTGTATACTTGCATTCTGCTAAAGCATCGTCTTCTGTGAGCTAGGTATTAAATAAAAGGTGTAATAGTGCTATCCATTTCGTATTGTAACTACTCTGAAATATTAGCTATAACATATCAGCTATTTTAGAAAGTTATGAAAGAAACAACTTTAAATTCTCAATACACCTTTCCTTCATTGTTATTAATTATTAATGCTTATAAATTATTATTAATACTTATCACGTTTAAACTTAAGAATGTTAGTAAGGTCTCTATCACTGATACAGTGCGATATTTACAGTGTGAATTTTTAATAAAATTATTTTGCAGTGTTAATTTTTGTTCGATCTATGAATATATTATTGTATACATTTGTCAAAGCTACAAATTTTACATGTGCTGCCACAAGCAAACAGAAATGTTAGCGGTTCTGTTTAAGAATCATCATTATTACTTTAACAATGTGATAAATCCCTTAGGACTCCAGCTGCAGGATTAAAGCCGCGAATAAATAAATCACCCCGACCCAGACCATCTACCTCCCCGATAAAACACTCAAAGAACTTACCGAGGCGGTATCTTCGTCTGTCCACCGCCGCCTCCTCCGGATATGGACTCATCGTCCGAGTAATCGATTTCCGGTTGGGGCGGTGGATCATTGCTGAAGCCTGAATCGTTGCTGCTGTGCAACGATACATTTCCTACCGGTCCGCCTATTTTTCCTCCTTTGCTTTGCAAATGAAGCGGCAACGGGGTAACAGCTGCGGGCCGATCGGATCTGGAGGGTTGCGGATGCGTCGAATAAGGACCGCTGGATGGAGTCGTGAAGTTGTAACTGGACGATGAAGTTTTCATTGTGGTCGGTTGAGAATACGGCGACTGGAAGGTGGAGGTATCACTCTTTCCTTGAAAACTGGTGCTGTGGGATTGGGTGATGCCGGTTTTATGATAGGGCAAGGAAGGTGTTGGAACGGGCGCCGGTAGAGCAGGGGGTGGAATATTGTTAGAACCGATCGCCCGACGTATCTAAAAAGAATGCGCGAAAGTATTAGTCAGTGCTGATTGATGATGGTGCGAAAGTAAGTGAATGAGGAATTACCCGCTGCATCATCCAATTTCCTAGTCGAAAGCAATTACTGTTAGTTTAAATATTATAGCATCGCATCATCTGGCGAGTTTTTAAGTATAAAACGTAAATTGAATTAGACTTTCCAAGTGTTTTTTCAATTTTGGAATACTGGTCACTAAGCATTGTCTTAGCTATTTGCAAAATAGAAATGGATAATCTATTGGGACGAAACAAAGGATTCTTTTAAGTAAATTGAGATAGAACCATATGCCAAGGAAAGGCCGAATAAGATTATTGGCTATCTTCTTGGCATATGATTTAGCTATTCTTATACTTTGTCAACCTCACTGTTCTTCTCTAATAGTTGCAATGAGGAAGTTGAGAAATATGTATGGCGTACTAAATTTAAAATTACTTCCTTTTATCCAGACTTGTAAAACGTAAACGTTCATTTGAACGTTTCTGTGTATCATTGTAGCTTTTACCACATTTAGACAACATTTATAACATATCATAGACGAAATGAAAATGAGACAACTAACGATATTTATAAGAAGAACTACAAAGAGACCTTGTATAAAATTTCATGCAGTATGCACGACATGACGTGAAGATATTGATTGTACCTTACGGGTGGCCTGAAGATGGACAACAAGCTTCAAACCTGTCGCAAATATATTATAAATCATATTAGAGCTTATGAGATCTAAGACGTTCATTTACACTTCGCTTAAATATTTTTGTGTATGACGGTTTAAGAGAAGGGATCAAATGGTTTCTTTAATAATTATGTAATTTCATATTGAAGATATACAGAAAATAAATCTTGAAGCTTTCAATGGTCCCATTCTCAGCATATATGGAACATGCCTATGTTTAAAAGCATATTTTGTGTATCTTACGAATTCTGTCAGGCTTACTCTGGTATTGCATTAAAAAGAAAATAAAGAAATGAGAAAATTACAAGGAAATTAATGTAACGTGCTATTACATTATTACGTTAAATGCAAATTTAATGTGAATAGCCTTTTCATCGATGGCAATACTATAATCGAGAAAATAATCACAAGACACATTTCCAGTTCACGTAGAAAAATTATGGTTTTCTTTTCATACTGGTGCGGCCGCGAGCAAGATTGACTTTGAGCGACGAAATATCGAAGAACCGCGCACGACAGATTCGCTTCTTCGTATATCTTCATTGCATTGTACTATGCAACAGAAATATATGAGGAAGTCAAATTGTCGAGTTCGATCCTTCATCTATAGCCGTTGATACCTACTAGAGGAAGTTTTCTGAAGTACGTAAGCGTAAGTACAAGCTACCCTTTCTGTTTTACAATAGCAGAGTTACGTTTCAGCCTGAGTAACAATGCGTCGACATCCTTGAACTTTGAACTGTCGATATATAAAAGATTAGGCAAAAGTATGTATTTTTCAGAAAATTGTTGCTTTATTTATTAATCACGAAAGAGTGATAGATTTATTTGTCAGAAGTATTGAATAAATTGTGTGCTTCGAGCAAAGACAATAATACCTTTTGTTGAGTGAATGCGTATACTCGCATATATTAAGCCAGTCGTTCCCTTCTCTTCAAAAATCAATGAACTGAAACATAATTTTTTGTCGTATCCATTTCATTCGCTTCACACGAACCTGTTTGAGGTTTTAACAAATTACCGGAGAAAAATGTTAACAAAAATGTTAGAAACAGCCAGCCTCTATTTCGAAAATTGTAAATCAAAGTGTATCATCCAAAATATATAAAAATAGTAAAAGCCTCGCTAAATAAAGCAAAAATATCTCTTTGTTTCATTTGCACACCAAAGCAATTTTCCTTCAGATTTCTAGTGTGCAAGGGAAATTGTACGACATTGTTACGAAGCTGTAATTGCTTCGTCCATCCTATTAGTTTCAATTTTACTGAACGATCGATTTATTTGTCGCAAATAGTAAACACTTGCTTAGTTTGTCTCGCCAATATTGAATCGAGTGAACTAAATTGAGGTTTTCTGTACATGACATATATGCACATATATGTCCGTATGAATAAAGGGACGCAGAATTTTATAATTTAATTGAAAATGAAATGGTGAGTAATTAAAGTAAAATGATTTGATATGCGTATACCATGATGTAACTTATTGGTGAATGTGGATTAACCTCCTGTTTACCGACCACTTTATAATTCTGGATTTAGTTATCTCGGATCAACATGTAAATTCGTGATTAAATTAATTACTGTTTGCTTGTCCATTTTGATGTAATAACATTTGGGGTGACTATAAGCACAAAATTACTTTAGCGTACGTTAGCGTGTATATCCAAGTAGATGATCATCAGCTACTTCTTTGGTATTTTAATTTTTTTATCACGCCATAATTGACAGATGCCAAAGCAACATTCTGTTTTAATCACGAATTAATTTAAATACTGATCAAAGTGAGTAATCATAATTATTTACGTCACAAATTAACTTAATTAAAGATTAATGTATTAATTCGTGATTAAATAGTTAATTCCCTTTCTGTAATCCGGAGATAAGTGAAATACGAAAAAGTAGCTTTAGTTGTAATTCTTTCAAATTGCTTGAATTTTAATATACAGAGAATAAGTCATTTCTGCGGGTTTCGGGAATTACGCCATTGTGAACGGAGGCTTTCGAGGTGCTTTGATTATTTTGAAATGCATAAGATGTTTTCATCAGTTTGCAGCTGTCCAAAGCTATATGTTTTTAAATGGAACATGCATCATTGAATTTTTGAAATTTGTCTTAAATTCTGAGACGAAAGATTCCTCTAAACTATTCTTCTAAAACTAAGGGTATTAGTTATTGCGGCTATTTAAAAAGGCGTTGGAAAAAGTCGGCCGTTACAGAACGGTTACTAATATGCTAGTCGTCTAACATCGATCATTTTATCATTTTACCCTTTCCTGTTTAAGCTAAGGTCAAGACCTTTAATCTACAGGAAGATGATTATCCTCAGCTCCTTAATATATTAGAATCTTGAGATAGGTGAATTCTTCATAAACCAAGGCGTCTCGGTTATGGTCATCAACATTTTACTTTGAATGTTGCCAATCTTCCTTATTTTGGTTTTACAAGTTTTATACCTGGACATTGCTCCACATGTGAGGATTAGTTGAAGCTACTCTCGTAAATAAGTAAATATCCCTGAAGACCCTAAGTAGACCCTCCCTCGAGAGCAGAGGTATCAAAGAGTTTTTCGTTTTAAGGCAGTTGACGAAAATCCGTAGGGTACGGCCCAATGTGTGCTAAATCTAGAATTTGGTAAAAATTTAAAGATCGAATAATATTAATTTATCACAATATTACGCGTATATTGTTACCAACTCAAAACTACATAGGTACATTTGCTTTAAGTCCTTTTGTGTCTAATGTTGGCAGAAGAATCGGACTATCTACCACGCACTTCAGAAGAAATCATTGGGGTAACTACCGACTTATTCAAACAAACCTTAATAATCTTTAAACTCTTAGATTTAGAAGGCGAGAATTATAAAACTACAACACTACGGTATATTCCAATTAAAAGAAATGCAACTTTAGGTAGCTACGAACTTACTAGATACTCGGTATGTTTGAGTATACTTTTAAACTACTACGCCTACGATGAACTTGATAACGGGAAAAAAACGTTTCGAGAAATCCACGTAGCGCAATCCTCCGAGTCGTCTCATTTATTTATGGTTTTACTGTTAATTCCGCTTAACCTAGAGTGTGTATTCCAAAATTAATTGTATTAGAGTACATTCTTAACGTTAAAGTTAGTAAATTGAGTGTAAATATGATGCACCAGTTTTCCTCATTCTCGGGAAGCTTTCTCCGTACAATCTCTCGCAGCGTAACGATGGAAATGATAAATGTATGCGGTGGTCTACCTGTTTAGCGTTAGCTGAGGATCTATGGAGGTGCAACGTGTCGCCAAACATACGAGGGGTTGGGTTTTCTACAGAAGCGTTATTACCGGGAGTTGAGGTACCACCTGAGCCCACGTTGTTGCCTTGGTTTGTGGGCGTAGATGGGTTAATGTGGCTGCTATTAGAGACGGACGCATGGGTGGGAGAATTGCTGCAAATAAATTATTCAAATGTAAACAGGATAATATACATCGTGTCATTATTAAAGACATTTGTAACATATTCGTCTGTCGTCGTTCTCTTTACGTTTTATAGAATACGAAATAAATTTGAAAACATGGAAGTAGGCACCATGTTCATTAATCGGTATTATATGTAACACTTTGTCCTTATTTAGTGGTTACCAGTCCTAATGCTGCAACGAATGTTAATTATAAAATATGGAAAGTAGCACCTTTTCGAAGAATGCTTTTTATTCTCATTTTTATAGAGAAAGATGTAACTTATAGGAAAATACATCCATCTATTTTTCCTTTCTGATTGAACTCTATTATTTTGTATTTAAAATATCTAGTGTTAAGCGTTCTTTAGTTGCTTGGTGTAATAAAGAGCTCTTCTATATCCATCAAATTTACAAACAGTTAGGCCAGTCCATCTGAAGATAAATTAAGTGGGTATGAAAAGTGTTAGCTGCGTCTCAATGAGCTGTACGCGGACAGGAAGACAAATTAAACTTTGTTACAAACATGGTACATGTTACCGGCACAACCCGCTAATTAGTCCTCCTCTTTTATAATCTTGTTGACCGTTTAAGATGCATAAGACCAACATATTTGCAAACATTTCATTCGTGAAAAAGAAATTCTTTAGCAAAAGTTTTCAACTGAGCCGTCTCGTGTCATCAGGAGTGTTTTCTCTTTCTCCAAACAAAAAATCAGTTCCAACCACAAAGGAATTTTCTATTATTGAAATCCTGGGACACCTGATATACATCTACTTTTATTCAGTCTCATTATCAGCTTACTTTTAAGAATGGAGTACGTAACAAACTATATTAACCCAGGTATGCTTACTGTCTCATTAAAAATTATTTCACAAGAATTAGGCATATTGTCTAGAGCTTTCCTTTGTGCGGATATGAATTAGTATGATGGACAATCCTTTAATATGTCTCTATTAGAGACCAATTACCAGTTTTCTGATAGTTTAATATACTTCCCCTCTTGATACCCTCTGTTTGCATGAAGCAAATAACGTGTAGACCCAAGTCGGTTGACTGAAGATATACATAAGCTACGGAAGTGAGTAGGACAATTGTTATATTAATCAAGTGACTATGGGTAAAAGTTTTTGGGTGCCACAAGGTACTATGGTACGACATCGAAACAGATTTCGTGAAACTGGTTCTATGGATAAGACGAAGAGATCAACACTAGTTCAAGAAAACTACGTTACAACGAAGCTTCAGATGGCATCTTACAAGACAAACTATGATATCACAGTGGGAAATTAATCATATTCATGTCCGGGCGTCGAGGACCTTGGAGGTATCCATTAAAACTGCAATAAATACATTTCACTGAAAGGTCGCAATTATATTGGAAAGACATGAGATATACCTCCAAAAAGATTAGATCAGTTCCTGCTGTTTCAGAAATCTCAAATTAAATAAAACAACGTTTGCGTAAGTTATGAAAATAATTTCATTATCTTTCGTATCTTCCGTTTGGAAAGTTTCAAAAATAAAATCTCATTTTCGTAAGTTTTCTCTATGGTTGAGCGTGATTTGCCTTAAATCATGTGAATACGCCTTTGCGCTATAGAGCTCTTAAAATACAAAGTAGTATGTATTGCTTGATCCAATAAAAACTTCTTAAATTACTGAAATTCACGAGCCACGAAACTGAATTTAGACTATGAGAACAACATTTTCTTCCTCCTCATACATAACATCGTGAGTATCGAGACTACTACGGACAATAAGTTAGCATCTGCGAAGAGAGCGTAGGAAGCTTCGCTCTGAAGATATATTGGCGTACACATGCTAACAAAACTGTCTAATTTATACGGGAATACATCCAGGGAAAGAAACTTAAATTTGTCTATAAACCTTTACACCGTGAGTTAATTCAAAAAGTTTGCACGTAAGTTTCCCAGCTTTCCCACATTCCTCGCACTAACACTAATCGCGACTACTACTCCATCAGCGGCTGCTTCTTCTCGCTTAATGCCAGAAATGAACCGACAAATTTAAGACGGCACAATATATTACGCGAAGTTGCAAAATTACATTTGCATATTAGCGCTCGCACCCTTTCGCAACTGTACAAACCCCGGAACTCATCAAAACAAGAATTGAACATAATCACACAGTAAATTACCATATAAGTGGATTACTTACAACGATGAATCATCCAAAACTTCTGTGTACGCTAATGGAAACCAACCGCTACACTGGGTGCGTAGATTCTCGCCGAATTGCCAGCCCTTGGTCCTCTCACCTATTAACGCAATGAGGTCACCTTCCAAGAAACTAAGTTGATTCTCGCCACTGGAGAGGTAAGCGTAGAGCGCCCTTGCTAGCTGCGTGTCCCATGTAGGTGGCGGTGGTACGGCAATTGATTTAGGGCGACCCGTCGGCGTCCCTGAAAGATGTGCAGGAAAGTTAATGTCACTACAGTTTTAGTTATTTAGGTAGATTTTTAGACAAAAAGAGAAAATAAATCTTGCTAGTTTCTCTTTTACGACTTACTATCGCATTTAGGGATTTGGAATAAAGGGATAATTTATTTTCGTCCTTCGGATTGGAATTTTGGTTTATGTTCATTGAAAGTAGGCAGCAATTATTAATACATACTAGTTTTAAACATGCATGAGTCAACTTTGCCATTTTTAATGGAATGACATACTTCTTATTGCCTTTATAGATTCATTGGATTGTTATGAAAAGATTAATTTCTTCATTCATAGTGTACTCTTCAAAATTAGGTATCAGAAATACAACTGAATGAATCTCACACTTATACTGAAGGCAATGGAAACTCAATATTTTCCAGTAATAATGCAATATCTAGAATGTCGCATACGGAGTGTTCAGAATTTAGAACCCAACTTACGAATATTCAATTATGGAAGCTAATTTTCTCTTTATACAACCCACCCTATGTATACCAGGCTTTCCCATTTTTCGCAGATAAGGAATTGCAAACAATTATTCTCCTAAATAATGTTTTAAAACCACTAATAATAAATTTTATTATCCAAGAGATACTTGAACCTAAACAAATGACAACACTTATTTACATACAGATAGATAACCAGGGAGCACACTCACTGTATATAACAAAAAATGGCAAAAGTAGGGACTCAGACAAGAGCAGATTACCTAAAAAAACCTATTTACGGTCTAGCTTTCTTTTTTAAGTGTGGTGGCGGCCCAACGGGGTATATACGCTTTTTTCAAGCTTGTCTTTTACAGGAGTGATAGTAACAAGGCCGTGTTCCATGGCCTTGTTACTATCACTCCTTCGCCGTAAAGGGTGAAGCGCAGTTAATTGTACCCAACTGCGAATGGCGACTTGGAAGTTTATCGGATCCACTAAGAAAATTTGTTGATTCTAGCAGGACTCGAATACACTGCGCTTAACTGTACTTTGGGCTATCTTGGGCTAATAAAATTATAATAAATCTTGAGCTATAAATTTTTTAACCCGTTTCCAAAGATTGCTTCGGGGAGCACGTTCTGGTCAATTTCTTGCGGTGGATGTACTTAAGAAATTTCCGCTGGATTCTCTCGATTATCATTATGTGAAATTTATAAAACGTGCCTCAAATTACGGTTAAGTACTCCAACTTGCTGCCAACATTTGTATTCTGTAGGACCATAGCAGTCTTTATTTGTTATTTATAACAGTTAAAGGCGCAAACGCTTTTACATTCATTCTGCTCGAGACACTGCAGAAAAATCTTTTTGGTATTTCTCTTCTTGTACCTCCTCGAGTTTCATCGTAGGTTTACACTCCTAAAACTCATATGTACTCTGCCTATCAGATCCTCTTTATTCTCAGCAGGAAATGTGTAGACTTCATCTTTTATATGGTCTCGTAAATAGAAATTAGAAAGAGTAAGCTTCGCAGACCTAGATGCTCTAAGTCAAGATGCTTTAAATTTGTAAAATAAATTTAAAATATTTCTAAGCAAATAAATATTTAAGTCTCCCGCAATATCTTTATTAGAACTAAATGATAATTATTATTTTTCCATGGTCAATCAATCAAATATACAAAACAGATATAGGGACACCTTATATACATCGACGGTGACTGGACTTCTGCTCAAGATGGTGTACTCCTAGAGAGAGCGTTCTATTAAGAGAAACCCCTTTTCTTTTCTCTCATTACGGCAGTTCGTATACGTAGCAATTCTTAATTTTCTTTTTAATTTAATTCTTAGTATGTAGCCGTCTGTATATTTAGCTATGTTACTGGAATGTACATTCTGTTAAGCATGAAAGTTTTATTATTACTATTATTATTATTAAAGTAATCGATTTTCTTGAATTGGATACTTAGAAATTAGATCTTAACTTCCGAACATCCGGTATGTGATAAAAACGTTATCCAGTACAAATACGAAGTAGTGTGGAAGAGGTATGGTACCTAATACCTATCAGTAAGTTTTGAAAATTTCCAATATTACCGAAATAGAGCTATAACTAATCGTTAGAAGTAATTACCTTGCACCAAAGAATGCGTAGACGAATTTAGATTATATTCGGACTTTGCACGTGAGAGTGTAGTTACAGGCGAACCAACGTCGTTTATTGAACGGATGTCAAGACAAGAAGCGTCCATACTTTTCGTTTTACGTAGCTGCGAACTCAGGCTTATCCTGTCGTCGTCGAAATGCGGACTACGAGGATTCGAGTATAGATCTTCTTCTTGCCATACTGACATTTGCTGTAACGTTAAGAAACGAATAACATGGAGGATACAGACAGATTTGCAGAAATGCAATAAATGTCCCCTGCAGTTCTCAGCTTACCCTTATTCTGTTGCTGAATATATTCTCGACGGATTCTGGTAAATATTCGCGTGTCTTTGCTACTTCGGACCATTTGTCGATGTTCTGTTGATATATGGCAACGCCCTGGGAGTGATATGATAGGTAGTGTTTGGCAAGGGAACATTGTCTTTCTAATACGAAGCCGTAACGGCGTCTTTCTTGTGTCATAGCCTAAGAGATAAATTAGTTTGTGTTATCGTGACTTTTGTACATAATGGGTATGCTTACATTCTTCAAACTTTGTTCGCAGAAGGCGTCCAGCTTTGTCTTCTCTTCTTCTAATACTTGCATATTCTGAAAGCACATATCATATACATTTAGACTAGAAGGTATCATTCGCAAGGATGGCTCATTAAAGGAATCTTCGGAAATAAACAAAGCATCTTTTTAAAATTTCGGTAGACGATGTTGTGGATAATAACATAATTCTTAAAATATTTTCAACTTAATGGTATTCTTGGTTAAAATGGAAACGGATATCAAATTTACTATTTAAAGTCGTATATTATAGACCTTGTAGCGATGTTCTACAGCGTAGTAGGATATACCACCCTTGAGATATTAATATCTTGAATCTGATATCTTTGATCATCTTGATATCTTGATGATTCGATTTTATTCGATATCGGTCCGGTAAAACAGCTTTGCGATTTTGATTGGAAACATAAATTTCTCTTTATTGCTGCTAATACATACCGACAATTTTATAAGGAGTGCTCCAAAAAGCTAGTCCAAAGTTGAATGTCCTTTAACTGAAAAAAATACATATTCTTCTGGAAAAGATGTAAGTAAATGTTTAACTTACATTTTTTGGAAATTGATTATTTATTACCCATAAATAGCAGCAAATAATTTAAACTTTAAAAATATGCATTACTAATAACCAATAAACACTAGATATTTTCACCGTAAAGTCACAGTGTTCATTTGTAATGAACTTGCGCAAAATAAAACCTACGATTCTGGTTGCTTATCAGTAGTAAATAAGCGATTTCATGGTTTTCTTAAATAACTCAAACGCGATAGATTTTAGGTATAGGAAGCAAAATATATTTTGCCCGCATTTTTTTCAAGTAACAAATAGGAATTGCCTCTTAAAAAAAATTGAAATCTCCCTTACTCCCTTGACATGTATAGCGATAAAAAGGAATTTATGTTGCTAGTTAAAATCTTAATACCGGTCTAGAAAAAAATCTCAAAGGCGGTAGATTTATGATGTGGTATACCGTGGCATTTGTCGTTGAAAGGTCTATTTAACACATCTCTAATGTACACCGGTATATCATTTGAAATAAGGAAGTTGATATCCGTTTCCGATTTAGTTAAAAGTGCCACAATATCGCCCACCAAAATTTCAAACTGATATTATCGCCAGAGATACCCTTACAGGGGCTATCGTCATGAAGGACTTGTATATAGGAAATTGAATATTTGCGGAGGACCACCACGTTCTAATGTTAATACTTCAGAAAATTGTTGCTAAGATAAGAGTCCTTGTATTCTTTATTCTAAGATTATACATCCGCTCTAGCAGAAACAGCGAAATCTCCATGATAATTTTTTGTCTTTTATTTTTTGAAAAAAATATTATTGCCTATTTCGACAAATTTGCCGTAATACAAAGGAATCCTATACGACGCCAAATTTTCAAAGCAGGTTTATTATTTTAATTTAAAAAATCATCAGAGAAAATGCACATTTTATAATACTTCCATTAAATTGTAAATATATTTATTACGAGCAATAGTGTTTTCTAATAAAATTTAATTTGCAAATTATTCAAGGGGCCGATTTTATTCTGAAAAAAAAAATTAAAAGATAATCTTATCTTTAAAGGCATTTTCCTTGAAAATTGATGCTTCTACACAAAATGAAATTCGACAATATGCTTTGGTTGCAATGTTAATCCATAACCGGTGTTGTTATTGAAAGTATCGTAACCGGAGCTATAATATTACTAACAGTTAGTTTCGTAGCATTTTAACAATTTTCTGGAAGATCAACAATCATTGACAAAGAAGTTTTCTCTTTATGCTTTGAACCGTAGAGTTACCCTTTCATTAACAAGAAGTAACTAAGCATGTGGACTATACATATGTGTTATACTAGTAGAATTTCTATAGTCGCAACGGTTGGATATCGTATGTATTAGTCCCAGTCTGCAGAAACTTTCTGTCTCATTCTCATAAGACGGATAAAAGTAGGTCTGTCTAGTTTCTACTAATTTGTCTGCTAATACTACACTTATTCCTCTGCGTCAACCATAGCTATAGGCAATAAGCGTAGTAATTCATTTTGACTTTTGCCACTTTTCTATCAAGGGAATAAATACCGGCATATAAGAAGTCGTAATGTAGAAGCCATATTTCTCTTTTTTTATTACTTCTTGTATTTGTTACAACTACATCTAATAATTACATCTGACACATCTGATAATTACATCAAACATTCAAATTTCAAAATACGTTTGACATATCTGTCAGTACTGATGATGAAGAAATGCGTTTCTTACTAAGAATTTAGCAAACAATTTCAAAATGATCCCTTTCAATTTCAACACGTTGTTAAATGCGTTGACGAGGGGCTAAGGCACAAATATTTTCAATTGCTTCGACAAATTCCTACATTGCATCTATTTACATATCTTAATCTTAATGCATACTATATGCATTCAAGTATTTTCAACCGTTCTATTTTTTAAACATGAAAAATAAAATAACTTATAAAAGTTACATCAGAAGGGCGTAAATGAAAATCTACATAATTATCAAGATTATTCAAATTAGTTCCTCATTTGAGATGTTTTATAGGCTGCGATATTGTCTTTTTTCCATTAGTCAGCATATGGTTTAGAAAAGGTACGATATCTTTCTGTGTTTACCATTTCATGAAAAAGTAATGGACTAATATTTTTTTCTCCGTGAAGCTGCTAAACAAACATCAATCTTGTTCCTCAGATATGATACCGCAAAATGTGTGGAAACTGAAGACGAAATTCATCCATACATAACAGCATGGAATAAAATCATTTCTTATTCCGATCCTTCTGTCCATAACGGAAATAGCTTTCAAAAATAATATTATTCTTTGGTGATCTGTTACCTTGCATTTAACAGATTCGTCCAACGCAACTTGAATTGTTAATGACGTCAAACGCAATTTTAAGTGTCAGTCTTGTTTTTTTGCTTGGATATAGTTGTAACCAATATAAAAAAAGTATTTAAAAAGAAGATGATTATCCCTAGTTGTGTTTTTGAAAGTGGATCCAGAGAAGTGTGACACGACTATCTTGTGTTCTTTCAAGCACAATATTTTGTTTAAACTAAGATTAGTAATTCTCTCAGCTCTCTGGATCAATTAGTTTATGTGATTAGATACAGCAATCGTTTGCATTTGATTGATGGTTTAATTTTGATGTACAAACAAATGTGGTTTTGACCAATTAAATCAAGTTTAAACACAACTGTTTCTTTTCGTCAAATTATTGAAATTGTGATCGTAGGAGTACGACCTCAATCATGATTTTAACCTACGAACAAAAGAACACAGACTTTATGTAATATGTATTCTTATGACTATATGTTACAATTATACCAGCGACCGTAACAATTTAAAAATACTTTGCCTAACGGGTAATTTTATAAGCTTTAAAAGTATTTACCTTTAATTCCTTGTCCATAGCTAATCCAGTCTTGGATGAGGCTCTTGATTTTTTTCGTTGCTTTTTCATCATGGCCGCTGCTTTGCTGTACGTCTCCGATCTCTGCTTGTGTTGCTGCAGAAACCGTTTCTGCTCAGACTGCATTAAAAGCATGTTATAAGAAAACTCATAAAAGAGAGGAAAGTAAACTGTGTAGTATAACGCTAGTAGAATTTAAACGAGGCTTAAAAAACGAAACTCAAATTCTTTTAAAAACTTTTTAATCCTTGATATTATAAAACGGTACTTATAATATCCTGTATAACGGATTACGGAATTGTTTAGCGAAATTCTTTGGATATTTTGACGACGCGAAAGGAAAGCGTTCTTTTACCTTTTTTGGCTTGAGGATCACTTACCTGAACGACTTTTGTGTCTTTTTCCAGGTTAGTTTCTAGAGGCACCAGGAGATCCACGTAGAACGCTTTCAGCTGTAATGAAAAAGAATTTACTCTAAGTGCACGTAAGTTTTCTATTCGGATACGCGCGAATGGAAGATGCATATGCATACAAACATGACGGGAAGTTTACGGAATTTAGTTTATCCTTTTAAAGCTCGTTCTGCTACACTATCTCATACAATCGTTCGTAACACGTGTACGAGTTTTTTGGTATTTCAATGTTTGTAGATTTTATGTATAACGTAAAGGTTAGTAAAATATGGCGAATATCGATGCCAGAATGTTTCAACTTTGAAAGTACACTCATTACAAAAGAATCGCTTGTTTCTTCACTACATGTACCTGTATACGCGTTCACATTTGATTGTATTTCTTTTCTGTGTTTGAGACTTTAAACGTACATATAACAAATTACACCTAATATGTGTTCCTTAAATAAATTTGATGACTACCTATAAAATGTAGAACTTTAAAATTCATATTGTAAACTATCTTATTTATGGTGAAAATTTGCAATTTTTTTTCATATAAACAATTAATCATATTTGATGTAGTCCATGTTTAACCTAGCTATTGAGGCTATTGGACATTTGCAAAAATTAACACCGTGCAATTTCCATGTTCTTCCTACCTCCCTTCTTCTGTTTTTGCCTTTCTACATCCTTTCCATTTGGGCGGTCTTTGGCTTTCGTAGAAGATGTCTAAATCAGCTTAGTTTCTTTATTTCCCAGTACTCTAGTAGTTGAGTTCTTCAACCAACCTCGTGTTTTTACGTTTTAGATAACTTCCCTTATCTGTTCTCTTGATTCCCGATATCTTTGTTAAGAATCTTATTTCTGGGACGTGTCTCTTTATGACTGCCTTATTTTCTCCAACATGGTATAATATCGTTAGGTGCACTATCTTGTAAACCAATTCTTGTGCTTTTCTGAGAGTTCCTTACGTCCTTTGTAAAGCATAATATAGCAATAATAAAGCAAAAGGAATTTTTATTTACTTGTCCTTCCATTGAAACTTTATTACCAATTATACTTTCTGAATGTCTGAACTGTTAGCTTGTTCAATACTTTCGTCTCTTTTTTGTAGTCTCTCGATATTTTAAATCTCATTTCCGGCATGTCTATTAATGGTCAATATCAACAAAAACTGATCCTTGAATCTATTTTAAATAAATCGAGAGAGCCACTTTTGGCAGAAGAAATAGTTCCTTGTACATTCTTAGATATACTGAGTTTCAGAATACCTTTTTCGAAAGCATTGAGAAAGCCATTTCTGCCAAAGGTTCTGATTCTCCGTATACAAAATGGACTAAAGCTATGTTCCTAAGTTAATAAATAAGCACTACCGTCTGAGACCCGAAATTATATCAATTAGAGTCAGTAGAGGTCATTAGAGAGTCACCTCGGTGAATGGTTCTATCACAAATACTTTGAAAAGAGCTCTTGACAACACCTACATATAGCGTTGAATCCACAGCCTGGGCGTAAGCCTGTAAGGGAATGCAATTTTCCTCCGGAGTAATCCAAAGTCGTGCTTAATTAAAAAGAAAACCTCCAGCTTCAGCGACGAAATTAAATACTTAGGAGTCATGGAACTTTGATATCTCCAACCCACAGAAGAAAGCTATTAGGACATTATTAGTATACCGAAAGTTGCTTGGTAAGAATGTGAGTCCTAAGCCCTTCTTATGGCCTTTTCGTCATATACAACACAAGGAATTGCTACATACCACGCCTATTAAGTCTGTTGTTATCCTAATAATAATAAAATGTTGACCAGATAGATCAAGTACGAAGTTATAAATGGTCTTTATCGCTTTAAGCTTGAAGAACGGAATGCCTACTAAGGCTTCGAAGGAACGCCATAGAAAAAGAAGAGCAGAGAAACATCAATATTATCCCGTGCAAGCACTGCAAAGCGGGAAAAGCGTTTTTGCTGTCTCATGCCAATTTAAAATCTCTAAATTTAAGTACCTGTCGTATATTCGAGGACAAGAGGAACGCGTTCACTCGTGGAAGCGAAGAACAAAAAGTTCGTTTTCAATTTGAATCATGTCAATGTGTTGGTGATGGTGATGGTAAGCAAACAAGTCCGCACGAGGACAATTGTCCTTCTCCCGCTCGGACGCACATATAAAGTACTCATCTGTCACCTCTGAGTGTACTGAATAGAATTATTACCGTCAACCGCGGGCAGCCATCGTCGCTACTATTTCCGCAGTCCGCCAGTGTTTTTATTGTCCCGTGGAAGTCGGAGGGGATTCCTACCAGTTATACAGCTACACACAGCAATTGCAGCAGTTTAGGCCTCCGGTGGTAGTTTTCGCGGAGTAATTTTATTCCGGAGGTTTTATTTAAGAGTGGTCCGCGCGTGTCGAGAAGTTCGTTCGCGCTTCGTTCACTAATACAATTATCTGCTGAATTAATTACTCGCCACCGACTGTGTTTTAATTTTGCCCCTACAGCTTCTGGTTTCTATACCGGCACGGAGAATTTGCTCCGATATCAAACAAGTTTGCAGCGGGTAAAAATGCGAAACCTACATGTGCACGAAAGAAATAGAAATAGTACAAAATAACGAACAATACAACGATACAATATCCATGTATATTACGTAAAATACTTACAATGTTCATTTGTTGGTCCTGTATTTCTTTGTATACTTCAACGACTTTCATTAAGGCAGCACCTGAAAAAAAGCAATTACGATTAATTGCGCATTTGCATTTTGTTGAAGAAATAAAGGGTTCGGAGCACGCTTACATAGTAAGTATATGATTTATAAAACCTTTGAATACAGTTATGTTTCTGTTCCAGAAGGCAAAGTAGTTATTTTTGTTTACAAAGGGCTACGAAGCTATGTATCAAGTAACATATTTTTCAAAAATTATTTCCAAGTATTATTAAAGTAAGCAAAAAGGAGGAAAAAAGTGATGGCAATTACGAAAAACGTATTTGAAGTCTACAGCAGAAATATGAATCGATTGGATTCCGTATACCATAGGCAAATAACCATAAATAAACTATAAAGTCATTTTGTTTTGATCGGCATAATTGTTGTATCTGCCCTATGTTGAAAGTTTCTAATTTTAGAAATTGGTGTTAAACTCAGTTGCGATGGGTGATGACGTAAACAAGAGGACGCGGACAGCGATTTTGTCCCCTCCTGTAATTTCCATGTATTTTTATTGTATACATTGTACCATGCAGTGAAAGTTCATGCGGAAGTCAAATCGTTGTCGGCGCCCTCCAGTTTTCATCATCATCATCAAAATGGATTTTTCATGTAATAAACATTTGGCTCTTGAAGATCTCTATAAGACCACGAAAGCGAAACGTTTAATTTGCTCAGTATAAGAAAACACATTGAATATTAAGTAAAGTGTTGATGTAAAAAGAAAGTCAAAGCTGCTGTTCTACCTGTAAAGTAGATCTGTTGGATATCGTCTGAAGAAATCTAAGATATTGATAGATCGATTTTTATGAACGAAGGTTCGTTTAATGATGAGTATTCACGGGACCTTCAGAAGAAGAAATTTACTAATATGGCAGCACAGGCTGTAAAAAACAAAGGCATTTTGTTATCATTAAAATTCCTAAAAAAGGAGTTAATGGTAAATATGCTAATCAACGCTCTTCTGCAATGATTTTAGATGACCCTGAGCCAGACATTACCTCCATCAAAGTTTCAAATGAAATATCTTAAATGATTGTAATTTCTAATTAGTTCTGATTCATCATCGATGTGGATCATTCGTATCCTCGAAGCGGATATCCTCGATTAGTTAAACTTAAATTAGTTAAACTTCGTGTTGTTTGGTCTGTTACTTAGTTCAAGAAAAAAGAAAAAGATGAAAAGTGATTCAATAAAAACACACTTTTAAAAGGAAAAGAAATGTAAATAGCAAGCAATTAAAATTATCATAGATATTTTTGACAACATCGACGGAGGTAACACGATGAAACCTTGCAAAATAAGAAAAATTCAACGGAAAGAAGCTTTGTGTTTTCTTTACAAGGGACCTAAAAGTAGAAAAAAATGATATTCAAGAAAATATCTACTTTACCAAAATTCTTAGATTTCTAAGCAGTAAGTATTTCTGAGTACGAACGCTATTAAGTGTCTGCGTCTAAAAAGTCAAACGTGTTTTAATACCACGAAATCATTCACCTCAGACATCAAGATTTCCCTTTCTTCGAAATAAATGATGCGACATTCGTTGAGGTTAAATGGAAAGGTACACAACGCTGTATAGGTAAGAAAAAAGTAGCGAATACGTGGGGTGCGTGTCAAAATCGTAACATAATACACATATCTAATCTTTGCGAAAGCGACGATCTCCTCGAATATAAGTCCACATGTCGTTGCGGACGTGTCGAGCATGTCGAGCAAGTCGGGCGAAACCGTTCGAAGGAGCCGGAGTGTCGTCCGTAGCCGCTCTGTTTCTGTGCAAAATTTATCAAAAGCGACGTGAAAAGTACATATTCACTGTTGGCAGGGAAAATTATGAGAGGTTCGTGCTTTCACTTGAAGGCAATTTTTTATCGAGCACTGACTACTATGATAATGTCAGTAGTAACATTTCCACTTTATACATTAGACAAGAAGCGCATCTAACAAGAGTGATATTTTACGAGTATATAAGGGGATTCTCGCAGGTGTAATATTCACAGAGGCAAAGAGTTATATGTGTTTCTTGAAAGATGTACGAGTCCTAATTGACTTCAGATATTATTTTTTGTTGATATCTAAGAAGTGATGTGGACCTGTCAAAAGTGTCTCCAGAAGTAATTAAAATATTCTTTTAAAGTGTTGGTTGGTCAATAATGCGTTTCTTAGAAGTATTTTAAACTTCATGGCACTACTGATCAAATAAATCGGAAACGAATATCAGCTCTTATTGCCAATGTATACTCTGTATATTCTGTGTCCTTTAGATGGACCTTTCGGAGACAAGTTCAACGACGAACAATATCTTAGACGTAAGATGCACCACCTTCGCGATAGTATTCTTTTTTTTAATAACAAACAGAGGGTTTAAGCAATTCTTTGAGTATGATGACGGCCTAACCGGGCGCATTAGTCTTTTAAAGCTTGTCGTAGCATCAGCAGTCTTGAGTGTGTAAATTGTGTGTTCCACGTGGCAAAGGATGAAGGATGAAGGATTAATTGTTTCCCAACTACAAATGGTGACTTGGGAGAGTACCCAGCACACTAAGAAAAATTATCCTAGTGGAACACGAACATACTGGAGTTAATTCTGCCTAGTTAGGCACAAAGCCTTCTCGCCAATGCAGAACTTAGATATCAATATCTTCTATTCGCCATTGCCAATTTGGAAATTTCCATTGATTAATGATCCAAGATAAGTTATCCTTTATTGTTATAAATACATATCAAAAATGTTACACAAAAGCCTTGTCCAACCAACAACATATTTAACTAAAAAAAATAAATTCTTTTAAATGGTAACCCCAATATTTGAAGATACATATTCTATTCGAGAAAAAGAGGTTTCCCGGTTATTTTGAAATATTATGAAATCGATTATTTGTTTTACCAGCAAATATTATTGATAAGGTTGACTATGTTTTATTTAATGGCAAATTAATATTGCAAAAATGATGTCTGTATTAGAATCCAATCCTCTTTTTTCCGTCTAAACGAACTTTCCAAGAGAAAGTACACGCAATTTTAGAAATATATACTATTGGTCCACAGTTTACCTTTGTTATATTTTGTATTATAAAGACCAATAAGCTTATATTCTAAATTTATGGCGAAATTTTAGCTAAATCAAATATTTAAATTTATTACAAGTAATAGTAAGTTGGAACCAGTCAGAACTCCAGCACATTATACGAGCGTAGCTACAGATTAATTATTGTAAATGTTTCATGATCAATGACCAGTTTCGTATTAAGAACACACCATCAGGCCAGTTTAAAAGGCCGGCAACTTTTAAACTGGCTTGATGGCATAAGACAATGAGGTTGAAGAGCAGTATTCAAAAAACAATTTTTTTATATATACAGAAGCAGGGTACAAGTTTACTTTAATTGTTACAAATTATTTGCCAATTTGTTTTACGTCGTATTTTAAATAGAAACAAAAGGATATAAGACAAAAGAATATATACAATTAAATAGGAAACGTAGACTTTGTCAAATTTCATATAATTGTGCATAATATTCTAACACTCGCTTACTGAGAAAAAATCAAAGATTGCCAAATTGGATGTTTCTTTCATTTTCTTTTTATCTAAGAGGTTAAGGAACGGTGAGTCCAAAATTAATAATTAAAAAGTATCTAAATCAAAATTGCAAGCCACATAAGACGGTGTTCCTGATCCAAAAGATAAAACAGAAAATTATTTATCAAATAAAATAAGAAAAGAAAGAGTAGTCTCAATTTGCAACTGACTGTTTAATGAACTATACTTATGCAATATTTTTAATTGGTCAACCTAGAGTTTGTTAAATGTCTTTGTATCGTAATTAAGCATGTGTTAGTGAATATACGAAAAATTCTTTTTTAAATGTTGGTCTTTTTTGAATATTGGTCTTCACACCGAAAGACACTTGCTGTCTTTCGGTATCACTTTAGCTGTCCTGATGTATTTTTAATAAGGAATTGGTCGCTTAAATTTTGAAACACAAGAATTTTGTGAGATATCTTGATTTATTTTTTCGGAGTAATTAGAAACAATAGTGTTCGATAGTCCTCCGGAAATCTTAAAGGAACGAATAAGGACTGCCAGTTTTCGCGGAGTAGGGGTCCACAGAACAGTAACTTCTGTGTTCTGTAAGATATAGTGTCTGCATTGTTTTGAGCAGCGACAGCATGATTTTAAAATTGAATGGTTTTTCTTGAATGGTTAAGTTTATGGCTTTTATAGCATCTTATTTTTTGCAGCCGTTTTTCAATTTATGGTATCGCTACTCGTTAAACATTTACCAAGAATGAACTAAATTCACTATTTATTTGACCCTAATTACCTAGTGCTTTATATTTTTTACAAGAGATGTTTTGCGTCAATACTCATCTAAAGATGCAATTTGAAACAATATTATAAGTACTACGTTCATCTAAAAGCTGTTAAAGTGACCAAAAAGCACCGTGAACAAAACAAGGATATCGTTGAGGTTGTTCTCTAAAAGATGCATAACATAGATCATATATAATCAGAATTATTATGAAGTTGAAAATATCTTTAAAGACTAATATCGCTTGCGAAAAGATATTTTAATTATTTCCAGAGATACACGAATGACCCTGTAATCGTAATGCCAAATGGAAAGATTCTCTATACATGCTACACAAAAACATCATTTATCTCTATGTTCTGTTACACGACAACAAAGGAAAGGAAATAATCGCCTTTCAATAGACCAATCTCGCGTAACGTCTATACGTCCCCTCCAAGGAAATCTAAGCAGAAAAACCTTTTATAGAAGGTAACTTTTCGAACGATCCTATGATTCTTCGAACTTTTCCTATTCGCGATTATATTCTATCTACTTCCGTATTTAGGATATCTATATAGGTGTGTATATATACGCGGAAGCCTGCGGATGTGTGCCGGTATGTTCTAAATTACTCCTCGAAGGCAGCGAAACTCCTTATAGGACTTTAACACTTTATCTTATACGACAAGTAGTCACTGTCATGGAGGTGAACGAACTCACGGATTTCGAAATTTCTCCGCAATAGTATTTAGTATTCCGTAATTCCGTCGAAGTTTTAGCATTGAACACGGGTAAAATATTTCGAGTTTCGAACAACGTGCATTGTTGGGATTATTCCTCGAGAAATATTTGATATTTTGCGATTCCGATTCCGAGATGTGTATTACTCGCGAAATTTCGTCCGCACGTCTGGCGAAAGTACGCGGAAAGATGATGGTACTAATAAATTTAATCGAGAATTTCCAAACTTAGGAGTACTGCATTGAAAATTCATTATCTTCATTAATGAAGAACTCGGCATACTATAATACCGTGGCATTAGTTTTACAATTTTATTAGTTTTTGAATTTTTAAAGAAAGACGAGCGACAGATCATTGTAATTTTGATACAGTTTGAAAATGCGATTGCCGGCCTGCTTTTCCACTTAACGCTACAAAACTTGCAAATGATGATATGTACAATATCAATATAATATTGGTTGAATGTTTTTCAATTTTTCTAACGGTCCCTTTAAGGTGGAAAATTGTTTTTGGCTTATTTTTGTAAATCAGAGACTTTGCAGAGTGGAGTTCAAGAGCATGAAATCCTGTAATATTTCTGGCCAGTTGACGTTATCATTCTTCTAAATAAGCCGTTTAACGAACTATTAACAGAAAGCAATGTTTATCACCCTCCTCAGTTCAAGCCAAATACATTCCGTTAGCACGTTCTCTTACCGTACACCGTTAACACGATTCTCATCATAAACTTCCAGAAAATGGTGTACCGTTCACTCCTTGAGCCCAAAAGTCGCCACGTACAGGATAAAAAGGTATCTTATGTATTGGTCAGGTCAAATCCTGCAGTTACGCTTATTCACAAAACCACTGTCCCAAAAATGGGCTTCATCGTAAAACCAAATTTTTTGCAAATACAAAATACTGTTGCCTGAAAAGTATCAAGTTCTTGGGAACGTCGTTAAATAGAGATCTCTTACAGTAAAAATATTAACGTCCGATCGAGCACTTCGATGGGGTAATAATGTTGACTTATCTGCAATTGAGTCAGTTTATCCAGACTTTTGACTCAAATGATAAAAGAATTTTTCGGTTGGTCGATTACGTTAATAGTAAACTTCTCGCAATGCCCGAAGTGTCACTGTTGAATATTTAATAAGTCCATGTTACCTTGACAAAACATATTGAACTCATTTTTATCAAACTTTTATATTTAGGTCCTAAAACAATCCTGTTTATGGCATCAAATTTCTGACGAACTAATTGGAAAAATGGATATAAATCAGAAATGCATAAAACGAGGACAAATTAAAAAAGTACATGATACTGACGTTAAAAAAATGTATAAGGTTAGCACCTATTATAACATGCCAAGTGTACTAAAGCCTTCTTAGCAATGGCAAAATTCGCCTAGCTTCTTTAATTTAAAGGATATTGTTGATAATCCAAATAATGCTTATTTTCGATCCTCCTTTTTGTTACTATAACAACAAAATAAACCCAAATTTGGATACAAAATTCTTTTCACGAATGGCAAGCGAGATAAATCAAACTAAAAATATTTTCATCACATCTTACATGCTTTTCACTACGCGTACGTATTAGAGTTCTTCTTGCTGCAAGAATGTAATATCAGCATCAAAATATTTTCATCACAATTCGACGATAAATAAGCGTTGGCATGAGTTCGCAAAACGATGATTGCATGCGCGTTCTAGAAATGCATTTAATACGTTTTCTTTAATTTTATATGTTCGCTAGGTATGGCAAAACCGTGAATGAATTTCAAATATCATTTTATGTGCGCGGCAGTACGGTAGTATCGCAACTCACTCAAACCGCGTTCCTAAAACATTATATTGAGTTTCTGATAGGAATTTATCCGTGTATGTACATACATACGTTTACGTAGAATGTTTGTCGTAAAAGCACGCACGTATAACCTAAGCGTTCATATTTGACTGAGGTTTGTACACCGCAAATAATACACGAAAAAAATGCTTTGAACTCTGAACCACTTTTGTTTACTACGTAACGGAATCCTATCTCATCCTCTTTATTTATTTAATTACATTTTTTTATATGAAACCACTTTTCGTTTTCTACTTTGCTTTTCCTGTTTGTGGTACGTTTGAAAAGCTTCGACAAGCTTTTGATGTGGTCGTTTTGGCTACCGTTTTGAGAAAAACTAGTGAAACACTGGCGCTATAGAAGAATGCTAGAATTAGGTTGCAGAACGCAACAGACGGATTTCTTGAATTGTTCTCTCGTATTACGTCAGGTACTTCACAAAAGGTAACGTCAACCCTCTCGGAAATGGACATTGTAGTGTTTAGCTATTAGTCCTCCTAATTTATGCACTTTATACGTTCTATATGTACCAATACATCCTCGAATTTTTGCAAATTGAATCTGGTTGGTGGCCGACATTAGTTAATTGAGTTAATACCCTGATTTGCAACATTAATAGCAAAGCTGGAACTACCGAAATTGACACTAAGAACAAACGACTAGTTAGACTGTAAGTATAGCTTATATAATGTTTAATACGATATCTATTTTAAAGTACTATAATATACTTTGATACGAACGACAAATTTGCCACTTTTGTGGCTTTCTACAGCAAGACTACGTAAAGTTTGGAAAGAGATATTTGAAATAATAATTTCAAGAAATAACAATTAGTTGCGTAAAATAATAAAACGATTTTGCTATCTGTTAATTCAGAAATAGGTTTCCATTAAGTCCACAAATGAAGCAAAATTGTTAACCGTATTTACCGCAGGTGGTAGCTTCAAAATCAAAACGAAAGATTGTAGGTCACCTCGACGGCTATTAATCATGTATACGTAGTGCTTTAAAACTTCGCGCAAATCGGTCAGTTAGTTTACGATTTACTGTCGTTTAAGCTAAACAGTTTGTCAAGAATTTACCAGAATTTCACTTGTTGATCATTACTTTTTACGTAAAAAAGAAAAAGACTAAAGAAACTGAAGAAAAGTTATGGCGAATTTACTACTTCACATGAAATAATTCGTTAGCGGTTTATTGGCGTCAATAGTGGCCATATAACCACTAGCCTGGATATGGTCGAGAAAATCCATGGCATTATAAAGAATTACCACCAAGTGCAAGTGCACGAGATAATACTAATAATAATAAAGTCGTAGCCGCAATTTGTTGGGATTCCCGAGGCGTATTCTTTATTGATTATCTAGAGGAGAGAAACACAATAATTGGCAAACGTTATTTTAATTTATTGACACCACCACTTAAGAAGTCGTCAATCGTTATGTGGCAGTATTTAATTTGGAAAATCATTATTCTTTATATATAATAATAACTTTTTGCTTTTCCAAAAGGAATTGCTCTTTACGCGTTTAGTGAATGAAGTCGAAATTCGAAGAAATCAAAAAACGAAAGGATACAGAGTAACAATACGTGTTCTCTTGGGATTAGCCTTAGCTGGAGATACCTAGGATAAGTTTTCATCGTATTTAATTTTATCTTATTGTTAGTTTAGTTTTGCTTAATACCCCTATATGATTTGTTTATTATAGTATTATACATTCCACATTCCGACGACGATCGCGACGCTAGCTTAGTTTGAAGGAGATATTCGCTAAAAAGATATAAGCGTTGATAGACTATATACAGCTAATGGAATGTTGCTTTGTTATTTGAAGAGGTAAATTTCGTATATTTGATTTAATGTTCCGTATTTCAATACATTTTATCGTTAAAATAAAAATGTTATCATTTATAAAGAAAAAACCTTGTACTTCCTAGACTCTAGACAACAACATAAAAAAGCCTACAGATCTATTTATTGAACAAAATCTCGCGATAGTTAGTGATTGCTGAATGTAAATGTTAGCCTTTTGAACTCAATACATTATGTTAAATTGCGGAATAATTACACAAAGTTAAAATTTATTGTAATACAACCAGCGTTGTTATATACAATAATTTACTGTTTGTTGTGTAACTTTTGTGAAGCTTAAATAGAATAAACACGTTTAAGCGAAGAGTAAAAACTATGAAGTACCATTTAAGAAACTTACAAGTGCAACGTCTGCATATAAATCCTTAGAAAAACAATTTCTGCTGCGAGATTTCTCATCCAACTACCGTACACAAATTTAAACGTTTTCAGCTCCCACGCAGTAACTATACCATTAGCGTGAATCGTGAACTCTACTCCTCTTGTTTGGCAAGTCATTTATTTGCACCCTGTCGTCTGCGACCCTTGTTCAAATAGCAACATTTAATGGAATATAGGATAGGATTTGACTTGCGATTTAGTATCAAGTAAGTCTGAGACCGAGTCATCTAGCGAAAGTGAGGAGAATGCCGTGGTTTTCGGTTACAATTTAATCGAAAAAGTTAGTTCGGTTCGACTTTAAGGGAGTCGTAGGCTCGAGTTACTCTCTATTTTAAAACAAACATTCGTCAGGAAGCCCCGTTTGTTTCGCGTAATGTGAACTAATTACCACTTAGCTGGTTTAATGAATAATTTAGGTCGCTTCAATATTGACATTTTCTTAATTATTAAGGTTTTTTTGTAGTGATGTTGTTTGCGATCGTTGAGGAATTCGTTTTGAATAAGACGTTCTACGTAAAGATAATTTAGATTTAATTTATTTTACCTCATTACGGTTTTTTCTAGGGTAATTTTTAACATTCTCCAATTGCCTACATCTCTTGTTACTCGGTTGTCTTCTGAATTACTCATGAGGCTAGCATTGAGTAAATATAAATGTAGGAAGCTCAACAAAAACGTGGCAAATTTATTATTTCCAATAACATCATGCGTAAGCATTTCATCCAGGATCTGAAGTTATCGTAAGAACCATGAAGAGAACCTCAGTGATAAAGCATTTCAAACTTGAAAAGCATGATGAAGCACGTATCTCAAATATATCCCAGTGTTCTGAATATAAAAATATTAAGTATTTTGTCATTTAGATAAAACAATACTGAGTACTAAGTCGACATTGTAATTAATGTCTCTTATCTTGCAAGTTTAGCGTTGCAAAGGAACTGAAGATTTGAATGGTTTGATTCTTGTAACTTTGTAGAAGATACAATAAGGTTCCAAAGTATCCCACATCATGTGACGCTATAATAATAGTATTTAATGAATGCCGCGCTCCTGATATTGTAGCTCATAATATAGAAATAAAGTCACAGTACCGTACTCCAGTCTGCTCCTTACGAACGCTTCGAAAGAAGAATTTAATTTATTTTAATTTAAATTTGAATAAATTTAGTTTAACGTTAACAGATCCGTAAATTCTTTGGATACGCCCTGGAAAAAACTAAGCAATTTGTTGGAGACAAAGGTGACTTTGTTTGAAGACAAAGTTACAATTTAGTAAACGGTGTAAATTAATTTAACTATCTTAGCAAAAAAGATAATACCACACTTTTCAACATTCAAAGTATGCTTGCATCCGATTTCCAAGTACTCGTCATATGCTAAATAGCATCAAAGAAGGGAAACCAGCAGATTATTAATAAGCATATAAAAGGTAAGTGGTCCAAAGTGTTAACGTTGCGCTATGTGGGGCTTAGTGTGCCTTTGTAGAAGACATATTAGGTCTAATTTTACCCGATAAAAGACGACATTTTTATAAAAAAACATAGCCACATGTTGATAATTTTGTTCTTGCTTGTATGCAAAAATAGCTGAAAAAAAAACCGTAAAATGTTGTGCCATCAGTTTCATTAAAGGAAGCGTACTCATTAATTTCCAATCTATAAAAATACTAATGATTTTTCGATATTTATCGTTATTTAACCCCGCGCATTTCCCATTTTTGTTCTTCGCTTTCGTTGTTACTTGCGGTTTACCTCCCAACATACCTCGCAAAAGAAAGTTAAACTGATTTTAATATTCGCTATCTAGGAACAATTATCCCTTTGTTTGTCGTAACTGCGCAATAAATTCTCCAACGGTTTGCATTATATTATTTTCCGAGACTTATAGGTTTTATGTCACCTATCCAGTCAATTATTTAAACAGGCAACTTTTCATAAAGCAGGCTGGACGAAAGTATATCACAGACTTGATCACTGACACGGCAACAAAAAGGCAAAATACAGACGGTGGAGATGAAATACGAGAAAAATTCTGGGGCTATTTACGAAGGATGAAAAGCGGTAAATAACTGAAAAAGACTTAAGAAACTAGAGTAAGTGGAAAAATAAGGTGAGGACGATCAAGAGAAACATGGAAAGATACAATAGAAGAAATACTGCATAATAAACGGAGAAACACGTCAGGTGGCAAGGTTAACAACCATAGATAGAGAACCGTATGTAATGTAATTCTTCTGATAAATTTTAAGATGAACGTGAAAATATACAGGCGCTCCATTTAAGATAGGAATACAATTGAATCGGCAATTTGTAGCAAATAGGGATACATTTGTTCTTACCGAAAACATTAACGTTAGCTTTAATCGTTCAAAACTTGCAACGGGGAAGCGAGGCTGATACTTTGACACTTAAGTAAATACAACTAAAAAATGTGTGTAGAGGCATAAAATGTAAGTCCATTGCATGCGAATATAATACGTAACGAATAGTTCATGTGTTAAGTAAGAATAATATAAATATGTGATTACTTATGGGGTTTGCTTACGAAACATGAAGTCCTGTCTAACATTAAGTTAATACCTAACTAAGCATTAATTAATTAAGCTTTAAATTTTAAATTAATTAATTTAAGTTAGGGCCAACATATTGCTTAACTGTAGTGCGCAATTGACCATCCATTTGCAAGATTCAATCGAGTCATTTCATTTGGAGAGGAGTTTTCAAAAGGTTAAAATTATTACATAAAATGTCCAGAAGAAAAATTGCATATTGCATTACAGAGCACGAAATTTATATTACGCTCTATACCATATTGAAAATGGTTGTTAGTAATTTTACCTCCGCAACCCAAGAAGATAAGTTATTAGTGGTAATTATATATCATATCATTATTAACAATTCCCTTATTCAAATTGTCAATTGGAAATAAGAATTGTTCAAGTCTAATTATTTGCAACATTCCTCATGGATTACTTAGCAAAACTTATTGTTGATTATCTTTATCATCAGAGAGCATAGGCGCACTAAACGAACCTTATTTACATTTCATTGCCATCATCATTCAATTTACATTCAATTGTCTTTCATTTACACGCTTATAAGTAGAATAAACACATTTCATACTAATAAGCACTATTTTGCAAAAATGTGTTGTTGATGTACTTTTAATTGCCGTCAGTGTATGCACATATAAGTTTTGTCTTCACTTGTAGTTTATGATATTTCTTTCCTAGTTTTGCATCATCCTCTTCCGTACGGAACAATTTAAACCGCTTATATTGTCTCAGATAACAGTGAGCGAGTGTAGTTCCTTCACTTCTACAGCTTTAGCTTTCTGTTTTTCTTTTCCTATTTACCCGCTTCGACACGGGCATTTTAGTATTTTCTGGGCTTTTACCCGCGTAACGCGCAAATAACTGGACTTTGTGTACACGTACACGGAGTACGATCCGGGGATTTTAAAAATCTCCGGATTTATGGTACATCAAAATCAGTGACGGAAAGTCTGCAGATGTTGCGCGTTAGTGTTATAATATATAAACCATCTATCTTCCTTGTTTTCCCTGCATTATTTCTCTTCTCTTATCTGGTCGCCGGCGTACGCTGACTGTGTTGACGTCCAAATATTTTTAGCGCAGGTGTTTCACATTTTTTCGTGGCTAGTAAATATTTATTTTTCAAGTAGGATGGTAAAATATTACGCTTCGGTTTCACTTTTTCCTGGTTATTCTGGTATTATGGTATTCTCCACTGTTTGTATCCCTGTTGATTTACTTCGGTCTTGAAATGACTTTTCCTCAAGAATTCTTCTTGTATTTCTAAATAAACAACTTTCATTAGGTCTCATAGCGTGTAACCACAACTACAACTATTGTTTCTCGAAATGACAATGTTATTAATATTCCTTCTAATGTTATTGTTGAAGTTCTTTTGCATAGTGGTAGATTATAATATTCATAATTTTTATGCGTTTCCAGCGTTTGATTTGTTTGTACTTGCTCACATAGGAATATTTTAAGGTTATGTCAGGGTATGTATGTGAGTATTTTCTAATCGAAAATGTAATAAAATGATTTAAAGTTTATCGCCTTAAAGGAACTTTCATGTTAGACAACTTATAAGAAATAGGCCTGTGTCCTATTATTAGATGTTAAAACATGAGGTGATACCCAAAAATTACGGAAATGTGGTAATGAGTAGAATTGAACAATATTAAGACTTCATCTAGTTTTGTTAATGTTTTCAACAACATTCGCGATTCAGGTCCATTCTTCCCTTCGCCCCATCAACTTGATTTTCATCTTTGAAAACAAGAAAAATTAGTGGAGAACAACGATCATATTGAACTTGTCAACGCGGCATATGGTCTCACGTTTCCATGTTGGAAAATCCAATCGCTACTTGCGTCTCTCTGGATATTTCTTTATCATTTGTTGCTCACATGCTTGCCTAACAGCTGCAATTTGAAGATGTCTGGTACAATATCACATGATGGTTGTCCGCAACTGTCTTTAATTGCCACAAGGGTCTACTTTTAAAATATTTAAAGCAGTTGTATGCTTGTTTTAAGCTCATCTGGTCCACCCTATTCATTAGTGTTGAACATTCCTTTTCTAAATTCAAACATATTCTTTCCAATCTTTTGTTTTGAGAAGATATAGTAAGTGCAAATTCCCCAAATAATGCTTTAATTAAGTACATTTCATAATTTTTTACCGAAAAATTACGAGAAGATTTCACATTTAAGGCAGCAGAAAATTTTCCACTTTCTCTGCTTTATTATCTTTAATTGTTATGTCAACGTATTCGCGACAGGAGATAATGCATCAATACCGATACTTTGAGGATTTATCCTGTCAATTCTTGCATTAAAAACGCCGCTTAGAAACTGTACGAACGCTGCGAAAGGATGTAATTCGTAGGACCAAAACAATGTTGTGGTAAAAAAGGGAACATCTCCTCAAGGTTACTTGTTGTCCATGTTACTTGTTCTAATGAAATAAGTAAATTTTTTATTACTAAAAGTACATTGTAATGAACTTTTTACATTCTTGAAAGTGGGATTGTGCGGTTTTTACCATCTTGTGGTCGGTCAAGACAACTTGTCAAGCTGAACAAGCTTGATCAGCCAACAAATGGTAAAACCTTCGCTCTAACAGACATGTCGGGTTGGACTTATTCGAGCTGTTAAACGTGTCGGACCGAGCATCTCTAAAGCAGACACGACAATGAAAGGTTTAGCACCAACAAAGGACGTTTTCACTTACGATGGTGTAATTTGACGTACTGAATTATAAAAGAATTATTGATGATTGGGATACTGAGACAATACAATAGAAACACTACTAAATTCAAATAGTGAAGAACCATAAGTTCCTAACAATGGTTGCTTCGTAGTATCTGACGTAGAAAACCGATTGGTAATCAAAATGTTTGAAAGGTCTCTCTAGCACAAAATGTTGTACATTTTAGGACAACTGTTCTTTCTAGGCTATTCAACTAAATATATCGATGTGGACGCTTTCAGATATACTTATCGAGAAAAATTTACTCCATCAGCAATTACAGCGACAACTTCTATTTGCCTTGCAAGATATAATTACCACAAATTTTTTGGTAATAGGCTCCGCAAATCCTCTACTTAATGTTACTTTAATTTCTTTTTCTTTTATTTTAACTTGGTTCATCGTAAATTCCATGCTTAAAATGTTTGTGGGTGCATGATGCTAGTGTCCTTTATTAAACTTTCTTTTGATGCGTATATTTACGAAAATTTATACCTGAAATATATCTTTTCGGGTTCCTAAATCAATGTGTTCTGCTATACGTACACTTAACTTCTGCAACCAACTATTGCGGTTAATGCAGTGAAACATCTTGACCTCCTCATTTGCTACAATTTGTGTCCACAATGTTGAGTAGATTATCGAAATCAACAATTTTTTAAATAAAAGCTAAGTAAAACGTAAAATTATTTACCTACATGGGGCATCCTATCTGCAGATTAGTAACTAACAAAAACATTTAATTAATATTGTCACAACGATTTCTAAAAGATGCAATTCGAAATGAAAGTAATTAACAAACAACCGAAAACGTGAGTAACTACCGTTGTTATTTAATAGAAGAAGTAGCCAAAATTGAAACAGCAAGCTACTAACGACTTTGCGTTTTCTATCATAACTGGCGTCAATTTTAAAATATTGAATAACGGCGTGCAGTCATTTGATTCAATTTCAGCTCCAGACAAAAACGTTGATATAACAATCTATTAACTTAGCATAAGCAATTTTTCTAAAAAATAAATAATTATTACACTATGTTACTATTGTCAGACTTGATCAATTGTCTGTAACATGACAATTATGAACACATGTATGCGTTTTGCCCAATATGATACCACAATCAGTTTCAAATATGTGACAGTCGAATATACAACGTACGTATAATCGATCAGCAAATGTTTTAATTGAATTATCCGTTAGCGGGGAATTTAATCGCGTATTTAAGTTAATTATGAAACGGGCCTGATTTATCTCTATTAACCGACCAAGCAACTAGAAATATAGAAATCAGAACAGCGATATAATTAATGGAGACATTTTGCTAGACAGAATATTCTAAACAAATTGGTAATTTGTAAACTTGTAAATTGGTAGTTTCCTTTGCAAAGCGTAGATTTCTTTCTTGCTGATGAATAGTAAAAGTAACAAAGTGCATATTTACTAAAATTTGTCATCTTTTTCCATAATTCCTAGATTATAGAAGTTTTTTTTTAAATTATAACGGAATTGTTTAAGTAAAATTTCAAAATTTCTTAGTAAGTCCTAGAAATTCCATTCAAATTCCTAAATTATTGCAGACTTAGGGTAAATGCCTCGAGCAAGAAGGGACATAGAGATATCTGCAGTGCAAAGAAAAGGAAATTCGGGGATAATCACCCAGATAAAATTCTCTAAAAGTCTACGGAAGTATTTTATTTAGATTATCACTATAGGAGAGGAATGTGTTTAATGTAAGAAATAAACAATTCACATTTTGCAAATAGGGGTCGGTGCTTTCAATATCAATCATAAAATGATAAAATCGGTTAAATTTATGAATTTTCCCGAGGACATTTCAGTTTTAACTAAAGTTCAGCTCTAACTTGAGCTTTCTTTGTAAACTTGTTAGAAGTGAAATTATCTTGAAATACTTGAAAATTTTTTACTGAAAATTCCGATGCTCAAGGTATTATACAAAGAGGATCTCCATATTGAATGGAAAAAGTTTACTTCCGCTAGTAATATCCACGCACGGTATTAGAGTAACGAAAGTGCACCAAGGCGCTACTGGAATTTTACCAAAAATGTTTCAGTGTGTAGTTCCAACAGCTGCGTGCTGAAAATATCTAGTGCATAAACGGAATATAATTCCTCTCCTGAGTTGTTTAGAGCAGACGCTTCCAAATAAAAATGTTAGAGAGCAAGGTTTGCAAAACATGCAATATGTAGTAAGTATAGCAGCTGTTCACTATTCGCCACTATTCGCCACACTTTCTTCAATATTCTTCTTAGTTTTCAGGATAATCTAAGTAATTCCCAAGTTCCGATTTTCTTTTACCGATCGATATCTACGTTACCGAATTCCTCAGGCATATTCAACAAGACCCGGCTCTTACAAACTGGCCATCGAAATACTGCATATTTTGCTAGAATTTGATAAACTAGAGTGTCCTAGAATACTTCTTATGAACATTTACTTATACCTGAAAGGTGTCGTCCGTTAATAAATTAAACGTGAAACATGAAATACTCCAAACCAAACCTTGGTTTTCTAAAGGTGCTCATTAAAACTAACCCGTCAAATTTAATGTATGCATACAATTTCATCACCTACCCCTAACTAGGTGACTTTCCTTCGTGAAAACTCTAATGCCGTCTCTTTTCTTTAGGAAATCCATTAAGAAAAGTTTTTTCATAAACATTTCTAATTAGGTATCTAGATGGCAAAATTTTTGTTAGCACATTTTTCTTTTTTACTGCTGAAAAGTTAGAATGCAATGCTTTAAATAAATCCATCCGTTTTATGCTGAACTCTAATTAGCATCCGTCTGCTTATTTTCGCTATTTGCTAATTATACGTGCTTGTTAACTTGGAAGGTAATATAGGTACGAAAATGATGACAACTTCGACTAGGCACAAAAAATAACATTCAAACGTTAGCTTTAATGAATCTTTTTAACGAAACTATAATATATACAGTATTTAGTTTATATAGTACCACTCGAAAGTATGTTTTTAAATGAAACGTTTACTTGCACAACTTAGGTATAGGGGAATGTTATAAGAAAATTGTAGAAAAAAATGAAATAATATAATTCAAACTTGGCAACGATATCGATAGCCATTTTATTCATGGGTACATTTAAGTTTTGTCAACGATTTTCGTGTGCTTTAAATGTTGATATTTCCTCACAAAATTGATATAATTGATAAAAATTTTGAAAGTATAGGTTGGCAATTCCGGCAACAAAGATGAAATTCATACGCAGAACAACAATAAAATAGCGAATGCGTCCTTCATTAGTGAAACTATCAACTAAATACTAACTATACATCGTCGTGCGTAATTGTATTAATGAAATTGTGAGACATAGACAGGCATGAGGAATATTGATGAAGTTATCGTGAATCGAAGAGGCGTATTCAAAAGCATAATAAGACGTAATATTTAAAGACGTTTCCTCTAAATTCGCCCGAGTAAAATTACCTAATGGTATATGTAAGTACTAGGTAAGTTCTCGAGAAAGCGAGCGTTATTTTTTGGAGGTTGTTTGCTCTTCTAACAGAGAAGCAAGAAATCCTTATGAAAAACTTTGTTTCAACAACATCATGCACGTCCAAGAAGGAGGCAGAAAAAGGGAATCTTTTCTCAATGTAAGGTTTTGTTGTGTTAAGGAGTCAGCTTCTCCCTATAAACATGGTGAATTATACCCTGCAGCAGAAAGGAAAAATAGTAAAATTATATATCTGCAAAACACATCTTCCATAGGTCTATTAAACTACCTCGAACGAGACTTTTTTTGCCAGTGCGCACCAGGTAATGCAAGTTTTCCTGTAGCCGATATTGTAGTCAACATAGTATGACTCTATTTGTTGTAGATGCTACAAATTTCTCGGCGCATTTAATTGTTCTGTCTCTCTTATAGGTTAAAGTACGCCCAGCGTGCGGTTTCGAATTAGATCCGTTTTCGTCTGCGTTGAAAAAGTGATCTCCTTTGCATTTTCCGATGTACGGTTCGACAAATACTGTAAAATCTTTGCCAATGGTTTCTAGTTCCGGTGTATATTTCTTTCCTATAAGATCGTCCTACAAATCTACTTATCTTCCTAGACACTATTCGATTTCTTTCCAGTTGTCTATATCGTTAACAATTACGTTTCGACTCATAGATTTCGCAAATTTTCAGAACACGTATTCACCAAGTATAATTGTTGAACGGTTTTTACTTTTCTAGATTTGGATTGTACGGAAGCTAGCGAGAGTGCCACTTGTTCGCCCGATTTCCAAAATTTAATCGTCTTCTTCCTATAATCTGGGACCATATCACCATCTCTCAGTCTACTTTCCTTTACATTCTTCCTCAATGTCGTCTAATTGTAAATCGGAGTATGATATTGACTAACCTTTATCTACAATTTCGAAACAAAACATTTCCTAAAATTCCAATTCATTATCGGCTTCAAACACAAAGGATGTTTCCCGAACGTTCATATCAATTATATCTTTTACTGTATCGTATAACTTTATTTCATGCAGATCATTTGTAGTTGAATGATTTTCATTATAGTTTTGCATAATTATCGGCAACAGGGATAATATTACTTGAATTAACGCGTCGAAATTTCATGCACACTAAACGTGAGGTTCTGCAGAAAAGCGACGTTTTACAACATCCGATATGCTACAAATTTGCAATGTTTCAATCAGGTCGGTGCGTATTACCTTGGAATCTTTCTTTGTAATATTGATTTATATACAAATTCCTTTTGTTGAACTGCTAATAACCGTCCGTCTTTACCAACTGTCCTCATGAAAATTATTATTCTTGAGTTCTAAGACTAGTACTTTCTATAACTTTGTCTACTTTCTGAAAGCTGACTTGCAATTTCAGCAAAAAAATGTCTTACTTGGTCACAGCAAAGCTGTATTTGTGTTGAACAAGTTTTCTGATAATTTAGTACAAACGAAATAGGAGAATCCTAGAAAAAATAGGTTACGAAATACTTGCCGTCACATTCAGTACCAGCGACATTAGTCTTAAAAACTACGAAACCTAAACACATTAGGTTTCGTGTTTGAATATAGACAACCAACATGGATTATTAAGTATCACTCAAAAAAAAAGGTACGTACATATACCAGTCACGTAGGCAATGTGGCGGCTATACTGCTTATATTGCACAATTTCTTCTTTACGTATCGTCGTTGAATCGGATTTCTTCGAACGTATAATATTCAGGACTTGCTTATCTTATCCATTGATCGCGAATATGTTTTCACAGAGTTTATTTTAAGCAACACCATGCTAACTTGAACACCTACTTTATTACATCTTTAGTATGCTGCGTACGATTGGTTAGAAGCGAATGCCCGAGTCTCTATACGTTCAAACGTGAATCCTGAAATAAACGATTCTTTCGTCTGTGTTTAATGAAATTCTTTTGCCGCTGGAGAATTACTCGACATCTTGACCAGACGAACTTCTAATTACAGCTTTCTGGGAAATTGGGAAAGTGAGAGATATGATATTTGATCTTACTTTTGTTTCGTAATACCGAGCAGTTCTAATTGATTTAACGGAGATCATCAACAAAAAAAAAGGAAAAACCAAGAAAAGCAGTTGAGTTGAACCAAGCTTTGTTTAATGTTTACAAAAGTTATTAGGTATTACCGATATCATTACATACACGAACGTTATAAAAAGCATGATTGCTAGGTTGCTTCATTGGTGTACTAGTGTTAGTAACTTCGATTATGTCGTAAAATTGATAGAGTAGCTTAATATCCTCTTCTAATTAAAATACATCGCCGCTACACGTGTTATACATAATGGAATATTCAATTTCCACCATGCTTGATGCTGCAGGATTTTGGCATAATTTCGTTCAGGTGACTGTGAGGTCTTTTCATCTCGTAGATTATCTCCTTCTACTTGACAGCGAGAGCACCAAAGCAAACTTCTCAAGAACGCAAACTATGCGGCAAGAGTCTCTTGTCACGTAATCTAATAATCGGGGTCGGTTTATCTGGACTCTCCCGTTCCTCCATGCTCGTATTTAGCGAACGGTAGCTGCTTTGTGGATGTTCAAAGCAGAAGTGAAGGGAACACACGCAAATGCCTTAGCTTTATAATGGTGGTATTTAAATTAAGTCTTTCTGTAAAATTTGAATTTGTATCCCGGAAAAATTCCAACTTCAGTGGAATAGCTACGAGGTTGACTAAATACCTTTCCTATCCATGTTTTCACACACGAAGATTACGTAATAGTTTTCGTGCATGGAATCGTCGATTTATAAAAGTCTTTTCTCACAAAATTGTTCCCTAAAATGATTCTCCTAGAACCAGATGTGCGTTTCAGCTTTCTTTTAAACTGTTCATATGTTAATAGATATGTGTAGTAAGTAATTATTTCGCCAATTAATTTTATAATTAACCTAGAAGCAATTTAGTTACATATGTAAACTGCTTAACGTATATGTGTAAATTCTGACAGTAAAACTTAATGGATTTAAATGGAAGACTTTAATACTACTTAACTCTAAACCTGCGTATCAAAATCTATGATTTACTGTATGTATCTGTACTGTCCCATGTTCGTTAAGATGTTGCTATAAAGGTAATATGAGCTGCAAGAGGAAATATAGTGACCAAATAAAGTATGTGTGGGAATATGGTTATATTACATAACTTGATGTTAGGAGGGGGATCAAAATTTTAAAAAATAACTTTTGCGGTTTCAAATGTTAATTGTAAATCTAAAACCGCCAAATTCTCTTGTACCAATCTCAGTTCTTTTTCAAGCATTATTAACGCCAATAGCGTTGGATAGCAAAGCAACAGTATTGATCGTTTACAAACGTATTCATTTAATTTGTTCAATTGGAAGTAAAGAGCATTTGTTAGCATAGTCCCTATAACATGGATACTTTTAATTTGGAGTAGTCAACGTAATTTTCTTGTAACGGCAAAGGTAAACTTTAGATTTTCACTTGAGGGAAGTTATCCATGGCTTCCCATCAATAGTTTGTGATATTCGCAAATATCCGTCGATATGATAGATCACTGAGTGAAATCGACTGACAGAAATTGCGACCTGAACTAATATCTTTAGAGAAGTTTAAGAATAATATTTAACTCTCCTTTAGGTTAAAAATCAGCGGACTACTACAATCCACACTTTAATGAAAAGGTTGTGACTTATTATTTTGCTGCAGCTTGATAAATGTAAAACAAATAAAAAAAAATAATGAATATTACTGAACGGAAAGCGCATTTTTCGTTTCTGTTGCCATTAGTGTTCGCAAAATATGATTACAAACGATATTTCAGTACGACGTCCTTCAAGCAACCTTATCGATAAACGCCGTTGGCGAAGGTGAAAAGAAAAAAGAACTGACAGGATGTAAACATGAAACATGTGCAATAGAAACCTCCGGTCAATTTTTAATTTGTTCCCACCCTCACCGATGGCAACACAACCGAGTTTTATGGTGAAATTGATTTAAGATTAGCGTACTGGAAAATCTCCCATAGTCACATTTTGCGAACAGCAAGTATTAGCGGCAACGAAAACGAAAAACACACCTTGCGTTCGACACTATTCATTAATTGTTTGTTTTATTATTTACCAAACTGCAGCAAAATAGTGAGTAATAACTTTATCAATTATTGCAAAGTTTGCACTAGTTCAGTCCGCAATTTCCTAGCGGCGTTTCCTGCGGTCAACCGATTTCGCACAGCGATCCGTCCCACATGAAAGTTTCTATTTGTCATAAACCGTAGCTGGAAAACCGCGGATAACTTCACTCAAACAGAATTCTAACAAATTAGATAACTTAATGTTTGGGATTGAATAGTTCCTTCAGTATTTTCAAGCACACGCTACAATAAGAACTTAAATAATTTGATTCGCTTGACTCCGAGTTTATCTTACATCTATGGGTAGATAGGATTTTAAATTACGTATTATAGTATTAAGAGTATCTCATGGAAAGTTGACGTCATTAGCATCATGTGGAATAACCTGCAGTCACGAGCAACCTGAATACCCTCTGGCCCTCTCTTCTCACCTTCGATGCATTATTGGGTAAATCATACCTTTAACAAACGATAATTCTAGTTACATGGCTTACCTTTATTATAATTTGGTATCAATTAATGTCAAAACCTCAGATCGCCAACTCGTATGGCATATAACAGGCTTTGGTACAGCCTTCTTAAAGAATGGAGCCTTAGTTAATTATAAAAATATAACATATTTTCGATATGAGACGTGTATCACAATAAGCCGTGATTCTCGATAAATGCCATTCTTCTCTTGACAGAGAAGCACTACGGCAATCTGCATCTTTAGTTCGAGGCGTCTTTGACTAAAGGGGCATTTGGCTAAGTGGGTAAATCAAAGCAAAGTGAGACTTACTTCAAGTACGAGATGAATTCAAATTTGACAATTCGAAAGAAGCTGAAGCGATATTAAATTTCCAAGATGTAAATTATCAAAGATGTGAGTTTGGTTATCTTCAATAAAGTAATATTAATGAAGTCCTTTCTTTTAGGAAAGATTTAATATAAATTAATAAAATGCGAGAATTCGAATAATAACTAAAAATAATTTAAATTTTCCAAATTTAATTTAAATAATTAATGGATATTCCAACTAGAAAAATAAAAATTAATAAATCGAGTTGTAGATGCCTTTATGGCCAATGTTTGTGAAAAACGCTGTTATTCCTTAGTGCGCTGGAACTGGAGGATATTGATTACGTTTTCATAGAGAGCGATAGAATAAATAACAAAGCAATTTCTGGCGTAATATCAATAGATATGCCATTTTCAAAACTGATATCTTGCTACCATTTCGCTGTATTTCAAATAATCTATATATGCTGAAGATGTCAACGTCAGCTGTTCAAATGCTTAGCTGTCGTAATGACGCACATATTAAACTGTAGTTAGAGTTTAATAACAAGATATTGTTTCGCCGTTGCAAAATGATGCAGGAACGGCCCCCATCTAACGGCAGCACCATTCATTAGTAATATTGTGAGTAATATTTGTAGAAGTCGTAGCGGCACTTCGGGAATTCATTTAATAGAGTCTGTATAGAACCGATATTACTTCATATTAGATTATCTGAAGTCTGGTTTAATTCAGCGCCAGTACGAAACGTATTGTATGCGACAGTGCGCTCGGCTGTCGTCTTGTTATTAATACATGTATATTTGTAATGCAAAGACCGCAGAGACAGAATCTTGTAGCAGACAGTATTAATAGTAGCAAGATAAAACGATTTCACGGTGTCTAGGTTTCTAGCTTTGCTCTGGCAACGCTTAAAGTGAATACATTATTACTCCAAGAGGTGGAAAGGAACGGAAAAAAAATCGTGGAGTCGCTCGGAGAACACCAGATAATAATTTTTCTGCGGAACTTAACTTACTCCCGTACGGTCGGCAATTAAAGCTAAAGACTAAAGACTAAATGCAAAACTGTAGGAGTAGTAAAATTACTTTTATCTGAGAAATGCCACGGAAAAATGAAATGCGGTGATAAAATTTTCTAAAAGTTTTTCTATTTCACAGAATTTTTTTGCGTCTCCTGCGTTTTATATTCTCTTTTCACAGACAAAAATCTACGGGGTAGATTTTCTTAGTCAAAGGAAAATCTATTGTTGCAAGTCATGGAAAATAACAGCAGCGAAGGGCGTAAATACTCCTTATATATTTACGAAGCAAATATTTTCTGCCTAACACTATCTTATTTATATAAGATTACGATTAGATCTTATTGTATTCTTTTATACAGGGCACTTACTTGCTGTTGTATTAAAGTATACGACTTCCAGAAAATTCCCAATAAAAGATGCACTACTTCAGGAGTCGCATTTGGAGCTCATATTGTTGTTTAGTCCATGACGGGTGTTTGGCAACTTTTAGCACATTTATGTAGATATATTATTATAACGTTTTCAATATATATAGCTTTAAAATTTCGTTTATCTTGGTGATGACCAGAAGAAAATAGTTGAACAAATAATGCTTGTCAAAGGGTTATGGAAGTAGCGCAGTTAGAATTTTTACAATGGAAACTTAAATAATTTGATTCACTTCACATTTATGTTGTCTTCACACCTTTTGGTACTTATTGCAGTACCAAAGGTATTTTTTTTCTGATCCAATTTTAATTCTGCGGCGGTTCATATAGCTTCTGGCCTCATGTTGTCCCTGACTTTTTATCAAATAGATAAAATTCTGGGGACAGATCACTTTCTAATAAATCGTTAAGAATCGTCAAGTTAATGATGTCACGACGTTAGATCGCGAACTCATATGGCACATGACAAACTGTAATACGATATTTTTAAAGAAAGAAATTTTAATTGATTAAAAGTTTAAATCAAAAGAATATGAAAAATTGTTGATATGAAGTGTTCACCAGGCTAGGCCGTGACTTTTGACAAATGCTATCGGTGACAAAGGGACGCTACGACAATCTGTCTCCGATTTTTTACGTATCCAACATTTGAAGTGAAGCAAATTTTCCCTCTTTTAAAACATTAGAATACTTACAATGTGTTCTACCGCTCCTAGAATAATATTTTGATAGTTATTTTATCCGCTTAGCCTATTTCAATTTGTAATTATTTATACGTTTATTGCTCTTCTTCTGACTTAAATATCTCCCGATAGAATTTACCACCTAATCGAAAATTAATTAAAGAAAAGGAACTATTTATCCAGTGTCATCAACAGGCTAGTCCAATTTCCCCAAACTTACACGTAACTTCGATCGAATCCGTTCAATAGATACAACACTTAATTCCGGTGGAGAAGAAAAATCTCTCGAGATTAACCAATTTATCTTATGGGAGAAGAACTAGAGTAGAGTGACCGGCAATATCGCGATTTTGTTAACATTTGCGCGAAAGGCGAACATAACTAACAGAAATTCTCGGTGGGAATGTTAGTTAAGGAAGCAAATTACAGAAAGGTAGAACAATAATTGTAATAAATGTAGGAATTCGTTTTGAATGTTAATGTAGGTACATATAAAACTAAGATTCAAATATTAAAATGGAGTTAGTTAATGTTAGTTATGCCTTTCATACTTATTCGCTGTGTATATGTAATAACTCATACATCAAATTTCTTTTAAAATATATGTATTGATCTGCAATTCTTAGATTTTCACTAACCATTCAAAAAAGTAACATTTATGATGAAAAAAAGTCCAATATATGAGATTTACCTCTCTATGCTGCGAATGGAGGAAATTTCGGATACGTACAATAAAGACATAAAGAACCAGTATAACAATAATTATACTTGCCGCCTTTTATTTTCAATCATTTCAATTACCATTATTATTATAGTAAAATTGATTTTGAAAATTACAACCAACGGACGGAAACGGCTACAATAGTCCTTATATGCGGTATTTGTATAATGGAAACAAAAAGGAAAATTGAGGTAAATTTTGAACAAGCAAAAATTAAAGCATCAAATAATATCTTTGTGCGGCACTCTATTCTACAACAACAACAAATCCTTATTTCCCAAGAAGGGATACAATTTACGTTCTTATTAGCAATTGACAACTTTAAGTAAATATACCGCAGGGGTGTATTATTTTAGGACGAGATTACCGCCAGAACGAGCAAAGTTTATGCCACAGCAAACTCTTTCAACATTTGCACGTACATGGGGTACACAATCTTATCTTCGCGAATTTAGGTTGGTGTTATGATGCTATCCATTCAAATTGATCCACTTAGCTTATCTTAGCTTTAAAATCCGGCGTAATATTAGTATAAATACACTTTGGGGTGACCCCCAATTTTAGGCTTATTCAGGGATGAATACCAGCTTGCGATGCGAGCTTTGCGTGGCTCGCACCTACAGTAAGTGCGTATCGCTGTTGTTCGGGGATGAAACAAAGATTATACGTTATGGATTATTTTATCATGAAAAGTGGTTATTACGGCCGCCAAAGATCGGCTAATACACATAAAAACATCACTGGTCGTTATTGCAGTTATTTACATGCTATTAACTTTATAATGCTGCAATTTTGTAACATTATTACTTTTTCCAACACCACGAAGTATGTACGCACCGGCACCTCCGCCAATTTTAAAAATGCTTTCTTCGAAGAACGCCAGAATTCGCCAGAAAGGTTCGAACGAATTAAAACCGATAACAGTCTTCATTAATACTCATTTTCATAAAATTAAATCACGGCGCTATCGTGACGATTATATTCTAATGTTACATCATTTTCGGTTTATGAAAAATAAAGTATGTTCAAGAATCCATTTGATTATACTTGTAAACTTTATATTTTCCATTTTTTGCATCATCTGAAAAAGTTTTATTTGTGCTGAAAGCTGCTGAAAATATTGACACATTGTATATTCACATATACATGGTAATTAAGAGTGAACAAAACAGGGAACTATGTTTGGAGTTGATTACTCAAGGATAGCTTGAAAATTGCAGGAGTAAGCTATTGATATTATCAGAAATAGAGATCCACGATTTTGTTATATAAGGTCGGTAAAAGGAAAGAAACTTGTAAATTTGCCTTCAATTATTTTTTTATTACAACACTTATTGTTAGTAAGTTAATATCAATGGATTTTCAACGTACCATTAAGTTTAATCTAAGAATTACTTTGAGAGCGAGCTTAGTATTGTAAAAATGTCAATTCACTACTGAATTTCAAGTAACAATAAGATTATCAACGCTGCAATTGGAATAATTATTGATGTTGTCGTATACATGTCTCGTATGAGAAATTAGTCCTGTATATGCCACTATTTTCATAATTCAAAACGTCGTATTGTAAAATTCCCCTTTTTAACAAATTATTATGGTGAGCATTAAAATACGACCTAGTTTTAATTTTTCGAAGAAACAGATTACCTAACTTGGATTATCTTAAGCCAACAACTTGTTATCATTTTATACTTGAGATTCTAATGACATGCAAAATAACGGTTGCTTTACGATTATGGATAAAAATCAGACTACACTATCTTCGAAAAAAGGAAGTAAAATTCTAGCGGAGGTCCCGTATCAATACGATATTCGACATATTAAAAAATCCTTATCGGAGGTTGGGATATCGCTGAATTCAGCAGAATTCTAGCGAGATCTGCTAATGGTCGTAGTAATCGATGCTTGGAACTGCGAGGTGTGTTCCGTAACCCGACGCTTCGCCAAATAATACAACAAGGACTTCATACAACGTTTAGGTTACCTTTAAACAACTGGTTATTTATTTCGGACACTTTTTTTATTATTATTAATACTCTGATTATATTCAATGGAAAAAGAACCATTTAATAAAAAGTAATCTTTTCTATAAACGCAAAAAGTTCAGAGTGAATACACAATATGAAAATTTGTTATTTCAAAAACAAATGTTACTTTTCAATGTGGATAAGTCCTTATATATTTATAGATATACTACTATCCTGTACTTTTTTTTATCTCCTACCTACTTTCTTCACTGATATATGTACATTTAGTTCAGATACGTTATTCTCTACTTATTCCTGACATCTCTCTTTCAGTCTACTTTTACGTCTTTTACCATCCGACTTTTGCTCAGTTATCTCTCTTACTGTCTTATCGAAATATGTGCCTATACCATCGAATTTGCATTGTCTTAATAAATTCACCTTTTCGTTTCTTATTATTACACTTCATTAATTGTCTGTATTCGTCTTCTCCCACCTTCATCGGCCCCATTTTTGTCCTTACCACGTTTCTTTCAAAGTTCTTTTCCCGTAGTTAAGGCGACACTTTCTGCTAGTTTGCTTGGTTAGCTCCTTATCCCCTAACATTTTTTTTATTAGAGTAAGATGTTTTATACTCTTTCTGTAACTTTTCGCTTGGATTGCACTTTCTCAAAGAAAGTGAACCTTCTATATGTAAAGCTTATCATTAATCTTCTCTTGCATGTATTTGTTTTCTGTTCGTTAACTATTTCTTTGTGAGCTTCTTTAAGTGAAGACCAATTTGCAAAAAGTTCTTGTTTATGGTACCTAGTCCTTGGACTTCATTAATTGTTGCATCTAGCAGTAAGTTAAAAAACAACCCATTCCCCCGTTTTACTCCTACTTAACCGGTATTACGCCTGTTTTTTCCCGCACGGTACTAACAATTGCGTTAGTTCCTTCCATTGTAACCTTTATCACCTTCCAATTTTTTTTTCTTATATCCTTCATTATTTCTTCTCTTTTTAACTGATCGAACATATGTTTAAAATCAACATGTCTGTATCATATTATGGACTCCTTTTCAGTACCTACCGCAGATCATCCTTTCCGGACTTCGTTCTAAAGATCGGCCAACGTGTTGTTCTTACATTTTTTTGCTACGATCCAGAAGATAGAGATTACGCGACGTGGTACAAAACCGTCTTTTAAAGTATAGGTGCATCAAGGAGAACAAATTTTCACGTCGCTATACCAGTTTCGTTAGTTTGCCTCGAAAATTTACGTAAATCCCAGGTGCACTACAAGTTTATGTGAAAGATGCATTATACGTACAAGAACATCCAATTTATTTAGTAATCACGTCGTAAATATTAAATTCTTCGTCAATAAATTATACGCTGCGCGACACCATTATCAATGCATAGGTTTTTTTGCCGACCAAACAAATTACTCATTACTTCTTGCAACGCTGTGTGAACGAGGGCGTCTGGTAGGGAAACGTGGGAAGTCTATTGGAAAAAGTCAATTTGATTCAATTTATATCCTATATTGCTAGTTAGCGAGGAAATTGAAGCGATTTTTGAAACTTATCTAACAGTAACTTTGCGGAAAATATCCTGTAAACACTTATACTTGCCGAAGTCGCGTCGAAGTTAAATATTGAACTTCTAAAATGTTTTACTTTATGTCTCCGCTAAATTAAAAAGCAAAGTTTACCGAACTTATTAAATTTCCTTGCAGTAGTATATTATTAACTTGCAATTTATTATTAGCTTGTAATATAATAGCACCCTTTTTAAAACAAGTGTAATGCAACGATTTACACTCCGATGCAGCGTACAGCCACTTACAGTTAACGAAATCGATTTGTTTTGGAATTCATGTGAAAATTCGACAACAATGAACTATTGATAACTAAATACTCAATCTTGGTGAAGGTATCCGCAAATGATACTAACAATACAACTGATCTTCAATTTTATATCGACATATTCGGTGATTCCTATATTTTCATTTTTCTTTGATCCGTAGCTTTAATATAACTTCTCTTCTTATTAGAGCAAATTGCACGAAAATATTACATGAATGGGAAAAACTCCACCTTTGCGTAGATTTCGGCCTTTGATTATTCGAAACCTATTCCTAAGAGTTGCATTCCTGCTAGTTTTAAGCAATTGCACACTACATGGACAGCAATTTCTTATTTCTCCCGTCGGAATCTGTAGGGTGTTTCCCCTGGCAGAAAAGGATAGATTATTTGCATGTTTTTTAAGCATATGAGGCATGTCGACAAATCTAATATTTTTCCTAGAACATCAGTTGCAAATTTAGGTCAGTATTCGAGTGTGCTTCGATTGCTCCTGATCTGAATAATTTTCGTCCAGTCGTGAAATTTCCGTACTTTCCGTTGTTTAGCATCTTCAACTTGAATTTAATGGTTCTTTGGTTATCATTTCTGCTGAATCGCGTTTGCTTGTTAGGGAGACGCCTATTTTAATTTTTAGAAAAGCAATGAAAGAACGAAAATTAAGACGCAAATCATTTTATTATTTTTTAAAATATCCGCCCATTACCATTTATACGTTTCGGTATTCGTTCGAACCAATTCTTAAAACATCTTCTCCATTCTGAAAGTCGTATCTCAAAACCATGGTTTCTGAAGGCTTCAATGGCATTGCAAGGTGATAAAAATCGCTGTCTGCGAATTTTTTTTTACATTGGAGAACAAAAGGAAGTCGTTAGACGATAAGTCCGGTAAATTCGAGACATTCATTCCATGTTTTTTTTTCTTCTTTGAAATTATCAATTGTTTGACGTGCTGTGTAAGAGTTAACATTGCCATAATGAAAGATGGCGCGACGTTGTCGATTGCTTTTTTTCTCATTTTATCGATCACTTTTGGCAAACGAATTGTGTAGTTCAGCGCTAATTGCTCTTCGATTTTCCAAGACTTGCGACATAATCCGTACAACGAAAGAGACGAATAATCACTTTGTCGAAGTGCTTAGTGAAGGTACACTTCTGTTAGATATATACGATTCATCTGGAGGCATCCAAATAGTTTTTGGATTGTACAAATATATCCCATGTTACACACTGCATGAAATTAAAATTCTTCCATTGAATTTTTTCAGCATTACCTTCCACCAACCAACACGAGGCTTGATTCAATTATGTAGAATCGATGAAATGACATACCCATCCTCGTTGATCATGTTTTTTAAAACAATAACCGATTTTTGTTGACCTTTACTAAATTCATCAAACCAGTTGTAAACAATCTTCTCTGATGATTCCTACTTACCAAAATTTGAACAAAGTGATTCGAGATATTGTTGTTATGTCTTTACCAAAACCAAACAAATCAAACAAGAAGTTTACCAAAATCGCCAAAAGTTATTCAACGAAAACATTTACGTGTAAATTCTATTTTTGCAGATTTTTGTTTAATCCCGTTGTAAACAAACGATTTGGCTGATTTTTACGCTGTTGTTGTCTTCTGTAGGTGTAAATTTCAATCGGTATTACGTATTTTGACACATTTACTCTCTCACGTTAGGCGTACACGGACTTAAGAAACGTAGGACGTCACCTTTACTATGAGAAAGATCTAATTGTAACTGGCAATTGTAGACTACAACTCGAAGCTGTGCAAGACAAAAGGAAAAAACCATCCGCAATAATGTAATGTTTATATTATATGTAGAACTCGTCAAACAAAGTATTCTGTAGTAATTCATAATTAATAGAAAAAAAAATAGAAAGAGGGTCCCTTTTCTTATAAGTTCTTTAGTATGCAACTAATTTTGTGAAAAAATTTACATCTTCAAGCTAGAACTGTAGCAACTGAAGATGGCATAATGGTGTGAATTCTTTTACGAAACCAGTCGCATTTGTAACTCATAGAAAAGAACTTGTGAGAAGAGAGACCTTCTTTCAATTTTTTCTGTTACCATGAACTCACACAGATTCGGTCTCCATTCTTTTATTTGATAATTATATTTACCTGTACTCTTCACGCGTAGTAGATCGGAAAGCCACGACTGGTCGAAATTGGGAGACAAGATATTTTTGCCAATTTACGTTATGCTTACATACATTAAAATCTCTCTTTATAGGTAATTAATATTATCTCACTATATTTCGGAAAGGATGATGTAAGCCGGTGGATTTTACGCCTATCATTTTCATGAGTACGTTAAATGAAAGAAGAATCTAAAAGCCTCTTCACCTAGAGAAGCAGATTGGCTTCGATATTGTGAAGGTGGTTCAAAATTTTCTAAGCTAGATGCGCATAACAAATATCATTTTGGGCTAAGAACTTGAAGGTATCGAATAGGATGGTTGTTCACAACTCCCTACAAGCCTGCCAAAGCACTACACCAACACCTGTTGTATAGTACTACACAAAATATATAGGTCAGTGACGTAGAAAAAGTAATATTTATAGTTCCCAAAACAAGATATGTTTAATTTATATTTATTCTGTCGAGAGCGTACCATATGTAATTCAACATATTGCAAATATTTTTAACGCAATCCCTTGAAAGAGGTAAAGTTGCTCTTCATTTCTTGATTTTGTTTTATTTGATGTGTTATGAATATCTACATACACGTACCTTAAATAGATGTATATATATTGGTATATATTGGTAATATATATTTATATACATTGGTGTAATTTTCCATTTCGCTTCACATAAAATCTATCATAGCTACCTAACACATTTTAAGGCAAGAAACGTATCACACCGTGTCATGCAACACGGAATGTTCATTCTGCATACGTATTACATTCCGGAAAGTGCAACCAGGTACATTAACGATGCAAGTGTTAAACATATTCGAAAATGACACGGGATGGAGACATAGTATTATATGCTGAGATAGAATGAAAGCCCAGTGTATTAAAATACAATGTAGATGGCACCAGTACTGAGCGCAGCAGCGCCCACTTCATCAAGTACGGTAGGAAAATGTGTCGTTACACTTTTACTGTTGTTTAGTGAGGCGAAAATTGCTAGTCGCGTAAAGCTTCTTTTTTTTTCTACTCCGACGAATACCAGAGTCGCGATGAAATAGTTGCGCAACGCCGTGTAACAATTTTAATTAAGAGAGAATGGCGACGAGACTACGTGAAACGAACAGGCAAGCTTCACGGAGAATGTATGGATTTCAAATATTTGCTTGGTGAACATATATGCGTGTACTCGATATGTAATTAAGGTGATATTAAATATTACATAGCTATGTATTTGCCGACAAATTAAATTTATTTTCTGGACAGACGTCCACAATTGAATACTATTTGTATAAGAAGAAAACCCAGATGGAATAATCTCAGTAAACGTAAAAATAATTTCATGCGAGATAAAGAGGATTTCACAAATTTTAACGATAGCGAGGGCAAGAGGCTTATTCTCTTCCGGTGGTTGGGTTTCTTGTTAAACTTTTCTTATTTTTGAGGCGGTGAGTAGCATATGTTAATTTTTTTAAACTATTAAAAAATTAAAAATTGAAGGTTTCCTCGAGACACACAAATATGTTTAAGGTAACCCATGAGCTACAGAATCGTTGGAATTTAATACAAGTGATTACCTTATCTCTGACAATGGTGATTACAGGCTTCTGAAAATATTCGTAATTTCAATAACGACACAGTAACCCAATGAAAAGGACTAACTGCGGTATTGCACCGATGCTAAGTGGCAGATTTTTTTGGTAGTTCCGGTGTAATATCCAGTTCATTTACATGTTGGGATATAATTAACTACGTTTTACATTTATAACAAACTAATGAAAAGCCATGGAATTCTTTACACGTTCAACAGCTTCTTCAAAGCTTATACTTCCCATTGGGCCATTACTAAGCGTAAAAACAAAAGATTATTTTAGTTTGCACAGCAGATAAAATGAATGCTGAAGGTCAATAAAAGTAAGCTAGTAAGTTAAAATTAACACCGACTTTAGTTCTCGATCCAAACATTACTCTCAATGTCATTCGCGCTAATACTGAAACGGCTAGTGAGATGAAAGCAAAAGGCTCATTTCTAACATGCGTCTTTGGAATGAATTATTATTTATCCTTGGAAGGGACAAACAAAAGCACTAAAAACGCCAATCAAATGGTTAAAGTTGGGAGGCAATGAGTCGATCTAGTAAGTCAATATCCTTGGGAATTGAATAGATTGCTAAAAAAAGGAATTTAGCCCATAATATGCGCATTAAACAAAACAATATGCCAATTGTTCGTTGCATAAACAACTTTATACCGTAATAAACAACTGTGTATATGCAAATCTGTCTTTTTAGCTTAAGCTTGAACAATATTAAATTCTGCAATAATAGTAAATCCGCTATTTTGGTAGATGAAATTGCGATAATGGCATTTAGGCAACTTAATGCATGGGCCAACAACAATACCCCACTCTCATAAATCCAGCTTGCTGCGAATATATCTTACGCGAAGTACATGTGTCTATGTAGTGGTTTTCTGCTTGCACTTTATGTGGTCTGGCGGCAATTTTACTCCATTCACGCGATGCAATATGAATGCATGCGACGCGCAAAAGGATATCCCTTAATTTTATACGCAAACAACTACTCGACTTGCACGTTTTCCCATCCCGCTGTGTTCTTTTTTATCAAAGATTGCGATATTTTTTCGCGTTTCTTTAGTTTCCATTCGCTTTCCCCCCATTTTTCGGCGCGCTCAAAGATGATACAAATGACGCACGTTTTCGCACAAAGTCCGTTTTATTAGGTGCGCGAAACGTTGGTAGATTTTACGCTACCCAAGAAGCGTTTCATTTTATTTGTTTATGGTGTGTGTTGCGGTGGTCATAGATAGCAAGGAAAGCTTTTGTCGTATTCGGTGGAAGGTTTTATTAAAATTTATCTCTACACTGACGCACTAAAATGCGATCCTTTTAGGGGAACTATTATCTTTTAGTATTATCCTTGCTACGGATACGTTCATACTATATGGATGATACGGTGAACATGTGACTGCCGCAAACTGTTCTCAAGTTGAATATTGTCAATAAAGATCACGGTAAAGTGTATAGCGTAACTATAAATTACCAGTTATTAAATGGAAGAAAACTGCTGCTGCTTTTAATTAAATAAATATGTTTGTATTGTTGTGCTATAATTTTAACGCGAAAGAGGTCATGAAGCCGAAAATTCAAGCTCCAATAAGCTACAACATTCTAATTATTCAATTTAAGCTTAATAAAGGCAATATCAATTTATTATTAGACAGTAGCATATTTTCTTCAATAAATGTGCCAATTCAGTTAGATCATATCACTAAGCACATAATTACTTCACATCCAACTAAGTAAAAAAGAAAAACAGTTCTTTCAGGATATCTGCTCTGCGTAATATAAAACAAAAGCGTTAATTAACTGCGTTCGTAAAGCAGCAAAATGTCGGAAAAAAGTCATTTGTGTTTACCTATATTCATCAAATTATAATTTTTGCTTTAACAACGAACGGACTAAATTGTGACACACCCTGTACATATTGTGTAATAACCAAAATTTAATATCCAGTAATATTTAAAAATGGTTGTCTACTACAGTTAAAAGAGTAATGATATGGATTAACGATTGTAAAAAAGGTCGGGCTTTGAAATGTCCAGCATTCGCAAATATATTGGATTGCCACAATGCAAATTACAATTGTAGCTCGATATGGGTTATTTCTGGTATCGAAATAATGATCCCATTCCGAAAATACATTATTGCAATTAAACAAAAAATGTTCTCCTTTGATTTCGACCAGTCCATAGCAACAATATAATAAAATAACTCCTCTGTAACAGAAGCGAATGTAATATTGCAATTTTTAATTACTTTTGGGTAGTCTATTATTTATAATTTCTAACTATCTGACCATTGAAATAATTGATTTCCCGATCCCCACAGCGTCCCATTGAACATAACAATTTCCACTCGAAGAGTTGATGGTATGTCCATCAGTTATTGATTTTCAGTATAATGGGTGAAAGTGAACCCTCGAATTTGATTAGTAGAATAGTTGTAGATTTAGAAAACATTACGTAGAAAAATTATAAATTATGATTGTATCTGATTAGGTATACCGGCCGGCGTATTATTGTTTAATTCGTAGCTCTAACATCCCGGATTATCTATGTACGTAGGTGCAGCAGTAATTTTAATAGCTGCGATTTTAAAATGGTTCTCGTGCATCTTAAAGGGATAAATTTAAAGCGCCAGACGTGAAATGCATATTTTATTTAACGTAGTTTAATTTACTTTTGTTACTAGAAATAGGGTTCTCTTCAGTATTTTACAATTTTCTTTTCCATTATTTTCAAATATTTGAGACATCCTTTGAACTTTCTACAATTAGTAGACCTAGAGTTACTCTTTTAACTGTTGCTTCATTTCTGTTTCGATAAAAGTGATGCAGGTAACTCAGGCTTTTTTTTCTATATTGCTTGCCTCAAATGTATTACTGTAAGCTCTGGGTTAAATGCTCCGATTTTGTTCTACACTGCATTGTTATATCACAATTTACAATATTTTTAGTAGGACGTTAGTGTTCAGCTGACTGACGAACCAGCTCACCCTCGGCTTCGTAAATGGTTTAGGTAACTTCCTGTTCCTGGCGTTTTATTACTTATATGTAACTTCAGCCGATAATAATCCTAACAAAATGGCTAGATAATACGTCTTCTCTCCATTTTCTTCACGTCATTAGCGTTCGGTTTTAATGTAATTCGTTGACAAAATGTCCCGAATAAATCTCTCGTTAACAAGTCGTCAAGTCGTGCGGGAAATTTCCATACTTTTCGGTTGTTTATCTATACTCTGAAAGATCACAAAATTAGGCTTTTGAACGCGAGGTAGCATGGCTGTGATATGGTATTTTTAGTTGATTGAAATTTAACTGAATTTTAACGTATATCTTTGATCCGGATATTCCACAAATGCTACCTTTAATAAAGGAGTGAGAGAAACGGACGAATATATTTGTATTTAGTTCAAACCGCCGAAGAGTAAAAATATGCTTAAACAAGTGTTATGTTTTGGAAAAGAATCCAAGTGTTCAACGCTTAAATTTTATTTTAATTACAAGGTTAACTCAAGTTTTTGGTATTCAAAGTATGTAGGATTTCAATGCATGGTGCGCTATCATAGCGAGTGCGCGTAATGTCAAAGTTCCAAATTAATTGCCTTGTTTCCCATTTAATTTCAGGGGGTTATTATTTGCTATTTACTTTTATTTAAACTTCGGAAAGAATATCTAGAGGACTACCCAGCGCGAACAAATTAATTTATTCGTACGTACCAAAAGCAAAAAAAAGTAACGGAATCGTTAGAAAGCCTTTTAACACTATAACATGGTCATAAAGGTTACTAATGCACTGTTATTATTAAGGTTCCATTATATATTTCTTGATGCGTGTGAATTTTACAAGAGGACCATCTTCAATACCAAATAAGATCCTAGACGAGGAGGCTATATTAGTTTTAAAGTTCATTAAACATCTGTAATTAACACAAAACGTAAATTAGACCTCCATAGGCTTCAGTAATTACGTAACATGGGATTTGCAAGTTTCAAAGTTCGTAATTCATAACTAGGTAGTTATTGCGTTCGTGTAATGCTATGTATTGCTTGATACATAAAACTTATTACCTATTGATGGAAGCTTTGTTGATGTGCCTGGTCACTGGTTGCGAGTACTATAGTATCTAATTGCACATCTCTAAATAAATAAAACCTAATATATACACCCTAACGTTATAGTCTGCAAAAATGGCGCGAATATCTGCGGTACCTGTTTCGCATAAGGTAAACTGTTTAATACAGTAAACCCCGTTTCATCCCAAAGATAGATGGATGTTTGTCGAATGAGAAGTTTCCTAGTTTTAAATTAATTGCAAGTAGATCTTCATCGCAAGCTTACGATATAGACCAAACGACAAGAAACAAACTTAAACACATAAAGACGGATGCTAGGAGTCGTACGTATGTACATACAGTCTCCAGCATGCGTGCACCGTATTGATTATATTAAAAACGTGATTTTTTCTCACCGATATCAGACGATCCACCCCATGTCCCTTGTTGTGCTTGCCTAGCAAGCTTGCTGATAGCGTCAACATATAATCGGGAGGCGGCTGCAGCACCTGAAACAAATATAAATCATTATGACATTTTCACCAAGAAAATAAGTTATTATTAATGCTATAAGGTAAATATAAACAAAATCTTTTATGGAAAGTAAGTTTGCAATACTTACATTTACCTTACTGAATTAAATACTAACTACATGCGTTATCTGTATAACCATATTTTACGCAATAGCTTCTCTACTTCATGTGTCTCGTTTTATAGAGGATAGCTCCAAATAAGGAAAAGCGGCTAGATAATCAATTTATTTATCCAATGTGTATAACTAATTACCGGATAGTTTCTATACAAGTCCACGTAAAAATTATTTACTCATTTTTAAACATGGATCCCTCATCCTAAAACCCTTTGTAATTATATATTTACATTTTAAGTACTGCAAATCAATATGTTAAATTAAGAAGTTACTTAATGATGAACTGGCTAAGTACTTGATATCTCAAAATTAGTAAACATTGATGTGAACACATTCGCGAGAAACTAATGACTTTGGTCAATACTCCCTACTGAAATGAACATATTACGTACAAATTAAAAAAATGTATAAATTTCTATTTGAAACACCTAACTATGGGACCTATAAAGGCAATGATATTTATTAATCAGTTAAGCCTCAAGAATGATTATTTTTATATGCAAAATACATGTAAAGTACCAACATTGACACGTTGTATCAGGTCATCTTAACAGCAAAAAATTGAAATAGGGTCCCTTTTCTCAATATATAAATACAACCGAAGTATCTGCTTTTTGATTTTAGTCTGCGATTATTATCCTTACTTTATTTTATTTTATTTATTTAAATGTCTAAATTTGTGATGTCAAAACTTTTTAAATTATACAGCAGAATTGGAATAATTTTAAATTTATGATACATTCCATTTGATATAGTTCTTGCCTGATGAAACAGGTCCCATTTATATACTTATAATAAAGAACTTGTGAGATAGTGGGCCTTCTTTTGATTTGTTTTCTGTTAAATAAAATACTGTTAAATTTTCTGTTAAACTAAGTACATCCAATCTAGCATCATCATTAATAGAAACTCATTTGACGAATAGTATATATTGTTGCAGTTCCTTAATCACTTAGATTTACTTACTACATGGTTATGTAATCTTTTATAGCTCCCCGCGCAGAAGTCATCAGGTGATTCCTCACCTACTCTTGAAGAATCCTCAGATTCCGCGGATGCTCCCCAAGCAATAATATTAAATTGCAAATGATCTATCTTATATTAATTCTATTAGTTGACTCTCACCTATTTTCTTGCGCTTTTAAAAATGCATGTAAATAGTTTTATTAACACTTAAAATTAATCTATTAGTTAAGTACCAGCTTTCACAGCAGCCAGCACAAGATCACCAACATTGACACATAGTACGTAGTGGTGTAAGAAGGTAAGTCATTTACGAACATTCGAAATAAACGTAACCTGGCCCTGGATCTTGAGGAACCTCAAACTGAAGTACACACATTTAAAATTGCGAGTATGAAAGAAAGGTTAAAATAAAGAATATGGAACACGCGTCTTTTTACAAAATAATAACAGCTGCCGCGAAATGTGCATCCAGCATTTTATGATATCGTGAAGAGACCCGTATTTTATGTTTTTTATTTGAAGCGCATGAGTTTCAAAAAAGTACGAAGTGCTACTGTCACAGCATTAACACGACTTAATAAGAAGGATTCTTTATAATTGATTGAACCTTTGATACAATATCTCTGAAGCTTAACCGAGAAGAAGTGTAACGTTGTCAAAGCCCCGCGACAGATCAAAGCATATTTTCGACATAGTTTTGCATAGGTCACTTTAATATCCTATAGCGACTTTTAGGTACCTATTCGTATAGTCAGATTCTTTCGATTTCATTTAAGTGCTGATTACTGTAAAAGGTATCAAGTTTTTCTTGTTTACCGTTAATAGATCGTTTTATTAAGAAATTAGAGCCTTACATTACTTTAGAAGATGAAAGTTAATTATTTCAGGATTTAATTTAGACAACAAATTATTTTGGTAGAGACAAGGGATGGTATGTGAGTCAATCTAAGCAATAGCATACGTTACATTCTTTGTGATTTGATTCATTGATCATTGAAGACGCATTTCCTGCCTACGCAGTATATTTTTTTGTGATAACAAAGTCGGTAATATTGACGATTCTCTCTTCATGCATATTTTACTTCCATTTTGATCGTAAAACATTCTTTACATCACATGGAAGATATTTTCACATCTTTTCGCTTTAACCTTATCCACTATCTTCCATAATCACCGCGTGCATCCATTTCCTCGGCATACAAGATAAGAAAATTAGATACTTTAGCGAACTGAATCGATCCAGAAAATACACTTCCATTTAATTCGACGCTACGCACGTAAATGCCTTATTCCAGATATTTACGCGCTCAGCGGAAATCGAGCCATTCGCATACGCGGCAGTAAGGGCAGGAGGCAAGCCGCTAAAGCTTATTCGCAACCCCTCGCCGAGCCATCTAATCCGACGTCGTGCAATCTAGAGAGTACGTAGCGAGTGTCAGTATTGTACAGCTGTAGGTGACGGTTGTTTTAGTACCCTGCGTTTGTTACAGCGGCTCCCTACCCTTGCTCAACCGCCACGACCATTATTCGTAACACGTCTATTTCTGATAAGTGCTTGTTGTAATTGTCATAGTAAGGGTTTAATTAAAGTTTTGCGTTATGATAACCATATTTAAGATGGCTTAATTAGCGACGATCTACCTTGCACAAAATACGCCTGAATTGTCATAAAGAATGGAGATTACGGCATTTACGTCTGGCAGTAACAATTTGATTTCAGTTGCGGATGTTGAGATGGTAGGATAACTTTTATCGGTATCGGGAATATGACGATTCTAGCGTAAGAATGAAAGTAGTTCTATATTTGGAGACGCAATAAAATTGCCGCAGTCTCTGGAAATGCAATGCGGAGAAATGCTTTGAACAGTAGATATCGTAGACTTTCTCAGTTATGTAGCATTTGGCAAGGAATTTTGGCATCCTCGTTGTAAATATCCAACGGTAATTTGGAATTCTTTCAAAATGCATACATCAGAAAATAAATTCTTATATTGAGATATTTCTTTTTGATTTCTCTTTATTTTTGTTGGTAACTTAGCGTGTTTTCTACGACTTGTGTTCGCGACGAAGAGAAAGATGAAGCCCGCATTGCATTGCTATTTTAGCCAAGCAAATGTATAATACGTAGGCATGGCAAACATGATAAAAATGATTTTTAACGGTTTTACGATGATATCAAAGGCAAACACATACATACATAGTATACTCTCTTCGTGATTATTCTTTTTTAATGTTAGTTGAAAGATAAAATTAAAGTCTGATATCTATGGTCTAAACTTAAGTAAAAAGTTATCTCATTTATTTCTATTCGTCGATAAGTTGGACATATTTTTTATTCTCGGCGGATGTTGCATTTCATTTAAGACTATCCAGCTTTTATTGAGGCTGGACAATCTTAAATCCAAAAAGAAAAAATCGAAACAATTTTATAAATTCATTTGTAAATATTTTATTATATAAAGAGTACATTTTAACGTCTACATAAAAAACGTCAATTGGTAAGAGGACTTAAATCATGGACTTTTCAGTTGTTTCAGGTCCCTGCAATGTCCTATAACATATTTGACAATTGCCAGCTATTTCTTTTAACTATATCCGTGCTTTCGATACAGTCTGGCAAGTTGGTTTGATTTGAAAGTTAGTTAAAATGACGATTGGGATTTCAAGCTTATTAAAAACTATTTGGAGGACCGGATGCTTCATGAGCAAGTTGAATCAGGGCTCTTCTCTTGCTGACCAATTCGCTCTGGCAGAGCAATGTATATCTCGTCAAAGAACGAAATGTAGATGTACAAGAGGAGGTCCCTAACGACCTAGTGGTGTGGATTGCAGACGAAAGTAAATCGCATCATTAACGATTGCAAATTATACTCGAAGAAAAGGTCTGGGGATATCTGGTCTGGATATCTTCCATGCTAGTAACGTTAGAACTAAATTTATCGCCGATAAGACGGGGTCCATGTCACTGCTATGAAGAAGAGGTCAGCTAGGCAGCAGCACCAAACTCCCGTTGTGATTCTACTTGAGACCTACTTTAATCTACAAGGCGCTGCCATGGAACCTTGAAGTACTGCACAATAGGATGCTTAAACTATTCATGACGATTTCATGGTTTGAATGGAGTCCGCTAACTTGCCATATGCTTGTGAAGTGGATAAGACAATCGGCCATTTTAGAAGTTAATACCTTACTAACCACTTGTTTAATGTTAAATAAATTTATTATACTTTCCCGCTCGTTCATCTATCACCTTCTATTGCAATATTGTAAACAAGAGGAAAATTGAAGATAAACGATTTTTCTACAACTAATCAATTTAGTGCCAATTATTTATTAAGTAATCTGAAATTATGAAAGCATGTGATTACGCCATCTCAAAAATCCCCGGCGTATTTTTACATAATCAAAGTTGACACTAACTTCGTAATTAACCTTGAATTTAGATTCGCAAGACACTTAGTAACACACGTAATAAAACAACGATAATCGGTATAAATTGAGAGATTGCAAGCGTCCGCTAGCTCCTTTGTTCTCAACAATGATTGGTTGCACCCAATTAGGAAATACCTTTCCAATTTTAATCGTACATTATGTTTTAATTAACACTCGTTATTTTAGAAATAGCATAAACTGTATCGTGCGAGGACCCAACCAAAAAGGCACTATTCTATAGCTTTCGACATTACCAACTACATAACCATAAATTTTATCAACGGATACGAAGCTTATTTAGTTTACGACATCACGACTGAGATATAACTGAATTTATATTGTGAGTAGTTGTGAGAAATAGTCCACTACGATCATGGTTTTGGTATGATGTAACCATACATAAGCTCCGTGCATTAGAGAGCGAAGCCTTTTTTATTAATATGCGTTTTATTGCAAAATTTTGCCGCAGATGTTGCTGTAATTATTAAATAAAGCCGTATACATTATCTCTGATTAATCTACTTGGATCTAAACCGTTATAAAGCGAGAATTGTCCAATGATCGGTCGATCAACAAAGTTATATTTTTAATTGCATAAAAGTAAATAATTTATTCCGGTTGACGATACTCGTTTCCAGATTTGGCGATAACACCAAAGTTGTTGCCGTTTCAAATGTTATGATACAGAAAATAAGACAAAATAATAACAACACTGGTATTGCCTATGTCTGCCACTTTTCTCGACTTTTTCTAGTTTTTCTGATGCAGATTATTAGGTGTATCGGTCTCTTGATTTGCATTTAGATTATTTCGAAACTGCTAGTACTTCTCTCAGGTGTAGACTTCATGAGAAGTTAATACACGAAGAAATAAGATTTAAATGCAATAGCTTTTCACAAATCAGGACCTAACTTTTATTCAGTGTATGCGACCGAGATAGTAACAACACGCCTAACTAATTGAAACGGAATGAAATACTTGAATTAGGTTCTTGAAACTACATCTCAACGCAACTAAAATTTTTTCTGGGAAAGTACTTTCCGTTATTTATTCAAATTTTGCAACATTCCCCATCTCAATCGCGTAGTGATGTGCTTGGCATACATCAAGCGTCTTCATTCACGATTCTTAGCTTCGCATGTAAAGCCTTCTTAACTACAAAAGAAAAGCACTTCATAAAGGTATTATAAGTATTATCAATCTAAGCGTTCAAGTAATCACCAAACAGCTGTGAACAGACCGACTGAACTGAAAAAATCATATCGTAGGTTTTAATCTAAATGCAAATACGGTATTATAAATCTTTCTTTCTCAACGAATTTCGTTTTTGATGTGTCAAAAAATAAAAAAAGAAACTTTTCATTCCAGACGCTGAAATACAGCCGGGGTTATTACACTTTTGTAACAATTCCAATCTAATTACATTAAAAACTGAGCCTTGAAGCGTGCGTACTCTGAATGAATACGTAAAAATAGGACGAAAATGAATTAAATAAGCCGGTGAAACGAGGCCGTCATGAAACCCCCGCTGCGGCAACGTTGATTAAACGATCTTGAGTTTGTGTGCTTTCTCATTGTTTCGAGAAGAGCCTAAAGTTTGCCGAGGACGTCCTCGACCAGCAAATAAACTTATCTCACGCACTGCTGTTAAGTGCTCAGAAGGCTGGTTGTTGTAGATATTGCATTTACGCAAAGAAACTTTTCTTATTAGGTAGGTACTTCAATACAAGAACGAAATAATGTCAATTTGGATTGGCCGTTTGGATTATTTCGTTTTGTAGCTTTCGTATTATCTATAACAGAGAAATCTTTGTAATTATAATATATGGTTATTAAATTTTAAGTTTTAGCCAAGACGTTTTACCGACATGTTTCGCATTAAAATGTGGAATAAAAGTTATGGAGGGAAAATTTAAGGGACACACAACAAAAAAGTCAAGTCGGTTTAACCGCTCTCACTTGGCAAGAAGGCGCTTTGCGTGGTCAACTATGGCCACTAATATATGACCGAACACTTTCTAAGGATCAAAATATGTGAGGATTAATTTAATGTTATATTTCATGTATATACATTTTTTTTTTTTTGAAATAGTAACAATAATTATGATTTATTGAGATTATATCTCAATCTATCCGCTTTATTCGTAAAAAAAGAGAACATTCATACCAATTTATATGTTAGGAACGGTTCTATAGATAGCTGAATAAATATCAAGCGTATTTTTTACAAATAGAGGAATACATACCACGGACGGATTTTCAAATCAAAACACGCGCTCATGCATTACCTCATGAATTTCGGCGTATTCTATGGACTCGAACGAAATTCGTGCACGATAAAAATATTAATTAAAAATACGTCAAAATAATATGCGGCCGTACAAATCCTACACAACACGCACATATCACGCTGAAATCCGTAAACCAGCTACGCACTTCGAATGCGCCTACATATGGATACTGCTGTAATTAATTAAATACATATATAAAAATATGAACCCGGATGAAATGCGACGGCAATGTGCGTGCAACGCATAAGTATTGCATGTATGGCAAGTGCCGACGCGGATTTAATTACCAAATAATCTAGTTTTATTGTTTGTTTACACACATCGTTGTGTGAAGGGGCAGCAAGGGAATATGTTTGGCGTTTCATTACATTTCATTGCAGCTTTTTACTGCACGAGCACATACAAATATTGCTCTACGAATACCGTAGTTGTATAACTTTACACGTTTGTTTTATTTCACATTATTTTCGCTAAAAGCTATACAAAAGTTAAGAGTGCCATATCGGATGATGCTTTTGGTCCTTATACCCTTCTACGAATCAGTTGTATAAAAGACGATCACCATTGGACCATGTTAATCGATTGTTCGACACAACGCTTGCGTCGTACAAATACAAATTTATAATCTTTTTAAAAAGAAATCACGTTCTCTGAGTAAAATATGCGGCAGGCCCAACAAAATTATAAACTTAATTACTTATCATAGCTGCGTAAATCTGTATTGCTTATTGGTCCATATCTGGCTGTACAGAGTCAGCTTTCAGTCAAGATTGTATCTACAGCGCCAGAAAACTTGTTAGTATCGAATATACACTCCTAAGGCCCTTGTTATGCTCCTATCATGCTACTATCCAGCCAATTTGGTAAAGCCAACGAAAGGGATATCCTTCAGGGATAGGATCATAACTCAGGAGTTAACGTTTATAATAAGCATTTTGAGCACGTCTAAAGACGACTTCTTCTCTCTTTGAATAGTGACGGCCCAACGAGATGTATAAGCTTCAAAAGCGAGTCTAAGTTTTACGTTTATGAAGGGGATAATCGAAAAACGGATGATTGTAAATAAAAACAAAGTTTGTAATAAAAACCGTCTCTCTTTCTAGGGAACTGCTACATCGCCAAAAGAGTTGTGCATGTAGCATTAAACCACTTGAAATTGATCGAAGATGAGGTGAAGCTACAAAGTATCAAAAATTTTGCGGTGCCTCTCCCGTTTCCTAGAGCCATCAGGTCGCTCGGCTGAAATGTCCTCGAAAATGTTACTTTTTTGGAGAGACTAGACAGACTCGCGTTTTGTTGACTTTCAGGGAAACTGGTAAGCAACACGAATCCATTCTCATGAGGCGAATAGACACGAGTCTATCCAGTCGCCGCAAAAAAGAAGTAATTCCACCTGCCTTTGCCATCTCTATTAGACGTATTAATTTAGTCTTGCACTCCAACTCTAGCTATCAAAATTTATTCTTTCCTTCAAAATTTAACTGTTTAGTGCAGTTTAAATATATATTTTTGATCGTCATACATGAAAATTTCTTTATAAACTTATTTCTTTCAGTAGCTTTCCTTCCAAATAATCATATATATATATATATATATATATATACATATATATATATATATATATATATATATATATATATATATATATATATATATATATATATATATAAACTATGTAAATATATATATATATATATGTAATAGCTTCAATATAAAACTGTTATACTATGTCCCACTAATTTGATTTTCAGCCTCTCACTTGAATGCACCCTTTACAAAACAGTAAATATATATCTTGTTTCAAAAAAAGCGAGGGAATATCGGCTTCTATGATGTATACCATCGTCATAAGAGATGTTTGGGATTCAGAAATCTGGGATAATTAATTAAAATTTCATGAAGTACGCTAACATCAGGCCTTAATGCTATGCGCTATATTACTGTTTTACTATAAGCTCATATTTCGTCCACCAAAAAGAGCCTTCCTCGCGTTAATTTTGTATGATTAATACTGCTACTGCGTACCGCACAATGTTCGCCAACAATACAACCAGCAGCTACAAAAACCATCCACGAACGCCATACCTATAGTACATATGAAACGTTCCGCCAAAATTAAATTCATCAGTCAAATTATGTCAAATAATTGTTTAATCGTGGGGAAATGAAATGGATACAGAAAGATTCGCAAAGCCGGGCGCTTTGCGATAATCCCATTTTACGCGCACTTCTAAATTGGGCCGTTTTCGTATTGTATTGTGCGGATATATATATCGTCCGCTTTCCGCTTTTCGTACGCGTTTCTCTTCTTTTTTCCTTTCAACGTACTCCCATTTAAATAATTTGAGGCGAAATAATTTTGCGAAACCGTTTTTTACGTTCTTCGGTTTCTACACATTTTCCTCGGGTACGGCCATAAGTATTTTTACTATTGCCTTGTTATATTGAGTATGTCTGGTAACACTTTTTATTCCTTATACATTATAAACGTTATTATTATGCGAGTAGCGGACCATATGCTTTGGAGAAGACATTAAATTTAAAGAATTTACCATTTCTTTTATTATTGGAATATTAAGCATACAATTTTCGGATGTTCCATAGGAATTTCTTTACTAGCACTTCCCAGTAATTTGTTAACAACAGAGCAGTACATATTTCCATTTTCACTAAATGTATTCCGACAGGTATAAGTATATCTAACGTTGCTTAGCGATTGAATTGAAATTAAATCCAAGATACGGCAAATCTTTAAAACTGACAAATCACTTGAAAAAAATCAAATGGAGCCCAGAAAATTTTCGCACAATAACTATATTTTTGTCCTGCTCCGAACAGCCAACCGATACATTCTCCATCATGAAAATAAGATTTTAGATAAAGCTCCGTAGCTTTAGTTAGTTTCAAAGAATTTTCTACATTCCTTAAAATCAAGAATGGGCTGGGTGGTTGATGGTGCCAGTCGCCGTAAGAACTAATTGTTGATGTTTTAAAAAGGGAATTTTGACTATTCTAACTGACGGCTGACATAACTGCTTTAACAATTGATTTGAACAAACGAAAAAGTGTAAAGATGCAAAACTATTAATATGAACACGGATCGAATCAGTTTGCGTACTAAAAGTTGTAGCAAACGTAAAATGCATGCAAATCTACAAAACTATAGGAATATAGTTTGGTTATTATGAGTATATATACAAATTGTATTGATTGAATTATTATATGAGCTATACATATATGTACATTATATGGGCTATTATGAATTGGAAATTGGAAAGATACGGAATAAAAGGCGTTGCGTTGTCATGATTTGAAAGTTACTTATCTAACCGGAAACAAAGAATAATTTTGAACAATCATGAATCAAAGCTTTCTTCAATTGATAGAGGTGTGTCTCGAGGGTCTATCCTAGGGCCAACTCTACTTTTAATTTCTACACACTTTCATGCTAGAATTGTTTTTGGAATAATTCATTGGGGTGTTGGTATGGAATTGGCATACCATTTGGCATTAAGCGAATGATTATACTGCTGAAGCGAGCAGCCCGGACTATGCATGATCTAGACTTTCGCGAAACATGCAAGCAAACTTTCAAAATACCTAGTGTGTTAACCTATACATATGAGGTGTTATGCTCTTTTGTATTTCACTATCGCTCCGATTCTTCGGTTTTGACACAGCGTAGTTATATGAAGGATTGTAATTATCTACTGCCTCGTTACCATAAAACGACTCTATTTCAAGAAAATCTAACCTTTTTAGGGTCTCTTCTTCAATAAACGACTTAATGAGATCATGTTTATCAAACCTTTTAAATTATTTAAACAAAGTGTTCACTAAAGGAATATTTAATGTTTAAGTAAATATATAATCGTTCTCTTTGCGATACCTTTCTTTTATTTATTAGTAGCTTATTATGCAGGATCAATTTCACCTAGCATCCAAGTACGTATATTAGGTATCCATTATTGGAAACCATAAGAGCGGTACTTTATCTAAATCATTTTCAAATATCGACTCGGAAACATAGACGAGTACAGACGATAATCATAAAATATTGATCAATAAGAAGATGAAATATTACGAAACGGAATAGGTTTAGTAATTGCAAACCGAAATATGAGATATGGATCATATTACGTATAAAGCGAAATCGGACGAATTATAAAACAAGAAATAACAATGCTAACTAATCATTAATGGTGAATGAATTAATAATGTCGAACAGAAGTTATAAATGCAGATAATCATTTCTAAGGCAGCGTGGTTTAACTCCTTTTGATTTATAGAATCATTTTCTGCTAGTTGTAAAACTTTATTCAATAGGCTCTCTCTCTGGGTTAAATCAACAATCCACTTGCTACTCTGTAAACAACCGGCTAAAGTTTTATTCCAAAGAACGCATGAACGCAGGAATATCTTAGCCTAAAATATACTAATATGTATTGGTTAATGACAAATATTGCTATAAAAGTTAAGATTTAATAAAACGAAATTAATCTAAAAAGTTATCATGATCGTATGATATGTCCTTGTTTGAATATTGTCATTTACTGGCTAAAAATTAAAACAATATCTACTTCTTTGCTTGAATAATGTTAAAGTTAATATGTTGTTAGCTCATTTCACCCATTTGTTAATTCCAAAACATTTCTATTTGTATTCTCTCGTATCTTACTCGGATCTAGTTATTTTGCCATATTTATGGCAGATATTAACCGAGTACATGCGCAACCTCTGCCTTGGATGTTTCATCCCCGAGAAGTGTTTTTCATATTCATTCCGTGATATACGTCTACTCCTCGACGCACTCGGACTTCGTATTTTGCTCCTTTATACGCCATATTTCTAGTCGGGGTAAATTACTGTAGCTTTTCATCTGTCACTCAGATGGGAAAAATGCGCTCAGTTAATCTTTATTAGCTCGTACGTTAGCACTGAAAGAATCGGTCAAGCAAAATAACGTCCAACGACTACTTCATCCAGGTTTCATTGTACTACACAAATTGCAGTATAAATCAATGTGATGTGCGAGGATCGAGATTATACGGAGTAATATACATACGTGGATATGTTATAATGTTAAAGGTACACGCATATCTACTTGGTCTCTTTTTTGTCAATCCATCCATTAATAAAAACTATAGTGCATCTATCAATGTATTCGGTATTTAATAAATACATAAATTTTATTAATAGTAATTTATTGGGTAGTTATTCATGATTATAGGGAGAATTTATAGTTCATTTATGTATAACACTAGCAATAAAATCGGGTATCTATTATTAGAATAAATATAGAATTAGTTAAATTGTAGGCCAATATAATAGGCTTTGCAGTTGTAAACAGCTATTTCAATATTAAATCCAGCACTTGCGTGATTCGTACCGAATACAAAATGTTGTATCGGCAGGAAAACTAAAAGGGATATTTGGAACTGATTATCCTAATAAATCAATGTTTACAGAATGTTGCAGAAAGACGTTCAATGGAACGGATGAAGACTATATTTTAGATTAGCAACATGAGTTGTCCATTAACAAAATAATCGTAATTCTTACTATGTTCGTAAATTCTCATTTGAATCGACAACGTCACGCTTGTCTGTTAAGATTATCGTCTAAAAAAATTGAATCAGGTTTTGAATATGCAAGATACGCTAATACTGATAGATTCCCCCTTGTACACTCATAGTTAAAAAATATGGTTAATAATAATGGTCAAGAAGCCATTCATTATTCGATAGTAATAGTAGTATAAAATTTTATTTTATTTTATTTAGTATAAAATTTATTATATTTAAAAAATAAATAAAAAACAAATTTTATTTATTTTTTATTTATAGTAGTACATTTTATTAGTATTTCTATACATTTCAACATAAGAAGTTTCAAGTGCATATCACTGTAGAGAGGACAAAGGCCGATGAAATGATTATTTTTTGCAGAGACTAAACACATTCGTGTTTTGTCGATTCTCGGGGACACCAGTAAGCAACACGGATCTATTCTCATGAGCCGAATAGATACGAGTTCAGATAGTTTTACATCATTGCCAAATTCATTAGTGTGTGTTAATGAACGTTAAAAAAGTAATTTGAGGTAAAAAGGAAATGTTTACGAAAGAATAGTATTAAGCATTCTTCTTTGCTTGCGATTGTAGCTATTTCTTGAATAGATATTTAACGCTAACGCTTATGTATGGGCTAAAGTCAGAACCTCGAGAACCTCCCGAAGATACATATATAAATAGCTTTTGCGCTAATTTATACGCACTTTACTGATAGACATGGTAATATGTAGTAGTGGTAAAGCATTTTGGCGTGATAATGTAGAATAATGTAATTCGTCAGCTTCTGCGACAAGAGGAAAAGGGCAGGCGACTGCAATATGAACAAACAAGCAGACAAGTCAATTTTTAATTTCATCTATGTAATTGCTTTTTGGTTATACTTCTGTATACACATCATCTTTAATGGAATTAACTTAAGCCATTGAGGCCATGTATCTGACAGCTATAACGAATTAACAGGCCTGTTAAAGAGCCTTCATTTCCATATTTTAAATAATTGGCCAAAACTTACCACTCACAGTAGTTTGTACAAAGTAGATACATAGAATAAATTTCTGCCATCGGATTATTGTGAACATTTGCTCTGAATTGATGCGCTTTCTTAAAAATTCTATTGTGTAGATCCAAATCAATTTGGCATTTGTAGAATTATACAATCTGGAATATTTACATTGATGTTTGCAAATTTTTTCAAAAATGTTCAAATATCCTGCTTACTAAATCGCAAATATCATATAATGTATAATTATATATTATTTAGAGTCTCGTACTAGATTCTACGAATAATATTTAAACTGGGCGCCTATCTTGGATGATTTTTTAAGTAAACTATCATCAGCCCCCTACTGAATATAAACAATCTCTCAATTAATATATCCTTACAACAATATATTCAAATAACTAACCAAACTCATTTTTATAGCGTGACTATAAATAAGCAAATTCTTCAATTACTTGGTTCAATTTTGTTTTAACAAACTCGGATCATCGACATCCCATCCTCATAACGAGTAAAATAAATTTAATTAAGCAGATTTTTTTCTTCACGGCGAAATTTGCATAAATGTAAATAGTAATCGAACCGTTTTCGATTCCAATCGCGTTTAAAATATGATTATTTATTCAAGCCCTTCATGTACATAATTAACCGCGCTTCTCCCTCTGCGTCATTCTCAGATTAGGGTAATTAAAGTCATCTGAAGGAAGTTGGTGGCGCGCTGGGATTATAAATAACAGCGCGCCGCGTTCGCTAGTGGGGATACTTTTAATATTTGATGAGGTATGTTTATGCTCATAAATTTGTACTTGCTTGCAAGGAAGCTCGTCATTCGTCGTAGATCATTTGTAATGTTGGCCCAAACAGGAATCAAGTTTAGTTTACCCTCAATTAAGGCGGGGTGAAAGTACGTAGAATGTATTTTCCTAACGCAACCGTTCGCGAGCTTTAATAATAGATGTTTAAATACGAATATAGGTTTCTACACTTCTTTACTTGGGGATATACATGAAAGAGGACTTAATTTATTAGTTGGCCGATATTCTTTTCAATACTTCTTAACCTACTTACTATTACGATTATGAAGGACGAGATGGGATTTCACGGCATTTAGGCCACGATGACTAGATTCATACTGGAAAGCTCTATGCTTCCAATCATTGAGCCTTGGTATATGTTAGGACTTTGTCCAAAGTAATCGCTTAGCTGCTGGCAATACTGATCCAACATGGCTTTTCTAACTAACGTCTGCGCGGAACATTTGCAGGAGGAGCGTTGCCCCGCCTCATCTTTAGCTTGGGTTAAATCCATTTTAAAGAGATAACTTCTTAACTTGGAATATTCAGTCGCAATCTCGCATAATATTGTTTACTGTCGAATGAAGAATTCTGGGCTGTGAGCTGTGATGCCCGAACTTTTCCTAACCACTTGCCCGGATTTCTTTTGTGATTCTTCAGCGATATTGCATTTATGTGAGTTGCTTTAGAAATTAAGGGTAAAAAACAAAGAGAAATACGGCTTTATGGCAGTGTGCCGGCAAATTCGATTTAACACCGATAATATGTATTTGCTGTAAGCAAATAGGTTGACGTGGCTGCCTACATATTTACATGTGCAGAGACAAGGTCAACGCTGAGATTTTCTCTTAACAAAGAACGATTTCCGTCTCTAGCGGCTATGGTTCTTTTAATTGTGCCCCGTCTTCATCGCTGGCAGTGTTCTAAGATGTTGTAAGGTTTGTCGAAAACGAAACGAGGTTAAGCGTTACATACCTCGGCTTCCAGGATCGGGAAATCTATTCCAGAAATGGAGCTAAAGGTTAGATTAGATTAGATTAGATTGCTACATGAGATGGTTCTTGACCTGTTCCACTGCGATCTTTTCAGATTTATTGTGATTCCTCTCTCATTAGATCTGTTACGTTAGCTTCACCTTTTTTTCTAATAAATTAACATTATTGCTAAATCCAGCCGACAACTATTAAATCAATAATTAACTCTTCAAAATGACCTTATAGGTGCAGTAAATTTTAGGGATGATACTATATGCGGTTAGCCTAAAGCTTGAGCGAACGTTTGCTAAGCTGTTTTTATGGACATTGCACACCAACTTCTTCATTCTTGAAATTTAGATACGATAATAGCAAGTATATTTCAGGTATGGTTAGGAATTGTTAAACTACAAAGCGGTAATATCCTTTATAGATGTTTTGTGTTCTTCAGGCGAGAAAAAATATGCGAGGAATCTATGGAAAAACATTGCACCTCCTTGGAATGAACTAAAATTGATTTCTGGACATTGGAAAGGAAATGCCCGTTTCTATTAGTGGATAAATATAGATCTACAATAGTAAAGTTCTCCACGTTGCATTGCATTTCTTCTTCTCCTTTCCAACTTCTATATTGAACTAAATGAACATTTAAATATATGAGTAACTAAGAATTAGGTAAGAGCTTGAAAAATCCGATTCTTCATATTGTTATCATCAACATGTGATCACGTACACCATTTATTCAAACTTAAATTTCCTTTGTGATATTGTTACGCTTCTAGCCAAACGGAAATCCCGGCACATGTAAAATTACTGTTTACAACGAAAAGCGAATCGGTTTCTTCAGATAAGAACGAGTGCTCGTTCTAGAACGCCGAATTTATTAGCGGGAGTTATCAGATTCAGACTGAAAAACAAATGAAATTAAATGGGAAATAAAACCGACTTGAGATTAAAATTCATTCCGAAGAAGATAAATTTCGAGATTAAAATGGATCGACCGCGGCAACCAGCGGAAGAACTTATGTAAGGCAGTTAAGTGGAATAAATTTGTGTACTGACAATATTGACTTTTAAACAAGGCGATGACTACGCTAATTTTTTCGTTAACTTTAGGAATACCAACTTCTTCGTTATATTGTTCTTGGAAGTCCGGAGATAATAAAATTTCCTTCACATTTAATGCGTACACAGATTTAATTAAGTGTAGGTTTAATCTCTTTATTTGACTTAATAAAGATACAAAAATGTCCATTTTCATTTTGAAAACCCCGTTTAGCGGCTTACAATTAAAGATTTCATCCAAAACAAATTTTAAAACAATTGTTTGAATATGTTAATTCTGTACCTAGAGAAATTAAGCGAAACGGGTTAATAAACAACGGAAACACCGGAAACAAAAGCAAATCCCTTCAATTCGAAATGTGCTGCTGCTCCGACGAGGGCTCTTACCCTCTCCTATTGTTATATGAAGGAAGTTAAGATACAAATCTTTTCTATGTAGTTAATGTGCTGTATTTGGACAAATGAACCTCTTTAGTCAAATATTTTATTATGAAGTAATAAGTTAAGTAGCAAAACATCCCAAAAAGTAGCGTGTGTGTTACAGATTTTTTGATAGAACTTTATATCGGGTATTTTATATTAATTACCCGCATGAAGATACAATTTTTTTAGTAACATTTTTGCTGTTAATTTCCAGTTAACAACATCGTAAAATGAACTAATCTTAAATTAAAATACTCATATATAAGATCATCACCCAATCCTAAGAAAAGACAGTGTACAGCATAGTAGAGAAGAGGCGACGATCCCTATCTTTTTCAATATGTAATTGTAAGCTTTTTAAGTAGCGATCCCCAACTTTTTTCAAAAAATGCAATGCGATGTAGATTGTTGCTATTTGCCATTTAGACTATGTTGAATTATTATTATCATCGAGAAATATTTCTTGTTTCTAAGAAGTTTAGTTTAGAAGTTTAGAAGCTTAGTTAGTAAGAAGTTGTTTGGCACCGATTAAGCTGTTGAGCATAAAAGGATGCAGAATTTGCTTTAACAAACAAAACATTTTGCATTTACGCGACTTTTTTATTAAGTACAAATAAACAAATAATGTAGATTGTGAAGACGCAATGACAAAAATATAGATGTTCAAAATTATCTTTCCATTCCGACATCTCTACCGCAAGGAGCTTGGTACTCTTTCGGACATTTCTGCATCGGGTTGGGTTCGGTGGCACCTACTTCAAGATCAACTACAGATTTGTGGTTTCAAATTTTTCAAGTATTCTGCAAATAGGGAGAAAGGGAACTTCCTCTCCAAAAGCCCCGCATTAATACTCCCTAAAGGCAACCGAAAAATGTGCCAAAACACTGTGTTGCAAGGATATTTATTGTTTTTGCTTCAAAGACAACGCATTGCGTTCTGTAGAAAGTATAGATAATCAGCGGCTGTTAATGGATTTGGTGAAACAACCAGCAAAAATTGTTGTGAATGAAAGAAAAGAAAGAAAAGGCGGAAAATATACATGTGTTTCAAAAGGAATAGTCTTAAGTTACTCCAAAATTATCCATACATGGATCCATGTTCATTAGGGCCTTTTTGCATAGTTTACACGATATTATCCTTCTCAAGGTTTGCGACACCTCTTTTAAGTACTGCGGTAAATTGACACAATTTTGACCTAATGGTCTAGGTAGTTTCAATATATTTTAAATCATTAACACCAATGCAACAAATTTATTGTGTTTGAATGTTGGGAACCAGCGTAAATGAAAATTTATTGTTGGATTGTACAAAAATTACAACTGCATGCAGCAGCATCCTGCACGAGAAAGCTAAATAAACATATCACGGTCTGATATGCATACAATGCTAAAAGAGACCACATGAGACGTTAATCGCGTTCAAACCTCTCGGTTTAGTTAGTACAATGGAATTTTGATATTAACAAATGTTTCAGTAATTGTGATGTATGAGATGGGGAAAGAGCATTTTCTTGACAGCTCACTCGTAGCTGAAATAAAGTGTTATAAATGGTGCATTCCACAACGAGGTAGTTTATAAAAAAGGCTACCGAGGCGAGCAAAGAACACCGAATGCGTTTGATATATTCGTTCATTCTTCCTGACTTATTTTACTGCTCTCCGGATTTTAAGAGTAAATACACGCTTTCTTTTATTTAAGATAGGTGATCACTTCCTTGTTATTTAATGCAGCCAAGGAAATGAATGTTAAAACTAAGGGTTTAAAGAGTAAATATTCGATTTCTTTTATTTAAGATATGTGACCGCTTCATTAATATTTAATGAAATCAAGGAAACGAATGCTTTGCCATTTCATAAGTAGTTTTGAAATATTTACTTAACTAAATAAGGTGATCTATTCTCAATGGCATAACATTATAAAGATTTGTACGGTTATAACGTACAAAACAAGTATATTTTTAATTAAACGATCTCATTATCCTTAGTCGGCAAAATAACTTCGACAAACAGCCAAGATGTATTTAATTTGATTGTTTACTCTGCAAACTGGATTTCATTATTGCTCGGTAAACATTCCTCGATATCTCTCTGGACAAATTTAAGCGTATAAAAATATAAACGATGCAATAAGGTTAATTGGAGAGGCTCTTTATGGCAAATTCTCATATAAAGCAGCGTTATTTGTTTGTTCGATGCTTGCCGAATACAAACTCAAATTATGTTGCTTTCAAGGTATGCTTAAATAACCAAAGGAGTAGAAAAAGTCTAGATTCTCACAATTCTTTGTGAGGAATCGGAGGAAATTGCTATCGGTTTACAAGCACATCTTCAAGCAAAGTTACAATTAACTCATCCATCAGTTTTAGTGAGCTTTCTATGTGTTAAAAGCCATATAAAATTACGTAAATACATTGAATCAGCTTATTCTATACCTGACATTCTGAGATCTTAACGAAACTGGACAATCACAAACACATTAAAAACTATAGTAGTGAATAATAGAAAATCTTATTATAAAGATCTTGTTGTTGAATTTATTTAAACCAACCCTAACATCTGTACTTAAGTGCGTAAATATAAAAACCAGAAACTAAAGCAACTTAGGAAACCACACATAACGAATAACATAACGCAAAATCGGGTATTTCGTTAAACCTAAACGAAATACCTGAAAAGTAGGTGTTCCTTCAAATTATAATTGGATGTTTAATGTATTATGATGCCCAAGAATTTCCAAACTTCCTATTCAAATAACTACCCTTGTTAGCTGCGCGTGAAATTGGGAAATTTTCGTCCGTCTTAAATTTAAAACGAGTTAATACGCGATGTGAAAAGCATTACGGGTTCGGTTGTAAATATCTCACGTTTCTTTATTAGTACATCAGTATTTCTGACACTTTTCTACACAGTTACATTGAAAACACCAAAAGTAAAAGTGATATTTAATGTTAAACGCAAGTCTTCCTTCAAGCTTACACCACCATGAATACAGAAAGAATTGCTGTTCTTGATTATTAATACAACACTTTAAGTAGCTGCTTATGAAATAAAGTATTTGGAGGTATATTGACTTTATAAATGAAGTCAAGAATAACATTTGTTAGTGCTAAGAAAGGCACGCAAGATTACGCCAATCACAATGGAAGAAAGAAATTTCGAACTGTTTTTAATGTTACAGCAAAATTCAGAAGGAGACAAACTTAGACAAAAACAAATTATTGACAGTTGTTGCCACGCAAAACTAACGCAGATTTTTGCATTCAAACTATTGAAAGGTCAGTAAAACTGATAAACAATAAAAATTCTAGACGTACTGTAAATAAGTAGACACTCACAACTCTAATAGGACGACCCTGTCATATTTTCTGTTACACAACACATTGAGCAAATAAAAATTAGAGGTTTCTTTGCTTCTGACCAAAGACATTTATAACCCCCTCTATAAACTGGTCCTATTCACGCACAGTGTTATTCCATTTTCTTGATGTTAGACGGGTAAACGACCAATGGAAGACGCAATAGTTTAATGTTGGGAGGACTACGATTTCAAAGAAGGTAACAAGTAATCCAGATGGGGATTGAACATGCTTATCCTAAAATATTCTTTGATCGTATTTGGTACAACGTTTCTTTTATATGATTCACGTCCTGTTATCTTTGGAACTTTAATTTTAATATCAAACTCCGCCGCTAACTGCAGTCTGCTTAAAGATACTTACAAAAAATGTTTCTAATTATCTCTTGTCTTTTCATAAAAAAAAACAAATGTTTCTGGTGTTTACATTTGGTAAAATGATGTATTAACTACTAAACACCCCGTATATTTCGAAAGCGTTCTAATATCATGTTTTGATGGAGGCAAAAAAAAACAAAAAACGATGATCCTAGAACGACTTATCGCAACGGCCGCTTTTGTAAGTTGACAAGTAACCAGCTAGCATGCTGCCATATGTTTAGCAGATAACAACTACGTACCTCAAAGCTCGGGTAAGAAATCTGAGGTAGTCAACTAACTAAACCCACTCATATGTTACTCTATTGCACTGCTGCTTAATAACTATTTTTTACAAAAATTTAATAGAATTTATGAGTAGAACATAATGAATATATTATTTAATTAAAAGTATTGTTGATATCGGATGAAATTATATATTAGCTTCCTTGAATTTTTCCTATATTTGATATAAACACAAACCAGCAAATTAGCAACACAAACCAACTATCTTTTTTTTATTGAGTAATGTATAGAGTCCGTATAGAGTCCCTATACAGTCCCATAGATACATGCACACATAGAATATTTCAAAAATATTGGAAAGTGGAGTCATATTAAAAAAAGTAGACCAATACGTTTATCTCTTGACTTAATCTCAATCATAACTGACATAGTTACTAGTAGTTAAAATTTCTTAATTCAAAAATATTGAAGTCAATAACGGCGCAATATTTATCACAAATTGGAAACAAGAGAATGTTTATCACTGTACAGCTATGGATCGTCTTTTGAATCGATTACAAGCTAGAGTAACAAGGATAACAAGCTGGATTGAACGGTAAACTTTTCATAAACGCATGATTAAAAATACAAACCACTATGCTTCTCTTATAAACATTCTTTTGTTACCATCTCTTTCAAGGTGTTTAACAAGTATGTCCCTTTAAAACACCTTGTATTTTAAATTCTGCTTCAAAACTCCTTTTCTGGAATACCGGGATTCTAAAACCGGTTTCATTAAGGATACGTTTGATATTTTTCAATTTCGTTATTATCAACTTTATTTACCAAAATTCTTCACCATGTAAATATTATTGCTTTGAAAAATACTATAAAAATGCAAAACATAATTGCGGCTTTTTACTTATTTTAAAACAATAAATATCAATCAAAACAAGAAAAACGTCTAGTATTTCGTCCAATACATTTAATTCCTTTTAAAACTAAATTCAGTGAAACCATTCATTTATTTAACGAACGGAGCCAATTTATCGGAAACAATTTCCTCCATTTCAAATTTTCCAATTGTAAAGAAGACGAGAAGGTGTTGATTAAAGAGATTTAAGTATCAATCACATTCAATAAATTTCACACCTATTGTACTTCTTTCGGCGTCTTTCGTTCGTTCTATCCGCAAAACCGTCCCCCTTGCTTTCACGTCGACATAAATTTAAATCTGCTTTGACCAAGTAATTGCATTGTATAAATTCTAAGCAGCCCTTCTGTGATGCTCCGTTCGACCCTAAAAAGTATTTCCGTTTCGTTTCGCTATCTCTTTCTAGCGTCGTTCGCTCCTTGAACGTCTACAGGGCGTGTCACGTTAAGTTAGATCGATTCATATGAGAGAATCTATTGCTGACAGGGTTTCGAAAATTCGCCCGTTACTTAGTTTTGGAAGTTCGATTTTTAGCCCATGTTTCCAAGCGACTACGAACTTTTAGAATATGTACAAAGCATAGAACCATCGAATGTTACATTATACAAAGGCTAAATAAAAGTTATTTTTCTTTTGTTTCCAACGAACCGCATAGATGCGATGTAGTTCGAAATGTAAAAGCATCTCTTGTGCATCTTCGAATTAACAAGTAAACTTAGAAATTGAATCAAAGTTTGAGTAGAGAAAAACTCGTGATAACGGTGCAGAAAATTACATATTATTAAAGAGTCTATTACCGATATAATGAAAAAAAAAATAGGTTGTGTATTCTGGAAAAGAATCAACAAATAAATGCGTGCTAAGTTAACTCCAAGAACTGGTCGCCCATTTAAAGTATTTGAATAAACTAACTCTCAGCTAACACTAACTTATTAAGTAACATAGTAATGTCAGAGCGACGCTTTTTCTAAGTCTTTTTCAACTCTGGACAGGTTCATATAGCTGAGACCTCTTCCGGAGGCTCCCTTCACTGTTCTCGTTCTGTTCTTGGGATTTGGTTCGGCAAACATATCTCCACCAAACGACGGTACCGAGAAGGAAAATAAATTAACTTGGTTTTAAAAATAATTTCACAAATTAAATATCATTTTTTTGACGACTCCCCAAGTTCGCCAGTGAATGTGCACATCTAACGATTGGCGATAGATACAAATGTCAGCTTATCGCCAGCTAAATACATTCTCTCTCTAACGCAAATCGAGCTGAAAAGCTTCGACTGGATTGATATTTCTTCGCTAATCTGTACTTGATCACATTTGTTCGTTATTAACCACGGATAACTAGCTTTTCAGTGTTTGAATTTAATTTCAGACTCAGGATTCAATCAAGTTTACTCCTTTGAAAGAATGCTAGCTTTCTTATTTTAATTTAGTCAATGCCGAAATAAAATCTAGTTGATGTTTCTACATGTAGTTACTACCTATCCATGTCCTTTCAACATCGTAGTTATTTATTAGAATTATCAGATATATCTGATCGATTCAAGAATACGACGTGCCCGGTATACACCTAAGTACATAAAATTATATATCGTCAGCGACCCCCACAGAGATCCTACAGACGATCCCTTCTTCAGCCGTCGCCATTGGCATATATTTTATCAACGCTTTTTCATTTTCTTCTCCTTCGGGGCAAGTCGGTAAGTGAGAAGTGCCCCGGCGTTATATTTTTCCGTCTATACAGGGCTTATTGTCGGATCCGCTTCCACTTCTGTAATTTTTTGCTTATTTCCTCGAAAACGCACAAAAAGAAGGCTTGGCGTACTACCCGTGTACTCCCGTTTTATGTGCAGATCTTGCAGATTTTCCGATGGGAAATTTATTCGATGATTCGATGTTGCGTCTCGTGAATCTAGCTGAAAAAACGAGCTGTTATGTTTTGGAGCGATTGCCAGTTCGCAATCGAGGGTACATATTTTAGAAGCAAATGTTTTCGGCTGCGGTTTCCGGATTTTGTTTAGTACTAGAAAAAATATAATGGCGTTTTAGGCGTAGCAAAAGGGAAAAGTACTGTATCTTTAATGGAATATATAATTAGTTTGTTTCAAGCACTTTTTTGTTCTGAATAATAATGTTTTTATCATAATTATGTGGCTTTCTTAACTTTCGATTGTGTATTACGTATTTGAACCAAAATAAATCTTTTTACAACAACCTTGGGAAAAAAATTAATTTAAATAGTGAACTAGATGTAAGTAGTATGTAGCGTAATCTCAAAAAAGGATATAATTTTAAATAAAAATTATATACCAATGGTGTAACAAGAGCAGAAAGTGTTTTCCATTAATTTTTTACAGTTCCTAGCTTCGGGAGTACCTTCAAGACACTCTTCCGGCTGTCTGAATACAAATCAGCAATATGTAATGACGAATTGAAAAAAGGAACTAATCTCAAACTTTGACGTTGAGCAAACTCTTTATGGTAACGCATCGGACACCTAAAAGCTCGCGTTTGTTTATAATAAAACTTGACTTTATTTCCATTTGAACCAAACAGAAGGATTGTCGCTTTTGCTCAGGATTTGTCAATTCATTACCAATGGCAAGAGACGAGTTATTTAGCAATTTCACCGTGGTTATTATTGAATGGAGATAGCATTATCTAACAAAACGCCAGGGACAGGGAGAGTAGAAGGTATCACTATGTCAGGCCGGAGAAGCCGAAACGGAGACTTGTACGGCTTAACACTGTCATAAGTCGATCGGATGGACTCCGGCTGAACAACACTCCACACTACCTTCGATGTAGTCATTTTGACGCAATGGTGTATTATTTTGAATAACAGATATAATGAGCCAAGAAACGTTCGTCAAGAAAAGAATTTTCAATACAATTGGTACAGAAAGATTGTATTTCTATGAAGAGGATTGATTGGATATTAGCTTATCGCGGGGATGATCCCAACAGTATTTTTATTATACTTACGGTTCTCTCCCTTCCCCTACTTTCTTATTTTGCCGATTCATTTTAGGTACAATTTATAAATAATTTCCTGAAAAAACTTTACTTTTATTATTATTTACAAAGTTAATAGTTTCCTACGTCTCAAGAAAGTTTTTTATATATTTGAAGATTTGTCATACATCGAAGTAACTTCCATAAAAAATCAACTAAACCAGTAAACGTTTACCGACTTTTCATAAGTAATTCTCTCGTGTTTTAATGAAGTGGCCGAATATAAGAACTCACACGGATAAGGGAGAATTTCCGAGTGTTGCTTGCATAGATTGCTTTACAAAAACATGTAAAATACGTAGTAGCATCTTGTGTAAACAACAGAGAATCTCATGCGAAAATTTGGTATTTCCATCTTGAATGGAAATATGTTTTATGGCATCAACGCGGAAGAACCTTCACGAACACGAAGGCTGCGTGAATATTTCGGCATTGATTTTCATATTATCATATTTCGTTATCCGATATCCTCTGATGAAACAAAATATTCTTATCGAACAATCGGATTATTCGCATTCGAAAAGCAAACCGGGACACGAAAAAGAAAAGGAACCGCAAAAAAGACTTCCCCGCATTCCATTGATTTAACATTTATGTAGGTGAATGATATTCCCATCTGACCTGATATCAAAAGCATGGGAGAATGGTCGGCTGTGGGAGCGGATTTTTTGCCGGCGTAAGACACTTTATCATGGAATATTTCGAACAATTGCTTTTCCACAACATTGCTAAGCGTTTTCCGCGCCATAGATTTCCGCTTTTCCTTTTCTCAGGTATCTTAAAGTACCGTGTTTCTTGGCTGTAGTCCTACATGTATATTATACTTAAATATGTAGTGTAAAATATGTGTTACATAAACTACTTCTGAAATGTTCCACTTGCGAGCATACGCTTCGTAAAATTCCCCTATAAAACCGAATTATTATCCAAACATATCATGAAAGACAAATGCCTGACACGTGTCTAGTTTTATATAAGCACTTTTCCTCTAACAAGATTTCCATTTGATGTAAAAGGTAGGCGAGAGAGCAACGTTCATGTTATTAAAAAAGTTTTCTACTTTTACGCTACGTTGTCATACATATGTATGTATGTTACTGGCGTTATATGTATGTACGAATAGAAGTACTTATATATTAATAATAAAACTTAGAACGGGAACAGGGAACGAAATGTTACAAATTACGATCGGGGCGTAATTTTCAAGTTCCTCATTTCGAAACAAATTTTACGTCAAAGTCCACATTAAGGACTATTCTTTTGGAGGGATTCGTCGAGTAGAGTTGTTTTGAGTTCTGTTGCAGGCTGTTCTGGAATCATGGAAAAAGAGCACCACGAGTGAGTGAGTTGGTCACCTTTTTAATGAAAAAACGTGCGCAGAAACCAAGGGGATAATTGGATCGACCTTTGATGACTATTACTTCGTTAATTTAAGCGTGGCCGAACATCCGTTTTTGATAAGAAGCAGCCAAGTTGTCTCACTAAAGTGACTACGAACGGTATGATAAATAAGGTTCACGATTTCGTATTTACGGATCGCTGAGTAAAGATTAGAGGAATTGCTTATATAGTAAACATATCAATTCTTCGAAAAAAAGGTGAGTATGAGAAAGCTACCGACGAGGGGGGTACCACATCTGCTGACGATTGATGAAAACCGAAACATAACTTCAAAGCAATGTTTGAATATGTTTAAGCAAAATACAAGTTTTAGGTGAAACATTGATGCATCGCTAAAAGAGGTGAAATTATTATTTTTTTGATGAGTCTATCTAGTCGCTGCAAAAGAGTAATAATTTCACTTGCCTTGGTCATCTCTATACATCACTACACGCCGGAAACTAAAGGCTAGTGGACAGAATGGGTTCCTAAACAAGGTTTGCGCGATTCTATCCGTTGGAATTATTATACGACGATTTTCTGGGATCCACAAAGCGCAATCTTCATTGATTACTCGGGGAAGGTAAGAGCATTGCAATGGACCAATCCGACGGAGGAAAAAATCTTCTATCACCATGATAACGGTCCGGCCTACTCATTGACAATTGAGACAATAGTAGTAGTATGAACTGGCGTTCCATCCACGATATTTGTCAAATTTGGACCTTTGTGAGTTCCTTTTTTCCAAACTTGAACGGTTTGAAGAAAAGCGGTTAATCGCAGATAAAGAGACCTTTGTCGAAATAAATCCGCTACTTTTTGTAGCAATTATCATAGCATATCTAACCTTAAGAGCTGATATTCGTTGCTGTAGAAGCAAAATATTCCTGGTATGCAAGTTAAAGGCAGTTATCTTATTGTATTTATGAAGTTGGGATGGCTTTAAATACAAGAACAATAGGCGACAGAATTTAAAAATTTTCCCCAGACGAAAACTAATAAAAATTGGTTGAGTTATTAAAATGAAGAAAAAGATCAAACACCCGTATCGTGGGATCTATTAATTAAAAACAAGGGAGTATAAAGAAAATTAAAGATCAGCCTCGATTTCGGAAAGTGAGTAGTAAGAACTTATTATTTGATCCAATAAACTTGCGATTATAAAATATCCAAATATTTAAGAATAATATAATTGTTAAATATATATTCTTTACTCCCTTTGACATTTACAAATTGTTTGTTTGAACTCCCTAAAAAAATTGCAAAATTTTATTTAGATCCAGCTTAATTAATTTTTGATATTTTTTTACATATTCGTACCTAATCCCTGAAAAGGTAGGCTGTTATTCTTTAGAGTCTCATTACAATATATTCCTACTGACGAAGAGTTATTTTGCCGTAAACAATGTATTTTACATGTTATTTTTTAAATCGTGGGCTTTACTTTGAATAAATATGGAAACGGAAAACTTTTTTAATCCATGACATTGCGTGATATTTGACCTACTTCAAAAAAAAAAACGCCTCGAGTAAAAATGTAGATTGTATTTCCCTTAGAAAACTGAAACAAGGGGAAATTAATCTTGCAACGATTTCGATGGAAAATTTGTAGAAGCAGTTAACACGATACATATAAACATTGAAAAGCCGCATGACTATAGAAAATTTGAATCGCGAATCCAGTATATGATGCCCGAGAGATTTATCGCTAATGCATCGATATTTCCCAAAAATCTTTAGTAAGGCCAATTATCCGCCAAAATAATTTAGACAGACGTGCGAAATACTAACAGCGTCTATAGAAATCAGTTGAGTCTTCAGGTTGGGCAAACTTGTAAAGTCCATAGCAATTTGCATCCATGTAATTTATATCGGGAAGCTTTTTCACTGAATTATCATAAAAAAAAATATTTTCCATTAATTTACTGTATTTTCTTTTTTTTTGCAATGCGTAAATATTGTTGTTTTCTCTTTGTAGAGCGTCTAATAGTCTAAAATACATAAACTGCACTCTATAATTGTTTTCACCAATTAAGTTCTACTGAATTGTAAAAATTGCTGATAGGTGCGAGTTTTACTATTAACAGATATGTAAAGAGTGTGCTTTTTGGACGTTGGACGAATAATTTTTCACGTCCATGATCTTTTAATGATCTAGTTGGAATTAACTATTTCTTGAAAGAATGATGACTTAGGTTGGAGAATTATTCCAATTTTCCTATTTCCAAGAGTTCGAAGTAATATACACAGTAAATTAATATATCACACCACTTTGTTTGCGATTCAAAAAATACGACAAATTTTTTCTAGATAAATCACTGTAGACTTGCCCAAAATCGATGTGCATTTCATTACTTCATGGTGCAATTTCCAAGATCCTAATAACACATTCATATACGTCTCATACAGCAACCTGCAAAATAATCTCCGCACAATTTTTTAGAAAATCGAAAACTGTCAGGTATAATCGGCTAAATAACCGGTTTTATTTAAACGTGGTACGGTTGCCCTTCGGTAACGTTCTATCCGTTGAATATTTCCTTCATTAGCGAGATAAAAGAGTGGTGTATACACAATAGTTTCGCCAGATTGGCTATAAATTTAGCGGTCGCTGCAAAACAGGCACGTTTGTTATTGCTAATTCCGAATTGCCCGTCGGTGTTGCACAACCTATCAAGCGAGTTTTGAACGAATTCGAGCATTTTTAGATTAACAGTGATTACAAGGCAGATAAGCCGGATAGTAGGCAGTGTGTCGGATAATCAAGAGGGTGATTGGCGCGCATTCATTCTAACATAATTCGATTATGCACGTCCATTTCGAGGAACAGACGGGGCGAGTCTAAATTTAAAACTAATTATTTTATTCAATCGACGAGAAGTACGAGCTTTCGTGGAAAAACTACGAAACGTTAATTCGTAACCAACGAACCAAGCGGGACCTTCGTTAAAAGCATTTTTTTTTCGTTTAGTTTCTTTGATTAGTTCGATTCAGAAATAAGCTAACCGTAATGAAATATCGAAGTGAGTTGTAATAGAAAGAATATCTTGCAATAATGTGGACTATGACAGAGGTTCTAAGCAGGCGACTGTGAGCTACCATAACCAGAGGTTCCACATATTTAATCTCATCTCTGGCCAAGTTGCCTTGACATCTAAGTCCCCTGGTCTCTCGAAGAAGGCTCGTAACGGACGAAGGGCGAAGCGTCATGTTTATTTCTCACTTTGATACGGCAAATAAGAGAATAGTACGAAATACTTTGACATTTAAACTGAAATTTACGAAAAATAGTATTTGTAATAACCAGACAATTTCTGTTAATGTTGTCAATTTGGTTAATGTTTTCTTTATTATTTTAAATGAAACACTCTATATATTATTGCTAACCTTAAAACGATCGTGGGCCTCAACTCAAGTAATAAAACGAAAGAAGAAGAAATGGGCAGTCGCCTTCCTGGGTAAGGAAAAACTTAAGTATTGTTGATGAAAGGTTGCCTACTTCATTATTCACAAACGCTAAACCTTAACAAAAGAATATTACTATAAGAATGGGCATCTGTAACCGTAAACCTCTTAATTCCAAAGAAAATAATGCTTTTAAAATTCGAGAATCTCGCTACGTTTTCTGTATTAATAAACTGTCTAAAATAAATTATTGAAAAGCTTAAACGATACACGACGAATTATTACAATATTGACGATGTTAAGGAACTTGCATAATTTTATTGCACACTTGATACTTGATGTTTTGCAACAAATTTCTACAATCCTATGCAATTGACATTTCTAACTGCTTCGCTTTAATTTGGATAGAAATTATCCCTACGCTAACTTCTAATTGTAAGCTTGATACTGGCGCACCTAAAAACTTCCTTCAAGCTAAGTTTCCTAACATTTTGTGGATACACGTTACCTCCTTAAACACAATCAATTGCGCTCCACTGACTTTGTCCCAATCTTAGTCAATTGTAGCAAATGAATAAAACAACTTTCAAACTCTGCCCGTATTATTGTTTATACTAGACAAGAAGTGACGGTTCCATCGCGGATGAAACTTGGTTATTAATGAAGCTATTTCATACCGCCTTTTGTTTGTGCACTTAATGGAATTAATAAATCATTGTTATGAGCACTTTTCGGTGCAATAGCGTTCAACTCGTAAACCTCAGGCCAGTAATGCATTCTTCAAATTGCTGGATAATGAACGAAATATTTTAAACAAGGAAAGGAATTCACGCCTAGAGTTATAAATTAATAAATTACAAACATCCACATATTTCACGGGTGTATCTCTCTACTGGTTATTCAAAAATAAGAATTTGAACGAAATTGCTTCTGAAAACTAAAGTAAAGACGCTAACATACACACACATGCATACCTAGCTTAAAATGAATAACTCAATTTTAGCTGAAACTAAATGTGTTTCGGGTTTTGGAGGGCGTCATGTCGTTAGTTTGTATTTTAACCAAACGACATGACATGGCTCAAGCCCGGAACACGTTTAGTTTTAACTGACTTAATTTTAGCTGTAATAAACACCGCGTAAAACATTAAAAAATGCAATTACGCTGGAAACCAGCGGCTCACAAGAATTTAAACAACAAAGTATAGCAATCCATAGGAAAATGTTACGTTAATAAAGAAACCTAGACGACATTTTTTTGCATTTTTTAGTTTTTTGATTATTTTTTTTTTCTAATTCTGAGCAAAAGTAGATTCTAAAATAATTTTATGACGTACGAAGTGCTGTAGACCAAATCACATGAAAGGCTCTTACAACAAGTAAAAGATGAATGTGTCTTAATCCACGTTGACTGAATAGCAAGAGTAGTTGCCATAGAGTTGAGCCCCCTTCAGGATTTGCCGTGTATGTTGCACTAATGTACTTGATATTTCGCTGAGCATATTGTTAGCTCCCTCATAAGTTCTCTAAAGACAGCAGTTTACAGAAGAGACTTTATCAGTGTGGAGATCAGGAGTGGCACATTGGTAAATTAAAGAAAAAGTGATCCATCATAGAGCATCATATTATAAATAATTGTTCATGCACGAGGAATAAACGTAGTTGTGAATACGATTCAGTATTGACGGATATACGTAGTTAACGGGACGGAGAAATTTTTCACCGAAACGGGAACATTTTCCGCCGAGACGAAGCATATGTAACACTGACATTTTTTGTTTTTATTCAACTCCTCTTACAACGCGACGGTGTTGAAGCAACATCGTAAAATGTTAACTCTGTCGATACTAATTGCTTGTGCAAATAGGCAGGAGCACAAAATCACAAACAAGCAGACGGTGTTAGTGTATTTTTATCTATGTATTGTAAAAGCTAATTGCTACTTAAATTTACTAACGATTAAAAAGAGATCCAAAGAATATGTATGTTCAAAGAACAAAACTTTGGACCATTCCTTATAATTATAATCATAAATTAAGCAGATGCCTTCAACTTTAAAAGCACTGCATAGACATTCCTTAATCAACATTAAATAAGAAGAATGTTTAAAAATATTTTCCTTCGCAAATTTCATCGTCGCCCTAAAATATGAAAAGTAACGTTATATTGCCACATTCTAATGATGAGAATAAGATTGCCCGACAAATCTAATTTTAGACGCACATAATTTAAGTCTGAGTGGTCCTCTCCTCTTCATAGCGAATTCCTTCTTACCTAATGTAATTCTATCCTTCCCTCCTCTTTTGTCCTTTACGAATTCTTTAAGGGCGTTGGCTTTATATTGAAAAACCTCTTGACCCTTCGTCAGCGGCGACTAATTTTATTGTTATGAGGGAAGTAGATTTGACATTTTCGCGCAACTTAATGGAACCTGAAGTATATATAAACTCTACCACCTAAAGAGATTTTTAGATTAGTTGGTATTGATTTTCACAGCAGAGGACAAGGCTATTGCTATGTAATTTAAGTGGAAACGAGCATAAAGGGAGACTGGAACCTGCACAATTTTGTTATTTATACGTAAAATGTTGACATTCTTAAATTTAAAATATTACCATATACAGGAGTATAGCAATCCTCGTAATTTTATGATTTTAGTTAGTTTAATCTTAAAACGACTTCTACGCCTAAAATATTAAGACTACGCTGAAGTAATATTTTGTTTAAGTTCCCTTAATCTGTATTTTATACTAAATACCGTGGTACAAGATACTGAATTATGTTGTTTAGTGAGACAACTCCTTAGTATAAGGGAAGCGGTCGCTTTACAACGAACATAGATTATCTGATAATTTCATGTATATATATGCACAATAACAGCAGGTACTGCGCTTTCTGAGCGTAAAATGAACTTTAGGTTAAAGATTTTCAATGCTAGGAATATTTTATGCTAAGTACAATGAATTGGATTTGCGCCGACGCTCAAGTTGGATTTGATTATTTCCTTAATCGACGCTGAGTTTTCCCTTTGGGTTCAAGGTATTTAACGAAAGTGGAAGTGATGAAAGTATGTAAATTGGAGTAAAGTAGGTACGGCTGTAACCTTATATGCCCGAGGACAAATTGTCGTAATGGCATTTCCCCAAACGTTTCTCTTATAGAACTAAATCAATTTCTTTACTAGGTTGTCGTATCCACTATAACGAGTTACATATGTAAGATTTATTATTGATGTATTGAATATGAAGATACAAAATAAAGACTAAACTATAAAACAGAAGGAAAAGACGCAAGTCCTTTAGTCTTCTATCATTGGTCTTGCACTTACTTTACGTCTTTTACTATGTTGTCTTACATCTTTGGTCTTGCATCTTACGTCTTACACATCATTTCCGCCATTACTCTATTCTCTCTTTCTCTTGCTATATTGCTCAATCCCGCATATACGAATGGGAGAGTCTGCATCTTTCTATAAAGGGATTGAAGGTAGTGAGAGGTTTTTATTGCATTTTCGCGAAAACAGTTCAAGTAGCCTCAATACAAAAACCACAATTTAAAAATTTCTAAAGGAGAACCGTAAATGGTAACTATTATGAGGTACGGTGTTATTCTGGAGAAGCAGAGCCAGCGTGCAATAAGTAGCAACATTTAATGATTTTATTTTACCTTATTGCTTTATATTTTTAACGTGGTACCGAGATATTTAGAAAAATATTAAAATTACGCAAATTTTTAGAGAAGTCTGCACCCTAAAATTAGACGATTCGACCGCTAAATAAAAAAAATTCGTCGTTTCCATATCAAGGTAGCCTTTAAATCCCTAGCGGTTTATCGAAATCAAAATGTTGAGGTTGTCGGTGTTCTTTTATTATGCCAAGCAGAATGGGAAACAACCTTTATAAACATTTGCGCAAATATATTCAGGTGAAATGAAGGAATTTGGAGCATTGACTACAGATAAATAAGTAGATGGCCTTTTAACACAGCTCATTACGCATTACGAAATCTTAGAAGGTAACAAGAAAGAACAAAATGATAAATATCTCGAGGTTTGCGTTTCATTTAAAATAAAAAAGATGCGAAAATATTGATGCATCTGTGAAGTCAACAGCAGGAATAGGTACCCAAGTGAATTTAGAAATGGATCTCTTGAAAAAGTAGGATTTGTGATTTACCTATATCCAAGCTTCATAGTTCAAGTCTAATTTTCATTTTTGCAATTGTACCGAATGAAATGATGTTAGCGAAACGTAATTAAACTTACTATAATTAAGTAACCCAACGATCCATTAGATAATAGCTACAAAAATTTCTGGATTGCATTTGCCAATTGTGAATTTCAAAGCAAGCGCCATCTGCATCATAAGAAATGTTGCGCACAGATCAAAGTCTTGATTGCAGAATATTTAGCTGTTATATTAATTTATAATTTATATCATTACCTCAAACGAATTAAAGCATTTATAAGTGACCAAATGCTCTGATATAATTTAGGAGGTAAACAAGAGCATGAGATAAGGAATAATTAATTAAATATTCGACTGTATTTCGTCTATTACCATCAGAAAGAAATTAAATTAGGAATTGGTTCTCCGTCTAATAAAACCATCGTCCCAAAACAGAATTAATTAAACTAAGTGAATTAATATCGACTTTTACATAAACCGTTCTCCCGAAGGAGGAAGTAAAAGAAGTCAGGCCATCAATAACAACACGATCGCGAACGCAAACACGACTCAATGTAAACAGATTTCTCGGTCTCTGCAGGAAAAGTCTAGGAAAAAAACACAGTAGAGAACGTGATGATTTCGAGAAAAAGAGCAATTACGCTTTTCGAACGGTTCTCCTTCACTCATCGTACTTCTTCGTACATAGCCTCTGCGACAGGAATATTTGACCTTTTTTTCTCCATCTTCATCTTTTTCTCACTTTCCGAAAGCCTATATTTAAATTGTCACAGCCGCCGCCTTTTCTTCCGCGTCCGAATACCCGGGCACCCTTCCACTGCTCCCGTCTTCATTCCATAAAAGCATTCAATAAATCCGAAATCATTCGAAAGTCATTCATTTCTTTCAACGCGAGTTGGTGATCTCTTCTTTATTACATCAGCGCTCTCCGTTTATATTTCTCACTTACTCTCTCGCCGTCTCTAGCTAGTGTCAGGCAAGGGGTGCTGTAAATACAGGTATGCCGAAACAGGGTCGTGCTCGAGACGATGAAATATTAAACGAGAAAAAATTATTAGGAGCAGGTTTGGTTTCATCCACAGATTCCTTTTGTTTCGGCGGTATAAATATAAAACAAAATAATTTTTCTTGGATTTGCTATAAAGATAGTCCTCTTCCTTAATAATGTGTAAATATATTTTGTCATCCTTATCTGATTTCAAAATCCAGGAAATGCTTCAATCTTTTTTAATCGTATTAATTGTTGCCTGTGTTTTTTATTAGATACTTCTATTACTAAAAGACTAGCGCGCATAAGGACGGCAGATTTATAGATACGGTCCTGCTGAATAGTAGAGGATTCTAAGATATATAGGTCCCTTGCTACTCCTTTATCGCTTCTTTCGTATTTTGTTCACGTGCCTGCGTATCTTATATCGATTGCTCTGTTTTAATTTCGACCACCGCGAACATATAAATGAATTCATTATCTCACGATATGTATGTAGCGTGGGTGGCACGTGCATGTATAGCCATCACGTGGTGAGATAAATCATGATTTTGACTGATGACGCTTGGTTCCGGTGACACAGTTTCAAAACTTTAATTATACAGAGGTATGGGCTTGTGAAAGGTTGATATATGAGTCTCTCACGATAGGTATGCAGAAAATAAATGTCTTTTTGGACCGTGTTTATTATATTCGGAATGAATCTCGAAAATTGCTTTTTAAATATCCTCATCGAGAGAAGTTATTTCTTTCGAGGTATGTGGTAATTTCCTGTATTGGGCAATCGGCTAAACGTGCTTCTAATTATAATGTAGAGCAAACAATACTTGAAGTGAAAAGTGTCAGTAATTTAACTCCAAATCATACGGGCCTAATATATTCTAAGAACCGATAAACTTCATTGTTATTTAATCTGGCACGGTTGACCTTGACATTTTTCTCTGTTTTGAAATTATTTCGGGAAATACATTGAACTTAAACTTGAAGTACTCTTATGTGGCTTCACTTTTTGAGGAAATCGTTGAAAATATTATGCAGTCTTTGCACTCCTCAATACTCAGTTGAGAATATTTTTGCTCTTTAAATTATGTAATCATTACTTAAACGCCTAAGTGTATATATGTTCCTCTTCTTTGATGTATGGAAAACTCACTCCAAATGCTGATTTCAGAATTTGCGTATTGGATCAGGAGACCTTTTTCCAAGTATCGGAGCAAGCGGTGTTCTTTTGATCAACTTTTGGAGCGAGTATTGTGTTGGCAAACTTCAGAATTTCGTAGCGGGAGATACAACTCTAAATATTTCTAATATACCCAAAGAGACAATAGCAGCAGGTACAATGTCAGGATGCCTTTGTGGAGAAATGTTCTTATGACATGTGCTGATTATTATGCTGAAATCATTAACTTAGAAGCAGTTTCCTTCATCAAGATGTCCTTAAATACTCTCGAAAAAAATATACTTTTCTACATATTTACAAACATTTTAAAACCATGCACTGAGAGCAAAAGTGAGTTGAGGCAATCAAAAGGTGGTTAGCTCAACCGAGCATGTTAAACATATCCAACACTCCGTATAGTTTAAAACAATATTACACTATCGCTTGAACCATTTGAATTGGATCAATTTTAAAATGAATGTTTACTAGAATGTTGGTGGATTGTGCAAATCTGAATGTGCTTTAAATAAAGAAAGATGTCTTTATGGAGCTTTACCTGCATGCGTTCTGTTAACTTGCTAACGTAACATTTTTCATTAAATGTTTTCTTAATGATTATTGATATTTTACTGTAGTTTAGAGATATTCTCTCTTCTCATTAGTGACTACGTTATTAAAAGGTATCACATCCTTTAACGTATTTCCTTTACAGCCTCAACAGTAATTGAGATGTCATCAGCGATCATAAAAGCTTTCCTATCAATAATGTACTCAGGTAAATCGTCTATGAAATGCACAAATAAAATAGGCAATAGTCTTAGCGCGTTCCAATATCAACTGAATGGTTGTCAAAGATGCTGCTTAGTAAAAATTTATGTTCAGGTATACAGACTCCAGTTTAACACGAGTGGTGAAACATAGCAAATTATCGTTATGCCATTCTCATATATATATATATATATATAATCTTACGTTTTACATAACGTTTCGTTATGTGCTGATATTATATACGAAGTGAAATTATCCAGTAACGTAAAATGTATTTTGTAAGCATTCCCTAAATAAGTACGAGAAACTCGAGGGCTGCAGATTTCGGTGTAAATAAATACATTAGTGATACTCACCATGAAGAGCTTTTAAATAAGCTTTGCCGGCGTTGATCATCTGTCTCGCTCCCGGATTAAATTTGTCCAGTATATTCTGCAACAAGAGCAATTCGTTAGCGCGTGTGTTTAATTCGGATGGGTTTAGTTTTGTTGGAACTATTTAAGCGAAATTAAATTGTTAATGGATTATAATTCGTGTCTAATTTCTTGTGTTTATTGTATTTACATTGTAATGCTATGACATATTGAATTAATGCTAGCCTCTGATAAACTCAATGCTTTACATCCTCACTAAATTCAGTTATTGCACTATACGCTCTATAGCATCATCTATATATATCTATATCATACGAGAGATACCTTTCAAGCTTTGACAAAAATAACAAAAGATTGATATAATTTGTGCTATTGTTTTACAAGTATTGGCCATTACGATTTATACAGTTTTGCAAGCATTTGAATCAATCTTAGAATTTTTTCTACTGTTGAGGTAGTATCTCTAAAATGTGATTTTTCGACACTTCAACAGCTCTTGAGACGATAAAAATCGCCATCCAAGTCAATAAGCCGCAAATCAAGCGAATACGACTAACCAGACATTAATTAAATCTTTCTCTGCTTCAAAGGAGCAATGTTTTAACATGTCATTGTTAAATATGATGTGGCATTGTTGGAGAAGCTAGGAATCTCTTCCTTAGAAATGCTTTGTTAAGGAGCAATTTTTGTTGAATTCGTTTCATCTTGAAAGACCTTTGAAACAGTTGACTGTTGCTTAGTTTTCTTGCTTCTTTATCTGTTATGATGTTGTACACTGGTTCAAGCCTAACGATACCTTTATCTCACGATAAGCCATATGCCGATTCTCTTCATGTTTGCGAAATTATGCAAAGCAGCCTTTTTCTGACGGTGCTTCATTACCAAAAGTTAAACGACGTGATTTGAGAGATTATTGTTGTATTAGACCTTTACTAAAATCAACAAAAATTAACTAACGGAAACCTTGCTTGCTCTTTTTAAAGCTGATTGTTAGCAAACTACTTAACTGATTTCTATGTCGGTGCTACTTTAACAATAACAAATATAAAATTTAACGAAAGTACCAGTGTTAAATCTCAATACCGCCAACTAGTGGTCGTTTATAAAAGCTTAAGACGCTGTCGCCGTATACTACTCAACACGTTGAAATCCACACCACCGTAAATATATTAAATTTGTTTCATTTTCTTTGCTTTTATATCCCGTGCAATACAGGCGAAACTATTAAATAGAATGTGCGAGGTTATCATCAATATAATTTGCAACACATCGCTATAGTGCTAGTTAATAAAATGCTTTCACCCGAAATTAAATAATATGTACACGACGAGGATTCCAATATTTTAAATTAGAGGGTATAATTGGAAGCTGCGAGTACCAGTCCTAATCGTATGTAATTTCGAGGTGCACTGAAAGCGTGAAATATTTATAATTAAACTAGGAATTTTGACGTTATGAAATATGGCACGGGGTAAATAGAATTGTAGCAGAGGCACATATTTTTCCGGGAGGCATTAATCAAACTCGTGAATAACATATTTCGCCGTAACAACTTAAACCTATGGATACGAATGTAAGAATTGAACATAGAGAAAATAATTTATTGTTTCTAGACAAGAAATAAGGAGTAATGTTGCATTAGGAAAAACGGGAAAATTTACGTTGTTTCCATCTGACGAGCAAACCCTACTAAATTTATAATTCAAACCACCGGGAAAGTTTCCTGAATTTCTTATTCGTTGATTTATTTATTTGCGAAGTTTACGGTGGGTGCTTACAAATGTAGCGCACCTTGTTTTAAGCCTAATGCTGGGCACCGCCAAGAGTTCTCTTTAAAAATTATTGTAACGAAAAGGCTTTAACAACAATCACAAAAATAAATGTAAAAGCTGAAACAATTTGGTTAGAGCACCGTAAACGACAAAGCAGCCAAACAAGAGACATTGTCTTATAGGCTATACACAAATGACTTTTTACGGCTCATGGCTACAAAGGTATTTTATTTTAAAGAATTTGAGTTCCTAGATTGAAACTACAACCTAATTGCGTGGTACGGCTCTCATTGTATGGAGGTTCTCTGGGCTGCTGCATGTTGCGTCGCTGCTGCGCGAGCAGCAACCCAAATTCTTTAAAAGGAAACAACGACTGTACTTCATCATTTATATACTTAGAACGGCCGTCCCGGACTAATTATTGAATTATTATATAATAACAACGCCACAGAATATTCAATTATGCTAAAAAGAATCGTAGTAATACTTTAAGAATAACATTCAGCATTTTAGCAAGACTTTTATTGAAGCTTCAGAGCAAGGATTCTTATCATCCTTTCTTGAGCAAAGAAGGCATACGAATGGTTCTTTGTAAGCATCGCATCCTTCTTGTGTTTAGCGACTTCATGCTCTACATTGAGTCCACACTTCCGTTTTGTCTGCCTCCAAAATAAAGACTTGCGCACTCAGCATCAGCATCGCCACTAAAATCTAAACTAAGGGAATTGTTCAACTGAATTTCATCAAATACTTCACTTGACTATCTTAGTTCAGTTCAGTTGACTTTCTTAGCCTTGTCCAAACTCTCCTCCAGTTGCTTGAGATAGGGGCTAAAAGTTATCAATACAGCTTTGCCGATTTTGTCCTGGTTCTCGAACAGTTGAGGACTATGGTTCTCCGCTAGTTTAAGACTGTGATTCTCCGCTAGTCGAAAGATGTTCCGTTTGCGCCGTTTGTAGCGTAAGTAACTACAGTAGCATCGCTCCCTGCTCCAATGCGGATGGCGAAATCGGCGTCAGAAAACATGCCCCGGTAGCAAATGTTGCGACCACCCCTTTGATTTGTTCTCGTCGAGGTTGAGAAAGTAATTGTTTTTGGTAGGCTTAACCGAAAGGACTTGTAACTTGATGATCTATCGCTACACATCTAGGAGTATTTCGTAGCCAAAAACTCTTCATAACAATGCAATGACATTAATTATTACAATTAAGGCTTCTCTGTTGTCTCCTTTTCCAACATATCCTAAACTAGATATTCACCTGTTTTTGTTTTATTGATTGAATTTGCACTTTCATTTATCACCTCTCGCGGATCCCTTGTTTTAGATTTAGTACGTGGTCTCCTTTTGCCTGGAGATGGAACATGGGCCCTTGCAATTTCTTTGATAGCTTCAGGAGTCTATCAAGTCACACCAAGCGCTTTGTTTATTTTCTACATCGATACACACTTGGTAAATATAATTGTGAGTGTATTAGAATATCTTCCTCGTAAGCAACACTTAAAGTTAGTAAAAGGTCTTTTGAAACGGAAGTACTTCCCTGATATTCTCTGTAATAATCTTACAAATGTTAACCTGTTAGATGCACTGTATTTATTCGAAATATGTAGCTTACCGGAGACTTTCTATTCGTACTCGCTGTATTGTAAAAAACAGATTTCTTTCTTGCGAATTACAAAAACAAACAAAAGAAATTGAGAAAAATAGTAATAAACCAAATAAACAAAAACGATCCTAACCCATATTTGACAACTGAACTTAAAGTGTTAAGAGGGCACTATTTGAATATTGCAATAGCGGCGTACGCTGTCTATCATTATAATAAAATCAAACCTTGTAGATCCTTGTCTAGGAGGCAAGGCAAATCTCAACAATAGTTGAGAAAGGTAGCCAAATTAATAGATTACCTTTAGCCATACGATAAAACAACAACGCGGGTAAACACTGAAAATAGACAAACTGCATTCATGCATTATGATTTGCTAATAACATCTTTCAAGAGCGAATTCGATTCACTTTACTGCCTCTGAACTGAAAACGTTTTGCTTGTTAAACAACTTGAGAAGTAGACTTCCTTGAGAGAAATCCATTAATTTTTATACCTCTTCTAAAGCAAATATGACGGTAAGCAACCCCGAAAATGTCGAAATCATCGAAACTATTAAAGAAGTTTGTTGAATTCTTCGTATCTTATATGCAAAAATAAAAGAGGAGATACTGTTGTTTATTCTGAAATGAAATCGCAAAGTTGACATAACGAAAAGAACATAAAGACTAACATTTGTACATTTGCATAGATGAATATTTTAATGCGTCTAAGAAGTGACAATTACAACAATAAACTTTAGTTTACAGATTACCGTTACGATTACCTCATTTCATTGTATTCGTTTTAGCCCTATTCAACTTCCATTGTCGGTTTTTTGACATTTACACGCGGAGAATAGAGCGTTTCCGGTTTATTGTGATCGCAAGTAAATCGAATTGGCTGTAAGTATAAAGCAAGAATGGAGTGAAGGCGAGTAATTCACCCAATCCATTGGGATCATCATTGCTAGGAGTGACAATTATCTTGTAAGGCCAGAAACTAGACGAAGGAAGCTTGGGAAAAATTGAAAACGAATAAAAAACAGAAAAAAAAATCCCAAGACATTTACATTGAAGAAATTGTACTGTCGTAGCTGGAAAAGATAACATAAAACTTTTATAACACGTTGTACAGACTTGCTAGGTACTATAGATCATGCAGAAGAGTATTAACTCGAGTTAGCCATGCCCGAACGACCAGGAGACGATGGTGATCTTATCTCACCGGTAAAAATATGTGCATTTCTAGAACTAAGCACGCACCGGTTTAATAGTTCTCGTATCATCTTTACTACTTCTCAAGGATATCTACGTTAAAATTACTACTACGCGCACTATGGACGCTTTACGTTTGAGGTTACATAAGCGAGAAGACGTGAGCATACTGGCGAAGTGAAAGTCGAATCTGTATAATATCGTTTGTGTTTATGACTATCTCTCTGGAATGAAAAATGCAGGATGGTAGATATGGTAGCAGATATGAGGCGGCTTAACGGAGTTACGTAATATTCTCTATGTTCTTCGTACGGAAAACTTGATTGGTCGTCATACTAGAAATGTCAAACGAATGAGGCCTAGCGATACCTGTTGCATGGTTTATAGCGAGATGATGATAGCAACTAATGTAAAATTGATACCCGTCTTATGCTAATTGACATTAAAGGTTAATAGACATTACAGATTTTAGGAATTACGTAATCATGTGTTTTTTTGTGTATTTTTGTAAGAAATATTGATTTCTCGAACAACTGTGAACTACATTATATCGTGTTTTTGTTTATATTTCCAGTGACATCACAATTCAAAAAAATTGAACTATTTTAAGGTTGGTAACCCAGTGTAAGTTCATGGTAATTTAAAAGTAGATATCATCTTCAAGGCCTTAGTATTTAAATGCGCCGCACTAGCAGCATAAGTCATCGTTCTTCTGCAAGGGAATTTGTGAACTTTGACTGTCGCATTAAACTGGTTGCTGCGTAAGTCCAAATGATTGAATTTGAACTTCATCGTAGGTACGTCTTAGAGATTTCTGAAAGAATACACTCGAATAAGCATTTACCAGAGTCAATCGTTTGCAATCTTAGCAAAAGGAAGTCATAAGGATATTTTGTTGGTGCAAAGATTCTCTTGAAGGTGACGCAGATGCAAGAGAGCCCGTTATCATAGTAATACATAAAAAAAATCAAGATGGTCAAGGAGGTCGTATTAATTGATCAACGTCTGCGAGCTAAGGAAATAGGGCAACAAACACAGTTTTCAAAAACAAGGCTCGAAATCCTGCACGGCGCTGTTCAGAAGGAACCACATCTCGAACGAGGCCGAAAATTAACCTTTAGTCAAGTTATGGTGGGGATGAAGCAATACTTTTATACGACGATTTTTTTCTCTTGAAGATAAACGACAGGGTGACATTGGGAAAGCGAACTCCGATGAATGCTTTTATTTACCCAGTTGCACATTAGAAAGCTATTGTGCACCAGTGCAGATTCAAGGAACTCCATCATCCATGCAATGTCCCAGCCTTGCTCCAGGCAAAATTTTTTATTTTCAAAATTAAAATAGGAGAAGAATTAAAATGGAAGAAACCTATGAAGCAGTTTTAAAGCATTTTGATGACAAATAACCATCGTGTTTTTACGGTGGTGTAGAAGCGTTAGCTAAGTTGAGGTAGCAGAGGATTATATTGGAAAATAATAAACAGATTTTCCTACAACATGCTCTTTTCTGTGATATGCTTAGAAGCATACGATACAATTTTGTCTACTCCAAGTGGTGACATTATCACCACTTGGCATGGTTTCAAGTATATCTTCCGTATTATAAGCGCAGATGTCATGATAAAATGAAAATTTGCTCATTAAGTAAATGAGTTCATATTATTCTAAGGCGCAATGCAGTAATGAGAAAATACGTAGAATGCGTACTTATATTTACCACGCTCTCAAGTTCCCGTAATCTCTATTTCTATACGCGGTGAATTATTTGGTAAAATAGGTAATTTCTGTGAAAGTGTTAAACAGAGATCAATAAGCTTTATTAAATGTATAAATAAGTAATGGTTTCCGAAATTACATTTTAGGCGAAGCGTGTTTTCTTAAAGAAAATCAATGCAACCACTACTATTACGACAACCTACAACGATTTAAATAAAAAAAAAAGAAAGGAACAAAGAAAATACGACATTCTTCTAAAATTCCCAAACGCATCGACGCCTTTGTATTCGTCCACATACGAGGCTGTTCTTTGAACGTTTAAGAGCATCATCTGTTTATCTTGCGAAACGGACCGCGTTTCAAAAGAAACATGCGCCGTCGTAAAAATAATAAAAAGAAATTGGATATATTGTCCGAATTGCTCGAGCAAATATATTAAAGAAAAAAAAAGAAGAGTACATAGCCTTTTTATTTTTATTCGGAGCCTTTTCCGATCGAATCCAAACTTCATTTTGTAAGCAATGACACTGCTGATTAGATAACGGAAAGTGTTTCCTTTCCTATCGCTTCTACCATACATTTAAAGGAAAATTATTTACTCTGAAAATATATTTTCGCCTAAGGAGAAATGTAGGGAAATGGTTTCGACCTACATATACGATTGACGTGAAATAAATTATGTTTCGTGAACTCAAGAATCCGTTGATGATATCGGATTTCTATTATCGAACGGACGACTTTTTCCATACAATTGCTGTTAAATATATTGTGCCTAACTTTCCAGTTATACACGCAGTTAACGTCTTAACTGTGATAGACTTCTGGTAACCCACAAGTGTTATTAGCAATCACTAATAAAGTGCATTATTATTGATATTCAGGTTGCATTGCGGCAACGCACATTGTATCAAACCATAAATCATTTGTTACAAGTTTTAGTGAACATACCGATACCACAAGTCAATACCACAACAAGTGCTAAAAGCAGAATTTTGAGCTATATACTCCATTTATCCTCGAACATTGTAATTTACATTATGCTATGCTGAAAACTATTTACAAAATAGTGTTTGTTTGTGCGCGAAATACACCTGAAAACTTTGTGGACTGCAATGTAACAAGTGCACAAGTTACAGTTTCCAACGTTGATGTTTATGCCACGTGTACGCCATATAAAATGCAAGCTGCTGCAACACTTCTATTATAAAAGTAAGCTCAACATCTTCAGTTTTACTATTTTTTATAAGAACAAAAAGACGTGACACGAGGGAAATGCACAGCGAGTCCCAAATGAGATTGTTAGTTGTATGCGCCAACTTATAGTAGCTCTAAGATAGAAAAAGGGGGAACGGTGATAACATGCATTTAAAAAAATAAATAAATAAAACGTGAAGCGGCCAGATTTATACATCTGCACAGGGTGCTACGATAATTTATACTATCAAATACAAAGATATCTGTAAATGTTAGAGTTTTAAGGAACTGGCCTGAAACATTGCCAACAATATTACAAGAATGTTTGTTGTGAGCTCATAAGATCCAAACCTCGAAACATATCGTCTGTTACTATTAAAAGAAAACCACCCCTTTACAAGTCTTCTACAAAAACATTAGTACATTAAACTAGTAATGTTCAACATTAAAAGCTGTTAAGAATCTTCGCTGACTATTTTATGAAAATGTACTATCTAAATATTTATGAATTAAAACTTTTGCGTTTCAATTTATTTGAATTGCATTTATCACATGGTTGCTATAAATTCTATATATACCATGCCATAAACCTGTATATTTCAGACGATGTATAGTAACTTAAGTAAAGAGAACAAGAACCGCATCGAATGAAATTCTACGCTTTTTACAGAGTAACAAACACCGCTGACTAGCATTCGACCCTAATGACTGATGCTGAGCGTAGGCCAGCAGGTGTGTCTGATGTAGAAATGTCTTCCATACAATGGAATATATTTAATGAATGGCTTAAAGATTATTTCGATAAATATTTCATAAAGGCCGCCATACGTTTATTCTTTGTCGTTGGATACGTTGGAGGTGATTTTTATTTCTTTATCGTGAAGGTATAGAAATGCATAAATGATGAATGCCATTGTACTACGCGTTGTATAATTTTACCTGTAAGAAAATAGGTTAAATTTATAAATGCTTAAAATAAATTGAAAACCTTTAATAAATAGGAACTACAATTTCAACATCGTTCACGATTGCTTATTGCATAGTTCGGTAATTTTAATAAGAATTAATGTTACTTTCACAATAAAAGTCAGCATTATGCTCACCTATTTCCGTTTAATTAGAAATTATTGCGATAGTAAATACCCGTTAGTTTCTCTTTCGGCCTGTAAATTGCGATATACATATGTGAACGGAACAAATGGTGGCCGTTATTGTCGGTATATACCTTTTGATTGCACACATTATAGATTCTCAGCGTAATTTGCATTTTTCAGATTGTTACAAACATGGACACAGACGCCGCACACTCATTATATCAATTATTAATGAATCCGTACACACGTCTCTACGTTGCTGCAATGGTGAAAGCAACAAAGATCCGCAAATACATGCTTCGCAACATATAAATATGTACACCTATTAGCGGACAATTATATTTATTATTTAAGAGTGAACAGATAAAGAAGTTAGCATCCCTCAACGACATACTATAAGAACTTAACGCAGTACGTTTCGGGGTGATCCAGATTTAGATTTTGGGCCACTAAAACAATTTGGAGTCATGGTACAAGTGTATTTCAAGTAATTTTTATGCTGTAATATTTTGTACGAGGGAAAAATTTAATTTCTCCCAATTAATTAATATAATATAGGATTCGTGAAATTTACGAATGTTTCTTGAACACTCCTCCGACAATTTAAGTACAAAAAAAATGAATTTATCGATAATAGAAATCCGAAACGAGATATAGAGATGTTAACCAATATGTTTATACCTTCCTTTCAAACACGCGCTGCCTGGATGACATATTCAAAGTTATAAATTTAATTAGCGTCTCCTTATTCCTGTATTTAAACGTGATAGCTTTGACGTAAAAGCGAAATTCACTTTTATCTTTAGAAGTACTGATTGTATCCTATTTCATGACCTTATTCACTGCCTACAACTGTACAACGTTGAATTTTTCTGACAAATCTAGGGTTATCTGACCAACGATAATTAACGTACGACATTACAGTAAGATGCGTCCAAAATTGTGCTGAAGATCCTTGTAAGAAATGATTGCGTAAAATGGGATATTTTAAGGTATGAGGAAATTGAGCAGAAGAGAAGCTAGTATTCCATTCCACCACTACCGTCGTTGGCTGGGCTTATAAAATTCTCCTAGTTCCAGTGTTATCTAACTAAAGGAGATAAAAAAAATCGAATCTCATTTTTTCTGTACATTTGCAAAGCGGAACAATAAATAACGCCTTAAAATTGACGACATATGTAATTAAAGTGATATCTACAATATGTGTGCTTCTTTGTATGTTCATAAAAAGTTATATGTTCAATTAACAAAAAGTTGTAAGTGTTGCATAGTAGACTGTAAACAACGAATAGAAAGGGAACTACTATCGCTATCAAAGAATATCTATGAAAAGCAAGTGATGAATCCAATGTAATTTGCGAATTTAGAAAATTACATTTACTAAAGCTGTCTAATTTCAATGCTGACCAAGTTATTCAAGGGTAGCTCTTATTGGCAAAATATCATACTTGAAAGTTTAAATGCCTGTCAAAAGAATGACTGTTTCATAACAAGAATAAGGTAAAGTATGAGAAACCAGAAGCTGAGGGCTGTAGCTGTAGATAACGAATATATTCTTTGACCTCAACGTGAAATATCCGAAAGATACATACTTTGCATTAAAACTTCCACATTTGTATACAACCTTTGTTGTTTTAAAATATTAATGTCTTTGCTAAAGACATTCTATATATAATGGGATCGATATACGGAATCGATCTGAAAGGCGAGCCTAACAGTGTGATTAGTAGTAGTTAGTCAAGTCGAATTGTCCTCTGTTATGTGATCTTCTTTCTCTCCAACTTTGTTTTGTATTTTGATCAGCAGTTCATCCATAAGTGAAGACTTATAACCGATTAAGGAAGGTGCTGCACCCACTGTTAGAGAGGTTTCCTCGGTGAATCACTCGTTGTGCATGAATTAAGATGTATTTGATGGCGGTTTCAAAATAAGTAATTTGGAAATAAGGAATAAAAATGTCATAGAAGATCTGGCATATACGAACTGCCATATGCTAAATGATTGACCACAGCGTTTGCTAAAACATGCAGCAGCTCCACTGCTTCGCTAAAGCATGCTAATTAAAATAAATAAATAAATAAATAAAAGGTGTATGAAATGAAGAAAAATCACCGTTTCAACTAATTCGAAGAACCCTGTATATTTAACGGGTTTCTAGCGGGGTCTTATAATGCTTACAAATTTTCAATACGATGCTTTATATGCGCATATTAAATTACGCATAACAAACTGACATACCGCAATCTAACACGATATTTTATAACAATTCCGTTCGTTTAAAAGTCTATCAAGTCAATTCTATTTCTCTATTCTATTCACGAATGTAGGCTGCGGCAAAATAAACCATCGCCTACAATTACTACAACCTATCGAGATCATTCTCAACCGTCTCCACTTATACCAAATGAATGCAAATATTAATCCAGGAATTAATACAGAAAACAAACTATTCGGTAACACCAAAAACGGACTGATACGCTGTTAAAAGGAAATAATTCGCCTTACCTAATCTAACCGTGTAATTTATGCATCTCCGCAAATTTTATTCATAAAAGTAAAAGTATGACACTCGAAGGTCAACCAGTCCGCGATAGAGTGTAGATTATACACGTGTGTGCCTTTAGCGCAGTGGTTTCTATGAATTATTATTGTATGTTATAGCAGACATTCCTATGCACACATACATAATTTAATATGTAGATTTGGATCATTTGAAAATTTATCTTTGATAAGAATTTAAATATCCTACAAAAACATTCTCGGCAGCAAGTTACGACCACGCCGTGTGTGAAATAAAAATACACGCATATGTACGTAGATTTGTTATTGAACTCGATATATAACTGATTTGAATCGAGACATTTAGTATTGATAAATACGTTACATCATAGAAATACTTAAGTATAAAGAATGTTAAAAAATGTTCGGAGGCATTCAGATGATCGGTATTATTATAACATACCATTCTATTGCATATTACCTTGAGTTGGTGGAATGTTAATATCGAATATGAAGGAATGAATAATTTAGGTTTCGTTAATTGTTCTATCAAACAACTACTTTAAAAAACTCTTTATACACAGATCAACTTTTATATTCTTTTTCATTACGATATCGGGCGACGGAGGGCGTTTGTTCCTATAAGAGCTGACATAGGAAAATCAAGCCGATAATGCTTAACCGATAATGATAAAGCCGATAGTGATGGCTATATACATTATGGTGGATATAAATAGTTACTTATTTCAATTGTTGTGGATTTCTTTAATATTCCAAACAAAATGCAAGGTACGAGGTCGGGACGATAATTGTGTAACCTTCATTCATTCAAGAGCATTGGAAAGAAAACGTTCTTTAATTCAAATCACGTGATGTCCTTAAATTTGCATACTTGAAGGACCTAAGAAATTAAGAAATTTCGAATAAAATGAAAGAGGAGATTCATCGTATCTCACTATAGAAACATGACTGGCGGAGGATAAATATGTAGAAATAATTAACAAAACTAACGATATTGTGATAACATATAAGATTCGATTGAAATTGTTAATGTCGTAAACATATCGAAGGCTTGTGTTCGCAATATTATGACCACTGAATTTGGTATAAGGTATTCGCCCGCAAAAGCGTGCTTAAATGCAAATATCGCAAGAAAATGCGGACAAATTCGATGGATTTCACAAGGCGATTTATAACAATTGATGCAACCTGGTTCACTTAGAAACAAAACATCAATGTAAACGATGGACAAAACCTAGCTGCTTGACTACAAAGAAAGCGATACGCATAAAATCAACGAGTAAGGTTATAGTTTCAGTTATCAGTTTTCTGTGATCAAAAAGAAGTTTTAGGTATTCATTATTTTCCACAAGGTAAAACGATAAATGGGGAATTTTTAAACAAGTTGCAGGATCACCCAAAGAGACCTAATTTAACACATAAGAAGATCATTTTCGACCGCGACATTAGATGTCCGCATATCAGTGTTGCTAAAAATTCATCGATTGAGAACCGATTTGCTTCCGCATTCAATCTATTTTCCAGATATCTCCCCTTCTGACTCTTATTGGGTCCCAAGTTAAAAAACAAAATGGTTGGACAGCTATTTTCCACAAATGACAAACTCAAAACCGCCACAAGGACTATTTTGGATGGAGGTCTTCGCGATAGGATAAAATCCACTGAACGTTTAGAAAACTACATATGTTGAAAAACAATAAAATATTCAACATATGGTTAAAAAAATAAATATTTGGTTACGTTATTGATTGATATTAATAAATGTTTTGATAACATATTACAGAGATACCCCAGGATCAGTTGAGATAATAATTGTCATGTTTTTTTTTTTTTAGTTGAACGAATATTTTAAATAGAAAATTCCATTTTTGTTATTATTGTTTCATGTTATTATTTCAAATAGACGGGTGTTCTTCGGAGTAAAAGCTTTTGTACTCGATCGAAAATGAATTTTAATTAATACCTTCCCATTTTATAATTAGGTGAATTTTACATGATGTAAATTTTACATTTCGCTAATGGTCGCTGCCGGTATATCAAATTATATAATAAATCGATCATGGTAACGAGTCATTTATATGCGAAACTTAATTGATTAATTACAGGTACAATGAAAATTTTCGCGTTGGTTGTTAGATCTAAATTTAATTCTGCCGGTTTCCTGTAGGCGAATAACGTGTGCCGTGTAGCCGTACAAAATTTGCGCTCGCGCGCACATCTTCATGTTAAGGGAATTTTATCAAATCACGCCCGTTAGGAAATGCCGTACATACACACGAAAACTTTAATTTACATAATAATAAAGCCGCTTATTGTGTAATCTACGTCTATCCGCACAAGCATGTATATTCATTGCACGTCATAAATCCTGTAATGTAAACCAGGTCTAGTAGGAATACTGCAATCGTTAATTTTTTAACGTAAACTGTTCGTAAAGTTACGACGAGAATCAAATTTGTATTTAATTAAAACTCTTGGAATAAAAAAAGAGATATAGAGAGAATGGAAGAGAGGTACGTCGGCGGTCAATGGCAACTGGTGGCTGGCGACGTAAATGGAAGGTCTAGGTCAAGGTTTAAATTTTCTCGTGTATTTCCGTAGCATATCGTGTTCATCTTACGAGGAAATCAAAAACTCATCTTTGATCTCTCATTTACGTTACCAATGGCGGCCGCTAGTATCAGTAAATACATGTTTGAATTATTTGAGGTAAGCAACCTTCTAGTGCAGGAAGCTAACAAGCATGTACTGCAACCTATCCTGAATCCTACTGATGAAGAAACTTAACAGTATTGAAGAAACTGTACTTGAACATGCTTCCCAACATTTGTTGATTCTGTAACCTGTAAGGTCATGCAAGAACGCCAGTTACTAGTGCTTTTAGAAGAAAACGTTTTTTTTTTGTTTGATTTTGGTATTATTCGCAGTTATATATTTGCATTTTTGGTAAGACAACTGAATGACGATTTCAGCGACGAGTTCGCATGTGTTAGCGTACGACCTATTTCAGCAATAAAGGTTTCAGTAACCTGTTTTTGTTGTTGTACAAAGTTGGCTAAGAAAAATTACTGTGCTACCAAGCTAATACAAAGAGCTTGTTGCTTACCAATGTAATCGTAACAATTATCAGATTACCAGATCTCAATTTTAAAAACCTGTTATTTATTACTATTGTATCTTGCATTCATCATTATTTTGTCGAACTTTTAATAGATTTCTTTATGCCTTTATGTTTATGTTCTTCATGCCAAAGAACTGGAATGATGATATCCAATACAAAATCTAAAATTGTTACAAATGTACATTAAATAAAGACAAGTGAAGTTCTCATCGTTATTACATACAATATAACATAAAATGCGCGCAACTATCTTTGAACTGTATATATGTATAAACGATTTATGTTTGCGGGTTAAACGAGAACAACCAAAGCTACCTACAGGAGATCGAACTGAAGGTGTTGAAATTCAGCTATTGTATCTTATGTAACCCCATATCGACTTTTAGGAAAATAGTTTAGTATTTACAGTAAAAAAAGAAGTGAGTAATTATAGACTACGAAAAACTGAAAATAGACATAAACAGAAAAGGAAAAACAAACAGTAATACTTAGATACATTGTGATCGATTCCAAGCAGGCTGAACAGAATGGCCGCGATTAGTTCCAAATCTAGTTACAATAAAGAATTTGACAAACCCCTAAAAACACGTAAATGTTTACAATGGTTACCTTTTCAGAGATGTGAATGACATTCTTAAGAAGATTCAACGTAACCATCATGTAATAAAGTCAGCAACCTTAATCCGGTCAGAAACCTGTGATAAGAAATTGTAAAGCTTCTCCTCCGCAACATACCCCAAAGTTTAGGGGTTAAGACATAATCATATGTTTCAGTTCGAGAAATCCATTGAAAGACCTTGATATGAAGGAAAGATCGGGAATTTATAAAATTGTGTGATCATGTGTGATCATTATCGTATTGATCATTTTTTTTTCAATGACTATTAATTTTTGTTTTGTTAATTATTGCAACTTGGCTTTTAGAGTTAGTTATGTATTTAATGTTTACTTTAATATGCTTATATATACGTGTGATTAGCTTCTGTTTGTTCTTAAACGGAAATAAACTCTTGAACAATAACTAAATGAATAAATAAATAAGCGAGTAGAGCGATAAACGCCAGATTCGATAGATACACTAGCTTTAATTATTAACTAGAATTAATTAAGAACGCGGGAATCAGACGCTTATGAAACTATTTACATAAAAAGGAACTCAACAAATTTTATCAAAATAATAGATCTCAATGCTGGTCAGGTCGTTTTGATTTATTAAGGTGAGGTGAATATGTACATGTTTTACGTTTCGTGTTACAGCGACAAAAGAAGGTAAATAAACAAATTTTTTCGGGAGTAGGGATAGAACAACCATATTAGAATTGAAACTTTTTCTCGCATCTTTCGGTCTCACTGTTGAAAACGAGGATTCACGCATCCTAGAAACAGCTGCTCTGGATTAATTAATTAAACTCATGAGGTGTAGAGCGCGCAGATACTTTAAAGTAGCTTACCGCTACTGGATTAAAAGTATTATTTATTCAAAGGTGTTGATACCATATAATGGACTAAGTAAGCGATACCTTAGAGTTAAATACGCACATTACCATAAATACATATACGCGCAAGTTAAATTCTTACAAGTGACTACCGCATATTTAAGCTTAAGAACAAATGAAATTACAAATGCTAAAAAAATCAATTTTCTTCTTTCAGGAAACTATCGATAGGGGCCGCATCGAAGAGGAATACTAATTTCTATAATGTATTTTCTTCTCTGGGAAGTGCTAATGTAATCTGTATTTTAAACTTTATCTTTTTTCCAAACAAAGCCGAATTATATATTCTAATAATTCCAAGTTATTTGTGTATCTTCAAAGAGAATTTATATTTCAGCTGAAAAACCGAAAATTTCACATACTCTAAATATCTACTGCCGAATTTAAATTCCCCTAACGCTGAGGCGTACGAGTATGAAGAAGTTTCCCACGTGACAAATGTGCTCTTTCAAAATAGAATTCAAATTTCTCAAATTGGTTGTTACAGAATAATATTAGAATTCCTCGCAATTTAGTATTCCAACACGGAGCATATGATTACCGGCTTCCGCACCTCGACAGCGGCGAAAATGTATTCAGCGAAAATCATCAGATATGTAGGTAGGTAAGGTGTAGGTTGACAGGAAGGTAGTAGGCAGGTCGCTCGGTTCGTAATTCACGATAATGCAGACGAAAGAAAGGAAGAACGAACTTCTGTATTATCACAGCGAAAGAGAAAATAAGAAGAGCTACGGCAAAGAAAATAAAACGCTCGCTTGATTTAACAAAAGCCTAACAAATGTTACACGGTCGTTCGCGAACAGGAGCCGAATAATTCTGGAAAAACCTCGCGCCAGCTTGATGCAAATGTAACGGTGCTACTATGGATGGTATAGTAAAAAGTCAGCTCTGCATACATAAGTTCCAATATATAGTTTCCTTCCCAGGTTGACAAAATGTGTACATGTATATATGTATGACTGCACCGATATGGATTTACGCAAATCCTTCAAAAAGGAAAGCAGAAAGGCGTTTTGCGTCTTAATAAAAATTTAAACGAAAACCATGAACAACGAGTTCACTGACAACAACCATTCTAAAAGCACAAATGTAGCAGTTGTAGTTATCGTAACTTGTTTTAAAATCTTTTATAGATATAAAGAAGTTTTATTTGTTAATGAAATGTTGCTTCTAAGTTAGAGTAAATTGTCACTCAACTCCAGAAAAATAAAGCATTTTAAATTGACTCTTGACGCAAAATCACAGATCCTCTAGCTTCACTACTCTCCGAGATTGCTGTACTAATTATCGAAGGAAACTCACCGTGTACATATAAAATACAAGGGAGTCTCAGTCTCCCACTCAGAAACTGATATTCTTTTGTCGGCTTCTCTACATAGCCTCCTTGTAAGTTTATACAAGTTTTTCAGCGATGCTCCCATGTTCAAATAGTAATTGGCATCTTGTTCTGCAAAAAACACGTTCATGATCGTTTGTGATCCTTCTTCCTCCAATGAAGATCTCTGTTCTTCGAGCGAAACTTTGGACCTAAGTGACAAAAAAAGTCCTGAAGGCCAAATCTGACGAATGGGAAGGACAGTGCATTAATTCGAAACCCATTTCGTAAATTTTTGCCAGTGCACCCACGAGATGCAAGGACACTGCAATAGAACCTTCTCTTTCATCAAATACGATTGCTTTTCCGGAATTTCTGCCTTCGCCTTGTCAACTAGTGATACATACTACGCCTTCGTTACTGTTTTTCGTTTTTCAAGATAGTTGCAACTCCAGGAGTAATCTCTGCGTTTTTCGGAAGAGATTCGTATTTTGCAAGCCACTGTTTAACCTCAAATCGACGGTCGTCAACATTTCGTGAATGTTTCCGATTTTATCGGTAGTGGTTGTGGTTTTTGGCAACCTTAAACGTTGATCACCAACTAAGCTGGTGAGATCACGTTTAAATACAACCAAAATGTCTTTGTGGCAAATGATGATGAGTGCAGTATCCCCGTAAATAACGTCAATTCAATAGTTTTTACTAGCGTCGATAGACGCAAGCGATTATTAAATAACAACTCAGTACTTAACATTGTGAAGTGAAATTTTCAAAAGTATTTTTCAACGGATATGCAAGTACTACTGTCTTCATACTTGTAAAGCTTCTCAAACAACCAAGTTTACTTTCCAAATTGAGTCTCGTTTAAGTTATTGTTTTAAAATTTGACAACTTTCAAATTGTGTTACTGTGTTCCCAGGTTTATAAGTTTTTAGAGAAAGGTTGTCTTTCATATTCAAATGTGTTATATAAAGTGCGGTAAATGCACAAAAAGATAATATTCTCAATTATATTAGTTGCATTTTCGAGCAGATCATAGCAATCGTAAATTGAAAATACTTTCTCTTAAACCAAATACTTGACAAAAAGGTTTATGTTATGCATTCTCCACATACCTAAAAACGCATTAACCGCAATGTCTTTTGTTAGCAGCACTTATACAATGCTAATTTGTGAAAGTATCCGGATTTCGTTCGAGAACAGCCACATGGGCAACATACTTTGACCTTAAACTTGTAAAAATACAAGTGACCGAATGAACGGTTCCAGTTATGAGCCCACAAAGAGAGATCTATAAGACAAAAATTCACTCATAAATAAACGATGAAACAAGTACCTATTACGCCTACATATAAAGAGTAAGGCTGGTGTGGGAGGTATACGGACACACGACACGGCTAGGGTCCGATGAAGGAAGTGGGTCACCAAGATCACGAACGAGGCAACGTAAGGAATGATATTCAAATATAAATATATTGGTCACTGGGGTATTCCGTATTTCACCGGAGAGAGATGAAATTTCTGATCGGACGAAAGGTCTCCGAATATTAATGAAAACCGTTTCCGGTGCGCCGGTTGTATTGTATATTGTGTTGGGGTAGCGATGCTCATTTTATATATGTATTAGCGCGGATGGATATTGATTTATATTTTTATGATTTTTTATACCAACGTAAGGCTGTGAGAATACCAACATAAAATTACTTTGAACGCTACTATATGTTCTAAGTGACTAAGAAACCTATCGTATGATTTCCCCTAAACATTTTCTTAGACCGTTCTTTTACCGAGATACTCGAAAGATAGTATATCTACTTATTCCAGATTATTCCGAAGAATTGGTTAAGTAGTAACCGAACAGTGATTGACTTTTAAATTCTACCTTAACCCTTTGAACTTCCATTTTCCTAAAATTTTTAAAATTTAAGCTTGAGAATTGCATTGAGTATTTAAAAAGAGCAATTTTATGGAGAAATAGGCATTTTATGTGATGAGTTTCGTTGAATATTTCTACTACGATTTTAGTAAAGGCATAATACAACAAGAATGCCTCGATTCATTTTGTTCAACTTCCAGTAATGAAGCGTAATCGGTAAAGAGAGTTTATTACTCGCTTGACGAGTTTCTTTATATTCGTGCTTCCGTTGAATTACGTGAAGGTCGGCCAAAATCTCTTATTGTTCTAAAAAGCGTCGATGCTCTGCGCAACATGATTTAAGAGGATCGGCATGTGACTTAGAGTGAGGTAGAAGCAACCTATTAAAGACTGTATTCGATTTTGCATGAACATCTAGGTGTAAACAAAACGTGTTCCTGATTTGAGTCCGCATAATTTGATTTAAGCGCAGAAAAGCTCGTGCCTATTGATATAACATATTCCGTAGGAGTATCATGTTTGCCGATTCTTCTTCCTGTCGCAGAAAATGCAAGCAATCTTCATGAAGCAAATACGATTATAGAGTGGTGAATTACAATATTATGGATTACAAGGATTGATGGCCAAGGTGCTATTCAAAGTCGGTTGAAAAATATGAAACATTTAGTGCTCCTGGACATCGACAATTCGTATGGGAAGAAAATTCTAGGTTATAAAAGTGGGAAACAGCTAGAATGTTTCTGTCATATGCATGTATCTTTAGCATAGCGATAAAAAGTGACTGGAAGACGTCTCAGTGAAAAAACGTACGACACATCCATTAACCCACGAATAAGTCTTTTTTTAATTTCATGAACAATGTGTTATCTCTAGGCTTAAACCTTTCTTTCGGATTCAATTATTACATCTAATATCATTCCATCTAACTTATGATCGTGCCGTATGGTTACTGAGAGAAAGACATTTTAAGTTTTCATGGGACTGTAACATAGAATATCTTATGTGTTTTATTGGGATAGGTAGAAATAATTTTCTGTATAATCTTTGTTATAATTTCATTAAAAGACATGTGTCCATATTTCCAAATGCGCTACCAGTGTTATACCAAGTAGGACTCTCACAACATTCTCTCTCATTGTTCGAACGTGGATACTGAAAATATGCTTATATTATACAAGGTATGATAACTATCACTGAAAGATGGTCCACAACGTCATGTTGCTAAAAGAGACACAGAATAATTCATTTTCTATTGAAGCCTGTTATCCGGCATCATTGCTTCTACATAATATTCTTTATCGCTCATCGTCCAGCTCGTCATCCTTCTTGCTTCAGACATTCATCCATATAACGTCTTCTCCATTCAAATATTTCTTAAGTTATAGTTCAAAAAGGTGAGTCCTTTTAAGTTACTATTGTCATAGTCGAAAAAAACAAAGAAAAATATGTGTAGTCGGTTTTATAAAAATACATAAAAAGAAGATATTCGGATTTTAAAACGTGTTCAGCATATTTTCGCAATTGAAGGATTGCACAGAATGAATACATAAGAACTTGAGCTACTCGTTCATTCCGTTTTAAACGACCTCAATTTCTTTCAAAACTTAAGCATGATTCAGGAATATAATCGAATGCTTTTTTAAACTTTACTAATTTAGATATCATTAAAACTTTTTCGTTTAAAGTTACGCCTCTGTTCTCTTTGACAATGACCTTCTGCGTTCTCACCTCAATCCAATTATAAATCCCATCAGAACATCTCCATTGGATTTAATATATGCCGTTCCGCTCAAACTCGGAATATTTAATTTAATGTATTCACACTGTTTACCGTCGTGACATTTTGTTTTCTTTCCTTGGAAACTAACTGGTTAATTACGTTTCGTTTCATATGTAAACTATGCTTTACTAAATCTATTTCACGGCGAAACAACGTTAACGGTATGTCGCTTTCAATTTTAGATACTTCTTCATTAGGTCCGTAATATTTAAAGAAAATCAAATTAGATTAGATCAAACTGTGTACGACACGCAAGCCGTATCGTAAAAATTTCATAAGCGTATCTAAATTCAGATTTTCTTTTTCTTTTCCCTAAATTTGTTGTGTTGACCTTTTCATTCTAATGTTAGTACAAACTTAGCTTTTCTTAGCTTTGGATGATTCAAATAATTTATTTTGGGAGGATATTCAGATAATATAAATGGATAGATTTGTTCAACTAATAAAATGAACACTAACACTAACTGTTAAATAAAACGAAGAAATTATCGAAAAAACTTACTTACCTTCCACTAACAAACCCATCCTATGCAAAAAATTCTAACAGCAGTTTTATCCATAATGCAAAAACAGCCTCATAACGACATTGTTACTAGAGCTGAACACCAGCTCCAACCAGGCCAAGAAATCCATCAATCAAACGCAAATCAAGCGCTACTACCATCAGTACTGGATTTACATAGTGGAAATATTAACGATTATTCAAGCAGCATCATTACAAATTTTTAAGAATGCCTTTCACGTAATATTCTTACGTTTGTAAGAAGCTTCTTGCATTATCAGGAAGTATTTTCAATTTATATGCAATAATATACTGTCAGCATTGGATAAGATTATGTAACACATAGTTTAATGACAATTAAAATATTAATTTGAATTTAAGGTACTGATTTTTCTTTATTACCAACAAGGTTTCCTAAAAATCATCGATGGGGAACCTCTACGAGATTTTTTCTTCGAACTAGGAACATTTAGTTGCTGGACATAAGACCTCCTGGACCAATTATCGGAGATAGAATGTCGCGACAACTTCATAATAATATATTATAATGAAACATTGTTTAAAAATTAATAAAATTACAAACTCAGAGTCTCTCAGCTTTTGAACTGCGGGATCTACCTTTGTGAAGATGATTGAGAGATATATATTTAATTTTTATTTTACATCAAATTTTGAAATTATTCACAAATTTTCTTTTAAATTAAATGGGTACAAAAGCATATTTTAATCTCTAATCAATAGATAACATATTAAATATGGAAATTTATTATTTTTTTTAATTTGAATATATTTTTATTTTGGCTATTCTTAATCATGCTTATTTACTGCTTGAAGATCCCATTTAAATATCTAGTTTTTCCCTTTTTCTGGAGAAATGTTGAAAAAGATGTTGTCTAAAAAAGGATTGCCTGTATTCAATTATTTTAAAAATTTCATCCATAGATTGCTAACTCGAATAAATCAAATGACATCCTTGATGTAATAACAACCATTTGTTCGTCCTGGTAAGATCTAATGATGTACATAGGTTTATGTTGAAATTATGTTGGTTACCATAAGGATGATACTAATTTTAATTTTTTCATTTCAGCGCTTACAAAAATTTGAAATAATCAGGAAAAATTCATAATAAGAAATATAATTGTGATTTACGATAGTGATTTTCCTTACTCGCAGCATAACTTGTTTGCATAAGACACCATCACCATCCAAAAGGAAAATACAAATAAAGGTAAGCAATAGTATTAGATTGTGTGACTCCTAGCCTCAATAGTCTCCTGAATTTTATGTGGGTGGTAGTGTATTGATATGCTACTGCAAATACGCGTCGAATAATTGTGATTCCGCCCGTTTGAAGCACAATTGGCTTGATACTTGTCCACACAAAATTCGCGACCCAACTTGTTCTAATTTGAGGCTGTAAGTATGGACATTTACTACCGAACTTCTTGCTGAGCAATATTTAATTTACGAAATAATTGTAAAAACATTAAAATTAAACCATTAAACAGGAAACAGCAATGTTTTGGTTCTCCGGAGATTGCCGCTGATTGGGAATGACGTAGTAAAATGCCAGCGACAAGGAGAAGAAGCAGAGGTTCTACAAGCCACTGGAGAAAACGAAGAGGGAGTCAGAATAGCTCTATCGCCCCCTGTATTTGTCTGTCGAAATGTTGGTTGAGTAAACATTAGCTGAACAACGTTCCTCATAGCGCTGATGACATATATTACAGTACAATACATCCAAATCCCGATTACGATTTTTGGACACAAAAAATGCTGTGCATATTCATCGTTTATAAAACTTTGCATGAAGAGTAAAATTTAATTCAGTTTTATTTCCAATAGCATACAGGATCATTTACCTTCTTTTGCTGCTGAATGCAACTTATTAACAATCATATTAATAGATATGCACTTTCTACAGCGTAAATGTAATTACCACTCCAAACGAGATAATCGTATATTTGCATGTATTCGACGGAATAAGACCTCAAATCTAACATCTTCGACCTCGATGTCAGTAATATGCGCGCTATTATTGCTATTATCGGTATAGAGCAATTCGATGGGAAAATAATGTGTGAAAGTTTCGCAACGCCGCACCGTAGATCGAATGGTGAATTATGGCAAAATCGATCGTGGTGAAAGTGGAATCTGCTTCACGACCTACTCAACAACAATATCACGAAAGTTATCTACAATAAGAGGTTTTAGCCTGCACAAATAAATCACTTATTCCGGACGGGTACCCTGTCGCTGCCGGTTGCAATTAAACAGGACTAATAACTTACAGGACGCACAGATCTGTCGTAAAAATGTCCGTACGCAAAGATCTAAGAGCTCCTCAAACACCAAGACGTTAGTATTACGCTGTTCATTATTAATAGCTTTACTTCTTTCTGCTTGGATTATTCGATGTTAATTGTATTAAAAATAGCGAATGCAATACTAGTCACTCGGATTGCATTGCAGTTCTGAATAATATATGCATAATAAAGCTTTACAGGAAAATCAATTTCAAGGAAAAGACTTGTTCACTTGACTTATATTTTCTTCATTGCTCTGTTATAGATCTATGTCTGGCTCCTAAAAAATCGAGCTCAACCCAAGCTACAAAGTAACACCCTCTTTCTCTAGAAGTATTGGGATGTCATGTGTGGACCTTATAAATTTGTATCAATTCGTCATGAACACCCAGTATATTGTTTTAAACACATTATTACTATGGCAGAATTCTTTGGAACATTATAACAAACATATTAAAGGTTGGTTCATATAATTGCTGCACCTCTACAATTACTGTCCAACAACTCTATTTTGCACGTATACTTTGCAAATAAATTATTAGTTATTAACTATAAATTCAATTTCTTAAATCTTTGAAAAAGTAAGGCCAGAAAACGTTGTTGAGTTTTGTGCTGAATATAGTATCCCCCCACCGTTTTCGCAAACATAAGTCAACTATGATGTCTAGACAGCGACTTCCACGGTTAGAGTTAGCTAAAACTAAACGTGTTATCGTTTTCTTTTAAAACGATACTTTAATCGATAACTCGACATTTCACCCACAATCACATGGAGCTTCTTCCGGAGAGTGAAGACCAGAGAGTGGTAAACGACAGCTATCACGATAATTTAAGGTGTGAACCACGCCAAAGAACGGTAAGCAGTTGATTACGGTAATTCGGCATATGAACTGAGCCTGCAGAAATGGCGCTTCAAGAAATTGGTAGAGACTTGATAGCTTTTCACCTACTCCATTTATCGGGTATATGGGTATATCCATCTGTTATAAATAAATATTTCTGTTCTTAGTCGAATATTAAAGGACGTAAAAATAGAACCGACATAAACCCAAACAACGATCTGTCATTGTTTTTCTCGCTAATTAACAAATATTATACTCTTACAGCAAGTTCTGATGCATACGTTAGTCGTGTAAAAGTTATCTCTGTCAATTAAAAGTCTTTCGGTCCGTTTCTTCTAAATTCTCAATGCTATTCAGCGTTGTAGTGTTGCATGTGGTCAAGAGTGTTATCAGTTGCATCCCTCCGTCATGCTAAAGCAAAAAATCATTCGTTTCGGCGTCTATTTCAATAATAATATATTTTAAATGGTCAAAAATTTTCATATATGACAATGGAATGAAACAATTGTCAACGTAAATGAACAATGGCTAAAGAAAACGCCAACTTGATTTGTGACTTTATATCTAGCTCTCGTCCAGACATCTTGTATCTCAAGTTCTTTTAAGTTTTATAGTGTTGATTAGATATTTCAATTTTAAAATTCGAAAATGTGTCCAATACTATAATACTGAAGAAGTTGTATTCCAAGAATGATACAGACCTTGTATTTATGTAGTGAAAAGCTACGAGATTTAAGATTAGTAGTTATTTGCATTTCTACGTCTTGTATAACAATTCTACATTTGCCGGAAGAGTTACAGGTTCTAGTTCCCCTAGTTCTAGTTCCTTCATCTCTAAAAAGAGGTGAAAGGGAAACGGGCGGAAGTCGCTTATCCTAATCGTACATGTGTATGAGCCTTTGGCAATGCTCTGGCGATTGCTTTTAGCAACGTACTTTTCAGAATGCATAAAACACTTAAAATGTCAAACATTCTTTATTCAGCTTATATTTTCAAGCCGATTATTTTACGTGTAGGAGAACGATTAAGATTAAGAACGATTTCTTGCTAGAAAAGGTACATACCTGTTCAGGTATTTTGAAGAAAAAAACTTCAAATGTAATGTAAAATAGGAATTTACATTAACCACTCCGGTTCATATTTTTAATCGTTGTTAAAAAAAAAAGAAAAAAACAGCACTCTATTAATATAAACTACCTCTTTGAGTCGACTTTAGGTAGTCAATAACTCAACTAAATACAGTTCAATACACAGCTAATGTGTTCGACTGCAAGCTATCTTTCTAGCTTAAAGCAAAGCTATTCTAGTTTTGCTTTAGAATGCAGCATATTGTATTCGCAAAATTAAATAATTTTTGCTAAAATATCTTGCCCATATTTTTTTGTTGGAATCTTTAAAGAAATTAGCTCCGCATGGTACCAACTTTCCGCGATTCATAGTGAAGTGTTGTTGAAAACGTGCTTTGTAAATGTGGATGCTTCGTTTTCGTATCAAGGTGCAAGACCTGTGAAGAATCATCGAATGCAAGATATTCAAGGTGAATATTATTAATGTGGGTAATTGGATAGAAGCCACGTATATATAATTCACACCTGCTAAGTGAAGAAAAAATATATAATTTCATACAAATTTATTTATTATATTTTATTATTAATGTTGTGAATTTTTTTAGAATTGATTTATTGGAATTACATTAGCAGAATGTGAGAATTACTGAAAAATAAAATTATTCTTCGGAACAACAGTTAGGATAAGGTAATGCTTAGCAGAGCCGCATTGTACACGCATTAAAATCGGAATTATACGTCGAATAGCGATGTATAAACACAGTTCATCATTCAACATTAACGTTGCATTTCATTTTACGTATTTATATTGTGGATTCGAGATGGTATTTTAGCGGGTTTACAAAGTATATATCTTTTTTTTTTACTAGTTATAAGAAGAACGCAAACGCTACGTTTTACAAAATTCACCGGGGCCAGTGGAAAACAAATCTAAAAACGATTGCTTCTAACAAACAATGAACGTATTAAAAAAATATTATGACTACTAAGTGTAAACTCAATCGTAAAAGAAAGGATAACTAGAAAGAACATGCATTACAGCACTATATTTTGTATTAGTCGTTAATAATGAAACTAACCGTTTTCCGGGTTCGAACCGTTTCATGTCATTAAAAATAATAAACTCGACGTTTCGCCCACAATCGTACGGGGCTTCTTCAGGAGAGTGAAAGGCACCAGTTAGCACGGTAACTCAACGTGTAAACCACGCCAGAGGCGAAACTAACTGAACGGGAAGCAATTGATCACGGTAACTCAGCATGTGAACCATGCCAGAGGCGAAAACCAACTGCTCGTTAATAATGTTTAATAAAATTACACTAATGTAAAAACGAATTCTTCATTTGCCGCTTTCCACAAAAACAGGTTTCTCCACGCAGGAATTATAACAAGCTTATATAAGCTTTAGTCAAAAAATTCAGTGTAAAATAAGTTATATTCGAGGCTTTCGAATAGAACGCTCCCTGTTAAAATGCCAAAATTCCTACTTTCCTGAATTGGTTAAATTAAATTTATTAAAAAAACATAGCTACCTAAATGTTAATAATGTCTATACACACTTTTAAAGCAAACACCTAAACAATTGTGTAGATATTAGATACCTTAATTAACCAATTAAAGTTACGGCACTGTTTAGAGGACTTTTGGAATATAACTGGTAGAAGAAAAACTAATATTGCTGATATCCACAGCAAGCTCTTAACTGAATATGAAGCAAATGCATGTACAAAACATGTAAGATCAACTTCGAATAAGTAATAAGCTTAATTTTACTATTTTACTTTTGCCTGTATATCGCTATTGAAAGTACATATAAATACCTATTCCAGCTTAATTTAGATTCAAGATTCACGACCAACCACACGCATAGGTGTTTCCCAGTTATAAATAAGCGTTGACGTTAGTAGTTAATATAAATTAAGTTAACTAGTTAATAAATGGTCGTCAAATCTAGTAGTATAAGTAATACTGTGCCAGAGATTTCAATGATAAATTAGAACACAAACCTTACCTTACTCTCGCAAGTAAGTCAAGTAACTTCATAATTTAGACACACCTGTATCGTGGCCCTCATAAGCACTGCACCCATATTGTTCATACTTACAGGTGTGTTTATACGTTCTTATTGTAGTCGATTGCATTATTTGTATTGCACCGGGTAACTGAGCTGCTGTAGTACGTCTCTTACGTCACGCTATTCGAGCGCTCACCAGGTCAATGTGACCTACCTGTTTCGCCGTTGATATTTTATGTCAGGTTACCTTAACGAATTCTTGAGTAAATAAAGCATCGACGCATTACACTGAGCACACATTATGTGAGAACAGAAATTACATTTAACAAGCTGCTTTATGAATGCGCACGAACCTCTGAAGATTATAAAAAAAATGTTTAATAGTACCAAGAAAGTAACGTGCACCGAATTGTTATTAGTTTAAATAATAGCTAATTATTATTCTTAGGATTACGACATTACCTGATGTTATTACATAATAACATCAGATAATGTCGTCATTATAATGCCTATAAGTAAATAAATACTTCATGTGTATGTTTTTCTGTAGAAGTTGAGTGGTATTTTCGTAACTTTGTAACTCTTCGAAGATTTTAACGAATAGTCACTGTTCTTACATTAAATCGTCATTAAAAATTGGTACGAGGATTGTTGATATAGTCGCCGTAAGACCAGCCTTGAATTGGTACAGATCGCCTCGAAGATAGATTAGGAGATCGCTTATGTGCATTAGGGAGAGGGACAGACCAAATGGGGTGGATCCCGCGGTTTTCAACTGAAAAGTTGCACGAACAGTACATTTGCCTCACGTTTGCATGACTTTCTAGATAGAATTTTAATATTTTACAATCTCGAGTGGATACAGCATGCAACACCGAAATCAAATGACACACTAATCAAGATTAAAGACAAGACTTGCTCACCAAAAAAAAAAAACTGAGGTATGAATCCAAATGTTATTGTTCATTTAGAAGAAGAATATTAAACAATAGGCCACGAAATCAGATACCCACGATAATTAATGGGGGCTCTTGTTCACAAAAACAGTGGTGCAAACAAATATCAGCTAAAGTGGTCAAAAGGTGCGTCGATCTCCTGACAACTTTTTTTTGCAGGAACTTCAGCAAGACAGCTTAGTGGCACTTTGCTCAAGTACTACTAATCTAAGAGGATCTCTGAATGTAAACGTTTTTCTTTATGTTTCCATATTCCAGTAACTATTCAACTATGTATTAATAATATAATAAGCCAGGATTTCTTTTTTTATAAAAAAGATAGCCAATCTTGTTCTTCATGAAATAAATAACAATTGCAATCCATTGTTAATCCTCTAGTTACCAGTAACGAGCAAAGGAGAGAAAGGAAAAATGGCAAAGGAGAAATGGCATTATGTAAAAGGTAAACACACTAAATAATTTGAAATTACAAACACAAAGGTATCTAATACGAAGGAAGACTTCAAACGAATTTAGTTAAAAAATCAAAGAAACCGTCAAGAGCTTTTAGTAGTACTTGTGAACTATGAAGAATAGAATTCATCAACTCCACGAACAATTGCATTAATTCTTCCCCTAATAAGGCTATTTCCATTTTTTGATATAGAAGTACATAGTTGTTTGCATCTACACTTGAAACCCACACAAAACCAAAATATTTATGTTCATCAAATTTTTCCAGGGTGGACGCAATGCAGGATTGAATTTCGTCCTAATTTCGTGGTACCGTCGTTGACCGATTTAAATCCCAAGTATTTGGTTTTATCCCAAAGGTATAATTTATCAAAAATAATGAACAAGCTTGACACGACACTCATGGCCTATATGTCGATAAGTGAGAAAGGACTTTCTTTAATGATATGAGATTTAAAATCTACCAGTATCGTTGTTGAGAAGAATGTCGTACTAGCAAATGTGAGGACGACATATTTTATGAATTTCAATGTAGTGAAAGGATAAAAATTTACAATGTGTGTAAAACGAATTTTAATTTTAGGGCCAGCGTTTGACTGGGTAGAGTTAAGCGCCGTGCGTTCGAGTCCCGCTATAATCAGCAAATTCTTTTAGTGGATCCGGTACATTCCCGAGCCACCATTCGCAGTTGGGGTACAATTAACTGCGCTTCGCCCTTTACGGCGAGGGGGTGAGAATAACAAGGCCATGGAACACACTTTACACACACAACTTACATATTAAAAGGCTCCTGATATTATGACAAGCTTGCAAAACGGCGCCATTGCACAAAAAAAAGCATGAAAAGGCTTCGACCAGTGGCTAGCACATCAACGCTAATTAAATAAAAATATTTAATTACCTTCTGTATGTTAGCCACTAGTCGAAGCCCGCTACCTATAATATCAATTTTAATTAAAAAAACTATGAGACTGTAAAATAATTTGCTTCCGTACAGTCAAAAAAAGATAAAAAGATAAAAAGGAAAAAGGTATTGCAAAAATTCTGGTATCCATTGCAAAACACTTAGGTTGATAATGTAAATTCTTATTAAGTACATTCTTTTTTTAGAGTTTGCATTATATATGTTCGATTTTACTACTTTAAAAAATTATCTCCATCGCTAAGGAATAACTAAAATAAATGGGCTAACCTTCGCACAAATGTTATTTTCTACTGGACGTTTCCTTTACATATTTCGCTTTTGAAAAGCGGAGTCTTTGGTGCGTTTATCAATTCAACTTCTGCTTATGAATCTAGAACATTACGGCATGCTCGAATAAACTACGTTTAAATATTACGGTTGAAGTATAAGTTTGGATGGCAAAAACAAACTAGACGTGTCACATGCAAATTTAAATTTCAGTTGCAATGTTAATGAAACTAAGTTTCACGGAAATGAAACGTTTGAAGTAATCTCGTGCTCGCGGAGCGAGTAGCCCTTTGAAATGTAGTTTTTAATTTAAGACTTTCCTTGAAGATACTTTATTGAAAAATGCAAAATATGTAAGAGACGAGAAGAATGTCAATTTAATTTTAAATAGATCGAAGAGGAGCGAACTTCTAAGCGTTTGGAAAATAACAATTTCCTTGTTTAATGTTGAGTAGAAAAGCTTTTTATGATAAAATACTGTAGAAGAGAATATAGGAATATTATCTTATTTATGCTGTGATTTTCGTATTTACCGCTACGTATAGCGCTTTACGGTAAATCGAAATAATTTGGCAATATGTAAAATACAATTATTTACATCGATTCTACATCCACCTCTACCAGTTACGGTTTCAAATGTTTGCGTCGTAAACGTCAATCACTTTACAAGCGACCCGAATCCGATACGCGCCATTAAATTTTTCGGATAAAATTTCAAAAATTAATATTCACTACCCGTGTTCCGTCAGGCAACAGGCAGGCAGCAAATGGACCGAAAATTAAAAAAGAAACAAGCGTAAACCGGAAAAAATGTAGAATACAACGCAGAAACGATGACATGAACAGAAGCACATTAGCACAATTACCAATACGAGATGCGCACGTTCTCGTATAACTGGTGTCATCCTAAACTTCTGTAATCGATGAAACCCGATAGAGAACGTATAATATCCAGAATATTACATGTGATTCTAAGGAGATGTATTCTATGAACATTTGCTTGGAACAGTTCGTTAATGAGTTACTGAAGAACATACGTAACTTACTCAATAGCTCGCTTTTTATCCCTACGATCCGGTCAAGATTCTTGAATTCCCGTATCTTCAATGATGCTGTCCAAATCTCGCTGCTGTATGATCAACTCCATCTTTCTCACCAGTTCACTCATATCTCCACGTTTTTAAGCAGATCTTAAAATTTCATCTCATTCAGTCACAGCCTCTATCTGCCTAGACTTCGGGCAGCTCGATCACCTGTTTAATAAAAGTGTTATTGCTGGGGGTAGGACTTCCCGCCCATTTCTGAAAAAGCTCTGCAAATATTCCTGACGGGATATTCCGAAGTCATTCCTTACTTGTTCGTTTCACAAGTATCAGGGAACCTTAGTCATCCAATACACTATTATATTCAGTAGTATCATCAAATCCTTCAGTTAATATTCCGCTATTGTAGCTCGCGCGATATGGCCCCAATTTACTCAATTAGAACCTTCTTTTATTACGTAAGTCAAGAGTGGTAGACTCAAAGAAGTAGACAAAACTACGTGTGACAAATGTAATTCCTTTTAATACAATTTATTATCCGTTTTATTATCTGAGACAGACCTTTTTAATACGTTGTATACCGATGTACATATAAACGATTATAAAGCTTACTATCACGCTGTCACTTTTTTTCACCTCTGTTGTATATTGCATTCAGATAGGTAAAGCTCTTGTCTAATACCAAGCCGAAATATTTAGTGTATATGTACAGGCACTAAAGATATTAGCAGATAAATGTATCGGCAACAAATATAGTTAACGCTCTCGATAAAAAAAGTATTGATTGGTGGATTCTAGCTTTTGTCAGTTGCTCCAACAGCTTATTTTGGAAAGGATTTGTAATGATTGACTGCGTCGAAGCGATTAGTATTATATCACAGAACAGCTCTTTCAAAGTCTCATACAATTTCAATCAAATTAAATAATAATCCATTTTGGCAGACAAAGAGACAATGAAAATTTTTGAGGAACGGGCAAGCATCAATTTGTATGTAAAAAATAGGAAGCTGGATGCGTGATTGCTAACAAGGGCTACACTAGTTACAATACTACTAGTTCTGACTTCATGCTTCATTTACACTAAACAAAAACATGCCATAAATAGTTTCTATTAAATATCCCTCCTAAACAGTGAATCAGATAGATATCTGGATTAAAGCAGCTCAAGCATGTTACCTTCATTTGTAATATGTGAACAAACATCAACAAATAATATTGACGATGTTCACTTTGTATGTGGAAATCGTTGCACAGAATCAACAAAAGTTCGAAGTGAAACAGATAAAGATAAACAAGTTCTGTTTACATCTGTGAATGCATAACAACTTGCTCCGACAGTCGCTAACGGTGGGGGATTGCGTATAAACATGTATATTTGTAAATATTACAAATCAATGTTTGTAGAAAAATTCTTACACGTTCAGTAAATAATGTTTAGATAGTTGCTGCTTTTAATTATTAGAATTTTACATTATTTTGCGACTAGAATAAATAGCTGTCAAACCGTTTAATATGAAATCTCCGCTGCTTTTCTTTTAAGTTGAAAAAAATTGTGTAGCTGCTAGAAAAAAAAAGAAACGATATTTGTCGATGTGATTTTTTCAAAAGAGCTCGTTTATAAGAAATATCGAGAAATACGAAAGATGGAACAAGTTAAATTATAATTCCTGCTCGTGTATAACCAGCAAACGTTTTCCAGTTATTGTCGAAATCATTTGTTCTCCTTTCAACCATTCTAATTACAAGAACACTTCACAATTCTGTAGCAATTTCATATAAAATGTTTTAATTATTCAACTAGTGAGAAAATATGCGGGTTTGTGGTAGCAAACGTTGCAAGTATTGCACTACTCCTGTTACCTACAACATTGTTTCATTAATTGCTATAAATTATCTACGTCGCAGATCCTGCAACTGTTTGTAGTTGCTTCCAGACGGTATTCTAAATTTCTTCTTCTATTCACGAAATCTCAGGTCTCAGAACATTTAGTCGGCAAATCTTATAATAGAAATACAAAAAATTCCTTCTTATCATTTGATCGTACGATTAACAATGTTCATAAATTCCCAAAAGCTTTATTCGGAACTAATTAAAATTATCAAATAATTAAACCTAAAGCTGCTGAGAGAGGAAAGGAAAGGATATTATTATTCCCTAATAGGCAATTATGAGCATGGTATTGTAACGAACGTGTTCGACCGGCCCTTACATTATAGGAAGATTTAAGATCGATACGAATGTATTTTTTTATATGACAAATAGGTAGTCACATAAATAAGTTACGCAAATATTTCTAGTTTATATGTAACAGCGTCGCATTTACAACTTTTACCTTGCTGACATTTTTTAATCATAAAGTATTCAGCTCAAGAGACCTTTATACTCACCTTAAAACCTTAAAACCAAGCCGAATTGTAATTCTCCTACTTTAAGCATTAAATTTATACAGTTATATTCCCCAGAAATGCGACTTTGAATTCAGCAGAAAGATTAACATAACAATAGCGACATTAACCGAAAGAAATGAGCGCGATATTAAAATGACACGACCTTAAGACTTCTAGATGTTTGAGGCTATCCGGTACCGATCCACTCATATGAAAGATAATCGCCTTTTGCTATTAACTTGAAGAATAATATCATTTGAATTGCTTATTATTAGTCAAACAGGGATTTAAATATAATTTCAAAAAGAACAAAAGCTCTGTACACAACATTTGAACTGATCAGTTCACTTTGCCTTACGGATGGTTGCTAATTTCTTTTTTTTTTTTCAGATTACAACAGATTATATTACCAAAACATAAAGTACAAAATACAAATAGGGGGGATGCAGGGTGAGTCGTATCTTTGTAAACAGAACTTATTAAAGTGGCTTTTTTCTTGTGATAGTATGCTATTGGGATCATATATTAAAATCACATTGAAATCTGCCAAACGCTTCACAAGTTCATGGTTAATATTCTTTTCGTGCTCTAGATTATTAGATTTTTGGAATCCTCATTAAATCCCGAAGCAAAAGGTAATAAGGTGTAATTGTGCTAAAATCAAATGTTTTAAAGTAATTCTGCCTTTTTCTGTAAAGTTCAATATCTACAGAAAGTATTGACCACGAATAAACTGGCATATGTAAGAATACAAGAAGAGAAACTAGACTTAAAGATTAATACTTGCATTATGATTGACAGAAGTACTACTCACTCTCAAAAGATAAGAGGCACCATAAGAACCTAGAAATGATCTCCCGCTAAATATTATTCGGAGAAAATCAATAGCGAGATTCTCGATGGTAACTTCCTTTTAATTTAAATCCAGGTAATTGTATCTATTTCTGAACTACATCTAGCTATCCAAAATTTAATTTCGGTTTTGAACGCATCGTATAATCGTATCTAATTTCAAATCGTTCGAAGTACGTCTTTCAAGTTTCTCTTGAGCATCTATCAATTTATATATAGTTTAATAAGAGTAATAGGAATTGCACGCTCGTGCCTCATTTTTCTACAATAGTTTCTTTACAAATGTTGACGAAAAGTACTTTAACAGCTTTTTTATTTGACATCGCTATGATTGCTACTACGGGATACTTCTCCTACAATCAATTTCTTTAGTGTTCGCTTGTTGATTTATTCTTGTTGCACGTCTTTTCTTCAAAGTTCATTACCGTGTGACTCTCCAATAGATCACAAACGCTTCGATACAAGGAATTTTCACAATATAAAACTTCTTCCTCTAAGTTCTACCTCTTACATGTAGTATGGTAGCTGACTATTTATCAACATGTACAAATTGTACACGAATGAATTACTTCATCATATAGAATGTTTTAGTTGGTGTATTTGTTAATGTGTATATAGTTTTTACTGCATATTTGAGGATCCGGTTATTCTCTTTTTAAATTGAAAGCGATTCGTTTGGTCAATATACGACAATGCTACGTTCAAATATTTGTTTGAAAATAATTACGTTCGAGTTCATCAATGGAATTATTAAATGAGAGTACGCCCTTATTAGTACCTACAGCAGATGACCGATAATAACTTCGAGGATATGAATTGGAAGCCTGTTAAATGAAAGAAGGTCAAAGAGAGGTAAAGGCGATTAAAGATTTGAGAAGAATAAGAAATTATAGACAATATGGTCTGGCACTTAATGAATTCTCGCTCTATATCCTCCAATTGTAAGTTGTGGTGTTATCTAGAAAAACTGAGGAGCAGAGAAAGCGATGCTAACACGGTGTACGTACGGGAACAGTGCTTCGAAATTGGTATTTTTCAATGCGGTGCTGTTGCCATGCGAAAGTACTTACTTAAAGAACAAATTACACCATCTAACGTAGCGGTTGGATCTCTGTTTGATGTGTTAAAGTTATCGTTATTTGCCATGCATTTATTAGTCCTATATTGTACGAAACTTACATAAACATTTACATCCTTGTACATCAATGAAAATAAATTCAAGAGCTATTTTTGAAACTGCCCCAACAAAACGGCAATAAAGAAAGGTGCTTAAATGCTACAATTCACATTCCCGCTGAATAACGAAATAAAAAGCAGACGTTATTCGGGCACATTTAATATTCATAAGCTATTTTGCGAATGTAGTGAAAAAAAAAGGATAGGCAGATTAAGTTTCTTTATAACGACACGTTAAAATGACACAACTGGTGAGATATACAGACTATAATTATGCAAATGAGCTTCGTTTAATTCGTTTAGTTAAGTGCGACCTCGCTTATCCTCTACGTCCTTATAACAACAACAAAAATCTGTACATTGAGAACTAATCCGAAACATGATGATGTTACAAAACCAGTTTACGCATTAACAGAAAAATTTACTTAATCTCCACTCCGCAAGGTGAAGTTTTGATGGCCTCTAGCAGGGTCTTTAGTGGGAGTTGACATTCTAACAATCATTATTTTTAGTTCTTCGCAATTAGCATTACATTCTCAATATTTCCTTAAAAAATTAAGTTTATTGGTTATATTAAAGGGCGAGTAATAAACATATTTGTAAAGAAAGTGCGGGCCTGCCTTTTAATTTAAATGCAAATCGTAGAAATGATGAAACATTACGGGCAAATGCATAAAATATCGAGGGAGCACTCTTTCGGCTTGCACCGCTGTCTACAAGACTAATAACTTGAGTGGGGCTGCTTTAGAGGGAATAAGCACTAAAACCGCAGTGTATAATACCACGTTGTAGGTACAACGTATTCAAGCGCTATCTTGAATGAATTTTGTAGCTGTCTCCATGTACTTCATAAAATTTAGATTTGAGACGGACTTGTTTGCTTACAAATTGTATTTTTAAAATACTATTTAGTTGCTTTCTTTTATAGATGCTTCGCTTTATTGCGTAAGTATAAAGTCTGGTATAAGGGAATATAAGAAACCTAAATAAACATCGGAACAGGTTCTAGATGGTAAGATTAACCCCAAGTAGCTTGTTGAATTAGAAAATTTTCTAATTACTCTATTAATGACGAAATCAATTAAAGCTTCCAATCATTCTGATCTTATATTCAATATAGTGATGCATCCGTTATCTACGCAACAAATTACTAGGTTGAAGCTAGCATATTATCTTAAGGAATATAAGGAAGTTGCAATTTAAGTGATAGTTCTTATTTTGTGACCTTTAAGTCTGTCGTGGCTCTCTAATTACTAGATCATATCACACATCATTCACAGGATAACAGCTTTGCGTAGGTCTACGTCTTTGAATTTTCCGAGCTCGTTTCTGAAAGGCGTATTCCTCCCAATCTTGTGCAATCGCACAGCATCTCTTCTTCCCTTTGATAGTCTTTTCGCGTTGTTCCATCTCCAAGTAGAGATTACTCATATGCTTTTTAAGCATACAGCATTATTAGGCTTATTTCTAATCCAAACTATGCTTTCGACAGTCTCCTGATTTGTTTCCACTCCATTGTTTAGTAACTGCTAACTGTTGTGTACGCCATGCCTACAGACGAGTTCAGGCGTTTGCCAGCGATAAACTAGAATGTTATGGTACCCAAAAAGAGTGCTCGTCGAAGTCCATTACCCAATCTGCTTAGCGCATTCATACAGTTTCATTTCGATTTTGTTTGTGCGGAGTCCAATGTTTCTAGCGCTGCTTAATTATCTAAATAGTCGATAATTAGTTGCTTCTTATTTTGATTTTAATGTCGTGGCGTTTTGAGTTATGTTTGGTGACATTTTTAGTTTAATACCGCCAATTTCAGCACCCCGTCAATCTCTGCACGATCTATGTATGAATTCGTTTCGAAATTAACGAAAGAACCTCCTTTTTATTCGCCTCTACCCGATATCGATATCACTGAACCCGCACGTAATCACTCCAGCGGTAAGTTTCTTTAACAGGTCTAAGCTAGCAACGTCTTAAAAAATCCTCTACGTGTGAGGTTAATAAGAGAATAATAATAATAAGAATAAATAAGACGTATTAACTCGAAAACAAATGAAAACATTTACCATTTACAAGAACGCCACAAAAGAAATTTTAAGTACGCCAGAACTTGTGGGAGTTGAAAATTTAATATGTACGTGTGAGGCGTCTACACTCCCAAAATTTTGACCTTCCTCCCGATTAATCTTGAACCCCAGCAACCAAAATGAAGGGTAGCATTGTTGTTGTATCCTCGATAAAGCCACTTTAAGACCAATAACACTTGGCTATTAAGATATCTCGAGCTGCTGCCTTAAATTCCACAATATCATCACATTCTGCAATGATTGCGGGAGTTTCCCGTTTTAATTGAATCAAAGAGGCGACTTAACAAAGCTAGTGGTTTTATGTTGTTGCAGATAAACGCAACATCCGGCGGTATTGTATGCGATTACACCTGTTTCATTTTAGCATAAAAAAGGTAAAAGTTGATACGGATTTCACGGCACGTTGCCCTAGGACAGCAGAAACAGATCGACCTACAAATCCTTTTTTTGTTCATAGGCAACCGGTTCATAGCTAGAAGCCCTATTCCATATTAAAACATTATACGATAAAAGTGAATTTATTAAAGCGTAATACAGGTTCTGTAAGCAGCCGATGTTTAAATTGTTTTCTTATCTATAATATTGAGAAATATTGTCTACTTCTCCTTTTACAAACACCTTCAAAAATGTGTAATTTACATTAATAGAGTATAACGTTTTACGTGAATACAGTATGATAGACGGAGTTCAACGTCCTCACCAAACAAGCAAATTATTATACATGCGTATGTTTGGTTTGCCAGTTATATATCACGTAAAAAACTGCAATAGTCACGAAAGTAACAAACCGTAAGGAATCGACGGATACAGTTCATCATCAATGGATTTATTGACTCGATAACCAAGCGATCCAAAAGTAGATTGTATTTTTTTTAATTTATTATTTTGCTATATACATAATAGATTGATTCCATAACTTTTGAAAATCACTTAAAATAGAAATAGATCTACCAAGAAGTATATAATAAATAATATCTAAGTATTAGGGAACTAAGTACTACTTATTATTATTGGGTGTTCATGTATTACTTAATTTTCATAGTGTTATTACTTAGAAAAAGCATTGAGAATTGTACTTGCACAAATTATGCTTTCTTTAGATGTCTAACTTGTAAAACCAAAAGCAAATTACTGCAACTAGGGACTTAAAAAATTGTATTCAACTAGTAATCTGAAGGTTTATTAAATTGAAAAATATAATATAAAGAAAACTAATTAGCTCGATATAAACAAAAAATTGATCTAAATATCGGCTATTTAGATTTAAAACAAAGAAATTTTTGGGAACACCAGCGACATGAGGAATAGATATTGATTTAACCGATAGTGTTGGTGGTGTACCACGTGTAAACTAAGCTATTTTCCGAAAAGGCACAGTTTCTTGACAGCTATGTACGAGAAGTTCCCCTTGTCTAAATCGTTTTTTTTTTCAAGAGGTAAAACTTCGAGACAATAAACGTTTCATCCCTAAGCACTAATCTCGAAGTTGCATCATGTCTTTTCACAAAAAAAAATACTTTTACTCATCACAAATAAAACTAGTTTCGTTTTCAGGTATTACATATACATTGGTTTCTTCCAAATCTGTTATGTTTATACGGTAAATATCTTATTATAACTAGTGCAAAACTGCAGCCATTGCTAGGAAAAACAGGCTTCAGATTTTTGTTTGTTGAAATTATATTCAGGTTAAGTGTATTTATATTTAAGTTAAGTAGAAATTTTTCTTCGTGTAATAAATATAAATAGGGGGTCTAAATTTCGCAATACACCAACACCGCTCTTGTAATCTGTAACACTATAAAATTTATCATGGCTAGACGATAAAATATGGTTGACATTGAAATGTCGTAGCTATGGTATCAAGCAGTATCCAATAAAATTTTCTGTTTCATAAGCGACCAAGACATCAGCACGTCTAATAAGGAAAGTAGGAGTACGAAACTGAACACCTTATCTGCGTACGTGTTTTTACTACACCACATCTTTTAAAGATTATCCACATATTACAACCCACCAACACTTCCACAGAATATGTAGCAAGTACACTAAAAACGTATAATGTTGCGCTTATTCTTCCAATATGCTAATCAGTAGGATCTGGATGGATAATTAATAACCGCGGCAGCGTAAAAATTCAAGGCGTTTAATTTAAATGCAAATGGCAAGTGTCTTGTGCATATATAAAGATGAAAAGAATCCGGTTTTGTCTGTCATAAGCGAGAACTGCCAATGTGATAAGATTTCTCTTTATATGTATTTATAGACACGTTTATGCTCGTACATATTTCCTAACTAGATGTAAGTGGAAATGAACGGTGACGAGATCGGCGGTTAATGTTTGCCATCCATATCAATTAGTATACTTAGCGGATAGTCGGAATAATAATGTATTCACCAAGATCAAGTTTATACAAATATGTATGTATCACAAGCATTCCTTGTTTGTGTTAGCCCGTAATGGTGAACCGTGCAAGAGGCTATTGCTGAAACATTCAGTAATTTACATAAAAAATTTATGTTGCTTCAATATAGAACATAATATGGAAAATTTGCAAAAATTTAAAGGGCGTAACGTTCAAATTTACTGGGGACATTGAAGTACTAAAAAGTGTGAACAACACAATATCATATGCGTTTCTATATTTTAAGAACTCTTGTAGAATATATACTAAAGGTTCATTTGAGAGAAGGTAACTATGTAGATCTATACATACTGTTATTGACATGTGAAACGGCTAAATGCAAGAAATTTATTTTAAGATAAAAGGATCCACCTCTGTAATTGCTCACTCAAATAAATATAGTAAATTTATAATTTTGAATTTCCCGCTTCCGTGATATGTAGTTGCTACATCTCAATTTGAACTAGCGAAGAGCGGAATGAAATTAGAGAGATAATGGCTAGCCCTTAATGTTGTTAGGTAATTTTATGCGAAATGAGAAGGGATTATATTACGTACTACGTGATATCAAACTGCTAAATTGTTTGTATATTTACATTTTAATCCGACCGAACGAACATTTAGAGCTACATTCAGAGGTGAGATAATGCTACTGAAATTAGATAGCTTTAAAGGTAGTCATGATTTTTTAAATTATTTACTGAAATCGGTGTTGAAAAACTTGCAAAAAAGAAAATGGATGGCAAAATATTTCAAAAACGGGCGCTCGCGTAGCAAGGTGAAAAGAATTTTTGTGATCCGAAATCCATATGTTCAGGCTACATTTCTTAGTTTCTATAGATTCTCAATACCTCAATGCAATGAAACATAGAAGTGATGAACTTACAGATTGATTAAGAACGACAAAACACGCGGTTGCAATAACCAACAAAGTAAAGAAATTCCATATTATCCTAATTTTATGACAGAGAGAAACCAAAACTTTGGAAAGGGATGATTGGATTACTTGAATAATACATCAACTTTGCACAGTTGGGCTAAGGCATTTAGAAACGGCTCAAAATCATATGGTGGATGCAGCAAAACGTTGGTCACAGAAAGCAGAAGCGAGAACTTTATGACTGGTCGAATGGAAAAAACGTCAGAAAACATGTTACATGAGGAAAACAAAAATGATTTATAGGATAAACTACAACAAAGAATACAAAATTCTGCGTTTATACTATCAGGAGAAGGCGTCAACGTGTAAATCTTTAGTCCTTCCGTTTAAAATAACGAAAGAACAAATTGCAGTTGAGTTATCGTTCAATGATACAGGCCATTTTGTATTCTTAAAGCAACAGCTAGATGAAGACTAGTTGTTTAAATTATGAAGAAATAAATCAAGTACGGAAATATACAATAAAGAGGAAATCAGATAATATAAGAACAAAGAAACAAAGACAAGAACAGTTTATTAGGAAGCAACCAAATTATTAGCATTGCAATAATATTGGAAACAGCGGATCATTACCCCAAATGCGAAAAAAGCAAGAGGAACTTATTTTGGATGTGGAACAATTGCTCACCGTGTACATATTCAACTTAACGGGCGTTCAGACCAAGACAAACGCAAATAGAATCACATTGTAAATTACGTTGGTTAGGTTGGCTAGGTTTAAATTAAACTTTAGAAGCAATTATACAGGAGCATGAAAGGAGTTTAAAGAATTCAAATCAAAAGCAGAGAAGAGCATTGTGTAGAGCCAAAGAAGGTGTTAGGAGCACTTAAAACCAACGAAGAAGAGCCCCACGTCAGTATGATCCAGGCTAACACGAAATAAGCAAATAACCAAAATGTTGCGGACTCCATCAAAATTACTCTACTCGATCGTATATACGTTATAATCCACGTTCCAGGATTTGAAAACACTTAAATACCGTAAAAGTGTCCTTGATATTTATATGAGTCAAAGTTGAATTAATATTTCCCTAGACTATGTCCCGTTATGCTTTATGTAATCATGTTTATGCCGGGTATGTTTATTATAAACATTTAATCGACGCTTATGAAGCACTTAGGTTACATGAAGAAAGAAAGAAACACCTATTGTGCATTTAACTGTTCGGAACGACGAATTGCAGCAAATTTAAAATCTTTAATTTCTCCCTTGCTTGACCATTGATACCCCCGAATTTGAATGTTGCTAGGGAAGGTTATGTGAGATAAGGAGAGATTGGATTATATATTACATCCAATTAATTTGCCTATGTGTTCGTATTTTAATCGGATATGGCAAAAATTTACGACACTAATCTAGACTTTCTCGTTTCCTTTCCCCTGCAATGATTTCCATTTAGTCAGGATCATGTTTTAGTATTTTTGTAGCAATAAGCATAAATATTAGCATATTGATATTCTAATGTTGACTTATTAATTTACAAATTATATTAAAAAGTTGAAAGTGAAAAGTTAGAAATCTTCACTTTTTTTACTGGACAAGTCCTAACGTTTAAGAATAAACTGAAGTAATAACTGAAAACATTTTTTTCAACTGAATACAAAAAGGCAATCAAGCTAATAATAAAATAAAATCTAGAAAATGTTCGAATTATTTGCTGAAGCTGAAAAATAATGACCCAGTCTATTTCGAAAATGTCTTTTGCCTTTTTGCAGCTCTCTATCCCTTTCCATTAGAATTCCATCAGAAGCTTGAAATATTCTAATTTTCAGTTCCTGTAAATTTCAGGCCTGCCTCTAATATTATTAAACACTTTAATTGCCAGCTAACTCCAATAAAAAAGATCCAAAGAGATCAAGTCTTCACTTATAGCTGGTCATTTTAAATATTCAAACGGGCCCAATCTATTAATGAGGAAAATATTTAATAATTCTGCGATTTATCGTATACTACGAGTCGTGCTGAAAAACTATTCTGCTATTTATTGGAATCCTTTGTACAATAAGAGACGACTGTTTAATATGATTATAAGAATTAGTCAAAACAAAAACAAAATATTCTCTACTCCAGCAACAAGCCATCGACGCAACGCTGCTTCACAAAATTTGCAACTATATCCAATTAATAACTTAATACAACCTAACCTGAAACCAAAACTCTTTATTAAAGGGAAAACAAATACAGCGAAGCTATAGCAATATATTGAATAATAAGGACTTCATATTTCTTTTAGTTTGCGTTCGTATTTTAACTGTTACTACAGAAAATAATCTTTCAGATTCTAGAGATTCTAATTATATCCTTACATTCGCATGGCAGTCTAACATTTCGCTTACCTTATATATGCCATCTACGAGCTTAATAAGTTCTTCGGTCTCCATGTCTGCTTCCTGCGTGTTGCTGCAACGGATTTATTGGAGCACGACTATTACAACTGTTTACCATCCATATTAATTAACTCACACACTCAGTGGTGCTCGGCATTGAACCGTACGTGAAACGTATTATTGTGTCTCAGCGAAGGCAAACTTGCAATACACCACCGCTGGATCGTTGTTTACGTTTGCCCTTTATGCTTCGTTGGAATTTCCGCCTACCTTCGAAGATGCAAAGGTTATACAAACAATTTGATCACGAATAGTGGTAACTACTATTAACACTAAAATCACACCTCACTAACGATGTATTGTTTAGCGGATAAGTTTGCGCCGTTTCTTCACTATTTTTTTTAAAGTAGGAGATTTGGAGGCGCCGACTTGCTCCGGTTAATTCTCGGCCAGCTAATTAGGGAGTTGTTTATTAATCTCGATTAGAGATAACGATCCTGCGTCATTCTACGGCTGCGTTAACGAAACCTGAAACAAATGAAGATCTATTATTAGAGAGTTGTGGAAGAGTTGCATTGTGGTGTGGCAAATTTAAGCTAAGAAATGAGAAATATTAAGCTATGGTATATAACAAATGATGGGTTATGAAATTAATATTATCTTTCCTTTTTCGCTTCCAGTAAAAGAACCCGCAATGATTTACTGTTCTACCTCGAATGAAGTATTTCGTTAGTGTACGAAAAGATAATTGTTAGGTACATATTCGGTTTTCTGTATATGTGTGCATTTGAACGTTATGTTTTGAATCTCAACAGATCATAATGAAATAGCAAATGCAATCGGCTATTATATCTAAAAAGCACACTTTCGCAAATGCAGTAAGTTAAAGCGAACTATTATTTAGTAAATACATACGTGCATGTAAGAGGAAACTTTTTGATAATACTTCAAAAGATTCGCAGATCAATTGAAATTAAAATTTCATATATGCTTTACTAACAGAAGCAAGCTATGAAAATGTTACTGGAGGCCATCTCTTTAATAGCAGAAAAATGTAAATAAGTTATTCATAAATATAGGATTTACTGAAAACAATGCAAAAAGTTATATTTAAGTAAAATAACTAAATTGCTTTGTAAACTTTGAACTTTTAATTGAGTGAAACTGATATTGGAGTGATACTGAGTTGAAAAGTTAGGAAATGATATTCTTATGGTCAAAAGAAGTATTGCTCCAAGAGTTATCTATTATTAACTAAACAAACTCAGCGTAAATTATACGTTTTTATTTCAGATTTTTTTCTCGCCCCAGTTCTTAACTAAAGTTATTTCATCTTCCACTAAATCCAATAAAACGGTTTCTCTGTGCTAATGAACTTATCAGCTGACGTGTGTCTTATTTAACTGAACTGCTTCGCTTAAATTTGTCGACAGCACGACCAACGGTGATGATCGGTTTTGATCAGTTAAAACGTAGGAATTTTCGTAAGAGCAAAGTTATACTTCTGAGAAGTATAGCAAACTAAATTTTGGCCAAATGTAGAGGCGCGACGGTTTGCAACGTAAACCATAACCAACACGAAACTATTTATGTATATGTAGATAAGGACTGTAGAATAGGATGGTGAACACTAAAGCAACAACACGCTTCACACTCAAGTTATTTAAATAATTCGAAACAGTTGTTTCGGGAATTCATGAAATTTCGCTGTCGTTCGGACATATAGCGTTTATCCGTAAGGCCTTGCAGTTTTAGTACTCAATTTCTAGTTGCACTAGTTGGTGGTGGGAGCCAAAAGAGGTACATAATGGTGGAAGCAATCTTTTACCAATACCAGGACTCATGCCATACTCCTTACTTGGACTCTAGTGTCCTGAGCAAGCCGTCGTGGTTTAGCTTATTCGGTTAAGTCTTGGGTAGAGTTTCGGCCCGGCCATCCACATTGTATTGGCTTAAAACGCGTGATCGAGTCAATTGTATCTCACGATCGGTTCCGTTTTCTTCGTTGATCATCATATATTATATAAAAGAAGTTCTCTAACATAGGGAGCACGAGGGAAGGAGAATCCAACCGTCGACTAGCCGGTTTCCTTCCAGTGAATAACGGACTTATGCGCGATGGGTCTGCGTCCTTTTCCTAAGTGAGGTTGGCACAACTGTTATCTGATATTCGATCGCTCTGTTGGCAATAGGAATCGACAAATTCCCAAAACAACTGTTCCGAATCAATTAAATAACTTCTATGGTGAGGAACGAGGAACCGATATTTTACGTGTTTGTTAAATATTGACATAAATGGATGCTTAGGTCAGTTGACTGCTACGATTTTTCAGGCACGTGCATAGGTATATTAAAAAACATTGTTAGATTGTTACTAAAGTCAGGTCTTGTACGTGCGTTTACCCAGTTCACTATGTTAGACGTTAACGAGTTGTCGGGGTATAGTGAATGAAACATGTGATGCTTCGGCAATTATTGTAAATTTCTGTAATATTTTCTTTTTTTCGTTTTCTCCATAGTTACATATTTTAACGAAACATGTTTTTTTTAACTGTGGGAGGTTCTTCCAATATCATGCGCCTTTTTATATCCACTTCCTGCGGTATAATACAACCTTTAACTATATAATCAATATATTATTTTTTCTTATTATAACGTTCTATTGATTTAGAAAACAATAGAGCTTAATATGCTGTATCCGCGTAATATTTGTATGATTCATACGCAATAACGAAAGCAAAAATAATAGCATAGGTTTCACCTTGACGATGGTCTGTAACCGATGTATCTTGTATATCTGTGTAATTTCTATACATGTTTTAAATCTAAATACGAAATGGGTTGTATTAGCGTATCGTTTTCAAGCGAATTCCATCACGTAACGATCACCGGCAGGAGTTTCAATAAAAACCAACAGTAACTGTAGAATTACATGTTCTATATTACATAATCCCAAGCTATCTGGCTTACACGAAACCATTTGTAGGTAAGTGCAAGCCCATAAATGTACACACAGTGTTTATAAATCTACACGCCGCGCACTAAATTCCCCAGCCATAATTGAAATAGGTATAAATTTTATAACGGAATAAAGGTTTTTTTATCACTCTGATATTACGTAACGAGCAAGTGAATGTCTGAGGTGACCGCATACATACAGCACTGTTATAGTCATAAATACTAAAAAGTTTTTTGTAACATGAGCTTTTTTAAAGATTTCGATCTAAATTCCACATCAATTAACGAACATTGTATAAAGGTACGGTTGGCGATCGAGTCGAATTATAAATTTTATCTTGTGTTAGCTTTTGAGTCGGCTGGGATCAAGGTTACTGCACAGTGGCAACTACGTGAAGAATGGCAGACATACTTTGCATATTTTCACACGTAATATAATCACGTTGTTGACGTAAACGCTGGATTTCAAAAACATTAATATAAATGTAGCTTATCTGATCCATAAATATACCTCACTTAAGATAATTTCACTTACAGCGATATTAATGAGTATTACTTTGTTTTGCACATCAATTCATATACTCTAGTTTGGTAGGAGCTTATGGGTAACTGTTGAATTATAATATCGAGTAAATCTTTCATAAATGGCAAAACACCAACAAATACTTGGCACTAATATTTCATCTGTACCTGAACATCGAAAATTGTGCCAAACTTGATGATTTCTTTGACTCTTATAATGTCATCTCTTTGGCTAAAACGACTTGAAGATTTCATTCATAAAGTTTCATAATCTTTTAATTAAAAAATTATTATTTTAAACATTTATCCCTTAGATAGTAATAATATAGAAAAATACAGCTTATAAAGAATTAAATTAAATAAATGACAGAAATATGAAAGAAAAGGTCATTTGCATGATTCTTACAATTATTTTCCTGTAACTCTAATGTACCCGATGATACATTGTACATTAATACAGAAGAAAATAATCCTACAAAGTCCCTTTGGAAACTTTATAATGTTTCTATTCATCTATCAGTATCTTTAGTAACATGGCAATGTCGTCAGCATAATTTGCACCCATACCTAAAACTACACCGCCATTGCCTTTCCACTTAATAATGCTTCAAATCAGAAATAAAACAAGTAAGCTCGTCAGTTTATTGAATATTGAGAAGAGCTTTTAAAGTTATTTTAAAGGAAACGAAAAGTAACTGTTTATGTATTGTACAGGGTGCGCGTGTTATGTTGTAAAAGCTCCATATAAATCAATCATTTGGAAAGTTATACTTTCATTTGGCTACAGAAAACCATTGAAGTTACAACTTTCGTGGATTTTGTCCAGAAGCTATTACATTATGTAATCCTTCTTATTAACAAGAAGGCAAAGATAAAGCATTATTACTTAGCACTAAAACGTATTTCTTTGTGACTTAGTAACATTTCTTTCAAACGACATAAAAACGGATTTAACGTTGCTGCAACCTAAAATTCTCCAGAGCATCGCACAAGCCTTCAAGACAAATTAATACATCATAACTCTGTAGGTAATACATTATTAATTTTGTCAAATCAATGCGTGTGCTTTTAACTGGAAATAACAAATCTTAGGCATTTCTTCTTAGTAGGCTCGGCACACTGCTTGACACGAAAGTCTTCTTAATGGAAACTAAAACGCGTCTAGATTGCTCAATATTTAAAGTGGAATGGTTCCATCCAAACAAAAAAAATGGCAAAAGCTGTTGACACAACCACGACATTTAGATATACATCACTTTGACGTACTTCATTTTCAATCACGTTTTTTCCAAATTCTAGTCTAATAAAACTATTAGTGCTATGAGCAATATCGAAGAAAAAATTAACAAAGTATCAGAGCAAATAGAAAGTTTGCAACAGGAAAAATACAATATAGAAGAGGAGATTGCGAAAAGCTTGCGAGATATTTCTCGCCTCACTAAGAGCATTAAAAACGCAGAAAAAGAAGTTAAGACTGCGAAGAAGAACTTTACGCAAGAAAATGTAACACGCAATTATGAAGATGGTAACTGAAAAGCTCCTATTCTGATATAACAAGAAGTAGCAGATAACAACTCCATGTTGTACGATTACTAACAAAAATGATACAATGTTATGCGATACGAAAATACTAATAAAGGCAATATAGTTTGACTAAGCAATTTCATATGAGCTGTATATCATAAACATTTGAAAAATGATAGGTAAGGTAAGGTAAATGCCAGTGAAACGTGCGGATCTTTAATCAGTTTCTTTAAACGAGATCCGGCTGAAATGAAACCATTCATATAACAGTCAGTCCTTTCACTTTTGACACTAAAAATGGAGTCAACTTAGTTTTAAATTCTGTTATGCTCTCATATGCAGCAATGCAACCGTATCAACCTCAAAATTCTTTTCTTCGTTTCAAAGTACAAACCCAGAAAGTTATTTAGAACAATCAAACCAGTTGTTCCTACAGTGAGAATTACTTTTTATATATATTGTGACGCTCCGATACTACATATAAGCTTTGAGCCGGAACCGCCAATGACCCCGATGAATCTCAAACTCACACAGCCTATCGAGGCTAGGTAATCGAGAAAAGGCCCTATTATCATTGTTTGCTTATACTTTATGTTGATTATTACATTCTTCGTCCGTAGTAAGCAAGTAAACACATGTGAGGGTAGTTGCATTTGCAACAATTTAGGTCTAGGCAAATTAAAACGGAGATGGATGCTATCTGCTGCATCTCTGCATCATTATTTGCCGCAGTTAATTTTTAAGCAGCTGAATTTAAATATGATCGTAGCAACTGAGTTGACGATACGGCCAAATACTTCAACCATTACCGGTAACACCACAAACTTTCACTAAATGCTAAAGTGTTCGACGACAGTCGAATTAAGATTAGAGATATTGCCGAGGTTATGAGCCTGTCCTGAAAGAATGCGTTTGCCACATATAGACTAAAGATTTGCGCATGAAAGAGGTGATGAAACGGCACCTTGAGTGCCGCGCTTGTTTAGTGAAGACCAAATTCCATTCGAATGAACATTCGAAGCCCTAATGAAGCAATTTAAGCGAGATAAGCCGGAGTTTTGGCAATCATTAGTAATTGCAGGTAAAACTGGATACACGAGTACCCTCTTTGAAGCTAAGGTACGATCGAAACAGTGGACGGCAAAGGGTGAATCGATGCTGTTACATCAATCATAAAAGTGATAGTGACTGTTTTGATTATAGTTATGAAGCTACTATCTTGAAATTAAGAAAATAGTAACGAGGCCATATTAAGTCATTTTTTAATGAAAGATGCTAGATCCGATAGAGCAGTTAACTCCAGACTAAAATCAAATTTAAAGTAAAACATATCGTAAGTTCTATTTAAAAAATAATAAGTCGGATGTATTTCCTGCCAAACCGGATGTAAAAAAATGTGAAATTTAGTAATTAGTTCGTTGTTTTTGATTATGTATTCAAATCGAAAAAATATATACTTCCCAAGTAGCAAAGTTGTTCAACTCTTCGGCGACATTATATTAACACCGCGTTTTTTTTGGCATGTAAGGACGATATCTGGAAAATATTAATAGAGCATCTACTATCGTGTTTACTTGACTTTTATGCAGCATTGTAAATATGAATTTCTTCTTTCTTGCTAGACATAATAGACGTTCCAAAATAACGTTCGATAAATCATTAGAAAAGCAAAAATAAGAGAGTTATTACTTCTTCGAAAAGTAAGTATAATTAGACACAATCGTCCTTAAATAGCATCTGTTTACTCACATGAAGGCTACTAATTAATAATTACTGCGGAGAGCCTTGTGCTTGTTTTATTCATTAAATTTTCATGATAATACTGTAAGTAGAACTGACGCCAACGAACTGCGAAGCTATAAATAAGCAATGTCGCATACAGAAAAAAAGGAATACCAAAACATAAACAACACTAATCTCCAACTAAACTAAAACAACTACATTGAGCACTCTCTTTAGCAAACATTTAAAGGTCTTTTCTACTATTGTCACAGAACCGTTTATGTGCCCGAGCGTTTTATAAGCCGAGTCGAAAAAGTACACGCCACGTTAGGATCAGATCGACCAGAACAGTTAAACTAATCAATAAAGTATACTTTCGTTGTATTTACGGAGACATCAACCAAAGAAAACAACAAGAGTGGTCTAACCACTTTCGAACCCGTGCGTACGAGTGCGACGGCTTCGTTAATACGCTAACTAAGCATCGGCGAGCGTTTCTCGACCGACACTGACGAAGATATGTGGCAATTGCTTATCATCGCCGCGTTACGTTCGGGGAATTGAACGGCACCGGTATCGCGTAATGGTAATGCATCGGCGTTCTAATTGTTTTCTAATAGAATTTTTATCGGGATCTCGGAGACCATTGAGCCCAAATAAGTGTACAAAACGATTTTGTGTGTCAAGTGACTGTCCGAAGTCCTTATCGCTATTTAATTTAAAATGTCAGAGCTATTTGTAATGGACGTTTTAGGTAAACAGATGATTCTCCCACTCTCGCAAGACGGATGGCCATTAATTGTGTTTTCAACCTTTTACACGATAGGTTACATTAGCGTAGAAGTGTTAATACATGAAAACAAGTTTATAATTTATTCTCGATGGCTTATGCAATTTTGAAGAGTATTAAAGATTGAGCAAGCAAAAATAAGTAGAATGCTAATATTTCCGTAAAAAATAAATTAGCACGTCACACAGTCACGCAAAGCAAACCCGAATAGTGAGGTGTCTAATCCTCGCTCCTTTCTACATTGGTAAGTCTACATAATAAATTATAAATTAACGACTTCTTACCAACGATCTTGTATATATTAAGCTTATATTTTGTCGCATATACTTAATTTGGATTATATGTTGAAGCGAATGGTTGCAGTAGACATTTTTCGTTGTTTTCTTACTTTGTTACCAGAATTTTGAAATTCTAGACTATACTTCACCAGCGTAAAGATTAAGTTTTTTACCTCCAAGATTTAAAAGATTTATTCGCAAAATCGTACAATTTCACCGAGCAATGCGAGCTCGTTAATAGATTAGATTCGTTTCACACAAGCTATTTTTAACGACCCCGCTAAGCCGCGGTGCTGTATCTGACATCATTTGCCATGAATTTCATGCACACGCACTTGCAGTACAACGTGCAACACTTCCGTCTGTTAGACATTGCCAGAAATGAGTAATGGCGTCGATTTGTTTACACGCAAGCGTTTCAGCCGCTAGAAATTGCTTTTATCTTCATCAAATGCTTCAATCTTTTATATGTTCTGCTTAAATTTTCTTTAAATTTTGCTGTAGTAGTATCTAGCATCAATAGAATGAGTAGAGAAAGGTTGAAGGAAAAAATAACAAAAATTATAAGTACATATTTTTTGATAACTTGGTGAAACGAGATTTTTTGTCTTTTTTATCTTAATTTGGGCTACAGTAGCTGGATTATTCACATAACTCAGCTTTTAGATGTAATCCCATAAAAAAAAATAGGTGGTATCAAACCCAGGCTACGGGAAGATCATGGAATACTGCTTCTTCGCGATATCCCCTTGTTAGGAAATATTTCTTCCACCACCGGTATGCTCATATTCGAGGTTTGACAAGTTGCCCGGTCTTGTAGAAACTAGGTATTCTTATCGTACCCAGGCGATTGCTGCAATTCTGGGTAAATAGAAGCGTTTAATATCTGCGCATAACGTTCGTCACTTCATCTCATATCTTCAAAGAATGATGCCTTCAACCAATGATGCCTTTTGATGATATCCCCGTCCAAATCGTTACTGTTGGAAAAAGGAGAGATCTCGCTTTTGTTGTTGTCTCTGCTTCAAAATCTACAACTTCATTTATTAACATGTCGGTTCACATGAAAATGTGGAACATCCGAAAACCGGATGTTATTAAAGTTGGTAAATATTTCGAGCACTTCGCCGATTAAAATTTTCAGTAAAATTAAATTATTCTTTTTAGGTCTTACTTTAATTGAAACTTATATATGGATGCAACGTTAAATCCAATTTCAATATTCAGTATAAAGTTAATTTGTTAACTGCCGCGACTAATTCATTTCCGTCGCACGACTTCCCGTCCTTAATAGAGCGTTACGCTTACATGAACTGCGTATTTGTTATTTGATAAGATAGCAAATATAAAGAGCATAACGCTCGCTCTTTCTATGATCAGGTAGATTGAAAATAAAACAAGCTATTTTTGACAAATGTAGCGAACAACTGGCATTAGTTTTATATTATATAATTAAAAAAATAGAATTTATAATATTTTTATAGCGAGCAAATTTTGCAACTATGCCTACGTATTTGAACAGGCCATTTGATTATGGGACTTTCTAATACGATATGCAATTTCTAAATGTTTCCACAATTGTTCCATAAATCATTTGTTTTATTATTCAATGGACGAAATGTCCAACAAGCTACTAGATGACGTACATTCAAAAATAAAATTTTTCGTTGAGACACTTGTTGCAAGTGTTGCAAATGATATGTGGACCTACTTTATAGGAATGTAATGCTCAGTTTTACGGAATAGTATTAACCCAAACACGGCAAATAATTTTGCCAATGCTACGATGTTGCATTTATGCAATAAGTCAATGAATGCCAAAATGTTCGTGCGTTGCGTGCAAGTGAGGAACGAATATTCGGCACAATCTAAATGTGCATAATATATAATGTCGGCTGGTGTAGATAACATTTGTACTTCCATCCGTTTACTTTAATTATTTGCTGACGATCGTCAACGCAATTCGGTGATACATGGTCTCATTGTAACGTATTAATATCTGTATGGAAACAAATAGTATCACTAGATAAATTTGATACGCTAAGTACAGAACAAAACTGAAAAACCGTTGACCGTAAGATTAACTCTATATCATTTGTTTGCAAGAGCGAACGGAACGTCTTGATTTACATAGTCTGCCGATATGTATGTCGCTGGTGTTTCATCCCAATACATACATTTACTTAAAATTGCCCATTACTACTTATGCAGATAACGTACCGAACAAACTGTTTCGTAACAGTAAATTGGCATACCGGGCACTTTATTTACGTAAGCATGCAAACTGTGGTTAGAAAGCGAGATATGAATAGGTTGGTACCATTCAAGTTGGGAATATTGACGATTCTGCGGCGATTTATTTTTACTTTTCCTTGAACATATACTAGCCGTTTCGTTTGAGCAATTTTTTTTTCGATCATTCATTATTTTAAATATTAACTTAGTTCAATTGCTGCAATTTACCTAAAAAATAAAAATATGCGTCGCAGAGTTCGTTTGTATTCTGATTGATAAATCCCGTTACATACTCGGCATTTACACTTTTTCCTTCTACCTGTTTACCTGGTTTATAGCAGATGTAAAGGATGTTGTTATCTTCTTCAAGAAGCTATTAAATCAAAGAAATTTATTGACAGATCTTGAAATGTGCAGTTTTTAATTTAAATTAGACGTTAACGTTTAGAAGCTGAGTAATGAAATTTTTAAAAAACTTTCAAAACGACTGAATTTAGCGTAGCTGAATATATAACTAACCTTCTAACTAGCTAACCTTCTCACACAATTTTCTGCCGTACCTTTCAATGACTCAGAGAGATTATCTCACTGGTTGTTATGAGTAATAATCATCAAAATCACGCTAGAGAAAGTAAAGTAAACGGCGAGGAAAATGCAATAGATGCAATGTTGGATAATCCCACCTTTCACTAGACGCTTTACTAGCACAGTTACGTCTTTCACAAAGGAAAATTACAGTCAACACCCTTTACCTGATTGGTACAAAAAATTGACAAGGATCAGATATTTTTCAAAATATTATGGATAGATGGCGCCAAATATACATTCCATTAAATAATCGTGATTTCAACACTGCTTTTGTTGTGAATACTTGGAATGGTATCATTAATGGAGAACTGTTTAAATAAAGAGTTTTACCATACGGCCTAGATCCAGAACACCAACTTTTCCAAATAAGACGTTTCTTGAGAAGACTTCTTCTTAATAGCTAAAGAAAATATTCCGCCACAATTTGGTGGACAAGTAATTCGATGGTTGAGTGCACATTTTTCTGAGCGATTGATAAAAGTTTTGCTACTTGGCCCCCACGGCATCTTGATTTAAACCTCTTGAATTCTTCTTTTTACAACAATTTAATGGTTTTAGGGATGGGTACCAAAATAAGCACAAGCGAACAATTACTTGACGAAATAGCAATTAGATTCAATTAAATTCGGCAAGATGATACAACGATAGCACATGTTCATAATGCAATGGTTGATATGTAGGTGTCAAGCTTGTATTCGAGCTTAAAAAATGTCTTCTGAGCAACTTATGTACGTAATATTTTCTTACATAACATCATGTGTTCTTGAAATTTAACTTTGTTTTAGTGATGTAAACATTTTTTTTTGTTAAATAACTTCCCGAACAAGATGTCAAACATTTCTAAGCTTATTATAAATCACTCTGTATTGCAGTCTTAAATTTCTTGGGTACACCTGCAACAGCTCAGACTCATATTCAAGCAAACATCCATGTTTCCATGCCAACACCCTTCATCCAGGCTCATTCTGCTGTGTTTATTTAGAGTATAAATATTTGCTTGAAAATTCTTAGTACGAAGTTTCGGAGATATTTTATTTATTTCCCTGTTCTCGGATAATGACTTTCTCACAGCGCACTGAGTTCCATCAAGTTTTGTCTCTAATTCGCCAACCAATGTACAAAATATATTTTCACTATGTCTAATGTGTTCGATATAGTACCACAATTCGGGGAAAACGAACGTGGTATTTCAAAAGATCTCAAAGATTAAAATCGAACTGTAGTATTGCGTTAAATCCGTGTGGATTATTTCAATAAATAAAATACAGCGGCCTCGTAACGCTATCGCTTATAAATAGCGTACACGTTCGGTATCGCAACTCCAAAATTTTAAATTTTCCCGTTCATTAATCGGCTTCCCTTATCTGTCGAACCACGTTCCATAAAAATTACCCTTTCCGAGGCGGACAACTTGGCAAAAACATAAACAGAGACATTGCAGTTCCTTCGCAAGCAGGCAATGTAGTCACGGTACGGACATTATTACCAAATGCTAGACGCGCCCGGCATATAAGGAACTACGACGAACTGCTATTACTGTACATATAAAGACAATTTAAAGGTCGTTTGCCGAGGGACCGCAATATAAAAGTTCGGTAAATTGAATCGAGTAAATATTTAAAATAAAATCAGTGCGACATAGAGTGCAGAGCGTACTGAAGGAAAGTGAATTACCATAGATTTGCAGGGGAAGTATCGAATGCCCTAGCGGAAGGTTCGTAAACTGTAGCATTTCGTTAACTGTATTAAACAAAGTATCCTTTCTAGTTATTGACTATTTCGTGAATTTACAGTAAACCGATAATTTTTGGAAATACCTATCATCTAACGTAGTGACTTTTAGAGCTTTTAAAGCTTACTCAAAAATAAATTGCCTGGAAGACTGGAAGAAATTCTTTGGTCATAGTATTAGCTTGAGGGAAGCAATATCCGCCAAATAAAAAAAGTTTAACTGGTATTAAACAGATACGTACAGATAAGCCAATAAGAGGAATATCAGTAGAGATGACAAAGGCAGGTAGAATTATTCCTTTTTTGCAGCGACTAGATAGACTCCTGTCTACTCGCCTCATGAGAATGGATTCAAGTTGCCTATTGGTGTCCCTGAAAGTCGATAAAACATCAGTCTGTCTAATCTTTGCAAAAGAGTAATAATCTCATCCGCCTTTGTCCTCTGTACTTATAAGTAGAGATGAATGCATTTCGATATTTAATTAATTTCACGGATATAATCAAATTTAACTAACTTTCGCAGGACGTGAACCTACGTCTCTGGTTTGTCGGTACCACAAAATCTCACATCGGCAAAATCAATAAAATAGTAATTCATTTTGGTAACCCCTATTGTACGCTCTAGTATCTTACTTGGAACAGTTGCGTTGATAATGATTGTAGAAATAAGTGTGTCGCATAAATGTTATTTGTTAAGACGTTTTGTTCTTCTCTGAGGTATCATTCGTTCGCGTTCGGCGTTGATTCTCAGAAGAAGCCGATGCCTTCTAACGTTTCGATGTAATCTCATACACTTTTCTTGACGTCGTCGTAGTATTGACAAATGTTATTTGATATCGAGAGGGTGCTATAAAATTTAAATGGTGACCACTCGTAAAGGATCCATCTGTTTGTATACCAATTTTCCAAGCAATATTATAAAGAAAAAAACCACAAGCGTTAAATCAAGCAACCTTTGTCTATAACTTTTGAATCATAAGCTGTGGGGTTGCCTTACTTGCAAATTTTCTTCCCAGCCGTTCGATTTTTAGCACTGCTCCGCGCAATACTTTATCTTCAGATGTTCATAAACCGCTCAAATCTGTACACCATATTGTAGCGCATTTAACCCATAAATTAATTAAAATTTTTTCGTTTTAGCGAAATAATTTTTTTCTTAATGTTTAGCGAAAGTTTAGCAAAATGAACCAAATGTTTATAACTCCACGTACGTTTTGTTTAGAATATGAATCTCAACGAGAGCTTTCAGTAATCATAATATTCTCTTTAAAACCCCGCCATCTCTTAAGTTGCTATATAAGTATGGTTAACGACAACAGGAAACGGAAAGCAATAAGAATCCAGAATTAATTATGTTTCATCATCGTAGAAAGGTTTGTATTGTAATAGGATTGACCATCCGAACATAAATACGATTTACTTTATGACAGGCTCTTGATATTTTCCATGAGAAATAAAGTTATCTCATTATCAATCATCGCCTCTCCAGTATCTGTTTACAACTAATTTATATTCCCTCCGATATCCAAATCCTAATTTACCCATCCGCACTTATTGGACGTTTCCTCCTATAAAATTTATTATGACAACCCGTAAATGTGTCCAATAAAATCAGAATTTATATTTCGGATTTATACCGTACTTTAAGCCCATATATTTAATATACGCAGCAGAGCTCAATGGATATTCATACGTTAAATACCGAAAGACCTTCTTCGAAAGAGTTAATAAAATCTCTGGCTTGTATTCTTTATATAGGAAATGTAATTTACAGAAATATTTGCATAAATTGCTATTAAAAAAAAAAAAAAAAAAAAACGCAGACGTAAATATAAAGGTCGACATAGGTATAAAAAAGCGTCTAAATCTAATACTAAACGAAACTGCTACAATAACATGGTAGAATTGTATGCAGGCTGTAGAAATAGTCTGTTTCTAATGATATTATAAGACTGTTCTCTTGTTGAGGCGCCTATCCAGCAGATTGTGATATTTTCAAACAACATTAACTTGAAGGTCTCTAAAGCACATAATTTAAACTAATCTTCTCGCGATCCCTAATATATCATCGAATTCAACAAAGAGTATTATTGGGCTTCCTTTCGCAATTTCAATCGTAACGTGATCCCTAACGACCGTTTTGAAGGAATCAATTGAGCGTTTGGTAACAAGTAGCGTTCGTTCTACCGTAAAGAAGCGGTACTATGAATTTCAAAATTGATCAAGTTTCCTTAGAAGCTCGAAAATTGTTATTCCGAGCTCCAAAGACAAACATGGCAATTATCAGAAGCAAGTATTGGTCTTGCTCGACACATAATTGAAAAGGCTGGCATGTTACTGCCAAAAGCATTGGACTAATTTTAAATACGCAAGTCTCCGGTCGAATTTTACACAAAAATGTTATACTTCGTAAGCTTTGATGGTCCACATCTTCACTGGATCGCCTTGGCAAGGGATCGTCTCGTTTCGTGCACAACATTATTGCAGGTGATGAAACGTGGTTATACCCCCATAATCTCGAAAGAAGGCAACACATTAGTTACAACGAAAGTTGTTGGTGAAAGAAACCAGAAGAAAAGGATGAATCGTCGTACTGTTAATGTTCAATTAGTATTTTGGTATTAGAATGTCCAAAACATTAAGATAACGGGTCACTCGCCATATATTCCAAATCTACCACTTAATGATGACTTTTTATTGCCAGGTGTAAACAATAATCTACGAAGCTTTCGCTTTTCACCGGTCAAAGAAGCAGTTGACGCACTTAAATAGGTACTTAGCGCGAGAAATTAGGATAATACGTTTTGAAGATAGATTTTCACGAATGTAAAAATACATTGACTGTGAAAAATTAAAAATACTGGTTTTGCTAGGAAATTGTATATTACTTCGCTGGAAGCGGCCGGAAGAGGACAACAGCTTTCGTAAATTAAAACCAATCTATTATTTTAAAAAAACATAAATAGAAGAATGCTATAGCACCAAAAACCAAGTTGTTCACTTGCAGTACTTATAAGTATAGTTGTTTGAGTTAGTGAAATTGAAAAATAAATTAGGTGTTATGTCCTTCTAGGTAAACCTCTTAGTAAGGAAGCTTTTAGAGCAGTGAAAGGTTCTTTTATAATAATCTTTAGTTTCTTACTACTACAGTGAATATGGAGGTCATGTGGCCACCAAAACTTCAAGTATCGATGACTTGAGAAATGTCATTACAATTATACACTTCAGAGTGGCTACCGCACTCATATAAGCACCTGCACTTATACAACCTGCTGCTTTCTATACGACCAAACAAAGATTTGTTTTAGAAGCATAAAGTAAAAAAAGTTTTACAATAATTTGCATTACAATGATTTTAGTAATTAGATATTAGACGCCGCAGTTGTTGCTTCAAAGATTTCTCTTAATGACTAAAAAGAGTTTCACAAAATATAATTTGAAAATAGTATATATACTATATATACTTCTATATATATAAGTTGAATGAAAAAAGAAATGAAGTTCGTACACTTGCATATAAAGCTTTATATAAATATATATAAAGCTACTGTAAATTTTCGGTTGTTATTAGAATTAAATTTTTTTAAAAAAACATACAAAAACGATGGAATCTAGTAAACAAAAACCTTAATGTCGTTTGTAACGTCGTATACAAACATCTATATCCTAACCTTAAAAATACTGAAATAGTTGCATTGGCATTCCTGTAATGAAGGGGTAAACAAACAAACTGAATTAGAAAGGTTAGGTTAAAACTATTTGGAAATTTAGTTTACAACAAATATTTAAAAAATCAAAATTCTGATTTAAGATATCAAAAATAGCGATCAAAAAGACTTTAAAATCGTTTAGAAGAAAAGAAGAGGAGATGTTGAACTCAAGGAGATTGAAGAGGAATTGAAGAGGATCTCACAAAGAGTCATTCAAAAAGGACCTAGATACACGATACCAATTTACAACTGTTATTTTTCTAAATTTGTCGTCAAGGAATCAACGAAAATAATACGAAGTGGTGATTACATTTAATTGTTACATCTCAATCGTACTTTATTGGGATATTGGGGTGAATCACGGAACTAAGTCATAAAAATCCTTAATATTTATTAAAAGTCTTTCAATGTATGAATTTTCGCAAAATTGCTTTGGTGCTAGATGTTACACAATTCAGCTTTTGTTAATAAAATAATTCTTTCTTTCCTTCCCATTCCATTTCCCAATTTCCAATTTCACTTGGTTCAATTTCCGACTAAAAATCAGACAAAAATTGGGATTCAAATTCATCAGAGGTTTCAAGTGAGACCTCAGCAATGGAAAACCATGTCTTTGGAACAGATGGTCTGCCGGTAGTGGCATATTTTATGACGTCTAAATATGTCCAATTATATTATTGGAAATCCACACCTTTTAATTTAAAGCCAAGAAAAAAACTGGCTTGACTCTAACAATCTCTAAAATCACTTAGATATTTTGGCATTCTACAATTTGCATTATCACACTTTAAAATGCCCAAGAAATGGATGCTTCAATGGTTAATATGAATAGCAATACGATTGAAAAGCCTCGAAAAGTAGGATATTTCGATTTAATGAAAATATCCTGAAGGCATCACCAAATTCGGAAAAGTAAAAGAAACATACGAGTTACGGACAGAAGTCCTTTTGTTTTCAATAACTGACTTACAACAAATTTAATAAAATTCGCATAAGAACAACATACTCCTGAAGTTTGATCCTTTCCTTCCATCGTACACTGTAGACGAAGCAATAATAGCGTAGTACAGTTTACAGCTTATTTTCAGGAAAGTAATTTATTTCCGCAGAATTTTTATTCTCCAATCTAAACCTGGCCCTTTTGTTCATAGTTAGCAGTGGTTTACTACCCCGGAGGTAAGTGAATAACTAATACATTTTAACCGAAATTTAAAACGAACCTACCCCAGATATTTCAGATCCGCAAAACGAAACGTACTTTAGAGTACGGTTCCCATTTGCATACAAATGCGCTTATCTACCGGAGTTATCTCTCTTTTTTTTATTATTTCGAGTCATGGTAAATAATTTCGACTCGGTAAACGCGACGACGCATCTTTAGGCCTGTGCCCTAGAATTCTGAACTCTTGCCGGAACTAGAACTCCTAAAGCTAGACGAATTTAAAAGATAATAGATACCGCTAGCGCGGCATATACCACCACAACTAGGGGAACATAAATTTGTCTCCGAACGACGAACATAAAGTAGATCCGTCGTAAAGTTTTACCAGTGCGACAATGATGCGGCTAAAACAGACTCTTAATGCTCCATTTTTAGGTTAGATACATATAACAAACGTTCTATCTCCATCAGTCTGCGTGCTCCTCTATTTTGTTTGCTTTGCGTAAGTTTCCGTCTATTCACCAAATACGTTGCTGAATTTTCCTAATAAATTGTCGCCATTGCAGCCATACATTTGAAAGTACAAGTATATAACGTTGCTTCGCATTGTTAAATAAGAAAGGAAGGTACTACAATACAGTGTTACTTGTAGACATGAGAATAGGCACATATGTGTATGCATTTCATCATTTTGAAACATTGCATTTCTTAGAATGAAACCATTTTTATTCTACAAGATAAATATATATTTTTTAAAGCGGAGCAGAAGCACACGAGTGCTCCGTAGCACAAAACAATAACATTTGCGAACACCAAAATCATTTTTCAGTTGGATGGAAAAAGTTTTGCTAATTCCTTTATTCTGTCACCAAATTTTTCGGGCTTCTATAAAAGGAAACAATATGATATCTAGTACCTATTATATGTAAAAATTGATTCCAGTTACCTACGAACGATTTTGCTTTGAGTATCGCGGACTGGAACTCGAAACTCCAAGCCTGATAGTTAATCGCCCGAGACATTACACTGCCAGTATCACTAATGATAAATTTCTTTGGAATACAAGGAGATCATTCATTAGAAAATACTTAAGTTTTCATTGTGACATCGGTGGGTAAATAACCAATACTCTCCGAGTCGTCATAAAACAGGAAACGTGACTACCTTCATGGTTTGAAAAAACATACATATATAGATGAACTCAATCCAACATTTGTTGTTATATACAGTACGAATCATCATAACAAATTATAAAGTAAGGGAAAATACTTAAGTTAGAAGTTTATGAGTGATACAACTGAAAATTGTATGAAAAGTTGGAAGACTTAGGGGATAAAGAAATTGAACAGAAGAGAAGTCATTTACCTGCTCCACCTATAGCGTCGTTGACTAGATTCAATATAACTCATCACTCCGCACCATCTTAATAATAGGAGACAAAAGAAGTTGAAGCTACTGAAAACCTCGTAGCCGATAGAGGAATTTTAACGTTTAACTCACTCTCCGTGGCGCTAATGACAGCTAAGCTCGATGTTGTAAATTATTACACTATAATACATATATGTATTTACTCCAATATATGTATTACAATTCTTGCAATTTAAGTTGGGGTGAATCATGAGTGTATTAGCAATTCGGCAGTATAAAGCGAATTAAATATATTTTATTTCCGAAACAACCAATAAGAATCTCGTAGTCCTGATAAGGAAAGTTACCGTGACGAATTTAAAACTTACATACCACACCATAAAAGCAAAGATGTTTTCTGACATTTTAAAAGAAATCATTGACAAATTGTGCAAAAATAGAATAATGAAGCAATACGTAAGGTAAACTTTGAAGATTGAATTAAGATATCTGGTGAAATATGTTGTAGAAAGGTTAATATAACAAATCTTGAATTGATAAACTAAGAAAGTCTAGCATTTCCTAAAAACACACAATGGCATTAAATGCTTTACCTAAATTAAGCAAACGTAGGAGGTGGTGATCCTGGAGAGGTCTAACCTACAAACAACAATACAAACAACATCACCATAAGAAGCGTAATAGATAACTTCGTATTTCTTTGACAATTAGACAAACATAACAGTTTCCGTTTAAAGCGCAAATAGTAAATGTGATAATCTAAGGCAATGATAATTAAGCTAGCGCAAAAAGGTTAGATCCAAATAAAACTCAAAGAGAATTAGCAAACAATTATAATAAATGCTTCTGTTTTAATACGCGTTCTTACAAATCGTTTCATATAGTGAAATACCTTGACGAGGTGTTGACACGTCATCCTGTCATGAACGTTTTCAATAACTTCGGTAGACCCAACGAAAAAGTTACGCAATAAAAAATTCATTAATGTAACAACTTTTTTTTATCAAAATTGGTCCAATGAGCTTATTATCGTTTTAATAAGTGGCTGTTTATTATACCAATAAATACATGCTTCAATATATGCGTTGCGTACAATAAACAGATTTACTTATATAAAGAATATATTTATTAATTACTAACGAGAAATCCATTCTCACAAAGTAAGTTGTTAACAAGTAAGAAGTTAATTTGTTAGTGTAGTGTTGTGTAGTAGACGAATCATTCTTTCCCATGAAGTTATCAACCATTTTAGGATATATTGGTTTCCGTATCATAACATAGGAATTTTCATTGGACCATATACGCATCGTTTGTTAATAAAACTATTAAGGTGGAACGGAGACTGATTTGCAGGTAAGGATTTGTCAAGATATTATCATCGTCTATGTGATTTTCAATTTATTTTCAGCATTACTGCCCCAACTCCGTGATTAACTGGCTTAAGTTCTAGCTTAACAAAAGCTTTGTATGGATATTTTTCGAGAAGCTTTCTAATATCCTGGCAAGTACCATATCAGAAATTAGTTTCTTATAAAAGCTTACGAAATGACTTATTAAATGAATGATGGTATACGCTCACCTCACATCAGAACAATTCACTTTTTTTTTAGTCTACTGTTACCGGATTAATTATTTAGCCGGTTTCACGAATTTTGGGAGCAACTAATTTCTTGCAAATTTTTTTCAAAATGCAGAAACTGCTACTAGTTTTCAATTATAAATGATATATGTATATAACGTAGTAAATACACCTTAAAATTTATAAGATACATTAATAAAGGTAAAATATAATTTGAATTGTTAAATGTAATTTGTAAGAAAGAACATCAGTCCTAATTTCGGATGTAGGTGTAATCAACATAAAAGATAATTGAAAACAAATCATCGTCCTCCTGACTACATATTACTTACACAGCATAGCCATGGTATCCAACAGTAAAACAAACAAACCACTAAAATCTCAAGAGTTTTTCCCAAAATATCTCAATCTGAACATTGCACGTATTTGAGCTTTTGAGTTTCTATTATATGTATTAAGTTCCATCTCAGAACAAAATTTCCGTGAAAAGAATTTAGAATTCACGTCTTCTCTTTAATCGACCAGCAACAAACAAGAACATGTTTGGTATTTATATTATTTACATTTGATATTTATGACATCCAATTCCACATTATACCTACTATGAGCAAAAAGAAACTGATGTCTACAGAAAAGGAAGCCTCAACTACATGCAAGTGAAAATTCCATTTCGTAGCTATGAATGTCATTAACTGCAGACTCCTTTTCAAGGGAAAATAAATAAAATCACATATAAGGGCAAGTTACTATGTATGGTTATAGTAAATTGCTATTAACTTTATCATAATCTTGTATGAACCTACATATGTACGCGTATGTCATGAATAAATGTATTAAGCTTAACGTAAGGCTACGTCTACCTTGAAATTGTTTCGTTATTTATTTAGTTGAGTGCCAGCGCTTATTTGTTATTCAGGTCAGAGCAATTTTTTTATTTTTAATTAAGATATATTTTGAAATTATTATTCCGTACTTACATCTGCGCTTTGAAACGCACAATGAATTATATCAGTAGCTAATTATTAAAATACGTCCAGCGCCGCGGCTGGGTACGCCAGCAGACGTTGTCGTCATTTGGTATGCAGCCGCACGCAAAAATTAATTGCGCGAGTGCATGGTTATAACCTAGTGTAATAATTCTATGCAATTCGTGTGCGTGTGTAGAGCAAATCTAGGTTATCCTATGTGTAATGTAAAATTTAATTTTCCGCGATAGAGTAAATCATTGATGCAGGCTGTGATGAATATTAAATTCAAGGTATAATAAAATCATGACTAGTATAAATTTTATGCAAGGTAAAGAATATATGGAATTATTTTATTTGTATATCCAGCGTGTCCGCTTAGTACGTGGCCGGAAGAGAATTCTTTAATTTGATGACCAATTTAGAGAGAAAGTTTTCAAGTAGTACAACATAAAATTATATCGAAGTATACAGAGTGTTCAGTTTCTGCAGCGCACCATACAAATTTGTTTCTTTGAATGGAATAGCCTATATACTATTACTCTCTTTACTTGTAGTCAACTTTAACGTTTGCGATACCTAACATACTTGAGCGCTGGGGAAATTGAATATATTGTCTGCTTGAATATAATTTTGTGTTGTGTAGAACTTGTCTCCTAATACGTCTTCCAGTATATGCAAATTTTTTGTCGAAATTGCTCAGAAGAAGAATTGTTTTCCGCCCACGCGTGGATTGTAATGGTTAATTAATTATATTTAACTTCTCAAAAAATTAAATAAAAGACCAGAAATTAAATAAGTGAGATCTAAGCAAAATCTTAAAATTTACTGGATAGCCTTGAATGAAACTAAACAATTTTTCAATGCCACACAATTTTTAATTTTTACAACTTCCTAGCACAAAATCTAACCTACAGATGACTTATACATTTATACTTATTGGCCAAAATTGTTTGAATTACTTTCTGCAGGTTATTTTTATTATCCAGTTGCACTTATATACTTTTTATGTAGGTGTTACCTCAAAATTTAACTAGTTATCCTTCAATCAATCCCTATTCTATTCTAGCCAGAATCGGTTAAAACTAAACGTGTTTCGGGTTCGAACCGCGTCATGGTTAAACAAAGCTGGACGTTTCGCCCGGAATCATATGGGGCTTCTTATTAACTACCAGTTAATTTTCGCTTCTGTCGTAGCTCACACGCTGAGTTACAGTAATCAACTGCTTCCCTCTCAGTTAATCGCCCGTGGCGTAGCTTACACGTTGAGTTACCGTGCTAACTATTCCCTATTATCTTTCCTTCCTTCGAAGAAGTCCCATATGATTGTGGGAAAAACGCCAAATTTTCATTTAACTATGATGCTATCCGAACTCGGAACATGTTTGGTTTTAACCCTCTTCCATTGTTCTTCTATTTATATCCATTTACATTTCTTTTCCATAAATATATGATTCTAACTTATTCACACCAAAGAATTTCGCGTCTACAGCAACAAGCGTCAAAAAGTTGAAATGGTATCAATTGTTTCCATATATATATATATATATGTATTATGAGCCCTGAAATACAATAGATCGAAGAAAATTTATACACATTAAAAGTTATTATCTTGACTCTCTTCTATTAACAACAAAGTAATCATTTTCATTCCCATGTGTAAGATAGGGACATATAACAACTAGCAGAAATACATGGAAGAAGTCACCAACACCGCGTCGCCTCGCAAACTCACAAATAAACAACAAAAAATCACCAAACAATAATCTCTAGTGCACACTAGAATGCTCTTCAGAAATATCACTACAATATATGTGTATACAACGTATGTGTATAATAAATTCTAGCAATATACAATGTAGATAACAATTTAAGTAGCCGTAGTTTCTGTAAATTTAACTATGCTAGACACACAGCGAACCCCTTACGAATATGAATTCATTGGGAGTAGTCAAATAAAATTTACATAGTTCATTGAACAAATGATTTCAAAGAAATCCAGGAATAAATTGTAATAGCGTGGTAGATAAAGGCAAGGATTCTAATCTACGAATAAAATAATCCCAAAAGTTAAGATCAGCTTAAAATAATTAAATACCAAACAAATATTGCTGCTATGCGAAATAATATATCCCAAAGAGTTCTTTAGAATGACAATAAATGTGCTTCAACAAGTGAAATCAAGGAACCGACCTCGAACGCCCAATACGTACTTCATTGCGGAATTGAGAAGATATAATGCGAGATATACGTAACACTGAGATTTTAAACTAATACAGATTAGCGCAAAATTTTTACTATTTTGTAGAACTAGTGCTTATAATCTTTCTCGTAGTTCTCCATTTGTTGCATTTCTTTGACTACGACGTCATTAGGCGGATCTCTACCTTTACGGTCAAGCGTCTTGAGCCAGCCCCATGAAAGAAATTAAGTGACGTGAGATCAGGTGATCTCGGTGAATCACTATTAAGAAGCCATTATTAGCTGATTCTCCATCCACGCGAAAGGATTTGTTGGGACAAGTGTTGCACAATAAACCTACATGTCACCATTATTTATGTTTATAGCATACAAATTGTAATTATTATTATTATTTTCATTGCTACTTTTGTTTATTTTTAATAGCTATCTTTAACACTTAGAAAATTTCTTATGAGATCTAAATAATCAATTAAATTAATAATAGCATCCATTCTCTCTACGACATTTGCTGCTCGCATGCCACAATCGCTCTAGCTACCTAACATCGATATTTTTATAAATAATTATAACTTATAGAATTTAAGTAAACGCAATAAAAGAAGAATAACTAGTAATAGACGGAATCTTTGCCGCTCTTATAGAACTGGAATGCAATTCAATACATGATGATTCAATACAATATAGCTATTTATGAAAATATTTGTTATATAACAAACACTCTGATCCTGTTCATTCGTTCGCGTTTCTCTCAGCTGCAATTTCAACAATATGTATATAACAAAGCTGACTTTTTCTGTTTTGTTACATTTCGTAGCATTTTGTAACTTCAATTTATTTCGATTTTAATTGACGTTAATTAAATAGCGCAGATAATTATTTAAAGCTTCGTTGTTGTAAATTAATACCATCAATACTAGACTCTACAAAAATTGCACGTTAAATTTCTCCCGCATGAAATTAATTTTAAAAGCAAACAAAAACAACAGCACTTAGTTTTATCAGATAGTTGTATTATGTACTTGCATTTTAACTAATGTAATATAACATCCTTCGTAAGAAATGATAATAGAAGAATAAGCTTCATTAGCCACTGAGCCGGAACAGTATTGAAAACAAAATATATATTATTCGATGCATCGGTTACTAGTATCATCCCAAAATCATTCAAAATTATCTGAAAATCCTGGCATTATATGCTATGTATAACTTAGAAACTTCCGTAAAAGCTCAATACTATATATAGGCACCGTAGTAAAGAAAGACCAGAAGAAATAAACTTTTCCAATTATTGCAATGTATAATGTTTGCATCAATATTTTTTTAGGTTATATTGAGTGTTTAGGCCTAAATTATAACAGAGAAACATGTCCCATTTCTTTTGGCTTTATTTTAATGCAACGGTTTTCCTTTCTTAGGAAAACGCCCAATAAAACAACAACTAAGGAATAAATTAAAATGAAAGAAGCAAGAACTAAAGCATCAGAAATTATATATGTGAACAGATTTAGTCCATTCTTAGCATTCCTTGTGAGAATACTTGTGTATGTAGGTGTGACGCGAACAACATAGAAGTAGGCGCAAGCATTGTCCGACTAGGGTACACGCTGAGAGGACCTTCAAGCTATTATTCACTTTCCGAGAAAGATTTGCGGAAATCTAACTCAGTTGAACAATTTCCTGAATGAACTGAAATTAGATTTGCATGCATTAGGACACGCAGCCCAAGGCCGTGGTTATCTATCGTAAAAACAGTTTAGTTTTCTTGTTGATTAAATACAGATGTTGTAACACTATGCGTATTATCCACATCTTTTTTCTTTGTTTTAATTATTGTCGACGAAAAGCCAAAACTTTTAATACCCGTTTCAATTAATCTTTTTTAGTATTCACAAAAACTAAATATAATGGAGTTTTGGATAAGTCGCGATAATTCGGGCTTTTATTTGCGGATTCCTTTTTAACTTAAGTTCGTTATTTAACACAGATGAAGACATATGAAAAATTGCATAAAGAAACCAAAACTATTAAATTATTGAAAATACTTAATTTCTTAATAATACTAATAACAAATTATGGTATCAATTTTATACCGTTGATTCTTCTTAACGTACCTATTTTGCATGGTAACATCATGAGAACACCAGTGAGATGTGAAATAAATAACTTTGGAAAGAGTTAAAAGTAATCAGATTTCAAGGAAAGTTGTTGAAACATGTGAGAATTAAAGAAGTAATAACTAATTCCAAAGCTACCACTCGATCTTATTCTACCTTTAAGTATATGTAGATACCACCATGAACCAGAGATGCTGTGCTAGCGATGTGCCTTGTAACAAATTGCCGCAAACCCCCTTTATTTACCTCTGTATCTAAATTCTTCATTAACGTGGAACTATGTCACCATAGCAAATATTGACGATTTTTCTCAATTATTAGAAGCAACACTAAACGCCTTCGATTAGACGATAAAGAGTATCTAATTTTGGAACTATAAGACACGATTTTTTACTATGGCACATAAACCGGCTCTGTTTCTCGACTAACATGATGAATATTTTCTTTGAATTCATTGATTATTGCTGGCTTGTTGGCCTGCACTTTCCTCTTGACAACACCAGACAAAAAAGTCCAATGGCGCTAGGTCACATGATCTTGTAGGCCAATTAATGTTAGAGTTTTAAGAGATAGCACGATTTAGAAAATTGGTGTGAAGTAGAGTTATGGTCTCAAGTGCTGCATAGCACGTTGCCCCTTTCTGTTGAAATCACAAAATGTTGTTCAAACCTCAAAGTTCAAAGTCATCAATTTGATGGAAAAAGAAATTTCTTAACATATTACGGTAGCATTCCCCATTTACTGTGATAGCATTGCTCCCTTCATCTTCGAAAAGATATGGTCTAATTACACCGCCGGCCCAAATTGCACACCAAAAAATGCAATCTTCGAGGATACATTTCTCTTCGTGAACAGCGTACGGATTTTCTTCACCCTCAATTCGACAATTTTGTTATTTGATTTTTCCGTCAAGATAAAGAGATGTGCTTCATCGCTTAAAAAAAGTTTGTGACAAAAATCAGGATCTTGCTTTTTATCTAACATCCAATTCACGAATGCACTACGCTGTAAATGGTCTGAAACTTTCAATTGATAAATTAACTGAATTTTGTATGGCATTAGATGTAAGTCTTTCTTTAAAATTCGATACGTGGTCATTCTAGAAAGATTTAGTTGTTGTGAACGACGTCGAATTGATGTGTTTGGATGTTCAAGTACACGTTTTCTCACTGCAGCAATATTGGCATTTAACCGAGCGAAGCGATTTATTCATGTTATCTTACTGATAACCGAACCCGTCTTTTCAATTTTTTTGATTAAGACACGAAATATTAACGTTAGGCGCCTGGTATCGACCTAATCTTGTGCGAATTTTCCTTAATGCAATCGTACACAAAGAATTCGTTGGTCAACAATTAAACACACCATATTGATGTTGTACGATTTGCAGACGACATTTGCTAAATATCCTATCCAGTTCAAATCCTATACAGTTCCAAATGAGACACCTTTAGATCAAATAATCTACCATAAGTGGCTCGTATAGAAGCTATTCCACCTCCAGCTACCGTGCATTGCTAATACTTTGGTGAGGATAAATCTTAGATCAGGAAGTCTTAGTAATCAGCTTTCACGTTCTATATTTTTTTTCCATCTATTGGAAATATTACAAGTAAGCGTCGATTTCCTTTTCTTGCTGTTTCCTTAGCAGATACTTCTGCTTCTCCGGATCCAAGAATTCTACATGAAAATTAACACATATTCGGTGAAACCATTAGACAGATCTGCAAGCTAACAAACTCACAAACTCCAGGCGAACATTTTCCACGAAACGTGTTTGATAGAAAACATCAGCAACGTAACGATTCATTGTTAGTGTTGATGTTCAGGATTACATGTTCAAACTAAAAGACGCATTAACGAAATATGTTCAAGAGTTACCTATTCGATCATAAACGAATATATTTCCATAGCATCTTACTTTTTCTTTTTCTCTAGAACACGTTTACGTTAAATTTGTGATCGTTACGCTTTGGTACTAATCATTAGACCATTCTAAAACTACAAATTTGCTCACAATACTGCAATTATGTGTAAAGCGCTCTTCGTACTTACCACGATGGTGGTCATTACTAAAGGAGACCTCGGAATAAAGAAATATGTCTAATGAACCAGTTGGTGCTCTCAATAATTAAGAAAACCTGTACTGGCAATAAATTGCCATTGGAATTCCAGTAAAGTCAAGTGGAACTTATACCATTTAAGAGAAATTGCCATCCGACAATCACCAATAAATAAACTAATTTAGCCTTATAGGTTAGCATCATGACCGATTCAAGTTTCCTTAAAAGTTTTACGTATCTGTGTTAATACCTACTGACTTCTATTCATCGTCGAAGCAATAACGACAAATACATGCTTCTGTACCTTTCAATTAGCGTTCGGTTGTAGCACAAACGTGCAATCGACTCTAAATTGCATCCTTGCGATTTCAGGTCTGATTAAATATGAAAACCTTCGCGCAAGTAAATGTCGTGTGCAGCTTTCCACAAACCACAGGTATATATACCTACATAATAGGATGAACGCTTTGGACTTGGAGTGCTTCTGCTATCAACTTTGATAAGTACCAATATAGTATGCAATATGTAGATAACACATGAATCTAAATAGTATAATGAGATTTCCAATTTTAAAATATTATTTTAATTAATTTTTATTTATTGTCATACGACGGGGTATATTATTTATTATTTCACCTTTAGAAGCTGAATGCATATCTTCTTAATATTTTATATATGCAATTTGGGCTTGGAGAAAGGTATTAATTTTTTCCCATATGTTATTCTGTGTGCAATATGTATGGTGAAAGATGATGCCGATTTAGATGTAAGATGGTGTAGCGCACCGCAGCGTTATAAAATTATCATAAAAGTGTTCTCCTAGCAGCCAAGTCGGAAAGACGTGTGACCAGCGTCAGAACATGAAAGTTGGCTGTACGAAATCCCAGCTGTCCAAGAAGTCGATATACTAATAAATCTCCGTCATGGCCAAAAGACTAACTGGTGAAGTATGAAAGGACCATAAAATATTGCACTAGAATCACACCTTAAATAATGGTTTGAGTGAGCTAAACATGTGTTTAAAGCGAAGGTAATTATCTCCACCAGGAGAGCCGCAAGCCGAGCCATCGTTGCATAAAGACGAGAAGGCTCTATTCTTTTCCAGCCAAGAAGGCACTGCTGGTTTTCTGCCAACCGACCGCACCCATCATCTTTTATTTGCTTTTGTATTCATATCTATTTACTTTAGACCTATTACTCTAAGTTATTTGAATAAATAATAAAACAATATTATATATAAAGACGATGATTATTATTTTTTTTGTATTGACTAAACAGACTCGTATTTATACGACTCATGTGTAGAGAGGACAAAAGCGAGTGAAATCATATCTATTTTGCGGCGACTAGATAAATTCCTGTTTTTTCGACTCTCGGGGAAATCAGTAGCCAACACGAACTCTTTCTTATGAGACGAATAGACACGAGTCTGTCTAGTCGCTGAAAAAAAGGTATGATTTCATTCGCTTTTGTCTTCACTACTTATTAGTGGAGATGACAAATCCAGGTGGAATAATTCCTTTTTTGCAGAAACTAGATAGACTCGTGTCTATTCGCCTCATGAGAATGGATTCGTGTTGCGTACTGCTGTCCCCGAGAGTCGAGAAGACACAAGTCTGTCTAGTTTCTGCAAAAAAGTAATAATTTCGTCCGCCTTTGTCCTCTCTACTCATGAAAAAACGTCCGTTCTGCCTGCTGGTGACATAAACTAAGAAAAAGTATAACCCTATTAATCGTTTCAAAAAAGTACAGTAAAAGGACTGGCACCAGCGCAATAATTTGCTCATCACATTTGCAGATTAACTGACATTCACTCAATACTATTTAACAGTTATGATTAAACTTATACGTGTTCAATTAATGCATTATCATATAATAATGTGCGTCAAACCTTCAAGTTCATTCATTTAAAATAAATCTGATGTAGAAAAATAGAATTGCGTTTCCCGTAGCTGTATTATCCAGTTATAATTTTGCACATGTTTCTAACTGTAAACCGAGAATGTTTTAATTACCTACTCGCAAGAATGAGTAAAATTTATAGACGCGTAGTGCCTGCGCGCCTATACAAATGAAAAACGTTTACAAGGTTTTAGAAAGTGATTTAACCTTTTGTTTATATGCATGTTCCGAGTGTGACGGACTGTTTTGATTGCGGGAATGGACAAACGCAGCTGGAGATTTCACGCTTATTTGAAATCTTGCCCTAATAGAGTGGAAATAATAAGCGGGAAAAGATGAAGAGTAGTTACTCGATCGTGAAATTAAAACGATTATTGTTGGAAGGTATCCAACTTTTTAAATTATGAAATCATTTCTGAAATTCTACCGTTACGTTTTGTATTTTATAATCCGTAGTAATCCAACAAAGGAGTACAGTATTTATTTATTTGTTCACTTTTGTTCAACGTAAATTAAGGCAAGGAAATTAAAATTACGAACCGACCTTTGTGCACGATTCTTTCAGGAAGATTGAGATATCAAAGAACGCGATGTGCCTTTCGTCATCAACAAAGGTTGTGCTTACAACAGAAAATTTTAGGCATTTATTCTAAATGAAAAAATACTTTGGGACTAAATTAAAAAAAAAATGAAATAATCTGCAAACATCAGAGGCTGTTTTCCTTTTACCAGTTGCATCCTGTTAATTTTCTATAACTAAAGGAACTTTAAAGTCAATTAAATCGACATTCACATTTATTGAATCCCTCATATAAACTTGTTATTATTACAGAGAAAAATTCTTGTGCTGCTGCCATAATGTCATTCTCACCGTTAGATTTAGTTCCTCGATGACTTTCCTTTAGTTTCGGAAATAAAAAGCATTGCTAGTGGTTAAATTGGGCTCCATTGATTCCTTGCTTTATTGCTTAAATTCAGAATCAAAGTTGTTAACCCAGGTTTCGTCAGCAATGTGTCGCTGTTAAATTAGCTTCTGCCGTGGTGATTTTCGTTCGCTTTCGCTGAGGCGCCAGCATCTAGCCTACACCTTATGAAGTCTCAACTAGCCTTTGATTATTTTCCCAATTGTACTCATTGAAACGCATGTTATCTCTACCAAACATCTAATAGTTAACCGACGACTTTGTTTAATCAAATCACCGACAGGGTCAATATTTCCTTGAGCGCATACAGTTCGCGATCGGCTAGCACCATTTGCATGTTCGCGAATTGTTCTATCATATCGAAGCTTCCGAGATCACTATCTGATATGACGAAGTACCATTCTTAAGCACATTAGCTAAATAAATTTGTTGCGACCTTAAACTTTTTACTGTAGATACTTAATAACAACATACAACAAAGATCATTGTTGGTCCTTTATTTGTGAAATAAGTGTATTACGTTGTTGTGAACAACGCAAGATTATAGGAATTTTTTTTATATAATATTTTTAATTTAAAAAATTTCGCCCACTTACCTCTAGCGTGTGACATAGTGGATAATTATTTTGACTTAATTGTAGAGATCCATTTAAGCGTTTTAAGAAGCAAAAAGGTTTTAGAAGCAAGTGATTCCGCATTGTTATTAAGAGATCATTGTAAAGATTCGAACAGCAAAGACAGATATTAACTTAACGATACGAACTAAATAACAAATATTCGTAATTCTAAAACATCAAAACCAGTTATTTCGATCAATTCGCCTGGAAGGATCAATGATTTGATTAATGTTTTGATCCATATTGGCAAACACTTGAAAAGTAAGGTAGTTAGCCAAATACGTGATAACCAAAGAGTCCAAACGATGTGCCCGGTTGCGTGGAGAGTTTACCAGAATAACAGTGCGCTTATTTAAAAATAAATATATTGAATCACTTTACAAAACGTTAAGAAAAAACATAAATAACTTACCTAACATGTTTACATTGTTGCAGAAATATCCGGATGTGCGCGATGGTCGGGCACATCATTTGGACTCTTTAGTGATAACACAATTGATATTTAAACTAAACCGAGAAATTGTTTCATTCTTTTGTTCGAAATAGCGGTTATTAAATCACTGCCAAATAGGATATACCTTCCTGATTAATATTAATATTTTTTTAATTAACTTATTCTGAAATTGAACTATTTGAAGCAGACAATCTGCTATGCGAGGACGCTAGTAGAAGACTAGCTATTAGACTAATAGAATATTGACCTTTTGCTATCGAACTTCAACAACAACACGGCTAATATTTACAACTGAATTTATTTCTTAGATTTTTCTAAAGAAACAGTATATTACAAATCCTAGAATGTTACGAATTTATTTCTTTCCACATAAAGGCAGTATATGAAAGAGAAAAAAGCCATATCAGCACCACAGAGAAGTTGAAAAAGATACTGAAATTACAAAATGATTACCACAAAACAGTAGACAAGAAATTAACCTACTTCTAAGACGATAACAGTACAATTACACACATTTGCCTTATGTAAATTCCAGGAAGGGCCGCTGGTAACAACACACTTCATCCTTGGAAGAATCAACGTATATAGATTGTTTGGTCTAATCAAAGCCGAGGCTGTGGCGATTGAGCGTGAAATGACCTATGGGAATTCGATCTGGATTTGAACAAACCATTCATAAATTAACATTATTTGGCGTATAGAGGGAAATTCCTCAAACTCCCCAAGCAATTGCGTGTATAGTGTACAGAATACGATATACAAATGCATGAGTTCGTCTATCAGTTATCCTTTCTCTTATAAGACTCATGTTACTTACGCTAATATTTTTTCAGAGCTACATAGCAACGAATGCGCTATAAAGGCATCAGCAGATTGACTATTGCAATTATTAACTAATCCATATGTGAATGGCAGCTTCAAAACGTATGTACATCACCGGAAAAATGAAAAATATGAAAGGTCTCTGGCGATACAAATTTAACAGTTCAACGAATTTGTTATGGTAACACATCCTTCACTTAATTAACGAAATGTTAAAAGAACATCGTTCACTTGAAGTCCACTTGCATATACTAACCACAACTCGCTGTATTAAATTAAAGAAAATAAGCACGATACCTATTTGTCAACTATCACATTCAAGGCGTAAAATGTACGCGGTGAAGAAAACCAGTTACTTGCGGTATATATCAATATTCCCCATCAACGTTCATACCATATTACCCTTACTTACACACAGAAGATTTATATTAAAAATCCTTCATTCGTGTAATAGTACCGTCGCGAAGGAAGGCCGCCGGGTAATCAAGTGACAAAGTAAGAAAAGGAAATAGATATACCCTGAAAAATACGAGTTTTATCGTCACGAGCATCTCATCACGTTTAACAAGAAAAAGGAGCAGCAGTGGATTCGGGAGGAAAGAATCCATAAAAATAATCCTTCCGCTGTACGACGCGGACGGATCTCGGATGAAATCGACACAACTTGTGTTGCGCGACATCTTATTTGTGGAAGGGCTGTGTCACATTGCATTCTAACGTAATTGAACGACTTTCCAGGTCGAAAATTTATTCTTAACCTACTTATTGTCCCAACTAAACACAATATAGGTATTCGGGTCGGTCGTATGTACATAATGTTAGGAAGCATATTCGATATAATACGCTCAAGAGGATTAAACATATCCAGTAACGGCTACAATTGGATTGAACATTATTGGGCTTCGTTATATATAGACATAAAAACTATTACATAGAAGACAGTTATCTTGGAAAATAAATAATATTGTTTGCAAAAGCTTCATTTGATTTTGTTATTGTTTAAAGTTGGTTGCGTTATTTGTGGTATGGTATACATATGTAAAAAGTTCAACTAATGCTGCCCCAACTTAAGCTAGAGGAACGAAGAAAAACAAGAAAAGCTTAAACTAGAAAGTAAATAACAAGATAGAGAGCACAAATTCATAAAAAAAAAAAAACATCGAAAAAGAAACACGTAATATCGCTCGCAGGTTATTTGTAATAAGAATAGCAATAAGCGATCGTATAAAAAGGAAGAGATTTAGACTTTAAGGGAGGAGGAAGAGAATCACAAATGTTAGTAGTTGTGTATAAATATGAACCATTAAACATTGTTAATTTAGGAACAGATGGCATTAACCCCCGAATTAAGATGATTAACATTACAACGAAAGGCCCTAGTACTACGAGGTATTAAGACAGTTCTTCTTTTAACTCACACCTAATTTTATTTTATATTGCCTAATTCCAAGAATTAGTTGCAGTCGCAAGTATTCCAATTGCAAGTAATTAGGGACACTCTCCTTAAAGCGTCTACATCGATTCCTAACTTCAAATAGTCCAAAACAATCGCTGCAACCGGAATTGGTATATCTTTGATCTGAATAACCATATTATTATCAAGACGAGGACTGCCGACATCCATAGATTCAATTCAAGAGAGTGTTGTTCAATTGTCACCAGTTTACCTGAAAAACTTACGAAACAATGGCAACAACTATGTAAAAGGTAAGTAGACAATCTGGCGCATTCTGTTCATAGACGTAAAATAAAATCCTGAGTGGATAGCAGAACTAACGTTCCTGAATTTCGAAATGTTGTCAAGAGATTTAGCAGCCTGGAAATGTTCAAGAGCAGCATCTAACAAGTCAATATACTGCATGATAAAAAGGGACAAGTGGTAATTTGTTGTATTAAATTTTTTGCTAAAATCAACCAATACTAGAATGATAACTAGAGATGGCAAAGGCAGGTGGAATTATTCCGTTTTTGCAGCGACTAGTTTATTCGCCACATGAGAACGATTTCCTGTTTTCCAGAGGATTGACAAAACACGAGTCTGTTTGGTCTCTACAAAAAAGTAATAATTTCATCCGCCTTTGCCGTCTCCAATGATGATCATAACAATACATTAAGAATTATTATTGTCTAAAAAAACATTTCTTAGTTGGCGCTTCATAATTCTTTCCAAGACTAGATACCCTGCGATTGATACGAATAATTAACCGAACAAATGAAATAGATAGAATATAACGATCTATTTTGTAAACTGTAGCCCGAACTATATTAATTACAGCTTTGCTTGAACACACCCAATGAACCGTAAATTTACTCTCCATTACCTGCCCAACGTGCTAACCGCAGCTCATCTTTCGTAGTGCGCATGTGCTAGGGGATAATGTTTACGATGCTCTGAAGGTCTTCAAAGTTTTGAAGTGAAGGTCTAATAAGATAATCTCTACCACAAGATACGCCAATTTTTATTGATTAGTTTTCTGAGGAACTTTCGTGTAAAACTCAACAAATCCAGTTGTTACAAGACTTCTAAAAATCGAAGTTACATTTATCTTTACTTCTGTATGTACACGGGAAGTGTCTCGCTTTGGCATTCCGCTAGCAATGGTCTATTTTTTCTGAATATTTCGGTATTCCTGTTACGAGAACATAGTATTCTTGAGTGGATGACCCACATTCTACTCTAGCGTTTCATTTCTTTCAGAACTAATTAAAAACAATACCAAACCGCAGGCGATACATAGATTTATTTTAACTTCTACTAAAAGCAACTGACTAATAGACTTTTCATTACGCATGCCTATTCGCATATTAAGTTTTCAAGGGATTATGTTCAAACACAGACAGGACGCACTTATCTGCCTCTATTTGTGACAAACATGCACTCTACAGGTTAATCACCTAATGCGTCTGGTTTGCCTGAATTCCCCATTAAGCAGTATGATTATCGGTTAAATGATCTTACGTGAGGTTGGATACTAGCACTACAATAACCCCCATTAAATTGAGTAGATGTAATTCTCGCTCTATAACATCTTATAATCGCGTCTACTTGCACCTATGAAAATTCAAACGATCGCCCAGCCGTTTCTTACATATTCCATCTACGCTCCAATACCGAGAATTATTTTCGTCTTAATGCAGCAATACTTGCCAAACAAGTTACGCTTCCCACAAATGTCGATACCTAAATATTAATAGATACTGATGTAACTAATAATAATATTAGTTATGTGTCATTGATTCTTATAAGATAGGCGCTTGCAGATACTTGCAAACTCTTTATTGCATGCTAATCGGAGAACATGACACAAATTAACTGAACGGTGTCTCATCTGTATAAATAGATACAAAAGTGAAGGTAAAAATTCTAACGCCTAACAAGTTTAACACGATAAATACACATTATATGTCTGTAGTTACAACTTTGTAATACCGATGATATTGATTAGTACTATTTATGACGAAAATTTGATGAAACAGATTCTGAAAAGACGCATGTTTCAGCGAATCTGAAACTTGTGTATTTTAATTAAGCTAGAATAGATCCCGTCATAAGAGCACATTAGTAGAAATTAATTAATAAAACTAATTGGAATATTCGAATACTTAGACGGTAAAAATATGCATTTCTAAAAATTATAAGCTTGATATTAGCTAATAAGTTGAGCTAATGTGCGGACTTCTGACCTGTTCCGGTATTTTATTAAAATGAATAAGCTTCATCGATAAGGCGGCTCATCAAGTATAATCGCTTTGTGTAAAGTATAATTACTTTACGATGCTGAGGAGTCGGAGCTGAAGTTTTGCTACATCTTTCGATTTTTCAAAATTGTTTCTGCATGTTTCCAGGTTACGTTTTTGTTCTAAAGTGTTTTGCTTACTTCATTGTGCCACACTCCTACTTGGTCTACTTCGCTGCTACCTCTTCATATCCGCTTCTCTTTCCGTCGGCATCGTATGCCCAAACCGATCTGATTGTCTTTCTTCGAATATGGTTAATACGGATTCTGCAACGCAGCAGTTCCTCGCTAGTTTTGATCTGTTCAAACAATTACAAGCATGAATTTTACTCTTATATCAGAGGTTCAGTCGATAATCTTTGAAGCGATCGATATTATTTTGCTTAAAACCAAACTGACACTAAACTCTGTAAGCGGAATTAAAACCTAAGCGGGGTTCCCACTATGCGTTTCAACCCATTAGATAACAATATGCTTCACGTTGAAAGCTGAAAGATTTTATTTTTAAATACAATCATGTTATTTAAATTTCCGTAGAGAATTTGTTTTTCGATAATATATGTTCCACAGCCATCGCCAAACGTCAAGGCCACACTACGGAACTTCATTTGTTGTGGACGGAAGAAATGAAAAGGAACTAAATACAGGCTTTGCGTTTTTATTTATAGTGTTTTACGTGTGTCGTTATTATTGTTTGACAATTTTTGTCATTAAATAAACAATATTTTTAAACGTTTATGAATAGAAAAATATGATGGAAGAAGTGCTGTGAGCTTAAACAACGATTGATAATTAACACTTGATTGAAATAACCTTAGAAAATCACTAACAATTCGGCAAGAATGCGTGAATTTAGAGTATGTTTTAACGCATGCATTTCGGTACCCTATCGAAAAACGCAGTAAGAAATGTGTGATATGTATACCTAAGAAATGTATTAGACGCAATTTCATACCGTACGTCAATGGCAACATTTAAATGCATAGATGGGAACCCCACTTCAAGCATATAAGCCAATATATAAAAATTGCGCAAATTTCTAGCTTCTACGCTGACCTTTTTTCTTTCTTTTTTCCTTTTACACTACGTAGCGGTTTCGTCGGTAGTTATTGTAATTACTAGCCTTTGTTATTAGAAGCTTAGTGTAATTGCACACTTGAAATTGTCTACTTTTGAAATGGCTTTTTAGAAAACTTGTAAATAAACTAAAGAGGAAACCTTTATGAACCTAAACAACAAGGTTTTCTAGAAGGAAAAATCAATATGCGAAAAATTTGCTTCCGCATGCAGAAAATACTACTAATGTTATGGAAGGAAGTAATTAAAACTGAATACAGGAATAAATGCTTATATTCAGGCTTTGACTTAATGTCTTAAGCCATTATTGGTTGAGTACTTTCTCTTGAATAATTTAATATACGGTTTCCGTACAGGCACTAATGGATTAACCGCATCGGCATGGATGTTTCTGTATTATACTCGTACTGAAATAGATCTATAAATACCCTACCAAAACTTAATTTGTCGCTATTGTAATTTTTAGAGTTCACGATGTTCACTACTTCTCTCATCACCTATAACCAACTGCATAATGCTTAACCTAAATTGTAGTGTGTGTTTGTATACATGCAAACGTGTAGGATAGTCCTCTCAATTTCGAGGCGAACTGCTCCTGAGAGGAACATATGTTCAAGGGTTTTATTGCCCTGTACGAGAATGTGGACGACAATTATGTGATGCTTATACAAGGTGCATCCAAAAACTAGGCTATTTATTGAGATATTAAATATGTGGTCTGGTGAATGTGAATGAAATGAGATTACTTCAACAAAATGACGGAGACATATTGCAAGCGAAAGAATCTTAGCTCACTGCGATGTAATGTCCTGCTGACAGGACTGTTACTGTGGATATTAATGTAGTCATAAAATTACTTAAAATATATTTCGTTAAGATCTAATGAGAAAAAATGTAGCATACACTTGCGTTCCGTTGAACTTTATTGCATTATTGGTACTTGATACAATAATTAATCTGCTTAGTGCTTTTGCAATGTATTTAAAATATTTAGTATGTTTTTTAACTATTTCGATAACATTCATCTGATTTGCAATATCATATTTTAATAGACATTCTCACCTTATATACTACATAACATGTAGAGTAAAACAAATTAATATTAATTCCAAAATTGTGTGTAAATTGTTACAATTTATTCTTTTACTTACAATTGCTTCTATTCTTCAAATAATTCAGTTTTCTGTTATTCTTTATGGATTGGCTTTCAGCTTCCAACATGGTGAGCATTTTCGTATTTCATTAACAAGTTTTACTTCAATGTACCGCTGCAGGATCAACTCATACACCATGGATTACTTAGATATCACAGAAATTGCACATTTCATGTAAAAAGAATCAACTACAGTTTTTTCTTCAACTTTATATGATGTGTATTGCCAGACGCAACCGATGTGGAAGATAATGTTGGCATTATTGTGCAAATTAATTCCTTTTACAAATCCTATTTTGAAAAAAACCTTTCAGCTATACTTAGTAGTTCTAGCGCAAAGACAACTACTTTATGAATTTGAAAACATTAGATTTTCCTATGAAGATTATTTCAAACACGGTATTATATGTATATACGTTAAATGTGAAGATATCTTTGAAATTATGAACGATCGAGGATCAGCTAACACTCACAGTTACCATTCGGAATATCTTGCAGGATAAAATTTCGTTCACACTCACTCAATAAGCTAATTAAAGGATTTCTTTGCAATATATTCTGGATAGTTTCCATGAACTGAATTAATTGGTATATTTGTTAGCTTCAGCGATACGTCTATAGCTCAAAATTTTATTGTGACATAATGGCAGCGAACTTATTTATGTATTTAATAGAAAAATGTTGCACACTGGGTGAAAGGAATTAGTTCATCCAACAAACTACTGAGCATGGCGTATGAACGTGTTAGTTCAACTAAAAATATATTCATTCAATACTTTAGCCAGTACATTCAACTGACTTAGCACATAACAGAACTCATTATCTTTGGTTTAACTATTTTTTTCAAATCCTGCTAATATTGATGTAAGGTGTGCTTAAAAAGTTCGCTTCACACAATAGACACAAATAGTCTTTATTTAAGACTTTCTTTTTATGCACACGTGTTCATTTTTAATTCGATACATACATAATTTCTACCAACATTCTAACGTACGTTGGCCAAGCATTTATTTTAAAGTTGGTTGGTTTCAAAAGATCGGATCAACAGTATGTTGTTGTTTTAAACCACATGAACTGCTGAGTATACTTAACAAAGTTAGTTAAGTCAACCAATTTCTTCTCTCAATGTACCACCAAAAATTATTTTGTATTAAGTATTCAAAGTGCTCGACTTTGACTCGTTAATTAGATCGAAAACGAAATTCTAACATTGTTATAATCTTTGATAAAAAATATAACAGATTAAAAATTTTTAGAACAGTTTTTGAACCATTAATTTTCCAGAGAACAGCAGATGTTCCGCACTGTCAACATGTCAGTGATTAGAAGCAACGTAATCCTTATAAAAAATGAAAACAGAAATTCATCATAGTGAAGCCCCAAATCACAAGTACCTCGTGAACTGTCATCGCTCATTGCTTTTCTTATGGGGTCACTAGAAGGAACTTGTCTGCAGCGAAGCGCCACCTAGTTCAAATAATTGGACAGAACTCCTTTTGCTTTTTCTGAAATAACACACCAAACGTTTCTGGGAAAAGGATTCGGTGGTGTTTTGTTTCAAATAGAAATTAGATAGCGTTGTGTGTAAATTTGTGTTATTTACTATTATTAATTATTTGTTATTAAAAGAAACAATAATAAAAATTAAGAAATTTTTAGAGATGTTTTTATTTACATTTACTACTAAATATATTGTTTTTTTCAAGTCGTTGTGGTTACGAGCTATGGTGATCACCCTTAATAAATCCACCCAGTATATATGAAATTTTGTTCAGCATAAACTTAAAATTTTCGTTCAACATTGACTCATTTGTAACATACCAAGTCTCACGGAACGCTTTTCATTTGCGGTTTTGTAATGAATATCCGCAGCTTGACATTCTAAATACACCATACCAGTTCACTCTAGAATCTGTGTTACTTCAGTCCTTTTTAGAATGTAACAACTGCACCATTTACCTCTACTGCGAAATGCGTTAACGGTAAACTACGTTCATGCATTACGAGAAAATAGTCCGGTCTAGATGCTTCTCATTATTAAATGCACGGAAACCAATTGTTTTGCAGTTATGCCGTGAGTTACAGAAATTGCAAAATAAAGTTTGGACACGGTGGTTTTCTATTTGCAAACGTAAAAGCTTTCGTGAATGGAAATAAAGTGCTTAATCACCTTATATATTTCTTTTAATTAGAAAATGTAAGTCTTTAACCAAAACATACTTTAAATACTCTTAATTTACCCTAAAAAGTAATTTTCATAATCCCTGAGATAGCTTCTCACTTAAAGTAAGGAGTAAAATCGTCTCCATATCTTTAATGCGAGTATTCTAAAACAAACCGACTTTTCATTCTTGTTATTAGCAAAGATCTGTAAGAATGGTAAAAGTTTCAATGATCGTAGGAGCAAGCGCAGCTTCGCGCAATACAGAGAAGATGCCATATTCGGCTGCACAACGCACTAAGTTAAGGTTGTTGCAGATTAAATACTGGTTTCATTGAATTTTCATGGGTAATCAATATTATCATCAACTCAACTAAATATTAGATCAAAGAAATTCGCCAAGAGTGAAACTGCAACCCAGAGGAAGAGGTATCAACGTCACCCCGAAACATGCTCTAAGTATCCTCCACCACCGTTCCTACAATTTATATCCATTATCGCGTGCAACGTTTATTTGTATTATATTTCGCCGCGTTTAAATGTATTATTAGGACTCCCGGCGAACGCCACAGGAGGTCGAACGGCTGGTTTTGCGGAGACAGTAGCTAACATACTCGAAGACGTTATTTCCTGTATTTTTTGTACCTCTACCTCCTCATATAAGCCGAAAACTTATAAACCACAGATAGTGCGTGTCTGACAAACATGCGAAGGAGCGACGACAAAAGTGGCAGTTTATAACGCTCGTTCTCCAACGAAGTTTAAATACCCTGTATGTACGCTACAAATTCTTTCTAGGAGCGGAATCTTTGTTTAATTCTTGAATAAGGTGATTCTCTGTCTAGCATTTGTCTTACAACGTGATTTCTAATATAAGCGCTTGATTATTTGATTTAATGCAAGTTATATCGATTTTTGCTTTGAATACAGGTGATTTTGTTACACTTGCGTATGTTAAATATATTTTGAGGCTAAATACATACACAAATAATGTTTTAAATGGATGTAGATGCATTATACATATAAGATATACGAAAAAAAGTGAGGTGAATGAGATATTAAATTTATAAAACAAAATGGGTAAATTGATGAATGTTTTTACAAAATACAATAAGTGACTCTAATAAAATTGTTGAGAAAATATTAAGAAGCTCTAATACATATTCTTTGTAAAACGGTTTAAAGGAAAAGTAACAAAGAATTATTTATTAGCGATTTGCATTTGTCCTTCGATTGTTTTAGGAGATATTTATAAACGTGTCTTGGAAACCTGCAAACCAAATATAATATTCCGTAGATGTTTGTTTAAAATTCGACATAATGTTACAGCTGGTTTTGATATTACACTAGAAGCTAAATAACAAACGTTAAACATTAACTGCTTGCTAGTAACTCATCGGCGACACAAATGTTAATATTTAACCGAGAAAGGACACTACGCTGCTGTATTTGTTTGGTAATAAATGTAATGTAGTTGGCGTCTATGGTTCCCAAAGGTGCAGTTTCGATATTTTGGACAAGATAAACTGTATAGTCATGTTAAATTGCGCTCTGGCCAGACGAAGTAGCGAAAAAAAGACGTCCATTTCACTTGACAGACCGCGCTTTCGGGAAGATATATACCGCACATCAGCTATGCAAATTTACCTGTTTTTTCCTACGCGTCGCGACAAAACATCTGTTTCGCCAGGAAACTGCTTTCAAATATGCGCATTGATTTAATTTATAATGTTACCTATGATTTATTTCGAAAACGGACCCTCGGACAATTGGGGACTCGCAGTGTGTACATAAATATATGTCCGCTGGCAAAAATCACAATTTATGGGGTGTTTGCCGTAGACGCTTCTATATATCAAAATTATAATAAATCTGACACTAGGCGCGTAAGTTTGTTGTCAAGAAGAAACGATGTAATGAAGAAATGTGGGCACTGATGTATCGTCCTCGAGCCCACGATTCTATTCTTAAAAATAATTGTGAATTACTACAGGGCGCAGCCTTTGTTTTAATGGAATAGCTTCAGGGGGTAATGAATTATAACTCTATACGGTGGCATTGAAATTACTTTTATTATTGATACATGTTTCTTAACGTATCAAACCATACTTATTTTTAACGTAACGGCAACGCTATTACTAAACATAAATCATTAAGGCATATCTTAGCATGAGGTTGGTTTGATCGATGTGAAAGTCTACTTGACTATAGCATTTCTATTGTTAAAAGTTTGGCAACGATAAGATGCTGTAAACAACACATAAGTAGTATCGACACCCTCCGCACCACACAAGTTTAATTTATTATATAGCAATATATAATAATTAGTCCGGAACGGCCGTTTCGAGGACACGAATGGTTTTCATCATCAACCGGTAACCGAATGATGATTCATCCCGCTAATGCCACAGTCCTTGCTATCATTAATGACAAGATGTTCTAGTTACGAGTGCTGTAAGGCGATAATAAAGGATCCACGTCACCACAGGATTGGAAGGTCGATAATTAAAATTTAATGCATTTAGAAGTATTAGTTTTTCCGTGAATCAAGATGAAATATATTGAAATTTAAAACAGAGGAAATTTTGTTAAATATATATAAAATCTACGCATAATAATAATTCAGAAAAATTCGTCGTTGTTTATAATTAATGGATACGATTTATTTGCAACTTTTCGATGACGAGTTACCATACCTACATAATGAACTGTGTCAAATAATATTTCATTTGATACACATCAAATAACGAAACTACACAAAATAGCCAGTGTCGTCTTATTCGTTATCGTTTAAACAATATTTAAACGAAGGAGCTCTTTGTCTTTGTCCTAAATTTTTAATGATTTTGCATTTGCATTGCATTTGCAATGATCTTTGTCTCGCTCAAAATGTTTTAAATATAATAACAACAATGACCTTTTTGCAGTATTTTACATTTTGTGCAAGACGAAGAAACAGCGACTTTCCAACTGCAATAGGCAATAAAATGGAATTTAACATTCAAGCAACGCAACACTAATAAATAAGTCTTCTTAGACGATAAATATTGCCATCATGTTGACAAATTCCATTCCAGCTATTATTTACGTGATGACAAGGCGATATAAATGTCACCTAAATTGGTATACATTGGCAACATCTTTCAACGACCAGTGATGTATGGGCATGATAGTGGAAAGACTAGACATTGTGCTTTTGAGTACTACGATCGGCATATACTACGCTCCACGATGAGGGGCCGATAGTGACAAAACTGTGGACACCCTTTGCACATTAGGAGGCTTCTGAAGTTACGGCAACCTTTAAGCTTATTGATCAAAAGATGCTTTTTTTCTGTTTTGTCATTGAAATTCTATTATTACACTGCAAACTCTGTCCGAAGCTCTTTAATTAAGCTCACAACTGGTGCAAAACATGATTTTATGTGGCATGCTTTATATCTTAATGAGGAAGCTAGAAAGCGTGTATACAAAAATAATGTTACATTATAAGATAGTTATTCTATTTCAAACACTTTTCACGTTAATGACAATTTAACAGCAATAAACAGTCCCAAACAAATGCCATAATCAATGCGTCATACTGAGCGTTATCTAAGGAAGAAGTAACATATTATTTTTATATTTGTGCTATAAACATACAATAACTTCAAATGCTTAATAGGCAAGATTAACGAGATAAAGTTACGCCAGCAATTTCTCTAATTACAGAAATATGGTTAAATACACTGCTTATTCAATCCAAAGGATATACAATTATACAACTAAACGTATTGTACCTCAGTGGGTAAACATACAAAGAATTATTGCAAACTATTAGGGAATTTCGTTAACTGCATCGATATAAAGAGCAAATATTAGAAATACAAAAGATGGAGGGTACCTCTGTGTGTATGTCTTCCTCGCGATGCCCATAGACTGTTTTACCAACCACTTCCGAAGGGTCTTTGTGCTTTGCATCAAGACATAAGAAATCTGCTAGATACTATACAATTCTCGGGCACAATCCACGCCAACAAGCGCTTCAGTGGTGCTTTTTATTAATACCAATTAATTCTTATATTTCATGCCAGACAGATTCCTAATTATTGGCAACCACTTATACTCTAGTTATTCGATCATCCCATAATTCAAGAGCGATTCAACCGGTCGGTTGTAAGAGTAAAAACAAATAACCAAATAAACAGAACATTTCTTGCTGTGTAAACACCCCATATGTACCGTCAAACAAGAAACGAATCTGATCGACAAACTGTAGAAGAAGATATTGGTGTAATACCGGTCGCAAGGAGATTATATTATTGCCATTAGTATTTGGTGTGATTGTGCTTAATATGTTTGGTTTGGATGTGCATGCTGTACGTAAACTTGTTTTCCAGAAGAGATTTGGAAGCTTCTAAACTTATAGCTTTTAAACATGTTAATTAAAAAACTTTTAAATGTTAATTAAAAAATTTTATTTCTAAAATGTTATCACTATGGCAATAGCGTACAAAAAAAATAATACATTAAAGAATCTGGGACATTCCTTCAACAACATGTTACTTTAGTGAATTATTTTAACGGAGTATGTTGAGCTTTAACCAACTCTAGGCGTGTAAGCCTATTAGTTATTAGAACATAATATAGCATAAAGTACTCTGAGATTATGATCGCTCGATAGATAAGAGTATCAAACGTTTCCTTTTACAACAGCGTATCAAATTCCAAGCAATGTTTATAACCGGTGTTCCGTTACCATAAACGTTGAAGGGAAAAAGCATTTCGATCAATTGAATTTTGTACGAGGAACCTTTACGTGAAAGCTTAATGCTTCCTTGTAAGATTTATTTACCAAGAAAGGTGCTACATAAGACGTTTTGCCGGATAGTGTATAGAATCTGAAGAAATGGAAAGTACGCTAACGTTGAACGTAAGAGCATTAAGTAAACGGTTTCTTATGTACCCATGCACAAGATCTCGATGTCATTTCCTGTTACATCATGTAAAGAATGGAAGTGGATTTACGTTTAAAGGAGCTGCTAAGAATAGAATTGTATTTAAAGGAATTGTTGAGCTGAGAAAGCTGTTAAAAGATTTACTATTAATATATATTCCTGCTTTGAAGCGCGCATTCCAATATGCTTGTGTATACATGTAGTGTTAATACATGCATATGATACATTTCAGCAGGTCCTTTTGTAAGTACCAAATGTAAGAAAATAATACAATACTTATTTTGATCGCTTGCTACAAAGTTATATATTAGAAGCATATAGAGAAGGAGTAACTAAACTATAAAATTAAGATGAAATACTTACACTATAGAAAAGCTGTGAAGGTATTAAAATAATTTCCATCCTGAAACAGAAAGATATGTTATTATAGTTGATTATTACATATGACATTATCTAATAAAAAATATTGCGTAACTTCCACGCCGATGTTTTGATAGTCTCATTTCCAATTCAAATTATGGAAACTCACTTAAATAACTTACAAGATTTTCTCCAGATTTCTACTCTGGAATGCAGGTTAAATGGACGTATATGGCGGACGCTTCGCGGTATGTATTCAATATCCAGATTTCGCACTGGTCCATGCTGCATTGTATTACTTGATTGTATTACCTGTTCTGATTTTAATAGAACTCAATAAGGGTAAAGCTATGAAATCATAAATTATACAGCATGTCTCAGCTGGAACTGCATCGATCGATGTATAAAAGGGTATACATAGGAAAATTCTTAAAACTTGGCAATATATATATACATTTAGATATAAAGATAAATATAGAAGTTATATGTATATGTTGAAACCATAGACTCAAGTAATTTTTGTTGTTAGCTAAAACGATCAAAAAAATCTAATACTTAGTGTCCTCATATCTTGAATCGCTTTGTATGGATTTGTATTTATCGCCATAAGTTAAAACTTGTATATCTGTGCACGGCGACAGAATGGATTTCAAAGCTTAGGACTAACTAGTGATGAACTAGTTAGTGAACTAGTGTGATGCCGTTTTCGCTGCCCATTGTCGCTGATCCTCGCAGCACTATTTTATATCCCCTACATTTACAGAAAACCCCCTTTCGCAGTAAGTAATCGAAGAAGGACACCTTATACTAAAACAACGTCTGCCTTGCGTCATTAAATTATCGTTTGCGACAGACGTGCATGTCAAGTTCGAACTAATTAAATACGAGATTCGCCGCGGGTCTCATAATATGAAGATATTATCGATTGGATTGCGTGGGCTAATCGATTGATTAATCCAATTCCGTACCGACTGAGAAAAATGGCCAAACTTTCACTTGTCACTTCGATATTAGGTAATAGAGCCAAAAGCGTTCGGAGTAGTTCGATACAAATTGAAGACAATTTTTTTATGGAATTGGACATTTCTTTAAGGTTTAAGTTAGTAAGTACGTATAATCACTGTTCCTTTATTGTGAATGACGTCTATAAACAAAACAATAATTACCAATTCTTCTACTTCAACAATGTGATGTTTCTCACATTTTGTGAAGGTTAATTGGCTACTAAGGAAATACTATTTTCCCGCTCAAGTTCAAGCGAACCAACACAAACTCATTCGTACATCGAATCTTCCTCGAGAATTAATACCTCATCTTGATCTATTCTCGTCATAAAACTAACTTCGTACATATTCAACCGCCATCGATCTGTTACGTCTTTTAATAAGAATGTTTTGTATGTGAAACAATGTTTTTTTTGCTAAAAAGGATAAAAAATGTCTCCCGAAGTATTTACTTGAATATGTGTAAATGACAGCTTGCGAAGAGAAAAACAAATTATTGTAATTTTACTTATATTCAAGAAACAGTTATAATCATTTTTAACTTAAGATATTAAATTGTGATATCTTTTGGAGAACGGATAAGCAAACGAATGTTGAGGCAATCGTTAGTGTGAGCTGCTGTAGTAAGTAGATAAGAAAAGTAAACAAAACAATGCTATCGCAGCCTTTCATAGTGTTGGTAGAATCACGGCAAAAATAATGTAAAGAGAGAAAATACTGGCCAACAAACCAACCATCCTTCGAAACAACTAGGCGAATACTTCTTAATTCCACATAGCACCAGAAGAAACACGTTGCCGTCTAGAAAGTAGCGACAAAGAGCGGATGCACTTCCCAAATCAACCTTTGAGCAGTTCTCAGACAACTGAGCTAAAGATGCTATGAGTATCTGCACATGTCCAAGGTTCCTTAAGTTTACCGTGATATATTAAAAACAGATCAAAAATGATTAGAAACAGTAATGCCAATACAGCTTCGCATAGCTTTAGCGAAGCATTTAAGCACTTAAGGTGTAACCAAATTATTTAAACATTATATCGCAAGCTTCCATCCTTTTTAGGTTAAAAATATGACGATTCTTATAGTCGGAAGGTTCTCCTTGCACCATACTCAGTGCGAAGATGAATCTCGACAGTTTCTTAGTGAATATAATTATATATTCCTTCTAGTATAAAAGACGTGATTTAATTTGTGAATTCAGTAATTAAAAAATATTTCGTAGCATAATTTTCATTGAAACGAACCCAAAATGAACGTCTTGGAATTATTAACATTAACATTAAAGTGTTGAAACCATTATAATATATTTAAAGACGTTCTTGGGTGAAATAACCGTTAGTAACTAGAATTTATTTAATTTTCCAAGAACTGGTTTATTTCGAAATAAATAAATATTTTCTTGCGCACACAATATGCTCAATTCGCTCTGTATAAAAATGCGGACCCCATATTCCTATACGTCCTTCATAATTTAAAAATTACCTAACACCTCGCCCCCGTTCACCACAACGAAATGTTAATCTCGGCGCGGATAAATGCAAAACGCTCAGCTAAAAGTAAATACTCTGTAATAAACGAGGCTCAATTTCAACACATTGCACTAGTATTAAATGGCCAGTATGTAAATGGGACACATAATATAAAGTTTTATTGCAAGTAATGGCAGTGTGTCTCCCGGTTGTTTAATGCCATGACTGTTCCTATGTGTACAATTCACCCATTTTCAACTCAGCATATGTACAGATGGGTATATTCTAGTACGCCGCGCTGCTGTTTGTAAATCAACGTCATTAAATTAGAGCGTGGCCAGTTAATTCGAAGTCAGTGCTAGCTCAACATCGCTAGGTTTAATTTACACATAAAATAAATTACATTGCATAACGTGGGTCCTCCGTTCAAATAAACTATTGCAAGCGGTAGTAGCAGTTGCACTTGGACATTGTTCCTATATGGAATTAAACTTCATGGCCTGTGAATGATATAAACTCAAAGGCGAATCAAATTGAAAATGAACCTCTCAAGCAGTGCAACGACGTCTAAATGCAAGATACGTCGTTGCAATTGTTCTGCTTCTTTTCTTTGGAATTAAGTGATATTGAGAGTGAGGGCATTGTTTGGATATGTCTGTTGCTGCATCTCGTAGTACCTAATCGTGCGGAAAATTGGACGACAAAGCTGTTTCGAGGATTGGAGTTCGAAAATTATTTTCTCCGGAAGAAATCCTAATACCTTATAAGCAACTACATATCTTCCAATACAGCACCATCAACATTAAATTGTTAATTTATCCATGTAATTCTACTGTATTCGTCAGAGTTCCACTATACAAATATATTTATAAAGTTAATATGCAATTGTGCTATTTCTTCGTCTCAAGTGCTGCTGCTGTTGGCTCTACGAATGTGAATGTAGCAAAAGATATTCGGCTATATAAGAATTGCTTATTCAAATGCAAAAGGAGCGCATTAATTAGAAGGAAAGTAGAACCAAAGGTGCCTCAACATGAGCTGTTTAACAATTTATCTGTAACGTCTATTACGTAATGCAGTCTTGGACGTTTTGTAAATTTCCTTGTATTCTTTTACTACAACGAAGCAGGTGGTTGTCAATGTCGCGGCTGAAATTAACAACAATAATTACAATGACAACCGGATACACATATCTGAGTTTGGAACGGTCTTGCTCCCCTTTCGCTACCCACGTATGTTTGTGTTAGATACCTGTCAATGACACCACGACATTTTCAGAATTCTCTTCCACCTTATCAGTAAAAGTGCCCAATTAACACTCCTAAAACTTAATGAAACTTGGGTGGTTTGTAAACCTTATAAGGCTATCGGTTTCTGTTTCGGTTGAGGGACCGCTTTGAAAGATGAAATCACGGTTTCGGGTTAATTGTTTCCAAATGTTCGTAAAAGTTATCGTTACTTATTGTTGTTTGGCCTTTTCAAAAGGCTATCAAAATACACTAAACTTGACGCAATGGGAACTTAACAGGCATGACACCTATCTTCCACCCTATGTTCAAGAGTATGTGTATTTATTTTCTGATAATTGGCATACTATTCAGAGCAAACATATACGTTTTTGCTACAGCAGTTCTTCCAAACTTCGTGATCTAGTGTGGCATATATACGTCCTTGGTCATTGACTAAACGATTCATTATTTCTCGAAATGTTATCCTTCCAGAAATGCTACAAATAATTTTTATTACTTGAAATAAGCTGTACTTGGAGTCTTTCTTCGACTACCTTCAAAACTATAAATAGCAGATACTTTGGCCGACGTTTTGTTGATATCAGAGGAAGAATGGTGGAACTATGTGTTGCTTAACACATTCAGTCTCTTTTGCCTCCTTTATACATTGATCTATTGTATTTTTATTGATTATTTAATACAGTAATCTACTCTAATTCCCTCTTGTAATTCTTCAAATTCAGCGAGAGTGTCTACATAGATTTACATACACATCATCACCCTTTTCTGAACATTCGCATATACCTAAGCATCTAAGTATCTGCTTCATTATGTTAAAAAATGCTGTCTCTATAGGAGCAACACGATCTCGAGATGACACATACAATCAGTGATCTAGTAGACTACACCACTTATTAGTCTGGTTGTAAATGTAATCGTCAGTCGGATTTCCAGGTGAGTTTCCAACTTTTCACCAGCTTTAGCAAGTGTATTAAGCGTACAAGGTTAGTCGTTTATTTTAACGTAGAAGATACTTTTAACCCACAATTTCGTTTGATCAAAGTGCTTTTTGTTAGAATTCGTAGGGTTGTTTAGTTCAATGGAAGTGATATGAAGTATATGAAAAAGTAATCGTATGAAAAGTATCATGATATGTGGCTTCGATGTAATTCAATAAATTGCATAAAATTTATTGCGTCCAATACATTTAATAACCCGTAGTAGCTGAATTTTATCTTTCTTCTACCTGTTTCCAGTTTCTTGGTAAATGCTACGTTTCCTCCTCTTCCGGTCATCGCGAACGTGTTGATGAAAGCGTTCGAACAACAAGCTCAATTATCTTACAACCTTAAGCCTAAGTGTTCGTACAGGTAGATTGGCGACATCATCACCATCTGGCCGCGTGGATAAGATTCTGTAAACAATTTTCTATCGCTTCCGAATTCTCAACATGATTCCATACGTTTCACCATGGAGATCGAATCGGATAGCCACCTTCCTTCCTTAGATGTTCTCGCATATCGGTGTTTTAAAGGATTTCTCTTGTTCAAAAGGCAACTTCCACATTTGAACGCAAATCGGTTACTCAAGAATTGAACTACATCATCGAGCGCTCCGTGGCAATTATTTTAGGAAAGATATTCAAACTACCACTAACCACTCTAGCAACTCATCTCCAAAGCAAATCCCCTTATCTAACCCTAATTTTAATAAGCCGGTGTATCTACTCTGCATTCAAGGTGACTCCAATCGCATTCCTTTGTTGTTCTATTCAGAAACAACATCAAAAACAATCTTCAAACCCAATTTCAAACTTTTAAGTTTGCTCCTTATCAAAGACTCCAGACGCCCAGACCAGAGACCAGACTCCCAGGTAGTTGGAGTCCCTAGCAACCGTCACGTTTCATTGAGCCATAACATCCCTGAAGATGTTCCATAAACTTGTTGACGAAACGTCGACAGAAACTACGACAACGACGCAAGTCTAACCCAGAAAAATCATAAAGGAAAGCATCGAAACAACCTGAATTTGATTCGGGTTTTGTATGTGCTTGTCAGAGCATTTTATTGGAGGTAAAGTCAAATTTCACATTTATATCAAGGCAATAATTTGCCGATTCTTTTTTCCGAACTCTGTACGATTACACTTGTTTACAGGGAACATTAGCATAACAACTTCTTTCTATAAAATACTACAAACCATCGCGCCCGCTGTGTTTATTTGACAGCGAACGTAATAAAACTAAACCGGGATGATCTGTAGCGGACGTACACATTTGAATTCCGGCGAAATCTCCGCCCGGAATAACAAGCGAGGATTGAGTTTGAAAAATTCCCCGGTTACACCACAGTAACTGCACTAAATCTCTCGTATGATTGGATCCGATTCCTTATTGTGTTCGGAAATTTTATTGCCATGCACGTTTTCTATTTCTATTTAAATCGGCCGCATGCTACCGCGTTTTGTCGGAGATTTAAGCGTGTGCATCGAAATTGTATGCTGCCTATAGCGCGATGAGGCAACCTAAACATACTAACCAGAGAGAGCACGTGCTATCGTGAGGAGAATCTACAACGGTACGACTTCGCTATTCCTAAATTTTTTTGGTAGCAAAAATATCCACCGTAAATGACGGCGATTTTTCGACGTGGTTTAATTTTGGAACGAGATACTGCGCACCTCTATCTGTCTAATTTTTTTTAGTCTTAACATTTTTGTTAAATATCACATAGTATCACCATTTATCTGGTTGAAATTTGCAACAAAGAAAATTATATTTTCTAATACGACGTGAACGTAAGGTAGGGAATAAATGCATTATCTAAAAAAAAATTATGGACAAATGTATTTTTTACATGTTTTAAAAATGTTTTTCATTATGTAGGGTAGCTCAAAAAAAAATAGAAACGAGTCGCCTATATCAAAAATAAAAATAAGCAAAACACAAAGACTTGAAATGTAGTTGGTTATGAGGATAGAAGGCATACTCAATAGGAAGTTTACCATTTGTTTAATGAAAAGTATCCAAGTCGTATGCCGATTATACAATCAACCGTCAGTAAAATAAAAAACAAAGTTGCAAAGTTAGGTCAGGTTAAATGCGCTTCCAAACAGGATCGTCCCCGTATCAATCAAAGTATAAAACTGAACTTATTACCAAGTGTCCAAGAATGTGATGCAAAATATGGCTCCAAATTAATATATTACAGAAGCAACCGTGCTAAGCGTATTAGATAGAAACAACACCTTGATTTCAGATGGTGACATTAGCGAAAGGTCAAAAGTTTTATGGGTGCCTCAAAAATTTGAATCATGTGTAACCATGACCTACTGTTGTAGGCCATGGTTCATCGCAGTACCAACAGTACCATGGTCAGGACCATGTCTACTGTTGGTAATGCAGTTATCGGACACTATATTTTTGAAGGGTCATTAACAAATAATAGACTTTTGCGATTCCTAGTAGAAGAGCCTGTTCTAACTTTAGAGACAATCAATACTAACCCGGGGTATCCAGACCCACCGAATGATCTTTGGTTCCTTTTTCCAAGGAGTTAGATCGAAAAAAGTTGCCGAATCTAATGCCTTTAGACCTTTTCCTATGGGGTTATTTATTCTGTTATAGTATCATCGACTGTTAAGCTCAGGTCGGTTTAACTTAATAAAAAAAATAATTTTGAAAGTATCTTTCTTTCGTATTGATTAGTTTCAAACTGTGAATAGTAATTGTTGAAAAATATCAAATCTTGTAATACGTTTATATAAAACATGTAATGTTTGAATAGATTATTAGATTTTGTGGCAGTTATTTGCCGTTTGCTTTTGCTGTTACATCGTTGAAAGTAAGACCTTCAACCTGAATTATTTTAAAACCATTCGACAGAAAATAAAGTTATCTTTCAATCTAACTTTTTGAGCCAGCCTGTATAATGAAAAATCTTCTTTAAACATGTACAAAATAAAAATAATCCAGCTCTGCTTGAGCAATTTTTCATATAGTGAATCGCTTTTATAAGTAGAGATGACAAAGGCAGGTGGAAGTATTCCTTTTTTGCAACGACTAGATAGACTCGTGTCTATTCGCCTCATGAGAATGGATTCGTGTTGCGTACTGGTGTCTCCGAGAGTCGACAAAACACGAGTCTGTCTAGTCTCTACAAAAAAGTAATACTTTCGTCCACCTTTACCCACCACATATTTTTTTGAAATAACCTCTTAGCAATAATGACGTAATATTTCATTCTAAATATGAATTCTATAACAATCTTATCAATCTCAATTTCCTTATTTAACTCCTTCTTGCAATACCAATGCTCCTTGTTCATCATTACACTATTCTACGTGTCTAATTTATTTCTCTTCGTATCGTGTCTCAGATTTATTATATAAATGTCCAATATCAGCGTTGGTAGATCTATCCAATCTGAACAAATTGAATTCTCAATACTTAGGTACAAATAACATTATGTATACGACAGGTATTGTCTATGGAACTCGATTACTACCTAAACTATCGATCCAACTTTTCTTTGCTTTCGAACGAAAAGAACGAAGTCTTAATTATCGACAATATCATGACTTAAACGTGGAGACGATTGTAATATTTTCACTACCTCCCGTATTACAAGTAAATATACTTTAGAAAAAATACGAAACTTATTTACGAAAATTGGCCAAATTGTTGGCAGCCTTGTTCAAAACATACCTGACATCTTTTGATTATTCCATTAGTCGCACATATAAAATCTAATTTTTTTGGAAAGTGTAAAATCACACCTTTACTTTCGAAATTAGGATCATTGCTGAAGTACTACATGCTACAGAAGAAGCTCAAAATTTTGCTGTCTAGACTTCATATTTTCAAAAGTAAATGTTGATTGGTTATGTTATCACAAATTACTGGTATTAACGTCCGGGTTTGAAATGGTGAGGAAGACTTTCTGGCGACCGCATTCACATATTTTGTTTGTTCAAATATCCCGAAAGATAAAACCAGGCTTCGTCCGAGGAGAAACCTTTACCAGGGACGTCATCATTATTCAAGTTATTCAAAAATCGCCGGCAGCAGCCAACAGGACTGAGTTCGTGGATAGCTTAAATTTTATATGAAAATAAGCTATCGTCATTTTTCTGATAATTGACATTCTTATGACAGTTTCGCAATGGGCTTTTTCTATTCCGTGCGGAATATCTTAAACACAATCTGCAGTTCTCTTTTTAAATGCTCCGCTTACTGATTTACAAGCTAATGAGTCCGTTTCACGTATTTATCAGGACGAGAAAGTATTTGACTAGTCAGATGTTCATACGTGAATGCAAGATTAGGGAACTGTTAACGAAGGTACTTTAATTGATTGATTGGTGGATTGACCCATTGATTAATTCCACGAACCCACTATTTCTAACATTTTAATTATAAACATTCTAACTTTTTTATTACATTTACCAAAATTTTACTTAAAAATGGCATCGATACCCAACTTATATTGGAGTCATAAGGTACTCTAAATGATAATCTAATTGAAGGATACGGGTTTCGTCTATTGTTATCAAATAACCAACAAATCAAGCGCCTACATGGGCAATCGTACAATTGCAAAACATACAATAAAATATAGGTTCTCCCTTAAGAATATAAATACATTTTGATCTCTTCCTTACCTAGACTGCAATTGCTAGTCTCGATATTATTCCCACTGACGGACTTTAAATGTCTTTAATTACAATAATTGTGCACACGAGTATCTCATTGTCCCCTTTCAATTTCTTACAAACTGAAGTGCGCAGAAATCCTTAATGCACTTAACAGCTGCAGACTTCAAAAGCCGATATATTTAATTACATGCAAATGCAACGGCGTACTGTTCTCACGTTAATGAGGATATTTGGACGACGACAGACGTTTCTATCATCTCCGTCGCACACAGTCGGTGGCCGGATGATAAGAACGCAATTATGTGTTTACAAAGTTAGTCTAAGCTCTTGTGTGATTACAGAAATTGGAATTTGAACTGATTGGTTTAATGAGTTTTGCCCAGTTACATTTCAAATCATCCCTTGAGGGGTTCGAACTCATTCACGCTATTGCCTTCTCCGTCTCGACGTCTTCCTTTTTCCCGTACACTCACTCCGACTAGTCCGTTGCATTCCACTTCAAGAGTAAATAGTTGGAATACCTACGCGGAATTTTCCGAACGCTTACTACTAATATCGTTCGGAAAGTTGATTACATTTCCTGAAATCGTATCGTATACATTGCCGGTGACCTAAATTAATTCACTGAAAATATTTTAAGGAAATATTCTTCTTATTTCACACAAAGTGCTCCATTCTTGCCTTATCCACAAACTTAAAAACTCGCGTTTCCGACCTCAGCATAGTAATCAGCGGATCAGCGGAACAAAATTCTATAGTCTGCTAATTTGATTGTCGTGTCGCATGTAAATTTAAAAATAAAAAATCACGAATCGTACCCGCTTATTTTAGATCATCCTGTATATTCCTAACGCTAAATAAGACCGATGTGAGATTGTACATACAGTAGATACAATTAAGTAACAGCATGTCAACTATAATCATTGGAAAGTTTTAAACTAACGTTACCCTATTATTATCATATTTTCACTCATTATATCTATTTGCTTTTTTTTTCCTCCAAATCCATTATTTAAAATACTTAAATTACAGCAACGCTAAAGTTAATAATTAGTTTTCGATATTTAGTCGCGTTCTTTTGCTCCACAAACCTCAATCCACTACAGATGTTAGGTTTCACTGCCGCGAATCAATACATTACTCGCTAAATTAACACTATCTGCGGCAAAAACACGTAATGTAACGAGGATGTAAAGTATAGCGCCCGAAGCGTACACAATTCCGAACAAAAAACATTTTATTTATTAGGATTAGACGGGAAATTCTGGAAAGTGAAGCGCACATGGACGGCTCTGCAGTCTGGTTTATAAGCCCGTTTTTTCTTTTCAGTTACACCGATAAAAAAATACAGTATAACATATTAAAACAGCAATTTATAGCTGACCTACTGAAGTCGACTATCAAGGTGTGGTTAAAATTACACGTAAAGGAGTAAGTCCTTTTTTATTTATCGTTATTTATTGTGTATTACGTGAAGTATTAGAGAATGTTGGATTTTATGAACGCCACTCTAACGAAATAATAAATAGATTTATTGAAGGCACAGAGATACCAACGAATTATATCCGATCGATTTCTCTGAAAAAATGTACTATTAAAAGCCTGCAACAATATCGATGACTTATTTAACTAGTGACACGAATTTCCTTCAAATCTTACTGCATTGATTTTAAGCGATTGTAGCGGGGCAACATGTGCGATGTGCAAACAAAAAGGAAGCAAAATACAGTTAAAAGTGTATTTCATTGATCGAGAAGAAATGAGAAAATTGATAGATCGAATTAAGAAACGAATATTACAAGGCTCAAAGACGATGACAATACCGTAGCTAAAAGAGGGAATGTCGAAAAGATTTATTAAAGATGAAGAAGGGGGCTAGAAATTGATCACTAGAAGAACGACATATGCAGTTGAGTAGTGTGGCATAGAGGAGCTTGAAAGATGAATTGTTCCATGAACGATATTGATGAAAACTATTTCAAATAATGCTTTTGACCGTTTTCCGTTGTTGGAAGATATTTCTCGCGTGTTGTAAATATGTCTATAATCAACACGTAAACTCATTTTAACTCAACATAAGTTCCGAAGAAAAAACGAAAGGAGCATTTGCGTTGTAATGTTATATTTTCGAATAATATTGAGAGTAGCAATATGATACCCTTTTAGCAGTTTTACAATTGCAATATGAAGTATAACGATCGATAATTTTTACTCTTAAAAGCCATTTTTCTTTCGAGATGAAAGATAAACATGTATACCTTTTACCGCAACTAGCGCTAAATTCCGGTTGCCTTGACGTCCATTCTGTTGTTGGTCACATTTGTTAAATTGCAAATATTTACTGTTTAAATTTACATAATTTAGATTTACCATATTTTGTTGCGTTAATAGCATTATTTTATATATGTTTAGTGGATAAAGTCAACTGCAAGTCACTGCAATCTCAAATTAGACTTCTGTAGTGCGTCATGTTACCTTACCTGAACGTACCCAAGTAGATCTAGCTAAACAGCATTAATCGTAATGAATCCATTAGCGTTAAGTTGAAAGTTATAGCGCGTGCGTGGATATTCTATTTGAAATTAGATCAATCGTCGGAGTTTATAGCTAAAAGACAATTCTCCGGGTTCTAGTAATTTTACTTAAATTTGGAAAGGTATCGATAGCTTAGAATGAAAACCACATAACCCTCTTATAAACCCATAGCTACGCACTAAGAACGGTAATTTAAGTTATTAAATCACCGTTCTACTAAAGAAAATAGTTGAATGCTATCAACAATAATGATTGAAGTAATACATCATCATGTATAAAATTATATACTACATTTGACAATCGCTCGTAAATACACTCTGTTAAATGCATTGTAACCCAGGCAAGATTTAATCCTTCACCGATGGATCCAAAAGTAGAGACTAATGACGGGTATTAAGGATTACTTAGATTGGATGCATCTGTCTTTACTGCTGAGTTAATTGCAATTCTGGAAGCGCTACGCTTTGGTTCTAGAGCCAATCCCATATTTGCAGATTTTCATTTTGGTGATTGCGCTAAATAGGGAAAAATGTGAATACAAAGTTTTATTGTGTGAAAAGCCATGCAGGAATTGAATTGAACGGGAACGTAGACATTCTTGTCAAAAAGAGCTGTAATGATGATATTTTATATAGACCTATCTTAAGCAATCTAGAACTTGTAAAACTTATAGATGAAGAGATTCGACATCGTGCTTGGCATCACTAAAATGACACATTATGGCTATATTCGCCCAACAGTGAATACACACAAGGAATTTTTTTTTCGCATAAATAGCCAGAGCACTAGTCTTTCTTTACAGAGCTATCTTTAATTTGCAAAAAATAATTTATAAAACGTTTTTTTTTTTTTGTGAAACCTAATCGGTCATCTGTCGGCGAACGCTCTAATTGTCTTTCATAACGTATCCTTAGCCCTTTTGCAATATTTATAGATAGTATATTAACAGAACAATCTAGAATATTAACTTTCGTTTTTAATATAACAGTGATGTTTTTAAAAATCATGGAAAAAATCCTGTTGTAAGTAATTCTGTTTCCTGCTTAGCAGCCCATTATCAGGTAAAAATGTTCAGGAACGAATATCTGCTATTACCTGATCTAAAGCAAAGGGTAAAACAATTATTTTCAGTCTATTGTATACGGTCTTCAAGAATAAATCAGTATAATGAATACTGAAACAACTAGATCATGGTTACATCCTTGCTTGAGGACGTGCTGCTAATCCTGTCACTTTTTGCTACATAAGAATTTCGCTAGAGAAAGGACATCCTTTATTTTTCCTTTAATTAAATTTTATATAATCATTAATTCCAAGAGCTGCCAGGAAAATGTAATTTATACTTTCAAATAAGAAAAAGTCGATTATCACATACAGAAGCGTTCTAAACGTCATACAAACAAACATATTCATTTATTTTCCACTTCCTACTTGTCAAACGTCCTTCACGTAAAATAAATCTGACACATAGATACATATCCACCAATTTGTGTTTACCAATGTTGCCGTGATTTCCAAATGTTTACGTCGAAACGAATCAGCTTCCAGTTTACTTAGCAAGTGTAGTCAACAAAGTAAGTACCGCATTATGTACGTGGGGCGTCGAGAAATTTACGAGGCAAAAGGCTGGACAAAAAACGTTTTATATAATGGGAACTTGCGTACTTGTGTACACTTTGTTAAGCGCATCGTTATCATCGAACTTGGTGCCGCGTAAATCAGGCAAAATTAACGGAAATCGGACGAAGCAAGCTCAGAACTGTAAAATGTATGGTGCGATATTTTATGTTGTTTGGACGGTATTGAGACGACTGTTATTATCATATTACATCATGGTCTAAGAAGCCATTTACCTTCGGTTGAAAGCCAAACGGTACAGTTCGGAAACGGTTGCCTTTATGGACTTGAGTTAACAACACGAAGACACTTGTAATCCATCTCATACATACATATCCTAGCAAAGATCTTAGCTGTTTCTTTAAAACAGTCGATTAAGCTTTGTCATTAGCGTTCTCAGCTTAACCGCCAGAAAGGTTCATTTAACAATTTCCACTACTTCTCCCGTTGTTACAGTTTGTCTCGTTAATTGTTAAACGTCGCTCGTACAATTGAGTAACCTTCGATGAAAATTCTTCTCTAACGTCGTTGTAGTTGAACGGCATTCGGCGCAACAGGCGAATTAATAAAATAAACGAAATTTACCTCAGGCTTCAAGAAATTAATTCAAGAGGAAGTTTCAAAGGCGTACTTCCGTTTTCTCCTTTTCCTCGCACTTGCTAATCCACTTTTGTTTCGTTCTGTGATCGCTTACTTGTTTCGCTAGTTACAAATTCAATCACGTCTTTACTAGAAGAACCAACGAAATTGTATTCTCTCTAAAACACGAACGAATTTCAATTAAATCAATTGCATTAAGATTGTTGCGCTTTGCTATAACTATTCTATCTAGATTTAAATTTGAACTACAAATTGTATTAACAATTTAATACACATTTGTTCTGAAAAAAAAAGAAAACCGAAGTAAAAACAAAGAAATTTAACACAAAGTTTAGAAGATTTTAATACTATGTAGTAAACGCTAAAATAACAACTGCCTTCCCTAGAAGAAATTATGCTAAAGTTTTGAACATTTTTAGAAACAAATGAAGTATTTTTCATTATTCAATTGTTATTACTAAGACGGTGCTTACGTGCAACTTTAATAGAATCATGTACAACGCTACAAAAATGTTAGTTGCTAAAGCAATTTTCTGTTCATTTAAATTGATTGCCTTAATATATCTTCCTGGTTAATGTTAAAGGAGAAATAAGTTTTTTTTTACCTACAATATTTGTATCTATTTACTTAAATAATCTACCTTTCCCACTAATACATCAGAATGATCTACCTACTTGTAGATGGCAAGAAATATATTTTTTTCAATAAGTTTCACATTTTACGTTAATTTTGGAAGTCTTATGATTCAATTTATCAGTCATTTTCAATATTACTTGACACTATACAAAATTTAGCAAAGCAGTGTGTGTATCTCCGGTAATTACGACTTCTCTTATATAATTCATCGAACAGACAAGTAACGTGTCAGTTAGTCTATATCACAATATCTAAACGTATTTAGTAAACTAGCTGCTTTCTTTTGTGTTGAGTCGATTCATATTTAAAAATCTTAGGTTAAATTTAATAATGCAAGAGGTGATCGCTAGCCTGTCTCGCTATAACCTTTTTAAAGTTATCGTAATTACTTAGTTGCTAGATCACTTACGTTAACCATCTTATAAATCAGGCCTACTAATCTTCTCCGTGTAGGTTTCAACCTTTGCATATTTTGAACTAATTAACGAAAGCTATATTACTGTTGATCCCGTCTAATCGCACAGTATCAACTAAATGTTCTACACTATTCTTTCTTTATACGTTCCCTTTTCGTACGTTTAAGTAAATACAGCGTTAATGTATCTATTTTTTAATGGGGATTAGCTCAAGGAACGAGTTTATCGCTTTCATAAATGGTTGTTTCTAATACCCCAACATTGCTGTCGAATATACACTATACACGATAAGCAAATTTATATATATTATATATATATAAGGCTACTTGTATAGATTATTTTTTTCCCTCTATATGCAATGTACGAAATACAGGCATTGATATTGTTATCATTATATGTTCCTTTATAAGCGTTTGTTTCCTATATTCTTTGAATATTATAACGCATTTTATCGCATTGGATGTACACATGACGTAAGAAGTTAAAATAGCTCGTTCGGTCAATATAACATAAACAAGCAACTTATAGAGAAATCGATAAAGTTATATAAATTATTTATTTACTTTAATTCTTCCCAATATTCAACTAGGCACGCAAAACTTGACCCCGCGCGCACCATTTACATTCATACAGATTGATTGGTACACGCACAGCTGAATTACAGGGGAACAATTTTCTCGACTTAATTTAATCAACCGCGTCAGATTGACGGTTTGAATGGAAAAATAATTGCAATTTGCACTTTGCATCAATGTCCCCTTTTTCATACGCTGCAGCGCGAGGTGAACTGTTGGGAAAATAATGTTTTATACAATTAAAGGCTCGCACGTATTTTGAATTCATCAAAACAGCTCAGTAAAAGCGCATATCGGTCGAGAAATCCGTTTCTACATCTTTGAGAATTACCAAACAGAAAATATAAATTGTAATCGGCTGTAATTGACAATGTTCTTTCTACAAACGATATTAATCCATTTATATATTAAAAGGCTTTACAGGGCTTGTAATAATTTCATTATTAACCAAAGGATAATTATTATTATTAATAATAATTTCGGTAATATAGGACATTTAGTGAATAGCGATTCTGTTACTGTTATATCTATCTAATCCCTTTTCCCATTTTTTTTTATTCTATTTACATTGTTTCGTGAGCTCTGTTAATTTAATTTACAAATCGCCGATATAGCGTGATTTAAATTGCAGCCCTTTAGTTTATAAATAAAAGCGCGGGTTCGTTTTGTTAATTAAATTTTCAAAGCGATTTATGTAGTAAGTGTGTGCCTATGCACCTGACTACTATCCCGTGAAACTGTCGCATTACAGTGTAAACGCTTTAATTGCTTCCCAGATTAAAACTAAATTATTAATCAAATGGGGCGCTTACTTATTTATTATGCGGATCCGAATGATAACGGATTGTTTTTAATGGTGAGAGTTAGTAATCAGTATGACAGTTTACCTTGCTAATGCTGGGAGATTACCCAACGTCATTAATTCCATGTAGGCAGTGATCCTTTTTAAACGTTGTATAGTTATTATTATAACTATATAAAGGAAATTCTTGGTGCTAGAGGATTAGTTATTTAAATAAAAGTTGAAAATTTATTTTTTTACGTTTCGGCAATAAATTGATTGCCTTCTTCAGAAATTTAAACGGTTACGTAGTCAAAATAAAAATTCGTTAATGAATATCTGCAGTTGCAGTCTGCAGAGATAATTTTAAGTTAATATTTGTTTTTTGGAATGTTTTTTTTTGGTTTTTTAGTACTTACAAAATGTATTATATGGTAAACTATTAACTCATTAGCATGTTGTGTTCTATGTGTTCTATAGCGAGCAAATAATGTAATAAACGTAAACAAGTACTGATGAGAATATCTCAACCTAGATATTTTAATCAATTAAAATTGCCGAAACAAGTGCTATGTTATCCTGTACAGAAAAAAGGATACATTTAAATAGTTAAAAATTCTGCGAAGATAGCAAACTTCGACTAGTTGGAATTCAATGGGAATTATTTAATTGAATAATTAATAATATAAATTAATAATACGAAACTACCAGTACCGCCATTTGTGGACGCGTTTTCGAGCGCTGTTGTTCGCTTAGAAAAGTCGTACACATACATACATATATACGAAATGACAATGAACAAGTATTGATTAGAATATCTATACCCAGATATTCTAATCAATCAAAATTCCCGAAGCAAGCGCTCTATCGACCCCTACAGAAAAGAAAAGAAACATATATTTAAACATTTTTGGGGATTAGCAGGCTTCGGCTAATTGACATTCACCAATTAAAGTTAAATTAAATTAATATTGATAAAGTACGAAATCTTCAACTCCTAGCGGTATCTCACGAATATTACATTTTTTCTCAACTGATATTTATATTATATTTAATAAAACAGCGTTTGAAAATGTTTATTTATTATAGATGTAAGAGGATATACAAGAAATCTTGAAAAAAAAATAAGCTGACTGATAAATGGAAATAAACCGGATAAACTTTCAATCTCTACGTTATTGTTGACAGAATCTTCCCATTTATTTATCTAGATAATTTCTAGCTTTAACTTTGGTTGGATCAAAGGTTGACACTACATTACAACGCCCATTTTAGTATCATTGTAACTCAAACTTTAGAATAACATGTCTACGGCATAATACAGAGTTTAAAGCATATCGTGGCGACGATAGCTGCCATAAATGATGCGATTGCTTAGTGATTACATGTTTTATTAAGCCATTTTAAGCTGGTTGCTGAAGATTTTAAGGTTTGTAGACACCACCTTTTACTTGAAGTAATTCCACAAAAAATAACTATAGAAAGCAAGATCGCTAGAGGAAAATTTCTTCCGCGGGAAATGACACTTGCTCCATATTCACCCAAGGATTTAAACAATTTTTGACAATCCTGCCAAGTGTCTAGTTGAGTTGCTTTTGAGGGTTATATCAAAAAATATTTGGTTTTAACCTAGCGCGCAGCCTCAAATTTTAAGGAAAATATAAGAGATTTCGTTAGTATACGCGAAATATGTTAAGAACAATCTGTAAGATTGAAGGACCGACGGGAGCTTTATAAGACACGAATGCTCCCGGATTAAGAAATCAAAAAGCTTACTAGCATTAAAATTGTAACGCTACGAAATAACAATTGCCGTTATTTGCTTTTTCAGAAAAGCAAAAAGCCTTAGCGATATATCCATTGAAAACTAATCACTACGCAAGTTGGCTTTCCTTGCCCCAACAGCAAGAGATTTGTTTGCGTGGACATCTGTTTAGGTAAAAATATTCATACAGAAATTGCATGCAAAGATGTGTTTCCTTGATGCTTACTGTCTTGAAGATATCGCACTAACAAAACAGTTTTATGCATAGGTGACTAAACCTTCTAGAATTGTATAATTGCGCCTGTTATGTTTGGAAGGGGGTATCTAATTAAAGATACTCTAATCACTGAAAATATCGAATTATATTGATAAATGGACCTCTACAGAACGCAAATACACATTGTCCCAGCTCATAAGATAGATAAACGAACCAAGCAACTACTTTATTACTTCGAATTGAACGTCTTTTTTTAATGAAGATCAACTTGAAACGTCAAACAAACAAACAAATCTACAATATCAGGTACAAATTTGCTTCACCTAATGTATTTAACCTTTAAAATTTAAAGAAACTAATGCAATGCACAGATAACTACTGCAAGACATTCCGATTCCGTTGTAAGTACCTAAAACCATCTATAATTATAATTTAGCAAGCAGTTATTAGATACAATACAAGAATAAATGAAGAAAACCCGGGATTCGCCGGAACACCAGCAGTTCATCCGTCACTTATTTAAATGTTTCCATTGGAGCCACACCCCATATTTGTTTCGTAGGAAAACAATACATCAGCGCAAACAAAAGCGCAACCAATCTCTCTCGTAAAGTGTTGCGCTACTCAATGAACTCTTTAAATAGCGCAGAGTTGTTACATCTCTTCGAGTGATGTATAACATGTTAAATTGTTTAGGAACTGCAGCTGCTTTCACGTGAATTCTATGTCGTAACATCTGCGTCTTCTAGAAGTAGTTGGAAGGTTCCGTCCTGTTTATCAGGAAGAAAGGCTCTATATATATACCTTGCCCGCGAGTTTCTTATTAACCTAATTTTGTCTGCTAGATAAAATTTAGAATACGTGAACTTATACAATGTGATCAATTTATTAGATTGAATGAAAGAAGAGAAAATATTGGGATTGGTGTTTGCAGACTTAGTTTTATTTTTTAAAAATTATGGAAGTAGTTTCTGTGGATCCAATATTTAAAAAGAAATTGTTGCTATCGACGTGCTATTAATATTAATAATAATTGCTGAATAATTAATTGCTGAAATATTTTATTTTATTACATTCCAAGTATCGCTTTAATTATAGAAATCCCTTTTTGATTGCTAATACACTCTTCTTGATATTTCGCTAAATTCAAGCAAGAGACCTTTACTACATTTAATATTTATTAATGTTGTGTCGTTTCATGTTTGCTTGCAGGACACTAATATTCGTTGTCGTTTAATTTCATAACATATCATATACACTAAAATATTCCTCATAATTTTCTCGTATTGAGTTACTAATATTTCTTCAGTAATGCAATAGTATGCACCACTTTTGCACGCGGGCCTTCAGACGAGTAGCGGCAGGCTTGGATTTGGGTAAATTTCATATGCTATCCCTCTGTATAATTCTAAAACTGTTCCTATTTTCATCTAATGAGCTTAATAATGTATTAAATAACGTAATTATAATTTATTCTACAACTAAAAGATTTCCATCTCAAGCATTGCTAAATTAAAAGATGCATTCCGGACTTCTTTAATGGTTTCTAAGTAACAATAGTCATAGGAGAGGTTACATAAAAGAAATGTCGTATGTTACAAATATATTCGAAGACGTGCTAATTGACGTCGTCTATAAATATCAAAATATGTTTAGTATAAATGGTCCCACCTACTGGTTACGATTGCGCACAATTTTTAGGAAGATTTCCATTCCTTATACGCAATATGAATATGTATTAGACATTCATTAGAATAAATCTTTTCCGTACTAATCTGCGAAACTTTTACGTGAAATAACAACCATCAGAAAGGTACAAGTACGCTTACAGCGATTTAATTTTATAAATTTACCGAAGAATTCCGAAGTCTTGCATCATTTATGCTAAACACGCAAATGAGGAAATGTCAAGGATAAAAGCGGCTTTAAATTTAAAACGTGAAACATTGCTTTCGCTTTCCACAAAGTAATTGAATATTAAGAACCAAAAACGCGAACAATTTACAAAGATTTTGACGTTCTCGCTCGAAATATGTCTCGGCCGTTTCTTACGATAAATTATCATGTCGCCGTTATTTCGCGCACGAAGTACGAAGCGGACTTGCGTTTATCTTTATTCCCCGGCTAGCTGCGTAAAATATCTCAAATTGACCGTATTATCTGCAAGAACCGAAAAGGGCAGAGATAAACAAAACGCTCTAAAAGCACTTCGAGTTCGTTTGAAGGAAACTCGACTCGACATAATAAAGATCGTATCTCATTAACCCCAATCTTTATCCCGCCCCTTGAAGACGGGTGGAAGCACAAGCACAAGACCGTAATTCAAAAATTTTATTTCTAAACGCCGTTTGCACACTTTAATCTTTGCCGGCCGGGATTACTTTACACAATTTAGCCATGCGCGACGCGCAAACAATAAAAATACGAAACATTAAGCCATTCGTTCATTCGCGGAATGCGGCTGACATTTAAATTCCGAACGAAATAAAGCGCACAGACAACAACAAGCGCTCGCGAGTCCCTTTTCCTTTTGATGTCGATTCTGGCGAGTGAAAGTCTTCAAGTATCTCGAACGAACGGAATAGCTCGTGCGTTCGCCTCGTTGCGATTGATATTAACTTCTGCCGAAGTTAGCATCAATCGTTATTGTTTTATGAAAAGAATACTGTGCCCCAATTCTTTCCGCTGCAGGGCACTTGCACTATGACATGTCGCTAGAGTTGAAATAATATTATAAAGATTTAGTACCTACGTGGTATAGTGTAGCTCGCCATTGGATCGCTTCGATCGTAACGATCTAATTTTGCGCTGTATTCTAGTAAACATATATAGTTAAATTCTTATTCTATTTCCAACCGTGTATTTCCGGATTTTTCTGTTTTATGTGTTTCTCTTTGGTACTCCTTAATATGTTGTACTTATTACAAAATGAGCAGCAGTAATACACCAAGCAGCAACGCAGAGAAAGCTCCGGTATGTGAACAAATTTACCAGCATTTCTGCAGTTTCGAGCTCGAGAAAGCTAACAAGTCAAAAACTTGGCACGAGAATTAATAGAGTGCACAGAATCAAAAGAAGAGGACGGCATCTTTCTATTTTTCTGACGTTTATCGGGCACGTATCGTAAAGGCTGCTTCTAGATTTTAGAATGTATCGCTTATTCAAGGACTACTGTCGGTATAAGAAGCCTAATAATAACAATTAAACTCGGCATTATTCACTGAACCAATAGAAACGTATAAATATAAAATAAAAGAGTTAAATCAGGTCGATATTTGAATACGCGCCTGCATTGTCTTGACTAGATAGTTGGCGACTGGAGGCGAAGAAAATAAATAATAAATTATATCTTAGCCTCATACCTTTCCCTTCTATAGTTAAACCATATTCAAAATTATTAATTACACTTTATAATTGCATCGGGATATTAAAGGTAATTGATTGAATCTTCTTGTAATATAGTAGAAGAAAGATTAGTACATTCATCTTTGTATAAATGAAAGGTTAGCATTTCAATGTAGTCGTAACAGCTAGAACAATTCAAGCGTAGCCGCCAAATGTACTTGCAGTGCGGATATTCATTGAGGTCGCTTTGCACGTTAGATTCCATATTAATCCATTGTTTACTGTAAAGGTTGCTATAAGTTTTGCAAACAACTATATATATTTCACCTTCCATAAGATAATTTTAGATTTAATTTATATTACCGATCTACCGGCATCTACCGATAACAGATTAAAGAATAGTTAATAATACAACTTCAATTACATCCCTGTTTCGGATGTTCTTCTTTGAAAGAAATAAACAGGAAATGAAGAATATAAAAAAACATTCACTTGAAGTTTCTTTGCATGTCTCTAGCTCGTAGGAAACTGGAAAACAAATGACTTCCTTTCAATCGGAACGAAGGTGAAAGTGAAATACTTGAAGTCAAGGAAATAACAAGATTACCATATTTATTTCCTGTCTGTTATAGATTTATAAAAAGGAATGTCATCTTACGCGCAGCCTACAGTTGAAATACTCTATACATTTCATAAGGATTTGCCCTGAGCGAGTTAATAAATCACGAAAACGTGCAGCTACGGGGCTCTGCCGCGCCTACCCTCGACAACCGGAAAATCTTCAGCCAAGGAAATTTGAAAATCGCCCCCGAACTAAAGACGATCGCAAGGATTCGCGATAAAACACAGTTACCCCAGGAAATTAATGCTTTTACGGCGTTCCTTTTACTCGTCTTCAATTTCAGAGCAGTTATTGAAATGTATACCTAGAAGTAATTATTTGTTTGTTGAAAGTATCGACATAAGTGAATGTTGTATGTATAACGTGTGTACAGCTAAACTTAAACTTAAAATTTTAGTAGCAGTAGCTTGTTAATTATGTTAAACAACAGATAAATATTTATAATCTCCGCACCACACAAGTTTAATTTCGGTCACCGCTTGATAATGAGGACCATTCGTCTCCTCGAAACGGCCGTCCCAGGCTAATTACTATATATTGCTATATAATAAATTAAACTTGTGTGATACGGAAGTTACGGATACTTGAGTGTTGTTTACCGCACGCCACAGTCCTTACTATCACTATTGTTAATTATATAGTTATATTATTATAACCATTAAGAAATATTTGAATCTACAACAATTATGGATCAAAAAGAAACAGGTGATGAACACACCTCTCTTTGTAAAAGTGAAATGCAGACGAGAAAGTTACTTAACGGAACGGAAGAAGACCTGCTACAGAAATGAATAGACATCAAGTCCATAACAATCGACCAAAAATATCAAAAACTTATATCTATGACTTGTCAATATTTGAGGCTAAGCACGTTGGGGCATTGATAACCTCAGCAACCAGAATTTAATTTCTTTATTTTCCTCTTTGAGATATGAGCGAATGCTGACAAGTCACTCGCAGGATGTTTTGGATAAGACGGTTGTATATGATATGTAAGTAAAAGTTACTTTAACATACGCAGCAACAGTGCGGTCTACTGTAGCTGAGAGGAAGATCAGAACGTTGGAGCCGCTGACGCTCCATTCTATATGAAAATCGAGCCATCGTTTGGTCCAATTCGTAGTGAAAGCGTAGGATAGACTATCAACCCGGATTAGGAGGATCGTGGGTGTAATATCCTAAGAGGCGGACGAATACATGGCAATAGACGATTAAGGAATGCCAGCAAGCGTCAGCAAAATGGAAATGCATCACCAAATTTAACATAAAGGAAGTATCCAAAGAGGGCAGAAGAGTCCAAGAGCAAAACGCCTAACTCTATACTGAAAAAATGAATTCAATAAATCGTGTTCCTTGACTTCGTTTTGTTAAAGCAACGAAAAATTATTATATCGACCAATAAATTCACTACAACAATTGGCGGAATTTATCAAATCTGTTTATCAATGTAATAAATATCCGTTTATTAACTTACTTTATGGAAACAAAACGACGTAGGGGCTTATCATTAGACATTGACAAATTTATTTTTTATATCAATAAATCCATTTATTGCATATACTGTATACACAAACATGCGATCAATATACAACCATTTATTTAAAAAATAAACTCGTCCGTTGGAGTAATTTTCATAAAAAAAAAATTTAGGTTAACGTAATTCTTTCGTTGGTGTAATCGAGAAGTTTTCAAATCCTAAAAGCCGCAAAATTAAGTAAATAAAGTAGCAATAACAATACATAGACGAAGAAGATTGCTCTAAAATATTATTTCATACATGAGAGTTTCAGCAAAAAAATTTCATTTTCCACTCATTTCCACCTTTCTAATTCAACGATATCCCGAAATTGAAGCATGTACGAAATTAAAGTAATCAAATTCCTTTTTCATACCTTCAACAAATGCGGCCGTTTCATAACTAAGTATTTGTAGCGTACAAGTCCGTGGAATAAATTAAAACGCGGAAAATGTTTAGTTCAAACCAGCGTCTTATATTCGTCTTCGAAGTGTATCTAAAGAGAAAAGAGGAACTTCACGTTAACAACGCTTGGATTTAAAAGCATTGTTCAACGTAATTGCAATGGTTAGGAGAAATCCTATTTGTACTCTAGTGTATTGTCACCGCTACTCTTGTCGGATAATTGTTAGTTATCATGCATGCGACGATGCACAATGGCAGCAATTTTATAATGAGAAGTAGAGAGCGCGTGTTGAATTGGATTAACAATACCTTTTCGTTGATATACGGATTGGTACAACATCCATCAGGAAGTGGATTTTCATTCAACTTAACTTGTGTTTATTAAACCTGTACTGCCCCCAGAAATAAACACAGCTTGGTGTTGTGGAAAGAAAGTTAATTTGCAAAGTCCTAAGCGCAAATAACTCATTGACCATTCATTCCATGATCTGTCGTATAACTCTGTAAAGACGGTCTTCCCAAGCAAAATTTGCGCTATGCTTCATAGCTACCATTCGAGGTATGTCTAAAGTTGTAGAAGTATGCGACTTGAGTGAATATTAGCCTCTCCCTGGAGAAAAGCCCGGCCGCGATTTCATATTTTATTTTTTGTAATAAATTTGTGCCATTAAAGATTCTTTTGTATAATGTTGATAGCTGTAACCAAATTTCAGCGTTACTATCCGATAAACATGATCCTGATTAAATTCTTCGCCTTTATCTCAAAGTCTGGCATGATTAATTGACCAAGATATGTAGCATTCCAAGCCAACTTCACTAACTATGTAATTGAATTTCATTTATGTTTGACTGTGCGAAACTTGAAGCATTGTCTGGATGTGTTTCCCGTATGAAGTACTACTCTGTTCTGTAGATCCGTATAGAACGACACAGTAGTTCGGTCTGCAAGCAACGTTCTTCGCTCGTTAATAACGTTACAGAATGCATGTTATACATTAAAGATATTCAGGCATCTGAGTTTGTATAAACCTTGTTCGTAATTAAATTCGCTACAACGTTAGTACAAGCTGATATTAATTTTGAAAAGCTTAATGAAAGAAGCGAAAACGCATTCATTTGCACTAGTTAGGATATATTTTTTTTCTATTCGATTTTTCTAACCTCCGCATAACTTTTTTTCACTTGTATTTTTTATTTCGTCTTCGTTGCAGTAATTGATTTAATATATGTATCTCCTTAACAAGAGCTACTGAACTAGTTTGCTTTAATTGTTGCGAAGATTTCATCCTTAATTGATTGTCTCATGAAGGTGGCCTTGCATGATAAAATTAATGTGAAGCGGTATAATAAGGAGAAACTGGAACTTAAACCACTTTTTCATCTACATAGAAAACATACATATGTACGTGTATCCAAAGAGAATATAAAACTGTCAAGGGAACTCTTAAATTGAACGCTATAATTGATTCCTATAAATTAAAGAATATCTGAATCGTTTTCGATGCAAATAAAAGTAAGTGTAGCTATTATTAGCGCTAATATAATTGAAATATAACGTACAGCCATACACTGATACTTCAAGTTTTCTGTTAATTAAAATTTCTGTAATGGTTAGTACGTTAAACATCTGGTTAATAACAGATTCTTAAATCTGGTTGTTGTAGTTGAATAAATAAGTAAAAATCTGTTCGGAGAAAATCTAATATATGATGGAATAATGATAATAATACTACGACGTCAGCTGGCTACTTAGATTGAGGATTAACATCTACATTTCACTGCCGGTTGTTACGAAATAGTTTAATTTCTATTGGTGCCGTAGTTAATTAGTGTTATTTTAATAATTAGCTACTAATTAATGAGATTTACATGTTATCGACGTAATATAAAAAATTCATTCGAATTATTTGAAAAGCTTCATCAATAAATTCTATTATTAGCTACGTACTTTTCGAAAAATGTGAAATATTTACTCTACATACTAGAAAAATACATTAAATGTAGCAGCCGTAAGCAATGGGTTGTGTGTATTATGTAACAAAAAATACTTGTTGAATGAATCATTGCAATGAAAATGAATGAAAACTTATTTAACAAAGCTTCCTACTCGTAGTTTTTATTTATGTAAATCCCTCAAGCAAAAAATGTAAAAATTACAAGAACCTCCGTTGGAGAAGAGTTTATTGAGGCTACGCGAGTACCAAACCAAATTAAACCACCGTTATCAAGTCCTTCATATCATCATCATCATGCCTTCATAGTACGAAATCCTTACAATTGTCACAAAATGTAAAATTTGGCCAAAAAGAAAACAAATGAGTCAAAAAGCATCCCCAGAGCTCAACTTAATGCGGTGACTTCCAACACTATTTTATTAAAAAGATTATTCTTTTTAATGAAAGAAGAAACTTCTCTGAGTTGTTCTTCCCTCATTGAAGTCAGACAGCAAACCTTCAGGCCGCACAGTCTCTAGTCTTAGTAATAACCGGTCCCATCGCTCCGGTGTAGTTTCAAGATGTATTTTCCTGCTGCATGGCTTCGTCGATTTAAGTGGATCAGTTAGTGATAGTTAGAGAGGACAAAAACGAGTGAAATTATACCCTTTTTTGCAGCGACTGGACATATTCGTGTCTATTTGTCTCATAAGAAACATAAGAAATTCTCGTGTTGCCACGAATCTATCTAATCGCTGCAAAACATGTATGAATTTACTCGTTTTTGTCCTCTCTACTGATAATTATGGCCGAAATCCTTGGCACTTTTCGTCTAGATGCAGGGCGGTTCTGTGGATCTTGTTCTATTTGCGTTTGGTGAATGTTGTGTTGAGCATTAAATACGTCAGTATACATAAGAATTTCACTTCTAACACTATTGACAATACCATGTACATTAATTTTGCAACTGGAGGTATATTTTTAAAAATTTTTACAACTGTGGTGGTTTAATCGAATAGAGAATTAGTGCCTACGCCAGCTACGATACATTATTTAGGTTTAACTTTCTTTCACTAAGTTACTTTTAATTAAATCTCTAAAAGCAATAATAGTCGCCATGCAACAGATATAACTAATATAAAACTTATCGTAGTGATAGTTGCTTCTTATGCAATAGTCGTTTGAATATTGCCTCTTGATTTCCTCCTTTGGTTAAAAAATCATTCGATTTACTACACGTAAAAAGTCGTAGTGAAAGGATCTAGTCGAAAGTAACATGTACACGTTTTGTTATACGGAATTCCTGAGATTAAATTGGACATTCAACGGGTGTAAAAATCACAAACTTACAACCGTCGAAAGTCGATAAGTATGTATCGCATACACAATAAGTTTGTGTCGTACGGACAGCAAACATAATTGTCTCGATAAACGAGAGAAAAGGATGTATATATGTACCAACATACGTAGAAACCTCACGGAATTCTGTGCATAGCTCGCAGAGCAAATGAACGCATAAATGGCAGGGACAGAAAATTCCATTGTGATTAATGGAAACATTTTGCACGAACGAGAGAAATATATGTACGGATGTTTGTTATTTACTGCATACTTTATTAGTGTTTTGCTCAACTTTCTTTAGTGATAGTTAGAAAAAGGAATTATAGTGAAATAATGGCTTGTTTTTCGCTTTAACAGAACCTAATTATAAGTTTTTAATTTAGAAGGAATTTTCGAATTACAATGGAAGGAGATTGTAATACATAAACATTTGTTGTTGAACATTCTGAGTCAATACTAATACTTCGGTTACGCATAAGAAACGGTATCTTACGCAACGCTTGCATTACATGAACCAGAATAACGGAAATTATAACAAATAATTAAATATTCATAAGAATATTGAACAGTTGCTTTTAATAGCAATGCGCGCTGATTGAATTAAGTTATACGTTACCTTCAACTAACGAATTACAACAAAAGTAAGTCCAAGGTAACAATATATACAATTATTTCAGCTACAGTTTCCAACTTTTTTGCATTTAAATAATAACATTTATCGAACTCTGCAAAATAGGCTTCTGTTTGAGCAATGGCTTCCAGATTTGACATGGAAAAGCAGAAAAGCTAGGGAAAGCCAAATCTGGCGGATACGATTTTACGGAGCACCAATTCATGCAGTAAGTGATGTAGATTTGTTGGTGCAACTGCCTATATGAGCGCCGTAGCATTGACATGATGGTAGAGAATTTTTTCTTTGCCAGATGGGACTTTTCTTTCTTTATTTTAGCGTCGAATCGGCCCAATAAATTAACTGACAAAATCCCGTGCTTATTCTTCCCGTTTCCAAATAATCAATTAAAATTATCTTTTGCAAATCCCAAAAAATTGTCGCCGTAACTTTTCCAACTGATGGAATCGTCTTCGCCTACTTCGGTGCAGGTTTGCTGGAAATAAATTCGCGTTGCTGAATGCTGATGCGTAGTGATATAGACATGCCTTATCTGCTATTACAGAACGTCGCAGGAACTCACTCGTGTTGCGTCTAAATATGTCTAAATGTTGCTATATTTTGCTGCTTTAAGTTATTATGCGGTCCCTTTAGCAGACAGCTTTTTCATACTTAATGTTTCGTGAAGAAAGTTTTACATGCTTTTAATTAGTAATTATTCTCCCTAATCTTTAGCGGGCTATCCACTAGAACGATATCATGAACTTTAGTAAGTGGTAACCTCATTCAGCTCCTCATCAAAGACCACGTTTAAATTCATTAAGTCGGTACTTAATATTAGTTATCGAAGGTGCATGACCCTTACAAACTGTATCCAACTTTTCTTTAAATTCAACGCCCATTTTCCCATCCAAAAACAAAATCGAATCACCGATAATGTTCTTTTACTAAGTTTCAACGCCCTCACTCTCAATGGCTCTCAAAACAACACCACTCGATAAATCCCTCCAAAACGTTGATGAATACCATCAACGATGCAGATTTTCAAACAAAGCCCCATCTATCCTTCTCACTCCACCCTCGAATAAACTTCAGCACTGCAACAGTGGAGATCCTTTTTTAGCCAAACATACGGGTCCGCGTCAACCAATCATGATACATATTAGTACAAAATGAAGTTTTAATTGGAAAAATTACATTTCCAGAAACAATGAAACCAAGCGAAAAAAAGATTTTAAGCACCAGTTGATACATTCCAAGAAAAATACGGATGGTTGAAAAAACGCAAAGAGTACAAAGCAAAACAACTGGCTGCATCGGGAAGTTAATTGAGCAAAAGTTGAAGAAGGTCGATAAAGACTGGTTTGCTTCCTAAGAACGAGAGAGATCCTTCGACCCGTAGCCACAATTAAGAACAAGGTAATGATCGCTACCTTCTTATTCAAAGCCTAATTCAACACGAAGAAATTTTTTATACAAATTTGTACATTCATTAAGACTTTCTCATGACCAAACTTTACTGCAGGTTCGAACTAGTAAATTTGAATCCGATGCAAGTGACATCTTTGACTTATTTCTGAAAATTTCTACCCTCGTATCTCCCATTTTACATAATAACATTCGCAAAAACATATCTTATGTACGACATACATAGTTAATGTAGAAAAAAGCATACAACTCAAAAACTGCGTGTTATTGTACCATAAAATTTGATAAAGTTAATTTTTCATCAAACAGCAAAGTAATCCTTACAAATTATCCGAGTTGTAGATTCAATGTAAGTTTTAATTTCCCCGGTGTCCTCGCTGAAATTGAATCCCTTCAAACTGACACAAATGTATATTCCGTCATTTTCCATTTACAGTATTAGCAAAATATAATTTCCCTATTCAACTAGAAAAATAAGCAACCTATCAGCATTATACAAGCCATAAACCTATCAGATAACCTGCTTGTCACCGATTAATAACGAAGGTACAAATTGTGTACGAAAGGCCGACCATCCCACCATGGTTGTCGCCGTACATCAACCAGACAGATAACAGGCTTCGTTCGGGCATTTTTATCGCTAGAATTTCTTCTTCCCATATCAATCGCCGAACCTGAAAAAAAATCATGAAGGTCGCTTTTCACATTACGCATTCCTTCGTTTAATGACTTTCAATAAATTCAATGACATTTAGTAAGAAGGTAGAAAAATAACGTTCGCTAGAGTAATAGATATTAACGCGATTATGTAATTGTGCAGGTCTTGGATTTTACGCAATAGCAAATTACTGTGTGTGTAGAACGCACCGAGGCCTAGTTATGTATAGAGTAATCAGATAGATGCAACGGTAAATCTGGAATTCCTATTCGATTACGAGCCTTTGAAGCACAACTACGTATCTAGCCTTTGAAACGATAAACGGAGAACTAAGCTGAATACGTATACGCAACTACATAAACAAGGTTCATTTTTTTGAATTCTTGATGATTTTGGAATTAAGTTATTTGAACATCCTTATCTGCGAAACGTAAGCTTCATATCTTTTGGATTGTTCATGTTTTCTATATAGAAAGGGAAGCTTTCTTTAATCTCCTAGAAATATAAAAATTGTTAAAAGTGTAAGAACTGAAAAACTGAAAGAGTAGAAGCGTAAAAACTGAAGAAGCGTAAAGCAGTAAGAACTGAGAACGCAAGAGTCTAACCCGCTTTGAAAAGAAACAAAAACTTACTTGACTTCTTCTGCTATCATTCATCATAAATATCCAGGTAATAGCTACCCATATTTAGGCTGACAAGATCATCAATAACCCGACCTTAATTTAAATAGTTAGTAAATAATTCTTGTTTTTGTAGGAAATGGGACAAATGTAAGTTTTCAGCGGCAATTGAACACTTTCTTTTAAAAGATTTAACACCGAAAGAGATCAAAGCCCAATTAGATGAAATTGATGGCACATTTCCTCCTATGTTACTCCAACGTTTACTATTGGGTTAAACGAGTTTAAACGTGGCGGTACATCCACGAAGGATAAACATCGTCCTGGCCGTCCAGTGAGAGTGACCACCCCCGAAATGATTGACAAAATCCACGCTATAGCTTTGAACAATCGACGACTCAAAGTAAGGGAAATAGTTAACGCCATATATATATATCGCAAGATGCAGTTCCTTCAATGTCGTTTTGACGCTTTTCCGTCGCATTCCTGACCACTTTCTCAATCATATAGATTACTATGATCGAGATATGGAAAACTGTGGATTTTTGAAGGCAAACTGGCTCCGAAGAAGACGAACACGAAGCCAGTCGAGCTATGAAACCAAGAAGTGACTTCTTTTTCTTTCCAATTTTGAAAAAGCGGTTCGGCGGCAACGGTTCATGTTCATGAGCAAAGAAGTCATAGCCCAAACAGATGATTCTTTTGAGGACTTTCCGAAATCCTACTTTTTGGTGGGCTTAAAAAAGCTGAAGAAACGCTTGAGAAGATGTGCAGAGTTAAATGGAGATTAAGTTTAAAAATAAATTAAAATCTACAGAAAAAACTTTGGTTTCCTAAAAATAGGAAGTTATTGAACGACCCTCGTGTGTAGGTCAATCATTGGTACGTCGAATGGAACAATGTAAGCGCGGTTCGGCCTGCTTAATTTTGCTCGCGGCATGTAATGAAACTTCCCCAAAAGCATAAAATAATTATACATTAATATCGTGTAGAAACTGATAACTTTCACAATTTTGAAAGTATATAAGCAAATGTCAAATGCTTAGGACTGATAACTGTAGTAAACATATTTCCAATTACATAACCCATGTTGAACTCTGCGTGAGTAATATATATTGACGCAAATGGAAAAGAGAAGGCCTGAACCTTTGAGTTCTGTGTGATCTAGACCTTACATTTTTCCATTTAATATTTCTGATTGCTTGTTTGTCAGTACGACTGTAACTGGCGACAGCGATCGACTTTGAAGGCTATATCTAAGCTACCGTATATTTAATTTACTTTAAATTATTTTGTTTAATGTACTTGTGCTAAAAAAAAAAAACTGTTGGTTAGTTTTTTTATGTGTTATCTCTATATGCCACTTATATATACCACTATATAATACTTCAAACGGTGCCTGAAAATCTAAACAATCATCTAATCTACTCTGACAAAAAGTATTCCTAGTTTCCTTATTTCAAATGGTAATTTATATTTAGAACCAATTTCACAAAATATAAGTGATGCTAGTAATGTATCTCTGATTCAATAAAGAGTAATCTCTTCTTTAAAAACCTTTCATTGTAGATAAGCATGGAAGGTCGTTTAATTTATATTCTTGTATAGACTATACCGTACATTAATTAATTCGCTAATATCAATTTCGGCAGATAAACTGTAACCTATTAGTCAAAGCGTAAGATATTAATGCTTTACGCCAACGGGTTACCGATAACATGACCAATGTAGCTTGACGCTTTCTGAGTAGTTATCTGCATGTTGTAATGATTTCTATTAATATTCGATTTCCCTTTCCTTTTAAGCAACCGGTCCAACAAATCGCTTTAGCGTATTATTATTAGTCAATTTATTTTCAACACAAGCTTTTTTGTGATATTTAACTTATAAAAATAAAATATTATAAAATACAGCGTAAAGAATTCAACAACTGCACTTCTATAAATCGTCAGTTATAATAGCATTAATATTGCAAAATTCTAATTTTGTAAATAAGTCTTCGCAAGTGTCAACTTTTTAAAAGATCATTTTATATTTCTTTGAGCAAAAGTTAATTCATGGAACATGTCAGTATGGCTTTTACATCGCGATAAACTTAGCTGTCTTAAAAGCTGTTAAAAAAAATCCACATTTACCCAGCAGACGTTTTTTTAATTTACCAGCCGTAGATGTGGGAAAAGGCGATAGTTATATGAACCTTATTATATCAGTTGAATTGAGATGTTGTGCGCAAATAATGTGAAATGTAATTCTGAATACGCTCTAAAGCTAACCACTTCACGCTTAACAGTAATCAGATTGCGAACTTGAAGTAACATTTCTACTTTGTAAGCTTATCATGTAACAATTGAAGATTTAACGCCGCCTGAAATTACTGCAATCGCTCCCTGCACAAACGACTATTATTGAAGAGGTTTCATCTTTCAAGGAGGCTGCGATAATTTATACGTTTAGCGCTACGGAACAACGTCAATTTTCTCGGCTTAATACGTTGGTAGCTTGATTTTATTCGATGGAAAATTGTCTGTCTAACAGAGTAGCAATTACACGAAAAGCGCTTTTTATCCACTTAGATTCGTTATATTTGACGGTATACTTAAAAGATCTTAAACGGGAAACATGTAATTATACTGATGTATTCTGACGAATTAGAATTTTGGTGATAATTTCAGTAATACAAAGGGATTATTGATGGAATTGTTTAACAATAATAATATTTTAATAATTTAATAGTCTCGATATATACAAAATCATACAAGTGCAGTAATACACAACATATTAAAGCCCAGTTTTCATCATTCATTGTTATAAATTCAACTCTCACCCTTGATGCTGTTGCACCTTCGTTAAAGTAATTGTCACCGTGTTCCAAATAAACATACTATCATTTTTTTCTTATTTTTAGATCTTTCTCTTTTATCTTTAGATATTCAATTTATATGAAAATTAAATGTACGTTAAGGCCGTTAAGTTACTACAAAATTTATTTGACCATTGATTCTTTCCTTCATGTATTGTTTAGTTCGAACTATATACACACGGTTACAATTTATTACATGAAAATAATCAAACAAAATGTGCTTTTTTTGCAAAAGGGATTTTGCCTTTAAAACTTAAAAGCAACAACGGAGAGAACTTTATTTTTTTATGTAACTTTAATATTAAATGGGTGCAAATATTTTGTCAAGTTTTCTTTTGAAACATGTGACTAGTATAACATTTGGACAATCTGTCTTCTATGGTTTTGTCTATAATATGCAAAGAGCAATTATTTTCGGTGAGTGAAAATTTAATTTATTTAATTTCTGAGCTAGAATAACTGGCGAAGAAATTAACATATCTCCCAGAAATAAATGATATATTGCAAAGTTTGGTTAAAATTCTGTTGGCAGTTATGGACTACAAATCTAAGGAATGAATAAGATTACTGACTTTTCTTTTAATGTAAATCTTATTTTTTAATAAGTGTATTGAACTTGTCCAATTCGGCGCACATCACAATAATTTTATAAAAGAAATAAATTTTATTGTTAAATTATTGGAATATTATTGATATCGTTCTTTAAATACTGACTTTGATTAACAAATCTACTTATTATCCAAACTCCATGTTTATTTTATTTGTTATAAGATTTCTTACCATTCAAAAATGTTACATTTAGGAGGGGGCGTTGTAGGTTGTACAAGAACAATGTATCGTCCTCCGGGAAAATGTTGGTTTCGTCTATGGTGTGATAATGAAATCATTTCAATAAAGTTTGTAGCAGAAATATGTAGTTTTTCAGTAGACAGTGTTGAAAGAGTTGCACTATGAGTTGGGTGCTCGAGAAACCTCCATTCATTGAGAGCATCCAACGTTTATGATTAATTATCACTATAAGACGAAATCAAAATATGAACCTATATAACACGAATACATCATAAAAGGAAATTAAATAACTCCTGAATAGAATTCGTTTTCCGAATTTCCTCCAATTACAGATACAAGACCTAAGCGTATACCTAAAACCTTAACAAATTTTGAAACAAGAAGGTTGGTAGATCCTAATTCGCATTATTACCAGGAATGTATTTCGATTACCTTGAAAAAACGTTTTATTTATATAAATTAATTGCATCATTCGTATCACCGGAAACAACCAATTACACATTATTTCTTTTCTATGCATAGCTAAACATGATGAAATTAACGAAAAATCGAAAACGGTCCGGATAAGTTTTTATACTTCCTTGCATACTACGTCGTAAACATAGTTACATAAAGATATGATCTCAGTTGTCTGCCATTAAACGAAGTGCTAACATGATTTATTGCATTCAACATTTGCACATAACGGTTTCAATAGGATGATGACTCATTGCCAAGCAAAATAAATATGTACATACATAATTGCAGCAATACAGTAAAGTATCAGTAGGTAAATACACTTAACCGCGCGTACTTAATTCCTGATTATTGCCAAGAAATGGACACTTAGAATCTTAAGAATATACATACGTTACACATGTCGACACGCTTTAAAAGAATCATTCAAAGTATACGCTTGCTGTTAACCAGCTTCTATCAACCACAATAAGTTTACTTGTTAGAGGATATTTCTCGTCCGCCTTCCAAAGGATAATCTTTAGACTATTACGACAAGAGTTGTAGTACCTACCCAGATTAGATTGTTTTCTTAAATTAGTTAAACTTTTAACTTCGTTGTACCATAATTTTCAAATTTAACAAGTTTGTTTTTGTTTTATGCCAGTATCCACATTAAGTTGTTTCATATTTAATCCAGCTTTTAAATATTTAGTAACTTAGTAAAATTTGATAAACTTAAACCTAAAATCCGATATTATTGAAGAAAATTCATTATGTTGCAACCTGATAGAATATGATATAAGATGTATGATAAAATATATTGTATTGTAAGAGATTACCTAAGCGTAAGGCAGTTAATACATTTCTCTTTGTTATTATTATCCAGACCAAATAAAATGTTATTTTTCTCCGAAGTATTCACGTTTGCCTTTTTTTTTTTTAGAACAGCGATATCCTGATTCCTTTGTTTTGTTTTTTCTGTGCAAGTACTATTTTTAGGTCAGAAGATTCCGTTTCCAAAATATAAGCTTGTTGACTGGTTATTTCTGCGATTTTCCTATTTATATAAGTTTCCGATGTATTGTATAGTACAAAAAAAAACAACAGATGAAAATAGATCCCACAAAAGCGGAGTTACATCTCAATTTCTCTACAGTGAAGTATATGTAATAGTAAATAATTTAGGCACTAGAAGAAAATGTTTACAAATGTTATCGTTGTAAAAATTTTGTTCTAGGTAACTAGTCTATATATGTACATCAATCTCTCAAAACTCTAAGTATCTACATATACATTAAATTATTTAAACAACCGAAACTAAACAATCGTAATGTTTTTCCGAATTGCATAATACGTACGGTCCTTAACGCTTCTATACGAAGAATACAACGCATATCACCGAAGGTATCCTCTGTAATCTTCAGATGAAATTATTCAGTTGATTAAGTTGAAAGACCGTTGTTTGTGGAAAGATGGAAAGCAACGAATACCTTCGGAGATTACCTAGAGTTTGCACGACTTAAGATAATTTATAAGCCCTAAACTAATGCTACATGCAGAAATTATCATAAACACGTAGAAAAGTGCATTATTAAAATAATCCGTTCGAAGGTAAATCTACATCTAGGATATCTAGCAATATGGTCTACCACGGTCTGCAAAAATATAGAATTATCTAAAGCTCAGAACATAGTTCTAAGGCATTGCGGTCGTTTTCAATAGAATCATTTCCAATCTTCAGCAACTATCCGACCTTCACGGAAGACGATGTTTTGTATTCAATTAAGAAACTGAAGGCTGACAACAACGAGATTCATAGTGCGTGATTGTGTGTTCATTCATCAGCATTTCCCAAGTTTCAGAAAACCAATGGGGTCATACATACCAGTTTTTAAAAGAAGGGATCGTTGTAATATAAAAAGATTATAAAAATACAAATTTCTCAAAAGTATTTGAACATTTCTTTTATTGTGTGATATACCGTAATGTACCCTAGACGTAAGTAGCGTTTCTTGAAGCGTTTGATACCATAGATCACATTGCATTGTTTTCCATTTGACTGCCTGGGTTTTTCTCCGTCTCTGGTAGCCGCTGCGAAACGGAAGCAGCTATGTGTTCCATAACGGTTTTCATTCAGGCCTTTATTTGTCCACCTCCGACATAGTCCAAGGGTCTTATTTAGGCCCCTTCTTATTCAATGTATCTTTTTAGCAAGATAAGGCGTAGTGTATTGGCTTAGTTTAATGATCTGAAGATATTTTAGACTGTAAATGATACCGATGATTGCAAACTATTACGATGAGTGCAATAAACCAATGGTGCAAATGTATCATCGTATATCACACTAGATGTTCTAATTCTTCAAATTGCAATGATGCTTGTCAAGTCCAATCTATATCTCGAGTCAATAACATCCGCGACTTGGGTACCTTCGGTGTGCAACTCACTACTTTTTTTCGAATCACATATCAACCTCTTGTTTAAATACAACGAAAACAATAAGTGCACGTAAACTCGTAAGATAGCGTGTATTTTTCTAGCCCTGCAACACCAAATACGCTCTACTTTTCATTTACGCAGCAAGCTTGAATACGCGTCCTTCGTTTGGTATCTTCTCTATGTATGTAAACCAGCTATTAGCCGTTGAACGTGCGCAAAAAGATCCTTTCAAAACTGATAGACTTTGTCCCGATAGAGGTATTATTAAAAATTAAATTTTTAGTTCCTTCAGAACGAAGTCTACTGCACAATTATATATCGAAAGCCAAAACTAATGTACATCACTAATACATATGGCTATGAACTATGTGTAGCATGAGCGTTAACAGTCTAAGGCGTAGGTCCATACTAGTAGTTATGTATATCGTTATGCATGTGATTATTATTATTGTTATTACTAATATTATCATTATTATTGATACAATCTACCGATTTATTTTATCAAATTTTACGCTACTTTTTTTAAATAAACGCTGTGCTAGTACGTTCTGTATATTGCTGCTGTCACCTGCGACGTAATATTCATACACTTCTGCACTATAATCTAATAAAACACAGAAAATTGCCTGCTGTATCCCTAGCAAAGGAAACCCTAATATATACAGAGACCTTGCCATCAGCGTAGCTCCTCATCGGCTTAATTTAATTTAGTAAAACGCTCAGAGTAAATAGAAGTACCATCCAGTACAGTCACTTTCCACATTGGCTAATCTTTCGTTTAAAAGATTTCAATATTTAATTTTGCTAATTCGTATTTCAAGACAGTTTATCGGTATATGTACCGTAGCAGTTTAGAGAGAGATTTTCCCCTTTTTTCCTGTTTGAAGAAGCCGACAACGCGGCGTTGAAGAGGCGGCGAGAAAATAGACGGGGTCTCGAAGTGAAGTCGGCCGACGTGAACGATACAAACAGACAGGTTTCCTGTGGATGTCGAAAAACAGGAAAATGAAATACGGAGGAATTATTGAGTTTGCGAGAGACGTAACGATGCAATAGTTGATACACTTTCCAAACAGAGAAAAGAAGTAGATTAAATAAATCACGCATCGACGGTTAATATACACGAAACGTCCATTAAGTTAACGTTGAATTGGTTTGATAAATAAAATCGATTAGTTTCTCTTTTTGTTTTGCGCAAACTAGAAAGTAAAGTTTTTGATTCTTAAGGTGGATTCTTTCTCAACATTCCAGAAAGAAAATTTAAAAGCGAGGTCGTCTCACTTTATAGCTTTGGCAAATTTGTTTCAGTCTTTTGAAGTTTACGTTGCAATTAACACCTAAATTAATATCAAATTAAATTAAAAGAATTACGTTTGTCATGTTTTCCTAGATATTCCTCTCGGCATTTTTACTGATATTCGTTTTATATACTCTTCTGAGAAATCTTTCATCCGGGTTTCGGCATACTTGCCCAGATCATTCCGCTTGATTTTTTGCTGTTTTGTCGTTGATATCTGAATAATCTTCATTGCATCTATATCCTTGATTTGTGCTTCTATGTTAACGCCCACGGTTCACTACTGTATTATATCACAGGACTATTTGCTTTTTGCTTATATTTTCATCAAATTTCCTTTTATCTAAGAATCTCGTTTTCATGACGTTCAATATTTTTTCTGTCTATTCATTTTCTCGTGCATTTTCTTTCCTAGCTTCTCTATTTTACTTACGTTCTCTTCTATCGCTATATTTAATCGCTATATCGTAATATAATTCCAATTTTCTGATCGTTGGGTATCTATTTAGTTGCTTCTGCTGATTTAGAATCTCTGGTGGTTCGCAATTTTTTCTCTTTAATGACCGATTATCTAAGCCTAACTTTCTAAGAAAATGTGGATTTCTTTTAACATCAAATCTTAACTATTCCATCTTGGCCCGCCTTGCTCTAATTGTAAGCAGGAAACTATAAGCTAAAGCAAATACTTTCTTTTGAAGTATGATAATAGCCCAACGAAAAACATGAAAAGTTGAAGTTTATTGTTGTTAGTTTAAAGTGTATTCTTAGTAATTACGTATAAAGAGCCATATCGGCTAAATGCACCCCAGAACACTGTTAACATGCTGCCATTCTTTTACCGAAGTTTTCCATAATCCTTTTGGTTACTTACTGCAATGTTTCAACAGCTGCATGTCAAATGTTCTCTTTGAATTCTGGAATTAAGGTAGATCTTTGTTAAACTCTTTTCTTCAAGCGCATCCAAAGAAAAAGGAAAAATTTGTTTTATAATAAAATTTCAGTTTCGTGGTATGTATGACATGTGGCTTCGTCCTGTTGAAACCACGTGCCATTCATGTTCAAATCATTGTTTTCATTAAAAAGAGTGGTTCAGCATCTCTCGATAGCGTTCACCATTGACAGTAAGAGAAATTAAAGCAGTTTAAGTGGTTACTGCAAAATACGAACACTATAAAACTCCGTAAAAGTAATAGTATAAGGCTAACACAAAACAAAGGAACTAGTGAAACTCGTGTTTTGTCGACTCTCGGCAACACGGATTCATTCTCATGATGCGAATAGACACGAGTCTATCTAGTCGCTGCAAAAAAGGAGTAATTTCACCTGCCTTTGTCCTCTATACTAACGAAAAAACCAAACTTATTGTTAGAGCCATAAGATATGAAGGTATGTTTATCAAGATTATTTTATTAAAAATTAATTCAATATGGTGCTAATAACAAAACATATAGAAAAGTATAGATAAAACTAATTTCAACAATGGATTAAATCATATATAACTTGGAAATTCAACAACGTCATATTAATATCAATACTTAACACCTTGTAATTATGATTCGGTTACGCTTAGCTTAATTTACGAAACATTCCCAGCGTAATTATTGAGGTTCTGAACCCACATCGCTGCTTGGCATTTAAATAGAGAATGTTATTAAAAAGATCCTTGGAATTTCTTCCCATATTAATATTATATAACGTAGGTATGATCAATTATGTGAGAATCATGTAATACGTAGCAGCATGCAACGAATGCAGCATAAAATCACGAATATTAATTGGTTATTTGCGCCTAATAAATAGGTAAATTAAGGCCGGAAACTATTAAATTATATATAGCGGCAAATATTTATTTCTCTGATTTGAATGGCCTTTTTGTGTTTCCGATAGCGTTATTGAAATTCATTTGATCGACGAGATTATTGAAATATTTCATTCCTCAGAATAGTACACGTTTTACTAAATAATTATACAGGTTCGTTCAAATGAAACATATGAGACCAACGCTAGCTTCTTATACAGTATTTTTAATAATAAAAAATGTATTAATAGCTATGTCTTCCAGGCTTCACATCTTCGTAGAAAAAAGGATTTATTCTTGCAAGTACTGCTGAAGGTTATACACATAACTTCAACAGAAAATAAAGGTTTTTTTAAAGTTTTTTATTCCCTTTGTTGTAGTTAGCTTGACTACTAAGTATACATGCTGTACGTAGAAGGGATCTTGGGCTTTTATAGGCAGTTGATGAGCCTGTTCCGGCTAGTTCGCCTGGTTTGAAGTTTACTAAGTACCTCTAATGACTCAGTGCTCAGAAAAATAAAAAGAAACCTGGCAAAAAATTATTTAGGTGTATAAATTGGGTTATGCGATGAATATAATTTTGTTGATAAGGATTCACATTAAAATGGGTACATGTACCACAGAAATTTAAAGATGTCTTTCCGCTAAAATGTACGTTTTGTCTTAAGTTATCTTGATCGTTGAGTTTTGTTATTGCTTGCTGTTAAGATTTAAGACTAGGTATCATTCTCGTAAAGTTTTGCGTTGTTGGAGCGGGGACAAGACAGAAATCGACCAAACAGTTTGTTTAAAACAAGCGTTAAAAAAAAAGCGATCTTGTGAAGACATAGAAGTTTCATACTTAGATTTTAGTTAGTAACGTTTTACGATTTTAGTAAGTGTCTAACACAACAGCAACACCTCGAATCGCCGATAATAGAGCACCGTCAGAAAAGACTGTTTACAACTGATTTGCAAAATTTCTTTGTAATCCTACCTCAGTCAACAGTGAATTTACTGAAGATCCACCAAAGTCAATTGTTTTTTAAAAACATCGATGCTGTCCACAATACAATGAAAGAAAATCAGCATGCGACCTACCGTGAGATAGAACCATCCTTAGGTATATCGACAGGGAAACCTCAAAATCCGTATACAACATCGTAAGAGATTGCAAAACTTATGTATAATCGTACGGTTACAGCTAAGAGAACCGAATCAAGCAAAAGTTGTCGTTCCCAAAACACTTCCAAGAAAATGATCACTTGATTATTTCTTTTTACTTGATTTTATCATTTCTATTGTCGATCATTTATATACCGAAAATCTATATGTTAAGAGCAATGGCTGAATCGTACGAACATCCGTGTGAAAATGTGTAATAAAAGCTACGTACGTTAACAATTTACCGGATATTGCTAAACGTGCAACAAATCAAGGAGGAATGTATCGGAGACGCTGGTTACAATTAACGAAAACGGTTAAAATATTTTCGAACACTGTCGATTCGTGGCAGTATAAGCAGCTTTAATTATCGAAAATGCCAGATACTTGTTATCCTTGTAAATTGCAGATGTCAGGCTGATGAAGCATTAATTAAATTGCAAAAACTTAGCTACTAAAAATGGAACCTTTTACGTTTCTTGGTGTCTCGTCTCGACTCTTATATCCTTACTCCTTCGATCGATTCTTACTTATTTGCTTACTAGCAGAAGATCTGATTGCTTAAAGACAAATTGCAATTCGAAAATGAAGTTATAAAAAAAGTTACATACTACTTAGTTATATTTGCTATATAGTACGAATTTCAATGTAGTGTGTCTTATATAATATAACATGTAAATGCATTGCATTAAAGCTAGAATACCTAAATCTATTTTCCTAGCAACTGGTAGACACAAAGCAATTTAATCTAACGGTATCCTACCTCTTTTACAGTGAACATAATACCGTTACTCTAGAAAATTGATTAAAACGCGAATTAAGTATCCAACTTTATACTCGTATAAGAAGATACGCGTCGTAACAACTGATTTAAGCAGTACTACTTCAGCAATTTCTACGTTTTACACTAGCGGATCAGCTTAGTTATTTAGTGATGAGAATCGCATACACTTTTTCATAATTTCTACAATCCGTGCGTACTCGTTAAGCTTCGCCGTACACATAATAGTATTTCATTTTATCGAAATAACGAGCATAAAATCTCTATATTTTATGGTCTGAGTGATTCCATAAAACTAACAGGTTGTATAGCCATTTAGTAGATTTAACTGCTTAGCATGAATTTATGTCTTCAATTAGTTGATTGACTGTAAGATATCGGTTAGAGCTCGCATGAAAGATTATCTTAAAACATAAAATTTAAAAAAGGAATCACCATCTTGGTGCATTGATCTCGATACAAGTAAGGCAGACGAGTTATCGCGTGTACAGTGAAATACATTCCCGGTATTCTTTCGTAAAAATTAGGGGAGACGATCTTGTTAAGCAATAAATCACGTCAAATAAAGTGCTGAGTCGTACCAAAAGGCAAAAAAGTTTCACGTTTTCGAGGACCACCCCAAGGTAATTATTTATGCACACTCAAGATCCTGCGCGAAAAAATTAAATTCAAATAGAAGTTCTACGCTACCTACGTAATTTGTTTACCTCAACTTAATGCGACCCCATTTACTTCGTCCAAATATCACCGAAATTAAAGGCAACTAAAAAGTAACTTTCATGAACTTTATGTTACCCATCCCACTAACGGCGCTCAAGCCTTCGCTAACGCAATAATTAATTTAAATGTTTCCTAAAAGGAGTAACAAGATATATTTTACATTGGCCTTTTTGCTATTTACTATATGATCAACTGGAAGTTAGATATAAATTTTTAAAATAATTCAAAGATAAAAGTAAAAAATAAAAATCTTATCGATCTCTAAATAAACTAATCCCGCTATAAATTCTGTATCACATGTAATTTTTCAGAATTACCTACAAAATTATTCAAAATACATTAATTTGATAATATCAACCATCATTCGACTTGTATGGCGGTTAGTACATATTTTTCATATTTTTCTTTTGTATATATTCTATCAAGTTTCTCTTGGAAATTCCACTTTTCTACCAATAACATCTATCTTCCCGTATGCTGGTATCTCCTCTTCACTTCACACTTACATCATATATACGTTTGCTATTTTTTTAGATTTTTTTATTGCTCCATCGACCTTTTCTCTTGTAATATTTTGCCTCTATGTTATTCATTATTTCCATTTCCGCCTATTGAACTATATTTTCTGTATTTAGTTGTGTCCAAAATATTCTTCCCATCTTTGCCTAAACTGTTTTTCTTTTGTCATTGATATATCTTCTTCTAACAGATATTGCGTTATATACTTTTTCGCTTCTCATATTCTCCTTACGAATTAGTGCTCCTATTACAAAGCCACATCCCACGTTGTTACTCGCTCGTTCATGTAAGCAAAGCAATAAAATGTCGTGTATGCAAATGAAGTTCAGCGGATCCTAAATTTCCACAATTCGTGGATGTGCGTTACAATTTAAATCGAGGTTAGTAAGAAAACGCGACATGACCCGATCTTTACCGTAACAGCGTCCACATCTACGCACGTAAGTGTCGTTTCGTGTCTTACTGACATCCAAAGCAACTTAAGAGACAAGTTTCTGTTTCTGCTTCGAAAAAGAACGAAAGAACACCACCATCCGTTTATTAAAATTTCAAATCATCCAATTAGTATGCCGGCGTCGGGCAAATAACGACACCGGCGTATCACTCGAGTATATCTAATTAACAGCAAAAATAATCGTATAAAGCTCAAGTAAGAACTTAGACGATAAATGTAAAGAACGGAAAAGAAGAGTCCGTGAAGAACGCAGAAGGCAAACAAATGGGCAGCTACGATACTGCTTGCGACAAGAACACAAATATCAAATACGTTACGCCTGAAGCATGTAAAAGAATGGAACGCGAGTTTTGCAGCGCCAGGCAGCTGCTCGCGATGTATTTATGTATTAATGAGTGCAAATATTGTGCGAAACCTTGAAACAACCTCTTACTTGAATGTTTATTTAACATCTCGAGAAAACATTAAACACAGAGTTTGTACAGAAAATAGGTTCTTTAAATATAAAGTTCGACAAGAGTGTTTAAGGGTTATGTTTCGTTATTGAGCAGACTAGAAAATAAATATAATTGTTCTTTTATCTGTAAAAGGTCATTCAATATTGAATTTATAAAATTATCTTTTTCTGGCACTTATGGCTTAGGCTCATTTGTAAAGATACGTAATAATCGGTACAATTTTCCACATAGAAATGTACATGAGAAAATTCACACTGTCTGCGAAAAAATTCATCATCAGATGAAATTTAAGTATGCGCACAATTGTTACTATTAGATTTGTACCTTTGAGTCGAATTGAATATGGCGCCATTTCTTTATTAACTTGTTAAACAAAATTATAAATATTTGTTTCTCATCGGATATACCTTTTATACGAAAACAATGAAAGAAAAATCTTTCTGGTAAAAATTATTGGTTTTTTAAATATTTGCCAATGAGATTTATACACTTTATCCATTTTGTAACACCACGAACTTTTTGTTTGACATTCGTATTTACTTATTTTTCCGTCCGATAAATCAACTGATGATGTTTCTTCTTTCAAACAATCATTTATGTGACATGCTTTGTGAGAGCTGACACTGTTATAATAAAGGATCATTTTCTTTTTCACGCCTAAATATTCATGCAAAATGGAATATAATGCAGTCTTCAATATGCCTAAGAATGCCTCTGTAAGGATCCCTTTCAATCCTGTTGCGCACAGTATACGTTTTTTGGAACTTCCGATTTTAGTCGACTGTCAAAAAATTCGTGGCTAATAGAAGCATGACGCCGACGAAATTCTACAAACCAGTAGTATAAACAGCTTTTTGCTGATGGTACTTCATTAGCACAAGTAGAACGAACAAATTCGAGGCATTGAGGTTGTGTTAAGCTTGTACGAAAACCGTAAAAAGTGATCAAAGTTACTTTCTTTAACTATTAACAATTAATTAACAATTTATCTAACGAAACAATCGAAACCTGAAAACAAATGTAAAACGTTTTCAGTTCAGATTCGCAGCTAAAATTTAGAAGAAATTGCACAATTACGCACCGGTAATTTGAAAAGAAGGAAACTATTAAGGAAAATTAAGATTCAGAATTTTATGTCGATCCGTCAGGAATTATCCAGCACTTAATTAACTAATAAACTTCTTGAATGAAATTAGGAAAATACGAGAATTTGCACCTAACCGGGAAGATAGAAGCTGCATCGAGGCACATATCTATTAAAAAGAAATTAATAACAGGCAAACAACATGTCTCTTTCAATACAGACGCTTAAAAAATATTAGCTATTCTACTCATGAACAGTACTAATCAAAAGAAACCGAAACACTTAATGAACGTAAATGTATTATTTCAAAGGTAGAATTGATTTTGTGTTTTAATCAGCTAACAGAATTACAAGGCTCCCAGTGGCAGTTGACTATTTGTTTCATTAATCAGTGTAATTTGGGGATTCTTAACTAATGCAGACTCTTGTAGGACTTTTTGTTCGTCCTAAAATAACTTTTTATAAATTATTAACAACGTTACAAGTATCGTTATTTCGAAAAGTAAATAATTTGGCTCCCATGAAAGCTCAGACACTGTTGCACAAGTAAAATAATGACATTTGCGCTCTTTGAACGTTCGACTAAACGTTTTAGATTTAGTCCTTGGTTTTATTCAGAGTTTCTTTTGAATTCTTTTGTGATATCTACTTTTTTTGCAACCTGAAAAATTATGTGAGGTAAATTAAACAACTGTTGGGTGTGCGAGTTACCTTTTTTATTTTAGATAAAGCTTCAAATTTTACACCATCTAACTAATTATAATTATAAACATTGAATTTATGTTCATTTTCGCAAGTTTATATAATTTTCACTGTCCACAATCCGACCTTGATGTCCTGATCTAAAAGCTTCTGCGAACCTGGCTCCAATTTATCCCGTACCTTCCAGCAGTGACCCAAATCGTTAGGTGATTGGTTAGAAAATATTAATGGTATTACTAAATATTAACTTGAACTGATTATTGAAAGAAGTCGAAATGTTTGCCCATTATAGATCACCTAATTTAAGCTCTGATGTCTTTTAAACGATGATGAAAGGATGATTAAAATCAATCGGCATGGTACATACCAAGCATCTCAGAGGAACTGCAGAACTACACAGTAACTGATTCAACATAGACAATAAACTCATCAGAGAAACTCTCGCTACAAATTTTTTCGTAATTCATCAAATACGGTAATTAACACAATGACCGCCCAGAGAACGGTGTACTGCAGAATTAACAGTTAGCTCTATACGAAATTACCCACGCGTCATACTTTGCTACCACCATCAATATGTAGGTGGCGGCAAATCTGCGACTGATGTATGTATGTCGCGATTATTATAAGTAGATAGGACAAAGGCGAATGCATTTATTACTTTTTTGCAGAGACTAGGGAGGCGCGTGTTTTGTCGACTCTCGTGGACACCAGTAGGCAGCACGAATCCATTTTTATGAGGCGAATAGACACGAGTCTATCTAGTCGCTGCAAAAAAGGAATAGTTCCATCTGCCTTTGTCATCTCTAATTATAGGCACTGTTAGTATATACAAACGAATTTTCTGTCCTTAGAAAGAAATTTAATTAGCCTTTTAACTCAGTTAATCATTGTGTCAGTTTCCAATATATCGGTAAAGTTGGAGTAATATTTGGCAGTAATTCCTAATTTCACACTACTTTACCCTCTCTTTACACCAATTTCGATATATGGGCGCATATTGAATAAAGTTTTCTGTATCTTTAACCGGCACTGCAAGTATGTAACCCTGTGTTTCTTCAATCATCCTGCATATGTATCCAAGCAATTGGATGTGAATTTCAAAGTGTAGCGGTATCTCTCATGCAATTTCTTAAATAACCTTAAAAGCTTTTCAGATGTAGTGAGCAAGGTCTTTGTAAATAATAACCATAATTGTACATCACACGTATGATAGTAGTTGAGATATAACTAACATTAATCCACGCATTCACAAGAACATGCCTCTTGTATTTGTTAGAATGGTGGCTTACTCTAGGCCTTTATAGATAGCGAGGAATTTTCTACTGCAAACGTTCTTAACTTCCTATTTTACCCATTGTATATATAATTTTAGAGCTACATTTAAATGTGTCCATTTATAATCAGCAAATATAATAACTTATTTACAACATGAAAGAAAACACTGAAAAAAAATATGATTATTGTATTAGATGTTTTTTCTCTAGACAAGCAAACGCTACAGCAACCGTAATAAACAGCATCACTGCATTAGAGAATGAGGTCATTCAGTAGAAGGGAATGATGTTGCATAAAGTTTATCTTGCCTCATAGATTTGCGGTCGAGAGCACATTTGTTCGGTAACTGTACTCGTACGATGCATTTTACGAACTCCTTAATAAATTGCAGTCTATGCAACGTGTACTATTATTGCACGCACAAAACCTATCAATTTCGAATTGCTTGCAATAAAGCTAGTTGTACATCTACGTAATTAGGCAATTAGCAGAAGAAGTGTGCGCTGCTTTTCGCGTGCAAGCAACGAGCAAGAGTTTTCTCTCCAAAAGCTTAGATTAACGATATCATGCAAAAGAGTAATAGTGATTACCTTCAGTTTCTAATAATTAAATTATGATGTATATTTAGCGCCGTTTATCCTTAAAAAGAGGAAAATAAATTTCAGATCGCATAGTGGTACACGCAAATACTGAATTTTTTGTAATACCATCTTTATCGGATATCCTTGAACTGCAAACTATCTCTACAAAACAAGAAGTTGTTTCAAAATGTCAGGTTGCGTCGAAATTAATGACCATTTGGTATAAAAAGAACATATTGGAAACTTATGTAGAAAAGTTAGTTAATCAGAGCCCCGCTTGTTCGCTCTTGAAGAATATTACTAGCATCGCAGGGAATTATTATAGCTATTTTTTTAACTTGCCTTCGATCAATCTCATATAAGATAAGATAAGAGAGTTTTTGAAAGAGATAATCTACTTCTATGACTCGGTTGCTAATTTGTCATCAGCTCGTTGATTATGAAAAAATTTGCATTCCAGAATCTGCAATATTAGGAAATTGGTAAACTTGGCAAACGATGTATTAATGATTTATTGAGGCAAAGTTCCAACTGCGAAAACAGTAACCTAAAAAACTGACTAGTTCCTCGGTTCATCGTATTTCGGAAAACACATTTGTGCGTTATAAAACACGTTATTATGGAAGTTTCACCAAAAGATACGCTATCAATTGTGCATGTGCTTGCTTCAGGTTTTAACGAGTTTTAAAATAAATTTTATTATATGCATTTTAGATCAATAATCCGAATGATATACTTGCAGTAAGTTTGAAAAAGCAACAAATAAGTTATCTACAAAATTGCACCTCAGCAACTAGATTCAGTTGCTTTTGAAAGAATCTGGAATACACGGCAAAGAAAAGAGCCTTCGAGTTGCAATTGTAAAGCTTTTGCATTATTTACTAGTTTGGATTACAATCACCGCGGTGTTTGTCAATTCCACACTACGACCAAGTCGACATTTAATCGATATGCATATATTTAGTCACATTTACAAAAAATATTATAAATTATGTTGGATTTGAAAGCATTTGGGATACGATCTCTTAATGTAACAAATAAATAATTTAATGAGTTTATATTATATCTAGCAATGTTTACGTGTGCCTTCCTTATAATGCCAAATAAGTATATCGGCGAGTCCCAGCAAATTGGGGAACTTAAAATATGAAACCTCTATGGCAACAGCAAGATGGTCTGTTCCATTCATGCATGTTCGATTAAGTGAACTTTCTAATATATTTAGCAGATTCAGATACAATTTCTGAATCATTCTGAACATAAAGGATCATCGATAGAGGCTTTGATGAAGTCCGACCGGAATAGTACGATTAATATGACTATGTTTAGAAGGTGATTTTTGGCAATCTGACAGGAAGAGATAAAGAATGACCCCATCGATGTGGCAAAAATTTCAACATAAGGCTTATTATATCGGATACTAAATAACTATTATCAAAACTCACAAGCATAAAAAAATGACTATTTCCATACATTGACTAAAGGACAGTATTATGAAATTTGTAAGTAGCTAAATATATAATTAATATGTGGCATTATTTCAACAGATTGCCCGCCAAGTTACTTCTTGAATAATATTTTAAAGTTAATTTAGATTTAGACAAAACACCTTTACACCATTTTTTACAACGTTTTTCGAAATTACCTGCTTACAATTCGTGTAAACAAATGCCGACGAGGAAGCGACACAAACTACATACATGTTGCTTTCTATAGTGAAGGTACTGACAAAAACGCTGATTTTGTAAGGAATACATTTTGTAATTATTAGCAATACGATGAGTTGTTTTAGAATATTCACATCTGGCCCAACAACTTTTCAACTGAGCGTAACTGGATGGTTCTTTTCGTTTAACCATAAAAATTACGCCCGATACAACACGACGATTACTACTTATCCACCGAAAAAATTCCATACGTTTAGCATAATCGTCCGCTAGTAGGTGCTGTATACGCTGAATATGGTACGGAAGCTCCACCTTGCTTGTGGAATGCATTTATTACTTTTTTGAAGAATATCCGATCGTGTACCAATTCTTCGTGAACTGGTCGTTGCATCTCCTACTAAATCCAGAATATTTTCTACTTCTTCTAAATTTTGTCGAGTAGCTAACTCAGATCTTATTCGAGCAATGGGAAGCATTCTAGTCTCGCACAATTTGTTGAAGGCTCTGATAGATACGTTTTCACAACAATCAAAGGGGAAAATAAGCGAAAATTTGAATTCGCTTACAAGAATGCCAGTTCATTTTTTTTTATTACGCTATAACTTCAAAACAAATGAAGACTAGATAATAACATGAGTTTTTTTGCATTATTTTCACGTAAACAATGCATTCCTGGAGTTTGGTCCATTCCTCCCAACTCACGCTGTATGCAATGTAGGAGGGGTTGAGAGGCTCATTCCATCAAAATAACATTGATTCAAAATCAACAACTATTGCGTTACAGATGCCTAAGCTTGCTGAGGAGAATACAAGTAATTCACTTTGATTTTCAATAAGTTGTTATTAAGGCAGTTATTAAGAATCGAATTAATAAAATGCGAAATCTTCGTATTCACACTGTACGCAAGAGTAAAGAGCTAATGCATTTTCTTCGCTATCGCATAAACATGAGGAAATTAGCTTGAAACAATGTCTGCAACAGTACAAACCCAAAACAAAAAAAAACAAAACAAAACCTAAGAAACACAAACGAAAAAATGTTATAATCTAAATAATGTAATTTGTTTCACTTCTTCAATAATGTAAACTTTGTTTTAATTTGGAAATATAACATCGGAAGCTGCAAATTATAATAGTACAATAAATATAAAACATATTATCTAAGAAATACTCTGTTGTAAGTTAAATTTTATTTATTATGTAAAACAATCCCAAAAACTTCGTTCATTCCTTGATATTTGTTTTTGTTCTGAAATTGCAGACTACTAATTCAACAAACTTTTTCGAAACTTTCTTCGAAAAAGTTTTAACAAAAAATTCATATGGAAGTTTTACATACCGTAGATGATCGCTAACCACAATAGTAGATTATGAAATAAGAAGAATCACCCGCGGAAGTCACAGGAAGTTCACCAAGCTATTTTACGAAATCCGCGGAAGTCGTTTCAGCCGGTATAACCTATACGCCGTACGGGCTACGTGAGAAAATACGATCGCGCGTGTCAGAAATAGCGGTAATATGGGAGCGGTAGCGGTAGCAGTTCGAAGTGACAAGAACGAAGTCCGCGACAGACTGACTGATCGCAGGAACGAGTTGGTTTTCCGGAGCGAACGCGCGAACTTTCTAATCCGTACCCACCCAAAAGTCCGCGCGCATTGCAGTATCGCTTAGTTCGGTGCGCTAGTACGGTGCTTGTGTATTCTTATAACGCGATAGGAGTGCTTGGAAAATAGCTTTTTTCTCGCTCTTTTCGCGCAAAACAAATTTATATTAGATTTTCCTCTCTTAGCAATGCAGTTTCGTTTTCTTTTTCATTTTTCGGCGATATAATTTCGTAAAAATTAAAAACCGCGCGTTTTCCTACCAAATACTTATGAGAATTTAAGCTTCGCTAAAGATGGAGCAACACCGACCCTTTCTAGTCAGAAATGAGCTCAAGCAGATCATTTATTATAGCATTAAAGGTCACTGCGTTTAAATATGGCGCTATTAGGTTAAATATAGAATTAGTATCCTTGGGATAAAACTTGTTCAAATAATTAACAAACAAATTATGCCCCGCTGAAATTGACGACGTGTCGGCAAATGTGAATGGTGTCGTATGGTGTTCATGAATGTGAAAACGCCCATACAATTGCATGTTCAAAATACATACTTAAATACAAAGTTTAATGTAATTCCTGCCAATCGAAGGTTTCAATTGTAAAATGTTAATATATTTACATGTGTAAATACGTAGCTTGTGCTGATTGCATAATAAACCAGAACTGATGACAAAATTTAACGGTGTCAATACAGAATTGTTTACAGAACGTTGCGGCGTTGTTTACTGTAACAAATGTCAAACGGTCATGCATTTGATGCATGTCTTGACTGCTTCTTTTTCAGGTTTATTGTGTTTTCTCAGCTGTTAAATCATTTACGTTTGCTTTGGTTTAACAGATTTTAACAGCCCTGTGAGGACGTAGTCCCTTGCCAAGTTCATATCACCCATGCTTTTTCGAATATACAATGTTCTATTAGTAAACTTAATGTTGCTTTGATGGACATTTTGTTTCATGAAAATTTAATATGTACCCAATTAGCCAGTCCCTGGAATATTATTTCATCAGTTGCGAAATGTTATTTCCTCTCATTACTGCTACTTTCGCTATGGCGTTTGCCATACCAGATATTTTTATCAGCAATTAACGAGCCTACTCGAGTTAGTTCATCTGCTTTGATATTCATTAAATGGCGCTTGTACTCTGACATCCAAGCCAATGTCATCTTATACACTTCGCGTACACTCATGCGGCTTCACGTTAATAATACAAGGTAAATATCTCCCAAGTAAGCTTCATAGTGAGTTAATCAGAAGTTAGATGATTCAGCTTTAAAATTGGTTTATGAGGACGTGGACTATTATTATTGCAGGGATTGGTCTTAGCTTATACGGTAGGTTTAACTTTCAGCATTTATCTGAATATTATTTGCGTTCAATCGACTATTTTTTTCTTTTGATGTTAGGCCTTTGGTTTCCCTGGGTTTCTCTCCATCCCCTTGGCACATTTTAAATTCTTTATAGGACACACTTTTGGTTCAGTGAAAGGCATGCCTGCTTCTATCCATGCCTTTATATGGTTAATTAAATGATGTAATTTTCTCGCCCGTTTCTTTACATTAGTTTAAATTCAGATCCTGACGGTAGTGACTTCTTTAGAGTTCTTTAGAGATTCAACGTCGGCGTGTGTAATAAAATCATAATTGTGCTTCGACAGATTGTTTAATTGTCCTCTTCGAAATACTTTTTCTCGCTTATGTTAAGGCTAGGAAAATTATTACGTCATTTAATTAACCTGATTAAAAAAATTGTTATTAACTTTAATGAAACGTCACCTTATACATTCATCTGTACCAAATACGAAATAGAAACATACAATTCTGTCAATAACTTAACGAATAGGATAAAAAAATAGAGTACCCTGAGAAACAATAAGTTATTATTAGTTAGTTGCAAGGATATAAAAAGAATAAAGCAAAACAAAAGGAATATTCCATTTTCGAACATGTCAACTTTGGACCTTCAAAGAATTTCAAAAAGCCCTTAATCAAGATTTGAATGTAAATTTACATGCTTAGTTACCGAATGTTTCAAAGTTGAATTCAAGAAGGACCGAGGAAGTTATGTAACTAGTGACTATGAAGATCTACTTACCAGGAGAAAAAGTATGTAACGTGGTATAATAAAATAGCTGTAAAATCAAAAATATATACGGTTACAGACTATTCTTGTTCCTTCTCAAGTAGCGATAAGGATATATGCCGTAACGTCTTTTTTATACCTTATATTTGCTGCAGATTTTGGCTATTTTGTAAAAACAAAAAGGTATTTTATGCTTTTCTTATTCTAAAAGTTTACATAAAATCATAACGCACAGTTTTGAATTCGAAAGAAATATTTAACAGAATAAATGATAAACTACCTTATTCGAACGCCGAATTCATCCTAATCGAATCATAGTCGCAAGCATGTACTTAATGCAAAGGAAATTTTAACCTCCGCCATAACTTATAACTAAAACAAACACATGAGCGTTAACCCAAAGTTCAACGAGAACATCGCTGAAGTACGCGACATGAGTAGACATCTAAGAAAAGCAGCAAACACTAGGAATATCAATTCATCTAGGAGATAAAGTGCGCAACGTGGATTAAAACGGAACCGGATTGTATTAACGGCCAATAAGGTCGTCGCGAAATTTAATCCCTAGTCTAACACCGATCATCCCGAAGCGCTCTTGAGTAATCTGCGCCCAACTTGAGTTAATCAGTTTGACGTATTGATGGGAGCGATATGCAGCTTGACAAGCAGCCAATTACGCTTACAACATATTTCTATCTAAGGGAAGTACGTAATTAAATGTTAAATATAATTGTTACGTTCCCACGATAAATTCACTTCGTATTTTTCAAGATTTAAGGTTAATAACTTTGTATGTAACATGGAAGCCTCGTCGATTTAAAATTTGGTATTGGTACCATCAGTTCGCTAAAGCTGTGAATACGAGAGGATTCAAATTTTTATATAAGCGAAATACGAAAAGAGATCCTTCTTCTATGCTTATTAACTTTGTTTTTCTTACTGTTCATAAGGTATCCTTGGTCATTACTTAAACCTTCTTGAGGTAATTGGAAAAGACCTTACGCATGCTTATCTTACGTGCGTCTTAGCAATTACGTTCTTGTTTATCGTATGCGCATCGATGAATAATGTTTGAATAAGTACAATGTACATATGAGATACAACCAGGTAGAAAAAATCAGTAACACAAAGGAAAAATGACGATGATGATAGAAGCGAATTAAATGTTTACAAAGTAATCAATGGAGTGGTGTATAGCATTACGTAGACCTAATCTAAGATATATTGTTATACTATGTATGTCTTTGTAGCATATTTCTCTTTCGCCTACGACCATGACTTAATAAACAAACGATAATTGAACTATGTGTTAGATTATTCGCGCACGTCCTTGATTAACGTGGTATATGTATAAGATGCATTGTTTAAAGGAAAAAAAAAACGTATATTGCATTGCGCAGTACAAAGACTTCCTTGAAATGATTTATGGAATAGAGAAACAACAACTTCATCAAAATAAGATTCAATTATTAACATTGGTTAACAATCTTAAAAATAAAAGAACTACCCAGCTTAATTGCCTTGGGTTATTGCTTATCAATGAATGTGAACAGCTGCCAAGCCAAAATTTATGTGGGTGTGCGAGACGAATTTTCGAACAGCTCTCCTAACAGCGCTCCTTCTAGCCGAACGTGTCGAACAAAACATGTGATGCATTTCGGAAATTCGTTTTCGGTAAACTCTCGCCAGTCAGATGCAGACGCTCATACCACCATAGAGACTCTCATCACACCAGCTCGGTGTGATAGTCACATGGATTTCTATTAGCGCCGGGTGGTAGTAACGTCTATTACAAAACATCGTTTCCTTCGTATACTTCCCATTGCATGCTGCTGCATGTACGATATGCAACGGAAATACACGAGACAATCGAAACGTTGTAATGCAGCTCCGTAGCCACAATGCATTAATTAGCTGGTGTCCATATGTAATGGATACCATGTAATATAATTAGCTTAAGAGCAGATATTTTATCAAAATAATCTATCCACTAAAAGAAGACGTGTATATTTTAGTTTAGTTTCACTTAATTTCTTCAGATAGTTCCGTATTCTTATCGTATTGAAAACGTTTGATCTCACATTCCTTTCTAGTGTTGTGGAGCACTTGACTGAGCATTGATTATGACGCTAGTGATAAATATAAAAAATAAAACAGGAGGCTACGAGCATCCCTAGCCCAAGTGTAATGTTAACATTTCTTGCTTCTTGTAGCATTCCAAAGCCCGGAATTGGGCTTGATTCCTACTACTTGATTAATACCAACACTTAACTTGCAGATGATGTAATATCGCTTAAAGTTTGTCCGAAATTAAAAGTTAAACGCGAAAAGACTTTTATGTAAACGGAGATTTAAAAACTTGAAACGTATTGCACACCATAACTATTTGAAAACTATATCTACATAAAGCTCAACAAATTCCATGCGAAAATTTCAATTTACATAAAACTGCACGATCAGACGCGGCCATGTGGAAGTAAACTTTCGCGCAAACTTTTAAGTCGTATCCAGACAATACGTAAAGGATTGAATGTTTTAAAATCTACCACCCGCTGCACCTACAGACACACGGCTTTACTACATATCGATTCGAAGCGATATGATGCATGAAAAGATAAAATAAAATGTAAATGAAAGCCGTGCGGCGGCGGCAGCGGTTGCTACGGATTTTGTTTACATTCATAGTTCATGGGAGTTTTCAGCAGTTTGCCTTACGTCTGCTAGCCTACGAAAGTCTCGAACTAATGTACGCAAACATGCGCTCCCGGAGTCTGCCTGCTGGTAGTACTATGCACGACGATACGAAATAATCTTGCTATAATTAACATTTAACGGCTATCCATACTATTGGAGTGAAATCCATCATGTAAAGTTTAAATTGGCTTCTTTCTAGTGCGATTACACTCGATCTTCAGCTTGAATTTCCGTAGCTATTTACTTGTATTACTCAAGCGAAAGCTGTACTATCAATCATTTTAAGTAATACGAACGACTTCTGTTTGCTTTAAGTTTAGTTCGCCAAATATCTAAAGTAAATATGATGAAATTTTGCTAAAATATCCGCAAATGTTTTACCGAAGATAACTTTCCGGCGTTTAAAGTTGCTATATTCTACTACGTCTGGCGAATATTATTGGATTTAAGGGATCTACAAGCAAAAGCCTTCCAAACGTATGCGTGAGATGTTAAGATCATTCTATTACATTGAGAGGATAAGCAACTTTTACGAAAATACACTGGCTTTCAAATTTAAATTTTAGTTCTAGCTACATGTTGCAGTTTTACCTGTATTACTTAGCAAATCACTTTTGCAGTCTACATATCCTCGATAGGAAAGCCGATCACTAGGACCACAATTTTGCAATGTAATGTCCGGCACGTAATTTCGAAATGTTGTGGCATTAATTAAAATAATAAAATACTCTCGAAACCACGTTGATGACGCCGACTAGGCAGAAACATGTCCATCAATACTATGAGGAAGGTATTTCAGCATTAATTTCTTGGTTATCTATCTTTAGTAAAAGTTTACAAACGAGAACGTCAACCTGTCAAATAATTAACCCCCTTCAAATTGATTATTGGACTATATAAAGGCTGTGTTAATTTCCGGGAAACTGGACATAACTAGACATAATCGTTATGTTACAGTGTTAGAACCTGTAGCCTCCAAATCAGAACAATCTACGTAGAGCTCTTCGAGAGGCTTTTTTTTAGAAATGCTTGGTTATGTAACGCAGTGTAACCGTGGTGGAACGCTCTCGGTCGTAGAACGTCCTTATGGACAGCTTACGAACGAATAGGGCGTATTACATTAGCCTTTATTACAATTATCTTTAACGCCTGAGCATAGGTGTGCTAGATGAACCTCGTTTATATATTTATAAGTAATGTTGACCAATTTTGATACTAATAAACATTATTTTATAATTTTTTTTAGTGGCACATTCTTAATTTTGGCCGGTGTGTTAGCCGCCACTCGTCAGTAACAAAATTTTACGTTTTCAAGTCATGTTACTGAAATCGCAACTGCTGCTTCAAAATCATTTTATCATCAAGATTTAGCTTTCGTACTTGTAAAGAACATTGAAACAATCAAAAGCCTCCTTTTTGCTTAGTCTTATTTTTTCCAAGCTTGAATATGCTACAATTACATTCAAATTAATCTCGTCGAGAGGATTCAGCGTAAATTTTTTTAAATACCAACCGTATAAGGGCAACGGTAACTATTTTGTCCGTCGTATTTCTTGGAGTAACCCATTGGAGGGACATAGTTTTACTACTCTGGTTGATACCAAAGACAATATTAGTGGTATATTTGTTCAGAATGCTACAAGTAACAAAATCGATTTACCCGACTTGCTGTCCGGAAATGATATCCTGGTACCGCGTTTGGAAGAAAGAAATATCCAGCTACTTCGCACATCTGCAACTAAGACGAACGATTTGCGACGAACACCATTGGTCCACTCGGCCCAAAATTTCAATGTATTGGTTTTGGATTTGCCTGAACTTATGGAAAGTTTTTCAATCATGTATACGATTTTTTTGTACGGTACAGATTTGCCGTTGAGGATTTAATAATAATGATTACTATTATTATTATATTAACAATAGTCCTATAGCTTCCATTATCTAACATAAATTGTCGATTGGTAATAAATGGGGCTATATATTCGGAAGATATCTAATAGTTTAACATACTTATTAAAAAAAATAATTTCTACAACTTGCGCATGTTTAAAAATGTTCTAAACTCTCTGAAATTTGTCCCTATAATAAATACGATAAATATTTTATCTGACGTCTGCAATAAAAAGTACCAAACAGGTATTAGTTCCGCATTTCTCTACTAATTAATACCAAATTCTACGAAGATCAAGGCCAATTGATTGTATGTTTTTCTTTCTCTCTCGATAAAATAAGCGGAATATTAGCAACATTGTCCTTTTCTAACCTATTAAGTAACAAATGAAGAAACACCGTCTACTTAATTAATGTTAGCGTTTGTTATTTACGAAATACATATTATGGCAAAATAAACATAAAACTCAATTTTTCCACGTCCTGAATAGCATCTTCGCTGTCAATCTTCTATAGAAGCTTATTTCTAACTGTTTAATAACAAAGTAGCGGGATTAGTAGTGTTTGAAGCAAGTCAGAATCAGCCTAACTGCTTAAGTAAAGTTGAAAAGATGGTTGGTGTATAATATATTAGGTTCAATAATTCAATCGATTAAGATGATTTTGTGTACTCTAATTTTTGAAGGTAGAAAAGCTTTATTAAAAACTTAAAAATTACTTAAGTACTGTTAGCACGTATGTGATTTAAACCTCAAGCAGAGGCAGTTGCTTTGCAAAAATACTTGGAGTTAGCCTCTCCAAAGTTATGAGAAGGCTGTTTTGTTTAAACGAAGACCCGAATCGGGCCCGAAATTGTCCACTTCTCAACGGAACTCCATTACGTGATAGAACTCCCGGCTACCCCATTTAAGGATTAAAGAGAAAGTAATGGTGTAGCTGCTATTTCTTTTGAGGTCCGTACAGAATTAACATTTAAAGCAGCAGCATATAATGTACTTTTTACACCAATCGTCAGCAACGGACGCATATACCACTTTCAGGAGGTGCAAACAGCAGCAGTTGAGTAACCCTTTTTAGTCCCAATCTAAATTCAATCGAAGACATTAACTTACCGAGAACTTAAGATTACACAAATAGAAATATTGGTAAGCTATGTCTCAAGAATTTATCCAAAAAGTTATAAAAGCTGTGAATGGAAAAATCCAAACAGTAATTAGGAGGAGAAAACAGGCGTAGCAAAATATTCCAACAATTTCATTCAATTGCTTTGATATTTATTTTTTTTAGTTATTGTAATTTAATATCGTTACGTTTGTTAAAGATCTTACATTTGTACGTTTTTACCAATGCTAATTATATGAGCTTTCCAATGTTTCATTTTCTAACAAATCAGTTATTTACAAAGTGGTTTAATTAAGCTTTAAATAGTTATAAAACGTTCAATATTAAATAAAATTCAATTATTAAGTTGGAACAGTTTTTTTTTTGCTTGCCAGTGTTTGCATACGCCTGAATCCCATTGAACATAACGTCTTTATTTTACGTACTTCGAGCTACGCTGAATGGTATGCGGAGCAAACAGTTTAAAGTGATTATTATGGCTATGTAATAGTGCCAATATAACTTCGACAGGCGTGCAATGCGCTACCCGCTCTTGCCTAGATGGTCACTCTATGCGGTAATATTATAGAAAGTTATTTCACGTTAAATCGATTAGTTGACGATTGCTTCAGTACCATGGACACTTAGTTGAAATTTAATAGCACTTTATTGTCAACAGTAAATTTATGGAACTAAATTTATTTGCTGCAGATGCCCCAAGCACTTTTAGTGCTATATTAGTCTCGCAAAATATAATGTAAATTTAAATTTGACATACAGTGGTGGCAATGTAATTAAGTGCATCGTACTGTTAACGCATTTATCATATTCAATATTTGCAAAATGAAAACTTATAAATAATGAATTGTAAAACAACTTAAGTACTAATATACTGTTGATAGGTTTTGCCATAGGTTGCTAAATAACTCTTTTGTTTCGAAATACGTATCTGATTTTATATAATTAAATTTCTAACAATTAAGTTTCTTTTGAAGCAAGCAATTATATAACCGTCCTTTTTTTTAAACAAAGTCTATATCCCAGTTCTTGCAAGTAGGCTACTTGCTACCTCACAAAATCTTTTCATAGAGTGGTTTCGTTTATAGTTCATATCATCTTCGGGCACGCTCAAAACCAAGAATTGTTGTTAGAGTGAGATCGTTAAATCAAATATTAATTTAATATGTTACATTAAATTACAATTAATATTAATTATATACGCCTTAGAGAAAAATAACTTAGCTACCAGAAGTCCAGTCAGTAACCTGCTAAATGATCGCGTTACTTTTACTGCCTTTGGCGAGCCTGATATGTGTGCTTTCAACTATTTTTGTCCTAGAATACTCTCCTAATACGAGATACTATGATTGTTCTGCAATATCTTTATTGATTACTTTATAGCTGCGCCACCTACAATTACCTTGACATTTATTTACGGCACACACTCTGAAAATATACCTGTTCCAACACCTTCCGTTCATATACCATCGCAGGATAGGTCCTTTGCTTTTAGAATTACCGGAAGCTGACTCAGTACCTGCTTCCATTGATCAACTTATAAGACTGATGAAAATTGTATTGCATAGAATTCGTATGCTTTGCAATGTGTACCGAATGATTTATATTGAGATTTCCAAAGATTTTAAGATGTTCTTTAAGATAGTACCTTTCTATTCTATAAAGAGTAAAGACATTCATAATAGCATGCTTCCGAATGTGAATGTGAATGTGAAGCGGCATTAATCCCTTCAGGGTTTCCTGCGCCGCTATGAGACAGGTACGCAGCACATCTGTGATGTTGCGACATGCGAGTCTCTGCATTTGAAGCTGACGTTACGTAGTTTTTCCTCTTTCCTTTCTCCCGTTTATCTTAATAAGAATTACTCACACAGGATCAACGTGGATTATTTTACTTTTTATTTTATTGAATTTCGAGTCGGTACTTGATGATTAGACGAAATACGCAATGGATGCGACTTGAGGCACGTGTTATATTTTTCGAAGACGTACAAAAAATCGTTCGGCATTAAATATGTCAAGTAAAATTAATATTGGAATAGGATAAATAGGTTAAATTTGTCTACTATCAAAGACTCTTAATGCAAGGAAAGTAGCTAACGTATAGATAAATTTCTATCGGAACTTTCTTCAAAACAGTTCCCAGTGAATATCTCTCGAAAACACATCATTTTCCTATCTCCACTTAAAGGAATTTAAAAGGACCTTTAAAAAGTTCGCTTGCAGCAACACTGCATTTTAAAAACAATTACTTAAGTTAAAAAATTGTAAGATAGAATTAGATGAAATTTGTAAAAGAAATAAGCTACATATTACCTGAAAAGTACATTCAAAGAGAATTATAATAATGTTAACTATTCCCAAAATTTAATTTTGAGCGAGCTTGTGAATATTAATATGTAACTTCAGCTGAACAGGTTAAATTTTATGGTTCCGTTACTAGATTGCTACATTAGACAAATTAAGAACATATTTTGTTCCGAGTTATGTGTACTGTCCTAAATCCCCTGTTTTTACGGTAATACGCCCGTATGTCCAATGACAGCACATGCACAGACAACATAAAACCGTTATCGAAAATGCATCTTTTCATAATATACACAAGAATGCAATAAGAAAGTATAAATTTCGTTGTAAGCAACTACGACAGAAAAGAGATGGTCAAAATGATGTATACATACGGCTACCGTCGAGGCGGTATCTAGTTTCCCACTCAATTTAAAATCTAAAGGACAGAATGGTATAACAAAAACTTTGAAATTAAGAGAAGAACAAAACTTTGTGTTCACTCAATAAATAAAGTAGCTACTGTTTGTCAGTAACTAATTGTTTCGTCAGTAACATAGTCAGTAACTCTATTAATTAATAAAAAGTAAATTAAAGTATATCCTTTTAAAGACCGGAACAGATATATATATATATATATATCCTCATGTGCAAGCATTTTCTGTACATAATTATATTATAAAGGTATAGTGTGGTGGATAGTGACGATGCAAGGAGACGCTGTTGAATGGAACAAAAAGTGTCCTGTTTCACATGATCAACCACTTCAAGTCTTTTACTTTGTAAAAGATGTTGGCATTGGGTGAAGACACCCAATGCCAAAGATTAGAAGGAGACAAGAAGTTTAGAACTCTTAAATTTTAAAAGTATTGATAACTGAAGTGAAAAGGCTGTATAAGCTAACACCAGAATAAAAATTGGGTAACATTTTATCCGTTTGCTGAAAAACAGTCGGTAATTCATTTTTAATGCAACATAGGGACATCTTATATATTTATTAAAATAGTACAATGGCTACGTACCTAGTATTAAACAGTACTATTGTGGAATAATTTGTTAGTGGTTCATCATATTATCTAAACATTTTATTATCTTTCATCGAACAACATATTTTGCGCCATTTCATAAATGCGAAAAGGTTTCTTTATTGATCCTTTGTATGAAATAGAACAAAAATTTTGTTTCTCAAGTCTGGAAGAAAATAAACCTAAATCATTTTGTTCTATTTTTTAGTACTATCCCTGTAACTATTATTTAGTAACTAAATTGTTTAAACAACGGTACTCCGTGGTTAGGTACTATGACACAAAAAATTGCGTTCGTAAATTATTGAATTTCCACCGCTTGAGCTAGTCATACAGGCTTTGAATATTTACAAAGCATTAATTGTCCCTAACACTCTTTATACCGCTTATAAGAATTGAATTCTATACATAATTCAACGAACTATTAATTTCAAGGTAATTTGTTTCAAGTTTGTACTTAGCTCTCTGGTCAAAACAACCTTGTGTATGTTGTTTATCCGGATTACGCATAGAATAAATTAATTAAAGTTAATAACTCATGTATTATTATACTGTACAGAAAACAAAACATAACGGTACGATAAATTGTAACTTGAAGAATTATAAATTAAAGGAGCAAGTGAATCTTTATTCTTAACGTGGAGCTACAGTTGACGAATAAATTGTCTTAGCAGACGCTCGCTGATTTAAATATTTAGAAAGCAGACGGTTGCAACGTTTCTTGTAATTCTACAATTAAGCACAATATGCTGTTACGTTCGTTACGTCACTCCTGTGTCCGTAAGAGACGAGATGCTTTTCCAAAATACCTTTCTTTTATCTGCACTAGGAACGAGTTTAAAATAGTATTCGTTTTTACATAACGCGAGATACTATTTCCTACTCTTACCATCGTACTACCAGGAAACAGAAATTATTAATGAGTCTTATATCAGATTAATCGTATATTGAAATATAGGAATATAACAATTTTGTATTATTTTAATGCAATGGTATATTGAAGCGCAGAAACAGAAACTACTTGTTAAAATGTTATTAATTGAAAGGTTATATAACGCTAACAAAATATTTTTATTGTAGGTAACAGTGCAAAACTTCATCATAACTAGTAGAATACAAGATGATTCATAACAGGTTTGGATCTTGTTCAGAAAGACATTTAAGACAAAAAAAATGTTAGATAAACATGGACTCTACTATTTTGTTTACAAAGCTAAAAGAAATTTAACTTTTAAAGAAGAAGACATAATTTATATATTATATTAAATAACCAAAAAATTATGCTAACGTAACTTCAACTAACACTTTCAACGGACGTACTTCTGCCTATCTGGCGTCATCAGCGTAGTTCCGAGAGTGTTTTTATCCCACTTTGTATCGAAAATCATGCTATTAAGTAAAGGTCAGGTTATCTAGCTCACTGACCTCCTCTTCTAACGCACGATCAGCAGTGTGATTCATCCTCGCGCCCATATTTGATTCTTTCCCCTATTAGTAGCATAAATCCACTTAATTCTAACCGTTCCACTTAGTTCTAACCGTTAAGAGTGGTATTAACCACGTCTTCTGGTCCGTTGATAGTCACCCTCTGTGATAGAGTGTCATCTGCGTTTCGCATAAAATCCAAGGTGGTCGGACATATCTGAGCCCCCGTCCATGTTCCAAGAAAATCAGGTGTGTTGCTGCGGCCGTACATCGAACTGCTGTTCGATAGGATAGTTTTGGGCGAAGAACAGAGAGATACAGTCTTCCTTTCTGCCGAGTGCCGAGTTTATCTATAAATTATGCTTCTACCACTGTAGCTCCTTATCAAGGATTGGGTATAGATATTGTTACTTGAAGTGCTATTACTTCAAGAGACAGACCAACCCGACATCAATAGCCGAGCAGGATAGCTTACGTATTAGACCTGCATGCCATCCGAGTCAAAGGTGTTGGCAATATAAAAAAAAAGTATCGCTATCGTGACTTCGTGTTTCTCGAATCTTCTAAGGATGCTACACATATTGGGAGGCAGCGAGACTTCGGAAAATCGGTAGACAATTCCGATCTGAAACTAGGTTGCATCTTGGAACGTCCACTTCGTCCACCTGGAACTCGAGTCTGGACGACCAACGCGACCATCCTCGAAAGCTCAAACAAAAGCTAATGCATGCCTGGCACAGCACGAACGTTGCGTTAGAGCACGTCTTCCCTCGCATGCGGCTATCGCTGAACCATTATTACAGAGTCGATAGAGATCCTTAAACATCCTAAAAATGTCAGATATCAGTTACCCTCATACCAAACATATAGAAGCCCGTCATCCGTAGCGGATCCTTAACTAACAGTGACACTTGCGACGCCCAACCAATCAGCGACAAGCCAATATAAAGCGTGCTGCTTCCTTAGTCTACCTGTAGTTGATTGTCGCCTCTGGTACGGTTTACGTGCTAAGTTACCGTGCTCAACTGGTTCCCGGTCAGTTGATTTTGCCTCTGGCGTAGATTACACGTTGAGTTGCCATGCTAACTGTGCCACTATTTCTTCTACTGAAGAAGTCCCATATGATTCTGTGCAAAAGATTGAGTTTTCGATTAACAACGACGCGGTCCGAAGTCGAAACACGTTTAGCTTTAACTGATTCTGGCTGTAGAAGCCTTTATTATGTATTATGTAATTTTATTTTAAAGGTCGTAAATATTCTTTCAGTAAAAAGCTTATCGTGAGTTAGCATTAACAAGACCCTGACAACCGTAGTTCTCTAACGTTAGCTATGTATAGAAGATAGACATGTTTGGAAGTGATGTGTATTTTGTGAATTTAGTAAATAAAGAATAGGGTATGCATGCTTCCTATTTAACGATAAATCTACAAAGAAACAGATATCTATTTACTCTATTACTATTACTTACGAAACATTTCACTTCATTTGGTATTGTTTCTTATTCATCGCATGGTTTTTGATTAATTATATGAGCCCTATTGATTATATGAGCGTAAAGTTTTGATTGACAACCAGTATAAGGTGTGTCTATATACGGATCGAAGACCAAGTACTTACTCAAGCAAGTTGATTTAAATTGCGGAAAATATCTAAATTCCATTAAAATGTGTAATAAGAAGTTTCACGCTATTCATTTTTTCCATGTCTAGCGTTATTAGAAATATAAACAAGAAAGATAACCTACCGTACAGTAGTGGGTAATATTCTAATTGAAAAGATGGAATGTATTAGTCAATGATAATGTAACTCTAATAATATGCATAACCGTTTATATGGAATGATAATCAAAATATTAATCTATCAACAAGTGTTATTTAATACCGGTAATTCTGGAATGCAAATCGCAGCATAAAACAAATTAGAGCTGCACCCATTTGCTATACTTCGTGCAATACAAGGCCATTAATAGCGATATGCCTTTAGCTGCACTCTGTTAGAGTTTGTATAATAACATTATAACAGAACACACGTACTGGCGATGTTTAACGCAATGTATAATTAACAAAGCCCTAAAATAAATTACGAAAAAATTTACTAAAAAGGTGCTAGGAAGTTTAAACGATATTAACGAGAATTATATAAGCGCACCTTGTATATTAATAATAATATAACAGATGTAACAAGCGAATGCAATGCCTAAGTACAGCAAACTCCACATGTTCTTGGAAGCAAATTGGGGTGAGTCACCTGGAAGAGACACGCTTAGATCTAGAATTCATTGGAGATAGTTCATTTTGGGAACAGAAAACAAAGGCCGATGTTTCTCTTTGGTGAGACCATCTGAATCTCCAAAATTCGAACAAAAGAGAATTTACACAACATCAAAACAAAAACTGTTTTATTTTCCCGGAGTGAAAGTCAAACCTAAATTAAATCGCGTCCTTTTTGGCATTAGTACGCAACAACTCATACACTTTTTCTCTTTCTTGCGAATTGATAATACAAAGTGACGCAAAAGTAATGTCATAATTTGAATTGGCTACCATTTTGTTACAAATTAAAAAAAAAGAGCTCTGTTTTCATAAAAAGTTTATTTCAAAGTGTAAAATTGATAACATTAATTGGAAAGAATTATATCGCTCAATTGGTCACTTCCCGAGTTGATGCACAATTGCGCTCGTTTTTACGGCATTTTGAATTATTGCTCGCAAAACATATGGACTCCAGATTAGCGATTTCTGCTTCAATGTTAGCTTTCAAAGCTTGCAAGGTTCGTGGTTCATTGTGGTAAACGCGAGATCTTGAGAATCTCGCACAAAAAAGAGAGAATCTGGTGCTATTAGATCTGGCGATCTGGACGGCCAATTCAAATCTCCAAAACAGGAGATCACTCGACTTGGAAATTGGTGCCTCAAAATCTGCATAGTTGCCCGAGCTGTGTGAGCGGTTGCTCCTTCCTGTTGAAACCAACAATGATCGAAATGCAACGCAGCAATTTATGCCAAAAAATATTCGTTTAGCATTTGTCCGTAACGCTCACTATCTACGAGCACATGGATCGCGACGACCAGGAAAACAACGGAGAAATTCACGCTGCATTAAAACAACAAACTTAAAATTTGTTAAATAAGGATTAACAATAATTCCACGTTCTGATAATACTGATCGAGAAATGAATTTTTCTTAAAAATATTTTCTACATAATTTTGCATGAAAAAACGTGTGAATTTATAATTTGTTAGATTCGGTTAATAGCAACCTTTTTGCAAATATCCATTAAAAAGCATCTTTCGCCACTTGACATTGTTAGCTCTGTGTTCCCGTTACTATATAACGATCGTAATTTATAATAATTATTATTAGGTATTATGTATTCATTGCAATAGCATGCAAATTATCTATGGTACCATTGTATTCTACGTAGAACTACCTGCAGATGTTTAATAACTGTAAATTAGTTTTTAAATCATATTAACACTGTCTTTAAACAACAATGTATTCATTAGTCGCTCCTACAAGCAAGCTATATGTCATTGTTGCAACGAACGTATTGCAAGGCAACAGGTTGTTCAGTTAAGAGCACGACAAGTGAGAATTTCGAAAACACATCTATGATCGTGCGAAGTTAAGAGTATGAATGAAATATTCGTCTTATGGTGTATATATGTACTTTGGTAATGTTAATATATAACAGAAACAAAGTACTTCATCCAATACACATACTTCACTACACGCGTTAGGCCGTCACCACACGTTTAAGAAACCATTCGACTATAGCCGCTCAAAGATTGGTATATATGTATGTGATTAGCATAAATTTTCATCTGAATGTTTGCTACAAATCAAATGTCTCTATTCTTATTTTCTTAATGTTAATGTTAGTAATTAAACAGGTAAAGCTATACATAACATGTCCTGACTACCAGTAAACTGTTAATAATCAAATAATCTTTCCTCAAACTTCTCACTGATGTATATTGTACTGCGTTCTGTCGGAGATTTTTGTAGTTCTATTTAGTATTTGCTAGTCACCACCTTTTATCTCCGGCAGCTCTTCGAATCTTATTGGCTTATACCTTTAAATATAAGCCACAAGGGATGTTCTGTTCGTATGTCACTACATGCTATTCCTTGAATATTTATGTATGGGCAAAGACGCCTGTTATTCGTATACGTAACTATTTGCTACGTATAGCATGCATATATATTTGTATTAGGGACCCAATGGATACTTATTGAAAACCTAAAAGACCCGATAGAGAGACTGTAACTATTTAATAGTAAATTAATATCTATCGTAAGTACGATTTTCCCAGGCCTTCCTTGTGTCTTTCGCACCATTATTCACTTGTATGCTTATTTATGTGCATATATCTAAATAATATATCCGTAGACTTCGCTCTTTTAGCCTCTGCAATAGCCCCTTTAACATAGCAAGGAACTCACGAAGCATATATTGTGCGAGAAGCGTATCGATCGTCTGCCGCAAACGCCGAAAACGTCGCGTTAATCGATGCTAGGCTCCGCTGGCGCAAGCCGAGCATACGCTGGATCCGAAGCCGACGAGCACGTAGCGGCAGTCGTACTTTATGCGATGTGATCGGGTCCACGTTCTCGTCCCGCTACCGTTTGGGAATACTAACCGCGGAGCTAAAGCTGTGGCTAGAATGCGTTGATGTATGATTTTATTTTAAAATGCAGCTTTAGAAGTTTCTTTTATTACACCGTATTTTTTAGCATGTATATCATATACAGATAAAAATAAATACAATTGATAAGAATCTATAGATATATAAATATAAACCAATATAACAGTGTCACAACAATAAAGCATATAACAGATATTAAAGAAAATGATTAAAGCTCAACATTCTCTCATTATTATGCGGGAAACCATATATGTGTAGGAACCATGAAAATAGGACAACATAGAAGTTAAAAAAAAAACGGAAGGAGAGCGTAAATGTGATTGAACATTAATGTTAAGTACTTTCAAAATACCGTTTGCAAAAATCAAACAGTGCTTCGTCAGTTTTGGAAGAAATACAGTCTAACGTAAGAACGACCAAGTCCGCAGACATGCGGACGGTGTGGCTGCATATTTTAGATGACAAAAGTGTATCGGTCAGAGAAAAATGTAATATTCTATATTAATTAAAAATGTTAATTTTTTTAGATTGCTTCATCTTTTTAAGAATAGATGATGCGAACGATCCGCTATACAAATTGAAAGACCACCGCTAGAATGATCCTCTACCGCGTATCAATAGATATATACGTCGCAACGGATCGATCTCAAAGAGACCACTTCAGAAAAATACGCTATGAGACAGTTGTCGAAGGCTTCACTCCGGAACTTCTTTCCAACCATTTAAGCACATTCGGTAAGTTGTTTACTATATTTGATTTTCATACATTCTCCTATTGTTTTTTATTCTAAATAACGCGCACGTTTATCACGGTTAACCCAGCGCAGTGATGCTACTGCTAGGCAATCGACATGTTGCGCTCTAGAAATGATATTCATACATGTTACAGAAAGAAAAATGAACGAAACAAAGTGATACTTTCATCAATTTTATTATTTTTAGCTTCGTTATTTTGTAATTACATTTACAGTTGGTATGCTGATAGCTGTTACACAGATACAATAGGTGTTAAAATAGATTGCGAAGTATTACAAAACAGAATTATTATAAGATCACTTTAGCATATTTCACACAACGCATTTTTAGTACCAACAAATTTTATCCGAAAGATTTTCCTGCAACAAATCTGAGCATCTGCAAAAATCACTCATTATCTTTTTCTCTTAAGATCTCAAGCCTCGCAATACGGGTGGAATAAAAAAAAATAATCTTATATTCAAATTTCTACTTCTTCATTGTAGTCCTTTGTGGCACTTACATTCTCCTTGACTAGCAACGATAAATAAATCGTTATCTTTGCGCTATTCAGGAATATTTATTCTGCAGATTACAGTAACTAATCTTAACCGGCATTGTATCCCCTTTACAGGAGCTCACACTTTAGTTTCTTATTTATGCCCCTGATACGATAAGGCGGGAATAATTTTTGCTTTACATCAGCTTTCCTTCTTGAAGAAAAATAACGCTGTATAATATACATGCAAATAGTACAGAGTAAATAAACGTGTTAGTCGCTATTTCTGATAGGAGTGCATCCATATATCCGGAATGTTTTATTCGGCACTTTCTGGTTAGTCATCTGAGTCACGGAAAGAGATATATAAGTTTAAGTAAATGTAGCAGTTAAAGGATATGAATAGCTTCAGTTTCCGGTTAGACAATGTACTTTCTTTAACGATCAAAGTCTTAAAATATTTAATATCTAATAAATAGAATTTCTGCAAATCTAAAGGTTTTACAGGTATTCAAAATTGCTTTAAGTTGCATCAGTATCTAACTTGAATATTTTTTTACAAATTTCGGCTACTTTTATCAAGTACGCGATATCATTACCTTACGGGCCACTGGATTCAATGAACATTCTATGTCTGGCAATGTGCATTGACCTATCTAAAACTGTTAGTACCGTAAATCATTAATTTTGGTGCAAGATTGTCTATGTATGAGGACATAGGATTCAGTTCTGGGGCTACTTTTGTTTATAATTTTTGTAACCGATCTTCCAAGAACTTAATAGTTAGAGCCCCTGATTTTGAATAACTTTAGTAAACTCACGCCAGGTACTGACCTATATTAATAAATGGGTGTCAATAAACAAAGAAAAATGTATTAAACACCGAAAAAACTAAACGGCAAAACCATTGCAAAACAGCAGTACCATGACTTAGTAAAACCTAGCGAGTACCAATTGATGAGGAGCTAACTTACCTTAACACAACGTTACAACAATTACGAAAGTCCTGTGTTACTGACGTAGTAAAAGGGTTTTACTATGAGAATTCTATTCACGCTTGAAATACGAAATATCTAACCAATTTCAGATCTAAATTGTCAAATGACCTACTATAGAGAACAGAAGGTCCATCACGTTTATCAACAAGGCCACTTCGCGTATATATGCAGACTATAACAAGTATTTTATGGCAATCTGTATTTGCAACCAGGATCCATGATCACATTTTTAATATTAAATACTCCCTATTAAATATTTCCTTTATTTAACGAAAGTTACTGAACACTGAATTAATTCATTTCTAGAATGAATTAATAACTCAGTGTCTTATTTTCATTTCTACATTCTGTCCTTCATGAAATTGTTGCGTTTTCAGCAGATAGTAATATTATTATTTCAGCATTCATTTTAATACAAAAATTTGCGTGTTGTAGACTGGTTTTTCTGTCTATGTGTGTATCTGGCATAATAAGAGAAATATTGTACATGAATACGAAACACATAGCCCCCAAATTAGCGCCATGTTTAACAAAATATAATATTACAAAGTGAATATATTAAGGGCGCGTAAGGTTATAAAATCTTTGTCGTTAGAGATTATGGTAAATAACATTGGAATATGCATGCCCTCAACCTAAGCCACTTTATAGCTTCTGCACAAGTTTAGTTCTTAAAAGTGGTAAAACGCCTGCTTAAATAGTAACGAGAATTCAACTTTCATTTATATGTAAATTTTCAGGCAACTTTAGTCATAGTTACTGTGATATTTAAGCACCGGTATATTGCTTAGGTAATAACACTCCCAGATAGATTATTAAATGCTCTAAAACATGTTGAGGGTGAAAAAGCTGTATATAAGGTGGAATGAGTTAAAAGCGAAAAACGCTCTTAAAAGTTAAATAATAACTACGTCCCCGTTTGTTCATCCGTGAAGTACGGCTTAATTTAAAAAAAAGGCAACAAATCGTTTGCAGAGAATAACGTAAGTTTCAATATCGAAAAGCTAAAGTAATATTTTCTAAATTGAAAAAGAAACGTTTTTACGAAAGGAAATTCCTAATCAGTGGCAAATAAGCCTAAAGCTATGCAATTGCGGCGAAATTCTTACAATAGCAAGAACCAAGTAAATACAATCATCTTGGTACGCGATCCTTTTCTCTAGTATCATATATTCTGTGATTTTTTTGCATTTTTTGGGATAATTTCGGTGATACGAGTGCTTACTTGAAAAGAGATGTTTCAGATACATATTTAATCGCTGTGTTAGTGAACCTTGCCTGATCTATTTAAACAGAATAATATGTAATATGAGGTAATAACAAATTAAAATCAATTAACACCATTAGCAATTAGCAATAACAATATTACCGATATCAAACAGGTGGCCAGTTTCTAGACTGATTGGCTAATGCACAAGCTCTCTTACCCTTACGACAATTACGTACTTCTTATTGGGTGATTCGGTGTAGCCACTGACACGCTTGACCAATACAACTTCTACCGCAACCCAAACAGGAAGTCTCATGAACAGAATTAATTTTGAACGGAAGAGGAACTCTGTCCTTTATTTGAGTTATATTGTGCAATTTCTATTCAAGCGAAACCGTCAGCGTCTAAATTTAATTGAATTTATCGCTTCATCAGTTGGAATATCGAAGAAGTTCGTATTGTAAAGCACTTTGTTGGTTATATTAAATTAAATATTAGAACGTAAGAATTGTTGATCGGAAATGTGAGTGACACTATTTTTCATTGTTGCATGCAATTTTTATTTCTTTGGATTTCAATAAAAATTAATAAACCAGCACTTACTCAGCACGAGCAGACTTCTACCATAAATTGGAAATAAATATCAAAAACTATTTTTTATAAAATCTGTTTGAGTATTTTATTGTCGAAGGCAAAATGTGAATTGTTGGAAATGAATTTAATTAGCATTAAAAAAGAAAAAAATCTTTTGATAATTTGACTAGGTAGAACTAATTCTAAAGGAATGTAAGCAAATAAAGAAACAATGTCCAAAGGGATAAAAAACCAAGTTATCAGATGATGTAAATTGCTTAAAGACAACTAAAAATAAGACCAACTAAAAAGTACCTATTATATTGTGATTGTAATGGACGGTTAGATAAAACAGCAAATAAATTTTAGGATAAAAATGTTGATAAACTGTAAGTTGTGGAATTAATTGGATTAATTATGGGACTTGAAGGTTTCGTTTATATACTTTTGGGAAGTAATACAATTCTGCGAAGTAGAACTATAGGTTCTACTTCGCTGTTTTTTCATTTCGTCGGATATTTTGCCCTTACTATTCAGCTCATGTATTCACACATCGTGCGTTCTTGGTGCCTTGTAATAATAAATTAGTTCTTTCAATATAATCGATCCCATCCACATCCACCTTTGTCAAGCAAAATAATCATATTTGAGTGTGATTTAAAAAGCTGTTTTCTGTTGAGAATAAATAGAATTGCTGGTATCTGAATATGACATGAAATTAATTAAAGCTCCTCACATCTCCAGCCCCCGATGTGACATTAATTATATTCATAACATATCTTTAGGTTTTCTCCAACAACTTAGGATCCAATGACAAGTAGTCGGAAATATCATTACAAACTATGGTATCCGATATATTTTTAAATCATTTAATCTTAAGTGGTTAATAAATTATTTTTAAGTAAGGAGTCCTTCAATTTGTTAAATTTATCAACGTTTCTGTTCCTAACCTTATGAAAGGTTTCTTTTTTAATTTAAATTAGATTTCAATTGATTCGAAATGGTCTTTTTCTGGATGTTTTACATGAATCAATAACTTTAATCAATAACTTTAAAACAGATACCGATAGTCTGAGGAACGTTTGTTGCAACTTCTTCAATTTAGAGAAGTAAACTTTTTAAAGTAAAAGTAAAATTTTACTTTTTTCCTGTCATTGCTATTACGCTAGTGTTATTAAAGCTTTTCTAAAGCAAGGAAGTAAGTCAAGAAGCGTCCTCAAAGGCAAAGATGTACTCCTACCCTAAATCCCCGTCACTTTTCATTTTTCCAATTTAAATTACATCTGCTCATGTTATTTCGTAATATAAAAATATCCTCCGTACTCGATCTCAAGAGAATAAGTGTCAATACCAAGAAAACACGCGAAAACGAAACAAAATTTAATAAGTACGTATATACGTATAAAACGCCGAAGAGATGAAAAGTCATAAATTTCCTTCAGAAATGAGAGGCGAAAACAGATAAAATAAGAAAGGAAAATCAAAACGTACAACGCAGGATCAGGAAATAAAAACTCGTTCTAGGGAATATTGAGTCCTACAAGCTCGGAAACAAAAGAAGGACGATTCGATTTTTTTCTCCTTCCCGCTCGTTCTATTATTCTAAGGGTCGGGACGTGATGTGATTCGATAATTGGTAATATCCAGCTTCTTCGTTGCACTTGTTTCTTTTTCCCTTGATAATGAAATAATTTGGAAATGAACGCGACAAATGTGCGATTTTTCACCTTAACATTGAATGTGGAAGAAAATCCAAGAAATAGAGATGTATATTACATTGTTAATAAATATGATAAATTTATTTTATAAATTATAAAACAACAATATTTACTGTGTTGTTGTTGTTTGACTTTGGTGGTCGTTGCTTTCTTTCAAACTTGGAAACTTGAATTCTTTAAAAGAAAATAATATTTAGATGCTTTTACTGCGATTGTTTTACAGTTGTTTTTAATTTATTTCAATAAGTAGAAATTAAACAATTTTCTTGGAAGTACTTATAAGAATGACTTCTATTGTAATTAATTTTTGCAAACAGAAGAATTTTTTGATAAATAGCAACCACTGATATCAGGATGACAGAAACTGAAAACGCGATATACAACTAATTCGTATCAATTTTAGCATTATAACCAGAACAGTCTACTGAGTTCTTCCAGCTAAAGCAGAGATCAAGGTAGTATGACTGAAATTAATCAAAGTTTATGAGAAAATTGGGGCCTTTCTCGTTTTGATTTTTTTTTTGTTATTTTGTTCGTTTGTTTGATGGTGGTTGTTCGTTTTGATTTTGATGCACCTCCTCTTTTTATACTGATAACATAAACAAATTGGAAAAGATCTATATAATCCAGGCAAGCAACGCGACGCTTCCGGTCATCGCAACTAGTGCCAGCAGGAATCCGTCAAACAGTGACTTTAACTAAATTCCTCTTCGATAACAACGTCCCTCCATTTGATGAAGCTCTACCGCAACGCTCAAGAGAGATCAAATGATTTTGTTAAAAAGTCCTACAACTTATAGCAGCATACATTAGAAAGCAGGTACCGGATATGAAAGAGTAAAAAGCTTATTAAGATGATGATAAGCTTTTTACTTTTAAAGATGATTATTATCTTAATACTTTTATGTGTGTACAACATCATAAGCAGTATCTTTAAAAAGCTTCTGTGGGCTGCTAAAGAATTCTATGATTGTAATTATTTTTTGAAGAGATACACAGGTCAGCTTCTTTGTCAAAGGTTTAATTGATTAGTTTTATTCAACACACCTTAATTTAGTAAGCGAAACACGAGGGAGAAGTATCTTGTATTTAATCAAGTTGCAGTGCTCACCCAGTAAAGTACTTTCTATAAAACAGTTATTTAATACTGCTTTATTTTCCTTTCGAGAATAATTCAGTTTCGAAGCTATTAATAATTTTAACAAATATGTATCCTAAATGTGCCACCTTTATTGACTAATAATAGCAAATACACAAATAAAAAGCAGGCTCTACTATTTTGAAATTGATTTCGTCATCTATTTACCACAATATTACTAAAACGGTATTAGTTTCTCTAATGTACAATAAAAATGACATAACTGAAAATATTATCGCAATTACTATTTGATTGATTGTTTCATAGAACACGATAAACCACCAAGGTCTACACTCTACGTGTAATTTAGTATCTAAAGCGATTACTTTCCTAATAAATTAACTTCAATGCATTGTGATGATTTCATTGTGCTGAAATATTTGTCCTGAGAAGATGCCCTGTTATTTGAGTTCGTTATTTTATTTCTTTTTGCAACAGTTTAAGTTTGTGAGGCGAAGTAGTATTGATGGCCCTTTCCTCTGAATTTCTATACTCTATTTTTCATCTCCCACATGACTCTTATCCTATCTCTCTTATGACTCACATGAATGTAAGAATTATTGTTAAAAGTACCACTATCCTATAAAGATTGATTTTTCGAACTTTATCTTATATTTGAATATTTCAATATTTCGTTTCATGTACTTGTTGTTTATTTTGCAGTTCAATTTATTCAACCTCCTTCTTATGCATAGGTACACTATTTTCCTATCAATCAATAATATTTATTAGATTCAGGCTTCGTTTTTTTTGCCACATCTTAACCAAGTATTCATTCAAACATTTTTAACGAACACCATTGTCTATTTTTGTATCTCCAGATTCATCCTCTCAGCAGATTTTCTGCTATAAATCGAAATTATTTTATATTTTATTGTCTGCATTTTTATTCGTTTTTTCCACTTCGGTATTTTGAAGAAAATTGTCGCTCATTGGATAGCTGACTTCTTTGAAATGGACGTAATGTTTTCCTTTTAGCAGATGTATTATCTAAGTTGTTAGAAGTGTGAATTTTTTGAAGCCGAGAACGTTAGGCTTGACATTGGATTCTACACTAAGCTGGTTCCACCGCCATCCAATCGTTGTTTTGCATGGAGGAAGCTGGAACAAGTATCCTGCGTCGATGTATTGAGCGTAAAAGCCAGCCATTAGAATAATGTGAAGATGAATTCGCTACAAACGTGCCGAAAAGCTTTTCGAAATTTGAAATTTTTGACTCTACCTTCCATTTTTATATGACTCATTTAACATAAACGTAAACGAACAGAACCCTAATGCATGCTTTAAAATTACTTTAAGGCATGATATTCACGCTATGGTTTTCTCTCAGCATGGTCTTAGTCACTGAGTCATCTAAAGGAGATTAACACATTCAACAGGAATTTGGAACGTATTTTGCACTGCCACTGTTATTACTCCTGCCAAGAATTCCTCCCGACCTAACAGTATTTTCGTTGTCTCTGTACGGTTATCCTCTTTATATAATTTCATTTATATATTTGTTATCTCTTGTTATATTTATTGATAACTATTAGGATGTGTTGTCTTTGATTATTATGTGTATGAACCTAATTATCAGAGTTTACAACAAATTGAGCGAGATCGGAATGCCTCCTAAATAATAACAAACACGAGTTCCTTACATTAATTTCACGAGTACAATACATTATTGGAACTTGGACAGTTCCTTCCGACTCACCCTGTATGTTTATTTTATTTGGAAGAATGTACATACAAATATTGATAAATTGCGTTACCATTAATTACTTTTATGTGTTATATGTTTGGCGACTTGATTCCAATGAAGTTAATGCTCCAAAAGTTTTTGTGTTTATTAACAAAACTTGTTATTGTTAATAAACACACAAGAGTTAAAAATAACTTGTAACTTTATATATATATATACTATGTAACTTTACATATGTATTTATATATATCGTCGCTAGTTCACTGATCTTGTAAATCGTACCATTTCGCCATATGATCTGCTAGTTATCTCTACCAGAATAACAGTTACATACGGATCCGTATATCGATACGATACGTCGATAGTATGGAATGAATCCGTGAAAAGCGAAACATGTTATAATTCAACCGATCCAATCAGGCGTCATCTCTCGGTCATCCGGTGTCCGCGCTCCGTAATTAAAACGCATCCCGATTAAAAATTTTGCATAGTTCAATTAACATCCTGCATTTAACCCCAGAAACAATTACTCAGAGTGTTCGCACAGGCACCGCTTAAATTTGTATTTAACCTCGTTTGCTTCGCAATATCGCGCTTGACGCGGATCGACGAAGTTCGAATTTTCCATTTACCCGACTATATCGCGCTTCTGGAAATAATTCACCTACAACGTGTTGTGAAACTGTCGCGAAATTTTAACCTATGCGGGTGGATCTATTTTCGACCCTCATCGTGGGGATGTCACCTATTATTGGAGAGGGGTAGATACGGACAGAAGCGCTTTTTGAATTAAATAATTGGAGCACCACCTTCTTCTCCGTTGTCACCTTTGAAGGGTTTATTGGTTTTCAATTGACTATTTTGCGATTGGTGTTTTTTGATGCTGAGTTATTGAATTATTGAATTGGAAGTACAGCTGCTAATAAAAGTCCAGTAAGCCACGTAAATACCTATTTCAGATTTCATTGTTGCGAAATATACAACACTTAACAAAGCATTGCTTTACTTGCTTTACTTACTCACCGTACCATTTACATCGTTAAATGAAACAGTTTGTTGCGACTTACATGATATATGTTTGCAAATTAAGAATATACAAGGTAATTATTGTTTTACCAAATTTAGCGTACTGCATGAATCTGGTAGCTTATTTCCGTCAGTATTGCAATTTCTGAAACCAGAAGCCGGAGAGGATGACGCCCGGAACAGGAACGAACGGCCTCGCCCTAGCAGTTCATCGAATGTAGCTTAACTGGCACTGATTAAAATTTATGGATGCGCGTAGATCGTATTTCGTACTTCGATTGGGTGCACCGGGGTATTGGAAGCCGATATTCTGCGTACGTCTATGTCTTTGTCCTTTACGGGTCTCCGTCTCCGTTCTCCACAATTTTCTGTTCCTCGTAAGCCTCGCTTCTCTCTCTCGATAGGATTCCGTTTTTTTCCGCACTCACAAAAGCTACCTCCGATCGCTACTGCAGTAAATTTGCGTTCAACACCGATTTTCTGATACGCACTAATTACATCGTTAATAAGACTACGAGGTCGGAATCGAAGAAAGTACTCGGCAATACGTTCAAGATGTTTTGCTCTGCTTGTTTTATTTAGTTCTAGTAATTTGGAAGATATATTTGTGATTTATACTTTTTCAAATAAAATATAGATTAAATTGATCAGCCACAGTCCCAAGTTTAAATTATTCTAAGATAAACTTTATGTGTTTGAGGCATTTACGTATAAAACTATATCCACTAACTTTCTACGTCTACAGCAATACAGGCTGTTTTAATTTGCTGGCGCTTTCTCTGAAGCAGCTACTTTATCATTAAGCCTTAGCATCTTAGTATTTCAGAATATAAGATAATTGCTTGATGATTTAATTTAATTAATTAGCCTTTTGCAACAAGAATTTTTTCTGTTTACTTCGAAATGTCTCTATTTATTCTCCAATCTGTGACGCAGACTTCTGAAATTGTCAATTACACCATTTTCTTGGATTCCGAACTGCAATGTCGCCGCTCCTGCCCACACCCCTGTGAAACATCTTCAGGATTGCTGATATTGGTACTCAAGCAACTCAGAGCCGGCTACATACACAGCACTCTGTAACATAACAAGTAATACGAATCCTGCCCGATCATTTTAATTCGACGATCTTTTTATAGCATCGCGCAAACGTAAATACGGTAGTCCTCAGCCACTTTCAGAAGATTAGCGCATTTGATGGGTAAATAGCCCAAGAGTTGGGAACAAGGCAAACGATTTTGTTACATCTTTTTGAAAAGAATTTTGCTGATACGGTCATTGATACGAGTATGATAGTCGGAGTCCTCGAGCGCAGCATTAAGATGACGATGTACGAGAACGAAAGAAAGGCAACCGTAATAAAGGGTATGGAATCATGTTGGGAATGATAGGAAATTATTGAAGGCTTCATATATATGAGGTCACATGACAAGAGTATCATCACTTCTATAAAAAGGTTAACGACGACAAGAGACAGAGAGGATTCCTCATAGAGTTGCCTTAAAATTGGAAATTGATGGAATCACAACGTTTCTCCAACTCATTCGAAAGATTCAGTAAGATATAAGATGCTGCGTAATATGCGAATCACAAAGGATGCAGATCACTTATTGCTCTGAAGAAAATTCATTAAATAACCTAATTATAAACCGCCAATCCTAATTTCTATATTGGGATAGACCTAGCATTCTAACAGACATACAGAAACACTCTACGATATACCCCGTTTCTAAAAAAAAAAGATATGTCTCTCGTAAAAGTACATTCTATGACATCAAAGGTGTTACGAGTTTACACCGGAGTCTATATAAGAATTTACCGTTCGTTTAGTGTCTTTTCTTGTTCTCCGTATAACGCCAGGATTTGTCGCGCTCGCCTTCGCTGCGAGGATTCGAAGCATTTATGTATTTGTGCGCGCTATATTACACAGCACAGCTACTGTGCGCGATTCTCGCGAGGGGAATTTTTCTACGAGGATTCGGAGCAAAATATGTTTGAAAGAAATGGAATCGTAGCGTAAAAGTGCAACGTATTCCATCTGGGAGTAGGTTTTTGTTCAAAACTCTATCAAACGGTTACGAGTTTTATTTTTCATTGCCAATGCGATTGAAGCGCTCTATTTGATCTCATAGAGACGTAGAAGCATATAATTTATTAATTATGCATTTAATAAACAGTTTAAATTTCATGTTTTCACTTGTTCGGGAAAACACCTCTAATCTTTATAGCGGCTAGAGGCCAACTGTTTTATACCTTTCATCGTTTTCTATCTTATAAATGTTAAATTTGTCAAACTTTCCTGTTTTTGAACTATAATCCAGGAATTTAACGAAATTAAGGGTTTCTTCGTAATGTAATAGTAAACTTTCAATGGTAAACTACATTTTATTCTTCGTCGCTGATCAGCACTTAATCTCAGGATAGAGCAGCCGTTATTTAAATACATCATTTTAAAAGCAATGAATATTGGGAAAATATAGAATTGAAAACATATAATCTGGACAAGAAACGTAGCATAGATGATTTTTAGTTAAATTCTTTTAACTGTAAGTTTTATCAATAAATGCATGACGCGTTAGTACGATAATTTCTACATGTATCCATTTCATTCACGCATTATAACTATTTGTTATATGGTTCTTTAAAACTTAACACCACCAGAAATTGACTTATTCTAGTTAATACGTTAAACATGTTAAACACAAAACACTATAAGATTCAAAATGATGCAAAATTGCATGCCTCCAATCTTCATCCTCAAGAAGAGGATGGCCCGAATACATAAAAATCCTCTGATACTTACAACAAAGTCTGTAATCGTTTCCATTTCTATTTCTTTGCTTGGACGCCCTCTATTCTTGTTTCTTTCTATCGCGAAACTTTTCCTAAAGTGCTAGATGATATTCGTTCGATAATATAGAAATTTAGTACAGCAGCAGAAAGAGCGGATACTTAGCAAATGAGAAGGCAAAGATACAGTTTCACGCGTCAGGCGTAAGCTACGTCAAAAAGATAACTTTAGTGGTGAATATTTAAAATCTGCTTTAAAAGATACTTCTAAACATCTACTTTCGTCGCCTGTATATCTTAAAGCATACGAAATACACGAAAAAGAGAAGAGGCTCTAGCTTGTAACACAAAACGTAAACATGTGTTCATTGCACACCAATATACCATTAAAGTTGAGTGACTAAGAGAATTATTCAATTCGTTTAATAGATTTAATAGATTTGTACTAAAAAAAATCAGTTCGCTGCAACTTGCAACAATTATTATGTTTTCACTTATTAAAGTTATCATGTTTCTGTACGGGATTATGGTAAGTGTATAATTGGTAACCACAGTCATATCATATGAGAAGTATCAAGAAGAAATACCTTAATACATACAATAATTTGATATTTACCTCCTTAATTCTGTGTTTCTACATCTATGTATAGTACAATAACGAATAGCTGTATTAATAAGCATTTCATATCTATTATGATGCCTTCGATAAAATTTATCGATGTAAGCCACTTCAAGAAGTTAACGCAAACAGTGAATCAAATCTGACATTTCTTTCAAGCGTCACGTACAATACACGAAAATATACAACAATGGACTAGACATCCGAACCCATGACAAAGGGAGTTATCAAGATGAAACGACAACCAGATTCTGCAATTTATCATCCGTTTCCAAGTTACGCGATTTGTTTCTTGACAGGGATCGTATCGATATCGAGAAAAGGGCTCAGTTGCATGTGCATCAATCGTTATTTCAAATATTTTATCGGTTGTATGTCACACCTACCAACAATATCCTAGTAGTAGTACGTGGGTAATGAATCCGCTGAAGTATGCATGTCCTGTCAACTAGACGAGTGGCTAATTTTTTTTTCTGTTTTCCGTCTATTGTAATTTACGTTACAAACATTAAGGCATTTTAATTACCAACAATTAGATTTTGTTCTACTTAGTGATTCATGTATTACCTTGATTCTATCCGAGAATCGATTACGTACACAGTTATGGCAATAATGCAATTAAAATAACTAACAAGTGAATATTTGATATAATAATTGGTCTGCTACTTTCAAAAGCTAATGGTATTCTTCTTACGTATAAGAGAAACAGGACATACTATTTCCAATAATAAGTAAGAGGCGGAATGAAAGGAATAAATTCGATGAAGTTCTAGCAACGCCTTTTTTTTGAGAAGAATATTTTTGATTTGAGATTCTTGTACTTATATGTAATAGCACCTCTTGTGTTTAAAATATCACACTACACACATTTTTAAGGATTTGGATAGACGATTGGATAAGCTATTTTGAAAGTGCCGCGCATACAACTTTATAAAGATTAAATAAACGCAAACTATAACTTTAGTAAGAAAGCAAATAAACGATGGTCTCCAAAAACGTTTAGAAGTGTTTATTAATTATTTTGCAGATTTAGTTATATTGAAAACTGACAAGTTCAGAGGTTCTTATCATTATTCGCAGCCTACTGCGAGCATGATTAAGAACAAACTGAAAGTTTGGTCGCATTACGTATCGACCTAAACATCGACCATCCAAGCAATCTGAAGATAATAGATTAAACATCCTTTTAGGAGCTGGAGATAATACTCATGATACTCTGGGACAAATATCAAAGAACTATGGTTAAATTGGGAAATATTTCAAAATACATTTCGAGTAGCAAAGTGCCATCATTGCAAAATACATATAGTACAAGGGTTGTTGAGAGAACGGAGAAAATTGATGTGTGGATGGAAATTATAATTTATTATTTTTATTTTTCTTTTTCCTAACAGACGGATGAGAAGGAGGCACGTAAGCCCCTGACAAAACCCCATTAAACCCAAATTAGACTCTATTTAAGCAGGTCGAATGACTAACAAATAATTTAAAGGAACGGATATCTGAGGAGATTCGTGGAAGATATGTTGGAAAATACCCAAGAAGCAGTAAATCGGTTTAAAAAATTATTTACTTGCACTGCTGCGAATTATATGAATGAAAGCCACGAAATGGCTGGACTTATGCGTTTGTTATAATAGCTCGAAAACCGCTCATAATAAAGCTGCGTAAAGTTGGTTTACCGAAAAGCTTATTTAAATTTCTATCCAAGACGGTGCTTAAATAATCTGCTTCTGCCTCAAATTTTATTGAAGCTAATTCTTACGAATTTGGTAACATGTAGTTGAATTCATTTGGACATGTTATATTCATTATAATAATCTTATTCAATTAACAAGATTATTATAATGAGTCAACCACGTTCCTTTAATATACAATAAAGTTTCCTCTCGCTTTGGATTTGGTAGATAAAATAAAATAAACCTAGATATTAATTTTGCGCTAGCACAAGCTTTTGTAATTCAATAGCAAATATACCTAAAGCGTTCTGTACGGTTTTAGCGGCAAAACTGTACAAAAGGAAAGAAAGAACATCGTGTAAAGGTGTTGCGCCGAACAGCAGTTACCCTTTATAAGCGTCGATCGAATTCTTCTAAAAAGGGTCCAACTCGAACGATGCGTTAAACATTCCACGGCCTTAAACCCAGTGGAACTACGTGACAGGAATTTGCAATATTACTTTTTCATAGAATAATAAGAAGAAGGATTAATAACGGTGTTGCTAAGTAAAATATCCAGGTTTATTTCATTACAAAACCAACCTATGAAACCTTTTATAAAATCGTAAAATACGAATTAATAAAGGATAATTTAGAAAATAATATTTTTTCAAGATATACGTGTCCCTTTAATACCACAACGAAGATTTTGAGATTTAGACATTTACGACAATTACCCATAAAAATCATATATACTAAGCAATTTACCATTAAATTTTATGAGTAATATCCTCCAGTTATGGCAACATACGTTTATTTAGCAAAGTGGTATCTAATCATTCAAATATATAATCATTCAAATATTTCCATTCTTAAATTAAATAGGATAGCTCATCCTTATGATATAGTTAGAATCAATATTGAATTTTAAGAAAAATAGCTGAATATTAGAATTGATTTTAAACTTAAAGCTAGATGTTTGAAAAATGTAGTACGTTCCACAACAGTGGTGAAATTTTAATCCAATTATAAGAGCAAATTCTCCCAAATTTGGAAAATGAAGTTAACACCTAAAATTAATTATGTGCGCAGATGCAACTTGCAGAAAATCCATTTGTCACCAGCGAATCGCATTCTGGTATTTTATCATAAGCGTATAAACCTTAATTTCAGAGACAAGCAAAAAGGCTGTAACATATACTCAATCAACTACGACACCAACAATCAAGTGAATAATAAGCGGGTATTAGTAACGCTATTAATAATAATAATAATAAGAAGAAGAAATATTCGCTCAACCGGGTTAACCCCAATTACAAAGTATTGTAATGATGCTCTGTGGGATCTACTTGCTTTTTGCAAAAAAAAACATTACTAGGAGATGAATTAAATATTTAGTACTTGTGATGCCCTTTAAACCGAAATCTTGAAATCCCTGCGGAGGCGAGTCTGGCTGGTTCCAAGTCCGTGCTCAGATTTTATTTAATAGAAAGTCCAGATTTGTTACTGAGCGTTTGCTTGAACTGTTTACGATGAACATCTCCTTAAAATATTTAATTTCAAACTTTTTCGTGAGATATTTGTTCTTTTTCTTAAATTACTGTTGTCGTTGTCGAAAGAGGATTATATATTTCTGAATTATTTTTCAAAATTCCATCCATAAGTCGATTAAATCAAATGACACCCTCGATGTAATAACAACCATTTGTAAAGCGTGATTCCGCGGAGACGGTGTACTTACGCCCTAATACGATCTTGTGGTGTGTCCACAAGGATGATACTAATTTTGATTGTTACGTAGGAACAAGAGTATACATATTTTAATTTGAAATAACAAAGAAATGTTCGTATAAAAAATATTATTTTTTACGTTAATAATTTTAAATTTTTGCAACACAAGTTGTTGCAAAACAACTGTTGTATTAGACTTTCGTTTTTACGAAACCTATCCTACTCAAAATGTATGTAAGATGAGTGCTAAAACCCATTACTTATGTACTTATATAATAAGCTAATCTAACCGATGCCATTCAAATTCAGCGTCTCGCCTACATTCTACGTTCAGATCTACTGCGATAATTTCCACCCACAGGGATAAAGTTACCGCTGTTATAAGAGATACGTAGAAATGTCTCCGCCATTTGTCGGGGTTCACACCTTAAAAGAAATAGGTGAAAATTATCTATTTCTTTTAAGGTGTGAAATGGTCTAGCTTAATATAAAAAAAGATGTTCTTGGGATCAGTAGAATGTTGAAAGGAGCGACTGCTCTTTCTATACCTCCTCAACTCTAGCATGTTGTAATGTTTGATGCTATATCAGTTCTTACCTTTAGCCTAATTCCTGCCCCTTTGTACATTAATTTGAGCTCCCAATTTTGTCAATTCTTCTTTTTATAATTTACAACCCATTCTAACATTTTCTTAAAGATCAACTTTACCAGTTCGAGAATTTTTTTTATTTAAAGTTTCACCATTTTGCTTCTATCAATGCCAATTCTTTAAACATTTTACTTTAGATTTAAATTTAACTATAACGTTTAACTTTTAACAAAATTATTTGTTTAATTAATCTATGGAGATTTATTCTGGACGGAAAGTACCATACGTTTCCTTTAATGTTCACGTTCACATCCATTAATATATAATGTATACTGTAATTTATAACTTGCATAAGCTGAAAGTATAATAAGCTCTGTGAACATTACGATCCTCATCTCTCATACATAGAGGATATGTGGAAGGAATATACTAAATGTTCTCCTACTAAATATACTCCTTTTCTTTTGATTTTGTTAAAACGTAAAAAATTGACAAAATTTTGACATATTAATATTTTTTAATCATAATAAATGTTCAAGAACACCGCTAAACATTTTATATTTTTCCTACGAAGGCGTCCCTTACATCCCTTATTGCTTAATATATTGGCCGCAGTATTTCCAATACGTAGAATTAGTGCATCTTTAATGTCCTTTAACTTATATACTTAATTTTTAAGCCAACACCATAAAAAAAAACAGTTTAGTAGCGTGATTCACATGTCTGGTTCGTAATATGCTATAAGCTTAAAAGACTTTTAATGCGGAACGTACTCGACTATACTTTTTGTATAACATAGGGAATTGAGTAATATAAGAATATTTTTATTTTACTTAAGACGTATTAACCCGAGATCAAGCAAAAATTTGAAGCATTTGCAAGAACACTAATTAACATTTCTTAATTACACTATGACTTCAAAAAAAATAAAGATAGGCTAAGAAGTTTTTTACATTATTTTCACGTGCGCATTACGCTCCTGAAGCTTGGTTCGTCCCTCCTAATCCACCCTATGTAATTAGTTCTATGTGCAGGATGTACATACAAGACACAGAACAACTTGTACAAAAAAAACTTATTGCTCCGGTTCCATTTTCTCAAAATCCATAAATATACAGGGTATTTCACGAAACCTGTTAGTTAGAGCTTATTCTGAATGAAACCCTGCAATTTTGAAATTGGAAATAGTATCGAATCTACTAATTTCAAAAAATTTCGCAATGAAACACTTCCGGTTGAATCGGAAGCGGTTACCACGTTTCTTATTTTAAATACAATGATATATATTTTAACAACTTAGTCAAATGTACACATCACACGTGATTTGTATGCAGGCACTCTACCCCTAAGATCAATTGTTTTCGAGATATTTTACGATCATGTAAAAACTCTGTAAAGCGAGATCAGAGGGTATGTCTGCCAAATCTTATCGTTACTGTCGTACTTTAATAACATCAATGGATTAGACAGGAAATTCCAAATCAATTCAAATTAATGTTTGGCACACCTATTTTTTAATAGTTTTATTCTATTATTCGAAATTTCGTTTCGTAATCCATTAAAACTTACCAACGAGAAATTAAACAAAAGCTAACATCTCTATGTAATATATAATATAATTCGAGATTGATTGCAACAATTAACTACCCATTAAAGTTTCATTGTTAAGGAGAAACTTTCTGAAATTACTTTTAAAAAGAGATTTATCCGGAAGCAGTCATATTTTATTAAATATTTCTGTTTCAATTTACTTCAAGAGTAACAGAGACTACTTGAAGGAAACTTCCCCAATAACTTGGCGTGTTGCTGAGCGAAATTACAAATTAATTGTAACTGCATCCGACGTCGTTATAGAATGCGTGGATGTGAATTGGGGAGGCTCGTAAAGATACGTCTTTTAACGTTAGCAGGCCTCTTCCCCGTATAAATAAATGTAAATACAATGGATCTTCTCTTTCGCTGCGGAAGAAATTCACAATGTAATCGTTACGTTCTCGTGAAATATCACTTATGCAAAAGTTAGAATGGCGTAAGCGTCAGTCTACGAGGCGAGCAAGTTTCTTCAACTGATACTACAACGCTTCTGCAGGGCGTAATGCATATAGTCGTCGTAGAACTCCGGGCGAACTCCGCGTGCTGTAACTCCCGTTGTGCTCGTAAATCTGTTCGTGGGCTTTCCACAAACGACGGCCGGCGCGGCGGTCCGAATAGAGCTTGGACAAAATACTTTACTTCGTGTGTGTGTGTATATACTTTGACTTTTACCGATGATTTGTTACTTCCTTTTCTTAACTGGAAGATACGGTTTCGTGTTCCTTTCTTCTTACTAGCCTTAGCTTAAAAGTTTGGAACCTGTTACACAGTTAGTATTGTGATATGTTTATTCAGGATATTATTTACGTTTTTCGTGCTCATATTTCGTAAAGTGTCGAAACTTCCAAAAAAATTCTGATAATCGTATTTAATACTTTCTGCTATAAATATGTTACATTGTAAACAACGCATAAGTATTGGCAACCTCCGCACCACACAAGTATAATTTATTATGTAGCAACATATAATAATTCGTCCGGTACGGTCGTTTCGAGGACACAAATGGTCCTCATCGTCAACCGGTGACCGAATGATGTGAGAGAAAAGATTTTTTTCTAAATCTAAACTTGCATGCACTATCCCTAATTCCTAGAAAAAAATATATTCGTTTCAACTGTCTACTTTTACCTCCTTCGTGCTGTGAAACTACGACGAGCGAAAGATAACATGCATGTACTATCCCTTCTTCGGAGAAGAAATATCGTTTACAAGCAACTTGTAGGCACTTGAAAACAATGTATTTTTTTTTTTAGGAAATAGAGATAGTACCTCCATGTTTAGTTTTCGAAAAGATTTTTTCTCTCGCGTCATTCGGTCACCGGTTGATGATGAGGACCATTCGTGTCCTCGAAACGGCCGTCCCGGACTTAATCATTATATATTACTCTATAACAAATTAACTTGTGCGGTGCGGAGATGCCGATACTTATGTGTTGTTTGCCATACTACGCCACAGTTCTTGCTATCATTGTTGATGTTACATTATAAATTAAACTAGTTTGAGTTTAATCAGAATCTACACAAAAAGTTGAATTGAATTAATATCTTATAGGGCATACAATATGGGGCATATGATACCTTATAGGGCGCCCTAAACACAATAGTCGTTCACTATTTGATACTTTAGCCATTAACCTTTCCTGGAAATCGCGCCTTCTCCTCTCGTTGTTTTGGGACGTGGGTCGAATTGAAAGGAAAGTTAAAAGTAGCGCTGGAATTGAGTTATATGAGAGTATTCTGAAAAATTTCTAGCCTAATAATGATCTCCTTGTTAGTCCTTCTCCGAAACGATGCTCCCATCTCTTCATTCCGTCTAAATAGTGGCGGGTATTTTGTTTTGAAAATATTGTATTTACGAATATTATAGCCTTTTTATTCAGTGGAAGTCTATCCTCTGAGCAAAGCGTTGAAACTATAAACCAAAGAAGTGACTGGAGACCAGATCTGGTGAACAAGAGTCTGCGATTCATCAATTTTGTAACTTTTGCTACGATAACCGCTGAAGTATGAAAAAATGCAACGTTTTCTTTAATGCAGCTGCTTTCCCAGAGTTTCTGCCTCCAACTTGTTAAGTGATGGTGATGGTTAAAATATCTCCTTTCCACCTAATGGTATAGCCTTCGTCCTTTTTAAAACCGAATCACCCCGTCCTCCACTGCTTCGACTATGCCTTAGATTCAGGAATGCGCTGATATCTCCCAGTTTCATTCACGGTTACTAATCGACATCAGAACTCCAACTGGTCTCGCTTAAACCGCTTTAACAGAGCTTTAGAGGTCTTCACTCGAATTCGTTTTAGTTCTGGGAGGAGCAAGCGCGGCATATAACGCACGGTTAGCCTTTTCAGTCCCAAATCTTCAATCAGCACACTAAATAATTAAGAAAATCAATATATTTTCTCTTTCGTCGATAAACTATAAAAATTCGTAATTTCTTTGGTATTTCCAAATTAAATAACTGGAAAAAAAAATGTCGCCACGATAATGAATCGAACCTGATACCTCTCGCTTATATGTATATATGACAAAAATAATTAATGGAAGTTTTCATACAAATTAAGTAAATTAGGTAATATTACGGAAATATTTCTTACAAGTAGTGCTATCTTTATGTTGAGGTTTAAAAGTTTTCAGACTACTTGTAAACCATACCTTTTTTTCAATTTTCACTGTTTGTCACAATGTCACGTAATTGTTTGCAAAATGGTCGCCGGTTAATAAAATTCTATTTTTTGCTGTACGAATTGTTTCGTTTTATTACATCGATGGGGCAAAACGCTATTTCGCCAGTTATTTCTCTTATAAGTAGTTTTTCAGCTTTTGCAACGACATTTCTGTCATTTTTCTCTCGTTATAAGGCCGCTATTATAGGTTTTTATCTTCCTTTCAATTATCTTCATTTTCCCATTTTTTTAAAATTTATTGCTTGAATTTCTTTCTTGTTTTTTACGTCTTGACGCCGAGATTAGTTTCTTAACTAACTCCTCTGAATATAACTTTCAGCAACTTAATTGATTCTTCACTTTTCTTTAAATTCCTTCTAATACAGTTGTTTACCATCGTGTTCTTTTTGTTTGTTGTTTTTCCCTTCCTTTTCCGCTTCAATAGTCTCCATCCCTTCCACATCGATTGCCACGCTAAACAAGTCGAGGCCTTTCCTTTTGATAAAATGTTCCATTTAAAATTTGTTTTATTCGAAATCCATGTTTTTATGCAATTGTCTAGTACAGCAATTTATAAATATAGAACTGTCTGAACTAAAAGGGTCGCCTTTTTGAAGTAGAAACTTAAAAATCTGTATTTTCTTAATCTCGCTGCTCTAATTAAATTAAATTAATGAAATAAATATCTGAAGACGCCGATAAAATTCAAGACAGAATTTCTTGTAGATGCGAACCTAGATATTCGATGGCTGCAGAACAGCTCAACAGATATATAAATTTATAGACTATAATTGTTATGTCTTCCATCGATTAATACCAAAGTATCAATATATCAATATATGAGATATAGGTGATTAAATTTAATTAAATAAATATAGATTTGAAGAAGTTACGCCGCTAGGATTAGAACCATCAACTGCTGTTTATCAGACGCGTAACAGACTCTGTTGTATATTACACATACTTTACGCGTATGCTACCGCTACACCGCAGAGTCTCTTGTAAAGACAACTCTATTCCATTTGCAGACGAATCGAATATATAGGTTGATTGTTTCTTCAGAGGAATCTTTGATTTTCGCCCTTTAAAATACGCGGATGGAATTATTACTTTTTTGCATAGACTAGAAAGTGAAGTGAAAAATAGTGAAAACGATTTTACAACACATTCATCTATTGCATAAAAAACAGCTAAGGAAAAAATCCAGTAACACATGCCCATTTCTAAGAGTAACGTACTTATAAAATAAGACCTTTTAACCTTTTACCACTATCTAAATATCAGCCAAAGAATCTCTGTTATTGCAATAGTTGGCCATTTTGTAAAGTTACACTTCCAATTAATAATCATAAAAGTCAGTTATTTTGCATTTGCGGCTGTAACTCATTAATTCGTGCGAGTGTTAGCCTAGAAAGCGTAGATCAAGAATAAGCATCTATAGAAATAAATTTTAACAAATCGCGCCATTCAACGTTAAATCTCGTATTTCCAATAAATTAAAGTCGGAAATTCAGCCTGCCATTGAGGTCACTATATTTTCGCATTACCCTGCTTGAATAAAATATTGTTATGATCGTATTGAGAGCAAATATTTGCATGTCAGATAGATCAATTGGAACAGGTTTCGGCCCTTGTAGACAATTTATCGTCGTATAAAGCAATACGCAACTGTCGATCTCCTTTATACAACATAAATCGTACATTTCTTTTTTCGTTTTAACAATCTATCGATTCGTACTTTTCAGCAGTGAGCACACACTGCTTGATGTTTTTTCAGTCGCTGCCGTCGTCTCCGTGTTCATAAAACACATCTCCAGACACATTCGCCATCACGAACCAATTAAATTGCCACACGACATATATAAAAAGCAACGGAAATGATACTAAGCTTCTCTTTATGACCATTTATTTTCTGAACTGACGGTCGCATAAAAGTGCTCGCGTTCTCTGATCCTGCTGATTTTTTTTCAATTTATAAATGTACGAAGGAAATAAAAAATGGTACGTACACATAACGCAGCTTGAAGTAGTGCTTACGTCCTTCTCACTTTATCTGAAGAATTTAATTGGGTATGTAGCGGATGTTTGCCGTTTTGTTAACAGTGTGTCACCAACAACGATAAGTATTATTGTGGAATTTTTGTAATCTACATGTGGAGCTTCTGTAATTACTAAATTTATTGATCAGTCTAGATGATGACCTATAATGGAACTTTTTATGGATTTAATTGAGACTTTTCAAAGAATATGGAAGAATATAATTAGGTTAAATGAGTACACGCCTACGAAATACCTTTTAGGTATTCTATTATTGGAATTTCCTAACTCCCTTCTTGCATATTCATTTCTGTTCTTACATATTCTCGTCATCCCCGACGTCTTCTGTAGTATCTCACCTGTTCTACCTAGATTTTACTACCCTGTCGCCAATAATGATCAATAATGATAAATAATAATGATAGCAAAGACTGTGGCGTAGTATAGTAAACATCACATAAGTACCGGCGCCCTCTGCACCACACAAGTCGCCATTCCTCAAATACAATGAAAATATTAGTCTTTATGATTGATTTTCCTTGTTTGTAGAACATGGTGCCTTGTGTCTGCAGCCGTTATTATTATTATTATTATTATTATTATTATTGTTATTATTATTATAGTCGTTCCATAGCACGACTATAGCCATAGCACAGCTGCCTTTAGTCAATGCTAGCTTAATTGATCTGTTATAAGAAAAAGCTCGAGAGTACAGAATTTACCTTTACGTCCATAGAATGGTTGGAGGCTTTTAATGAACCTTAGCACTACTCTAGGATCTTCTTCCTTCTGTTCATGGAATGTAAGAGATGCTATACTAATGTCTTCAACCTTCCTGAAACTTCCCCCATTACGAGGCCTTTTGATTGTCCTTCCGTGTCCTTAATACTTGTTTTATGTGACTCTTTTGGAGTTGAGGCCAATAAAAGACATGTTGGCTGTTGCCCTTTCATATCCTCGGATGCCTTAGGAATCACAGCGAGTGATTATGGAGCTTCGCTTGCTTTAGATCATCTACACATACGTGAATAGGCCAAATTCGTATGTGTAGAACTGTCTCAAACCGTCCGAGTACCAAGCCACTGAGTATTGCTCTCAATGGTTACCTTATAAGACTAACCAAAATTGTATTGCATAGGGATCGTGTCCTCTGTAATGTACATCAAATAATTTATGTTGGAATCTCCCAGAATTTTGAGATGCCGTCTAAATTCGCTAGGCTATAATTCCTTCATTCTTTGAAAAGAGGGAGCACTCGATATAGCTTATTATCATTATCATTATCTAGTCACTCTCAGAATTTTTACCAGCTGCAATAATATACCGTGTTGGTCAGGCCATTACGAAAATATACCAAAGCAATAACACCAATGGAAGAATAGTTAACGCATGCCCCTCTTACATTCTTCCTTTTTATTATTTACGTAGATACGTAGAGACTACAGTATACTAAAAAGCAGGTGCAATATATGACAAGATGATAAAGCTTATTAACATTATAATAAACCTTATGGATATGATCGTAAAGGTTATCAACTCACTTACATTCTCTTTTTTTTTTTATTTATTACAAAACAAATTTCGAAATGTTAATATACTTTAAACAAAGCAGCCAAAATATTAATTCAAGCAAGAATTCAACTTTGCTTTAAAAACTATAACCCTGTACAGCATGATTCTCGTGACCTGTGCATAACCCCTAACGAATACTTTCCGTTCTAAGCTTCTACGATATGAGAAGTAAAGCTCCTTGATTAAAAACTGCATCGGATGAAACCCAGAGGACGTAATATAACTATACATATAGCCTCCACGCGAGCTAAGGCTCGCCTTGAATCAATCTTGAAGTAGCGCAAACGGTGGAAGTAGATAATTAGATTTATGGGAAGAGAGTGTATACTGCAGGACGATTCATTTCACAAATCGTTAGGTCCGTCCACTTTGGTGAGCGGTGATGAAATTATCTATTTCTTTAAGATTGCTGGATGGCGTCGGTGCTGGTTTCGTCCATTTGAAATTTGAACTTTTCAATTTATATCATAGAGGGACGGCGTCCCCTAACTGAAAGTTTTATTGGATATGAGATACGTTTTCCCTGATATTTTTCAGTTATAATAAATGTAACTGATCCAGTAGAAACGATCAAAGCGGCTACATTTTCTATATATTTTATTTAATTATTGTTATTATCAGTTATCCGAACAAATTTACAATACTATTTCTAATGTGAACTTATTCAAATAAAATTAAGGCCTGATTAATTTAAAGTTAATCAAGCATTGCTCTTTTTAAAGTCTGATTTTATCGAAGATAAGAATACATTTTAAATTAAATAAGCTAATGATTTCAGAGATAAAGTCTTTTTCGGGCAAATATTAAAATATAATTGTCAAATTAAAATATTTGGCAAACTTAAGGTAATACTTATAAATCATTATACATATATGCTTAAGTGATATTAACACTGTAAATTCTTATTTTAAAAACTTCAACTCTCCAATGAAGAGGTATATAGCCTCAAAATAAAGTTGATGGCATGTATGTGTTAATTTTTGTTGTTCTTGTATTGAAAAGACATAAATTGAACTATAAAACAGAGAGAGCACACTAGTCCTTTCGTCTTCTGCCATACTCCTTTCACCACTTGTCTTGTGTTTTACGTCTTTTACTGTTCGTCCTCGCTATATCGTCCTACACCTTAGATTTTACGCTTTACACGCCACTTCCGCCGTTACTCTTTCATCTTCTCACTCTCCCTACCTCTTACTTTATCTCCTCTCACTCTATCCCTCATGTACATGAATTTGTTTCATGCAATAATTGATGAAAAAAATTTTTTTGCTCGTAGATAGTATTAGGTTGCAAACTATTGTGATAGCTTAAGAGTAGATGATTAATATTCTACCATTCCTCGAAAATGCCTTCACTATTCTGCACGTGTATATATGATACCAAAAAAATTATAATAGGTTACCTTTAGCTGGATGATTGAGTAAGTCGTAGAATTAAAAATTTGAGCAGCGACCATAAAACTCCTTCCTAATAAAACAAAAGTTAGAACCACTGCTAGCGGCAAAAAAACAATATTTGCTGTTTGCGCTGACAAATTTCATCTCTTCTTGCTCAAGCGGTAGGCAATAAAACGGGTCGTACCGCGTCTTTTATTAAATATTAAAAATGCCGACAACATCCCCGCTATTTATAAAGCTGTCTCGTTTATTTACAGGTATAATAGGTCCTGTTTTACTGCAGGTATATTATTCTTCTTTTGATTTATTTCAGTTCGCCTTGTCCTTAATAAATCATAAAAAAAACTGTACGATTACAAACAACAATGCTTTCGAATCGAAAAAATGCATAAAAGGATACACAAGGGTAATTATTATGCAATTGCTTCATACTTTCTGAAAATTTCTGAAAACCATTTGTTTGTTGGAAAAATTGTTAATTTTCACTGCATTACTATAACTACAGCGCGGGTTGCAATGCGTATTTCCGAGAGCAATCATAGGTAGTGAGAAGTGTATTTTGCACAGCTTTTTTTGTGGTGCACAATAATGAGTCTCGTAACATACATTGGCCAACGCTTTGCGTTTATAGCCTGCATGGGTGCGCTTTCACTTTATGAAACTAGTGTGTTTTTAAATTATTTAAAAAATTCGAATTTTGTACTAAAAATATACACTAGTTACAATCGGTAATAACAGCTTGCGCATACAAATTAAGGCTCGCGCTTGTTTTGCAACAATGAACTACGCCTTGCATGTTATTTTGTAATGGTAGGGAGCGCCTTGCAAGCAGTTAGCTGCGTTACCATTTTTAGACATTATAAAAGTGAATCGGAATTGTATTAGCTTCGGTGTTTAGGTACTAATATCGACGTGTCTAAAACGATATCGGTGATCCTCAGCGTACTTGTAAACACCCGTAATATTCCAACAAATATTTCTTAGCGAATGGCAGAACCAAAAAAGATTTGTAAATATAACGGCAGGACGCGGACGGCGATTCGTACTTTTCTTGCGTATGGTGTACATTGTAGAAGCGACCGAAATACACCAGGAAGTCGTATCATTATACGCGGTCTCCCATTTACATCATCGCTTAACGTAGTTAACGTAGAATGCAAAATGCTGCAAATCACGAACCAGAAATAGTAATTCCTGCAGCGGTTACCACTTTCTATTGGCGCTCAATATAAAAGCTCATATATTGAATGAAAATACTAACTAAAGCCCAAATAAGATACTTACGTATTTCACAAAGCACTACGGAAAAAGTATCCAGCTAATAATGAATAACCAACTGCAACTATTGAAAAAAGGTAAACGAAATGGACCAAATCGTTTATGTCTAAGTATTCTTACCGTGAGATTGATTACAAAAACTAATCCAGGCAGCAACATCTTCCAAAGCCGGAAGTCTTTATCTAATAGTGTATTAGTCAGCAAAGTCTTCAGATTGAGCGGCTAAGGCACATCAAGCAAATAATTATTATTATAATTATCACTCATTGTATAATACTACACTAATACTCATTGTATTGGTAGAATCACTCACGGCAAAAGCAGCGTAAGAAAAGAGAACCAACCGTCATATTTCTGGTGTCATCAGTAAGAGGACAAAAGCAAGTGAAATCATATTTTTTGATTTATCGTCAATTTTTTGCAGCGACTAGACAGACTCGTGTCTATTCGTCTCATAAGTAAAGATTCGTGTTGCCTATTGGCCTCTTCCGGAGAGTCGATCAAACAAGAAACTGTCTAGTCTCTGCAAAACAGGTATGATTTAATTCGCTTTTGTCCTCTCTAGTCATCAGCATCGTTCCATCACCATCACTGTTTGCCACTCGGCATACATTACCATCTTTCGTAGAATCTTGTCAGGTAATTATGAGGATTACAAAATAAACATGTACATACATACAGCAAGTCAATGAAAACTATAATTTTGGCCATAAGTACAGTTTTCAACATTAAATTGTTACTCCCAAGCTTTCAAAAGTTTTTGATGAACATTGCATAGTTATTTACTTTCGTATTTTATGCAATATATTTGCATTAGCAACTATACTTCTTATGTATTCGTTAATACATATTATTGTGTGCTTTATACTATTTAATTTTGTATTTGGTGGATTATCTATTTGTAATAAATAGACAATTCTGTATTGCTCACCTCCTTTCCTTCTACAATAAGATCGTGTCTAATATATGTTTAAACTTAATATATTTTTTTATACAATTTCACCAAATTTCCCGAAATTCGTTCGTTACAATCTAATTTTCTTCATTTGTTAAAAAACGTTATATACGATTGCCATTATTAATTACCACATCTACTTTCATCGGAAAAAACAATTTTCAGACTAGATTGATATAGGACGTCCGATTTTTCTCAATCCCTTTCTAGAACTAGACTTTTATTCGACGATGCATTTAAAGGCATTACGGATACCTGAGATTTATTATATCGAAAGAAAGATCTGAATGTGAACCAAAGTAGATTTTATTCTTATCAACCACCGCGTCTAACAAATCCTAAACTTTAAGCGAAGTTCTGTAGTGCCTTAATCCGTAGAAAAGCACACACGCAGCGTCTCGGAACTTCCGTGCATTTCGACGCGAGCCAAGAGAAATTATTCAACGGCTGAAATCTACTTTTAATTATGCATGCTTAAAAGTTTCAGCCACCTGATTGATATATATGCACCGGCATTTATAACACGAATCGTACGAATTTATTTTCACTAACTGCAAACTTCGCACATTTACAGCTGATGCGAATAATGAGTCGATTAATTAGGGGTTGTAGTAGTAGGGGACTGGATAGGAACTTAATATTGCACGTGTATATTTATCTATGTACAGCTGCGTTAGTCCATATCGCTTGGTAATACATATCGTGGTTACGCAATTTTGTAACCTGGGCAAAAATATATAAATAATGTAAGAAATCTTATTTTTGGATTCTAGATATTTGTTGAAGTTAGTCGTGATTATTTAATAAATAAAATAAATAAAGAGTAAATCTATCATGTAATATTAATAAAGCACAAATCTACTTATTGGGTTGTTGGTGGTTGTTGATCTGTATTGTAGGAAGCTGGGATTTTTTAGTTTGATGTACCACATGGAACACCTATCAAAATTATTTCAGTATATGCAAGATCAATAAGCAACGGACTAAGCAGTTGTTTTGTTATTTTATATAGAGCACCTTACCCCTCTACCTTTACACCCGTAGGGTAATTAAGGTTATATAGCCCCTTGCATAACATAAACTTCATATGTTTAATGGATTTCGAAATATTTATAATTTTCTTCTTACTCTCTTAGATTTAGACATTTTCTTTAAAAATTGTATTCCGGTACATATTTTTCAAAGAGGTTAATTTACACACTTGCCTTTGCCTAAGCCATGATATTAAAACGCTTTCGAATTACTGAAATATTGAAAGCTAAACCTAAACATCTAAAATGTATTTTTCTTAAATAATTTAAATACATCTACGGTCTAGAAGATGTATATCTTTGACGATCTTATATAATTATACATATACTTAACACTGAAAGTAAGAGATATTTATAGTTACGTGGAAGTCACACATTTGAGAATTCCACCTAAGCGATTGGTGTTGGTATTGTTTGGCTTACCGTTGTCGGTAATTGAGGTTTCCAAACCATCGTTTCGATATTTTTGAGTTCAAATAGCTACTTCCAGTCTTGCTGTTGGAAATCACATTCAAATAATTTTTCAGTGTTAATTCGGTGTCGAACACAATTTCTTAAAACACAAGAAGAGAATTGAAAAATACACGCTCCAAATACATATAAAGCCAACGTCAATCCAAGACGTTACCGCATTAAGTTGCTTATTTATCTAGAAGATATTTGTATACAAACACTTTAAACGCCAGCTTTTATATGCTCTGGAATGGAATTGTACAGCTTGTAAATGCTGTAGGAACATTCTGAACAATATGGTGTTATGCAAAGGAGGAGCTATCTGTTTTTGTGTCTGATGAAAATGTTGTATATACAAATCACATCACATCGATATGATCTTTTCGAAAAGATGAGATTATAACAATCGTAGCTTATGGAGCGTAAAGCTATATGAGCACGTACATCCAGGCAACCCAAGGAGAGATATGATCAAAGTTTCTTAGATTAAATTAGTTCTACAATCTCGAAACACTGCTAACGTCAACCATGACCAAACAGGACCCATAAACTAGTATACAGTACACTGATCGAAAGAAAATTAATTTATCCAACAATTAAAAGCAAGTTCATTCAACACTTTAGTGAGTGGGTCCAACTCAAATGCTCAAAATCATATTAACGCCAAAATTCCCTTCACTTAACAGACGCAAATGAAGTTCTGTAAAGGTATAATTTTTTATTTAAGTTAGATTATAGTATAATCAGCCTTTGTATTTATTTTATTTTGACTCCAGCCAAAAAGGGTCAGCACCCCAAAAAAATTCACACAACGTAGATTTGACGCTACGACTAAACCTCAAACTTCCAACTTCCAACGACTCCATTCCAACAAAGGAACCGTTCACCGCTACACCGAGAAAAATGATTGCTTTAATTAAACACAAAAAAAATGTGTTGCCATTTTTTGCCACTAAATATGAACATAATTTTATGTATTGAATAAACACGCCAGTTGCGTTGTTTGTATACACCGTTAAAAATGTGTTGAGGCAACACCTCGCGCGACTTTTTTGTCAGTGTTACATGTAATCCATCTCAACATAGTTCGATTTCGGGTTCTCTCCCAAACAGAATACAAAGCTTTTTCTAAGGTGGATGGTTCTATCAGCATTATTGACCAAGTCACCGACAGAAAATAATAGATACAGCTGCGTATAATCTGCCTACGTTTGTCAAAATTCAATGCAAATTGGGAGTAAACGGGTACATACAGAAAAGACGAGTGATACCAGAATAAAACCTTGGCCGCCGCACAATGAACTCGATCTAGTCATACAACTGCATTGACTGAGTCCCTCCTATTAAAAAACTGCGCAACAACACAAACAGAATCAAGATGATAATCGATACAGTGACAAATAGAAGATAAATAGAATAGAATAGAAGTGAAGAATAGAAGATAAATTCTTCAACTAAGGAAACAGTCCAAAATCACACATATTTCAAACCGATTAATCGATTATTTGTGAAAGAAATGAGACGCTTTAGAGCTTATTACTACCACATATGGAGCCGTGCAAATGATGTTATAGTCGCAAGTTATGTACCTCGTTAAAACGTGTGCGTTGTTATCTCGCTGAAAGCGTACGCAGTCGGTATAAAGCATTCCTGTAAATGTTGCGTGCTAGGCATAAATTAGTTTCAATTAAGTAAACATGCCGTTGTTATTACGCAAAGTATGAAATAACAATGTAAATGGCATGGAAATCTGTAGCTTGGCCTTTTCGATAACACCTCCTCGCATTCCGGGATATTCTACCTTTATATAAACAAGCAAATAATATGCAGATTCAAGTGCTATTGTATAACTACAGATTAGTGAATTATTAATTGTTATCGTTTCCGCGTTGATAGAAGTATCATGAGACCTCGAACTGATACCATTCAAACACGTTCCTAGGAAGACTGCCTGTTCGTTCCAACGTCCGACGAGGAGACGTACAGATATCTTCGGTCTTACTTGAAAGAATTAATTCTTCAAGAAAATTAATTCTATTTGTATTATATTAAGTAATATCTTATAATAATTTCAATCTCTTATTCTGCGACTCTAATACTTTGATATTAACACTTCAAGAAACCATAAATATAATTATTGAAACATTAAGTAAATATCAATATGGGGCAATGAAAAACAGACTTCTGTAAAGACAGGTAAAACTGTTGTCATGAATTTTGGTCCAAATAAACATTTTGATCTATCCTCTTTCCAGCTCCGAGAATATGTTAGATTTGGGTTTGGATTCAGGACTAACATGGACTGACTGACTGTCTATCTAATCACTGGAAAAAACGAATAATTCCACCTGCCTTTATCATCTCTAGACATCAGTAACAGTGTGTACTGCTGTATTATGGTTGCTTCCGAAAGCCTTTGAAATTTGGATTTGATTTTTCGGACATCGCCAATGAACGTACGCTATCCATTTAGCGATATTAACGTTGTTTGTATGTGAAATTCGCTAATTTATTTATAAAAAAAGAATCGAATTCAATAGAAATTACATTGATGATCGCTAGAATATTCGCTAGAAACATAGCCTGCCCAGTTATCCACACTTACATATTATTTTTTGATACTAGATTATTTTAAAATGTAGTATAGGAATATATATTATTATAGCATGCACATGCTGTACAGAAGAATATCGATTTACTTATTACTGGAGTAAACGCCTCGAGCGTACGTAATAGTAACAGCGATGTACTCTGTGTTCTGTTTTTAATAATGTCGAAGGTACGTAAATTGAGAAAACAGCTCTCATTGAAGACAGTGAATAGGTTCATTAAGGATTATTCGGGTTTGATTTACGACGGGGTAAAAATTAAATGTTTAATGTACGATATATATCTAGCATAATGGTCACAAATGCATTATAAACGGCATGTGCAAAGTGGAAATTGATAATAATATCAAAACCAGTGTCGCCGCAAAATACGAACAATTCTTATTTGATTTATGTACAATGATGATTTACTGTAATCTGGCGTTTGCTTTGTTAAACAACGATTCATTTATTTCATTTTGGAACAAATACGCCAATATTGCATTATCGAGCAGGACCACGTTACGAAATTATTTACCATATGTGCGGATACATTTAGTAAATAAAATTAAGGCAGAACTGAAAAATAAAAGTGTGCTTGTGTTTGGATGAAACAACTGATTGCAAAAATAGACCTGTACTTAATGTTAAAGTGCGCGAAATGGAACCACTTCAATCACCATCTTCAATTTTATTAGCTTCTAGACGAATAGAAGAATATATAACATCTTTGGAAAAATTTAAAATATCCAGAGATCAAGTCTTAATGTTTATGACAGACTATGGCACAACCATAGTCTGTAGTTTTCTGTAGACTGCTCTCCTAAGGAACAGTATGGCGACCTTTTACATATTACACTTAAAGTTCATGTTCTTCATCACGTGGCAGAGATGTAGCATCTCTCCTGGCAGGGGCATGCGCTAGTTGCGAATACAAAAACTGTGTTTCTAAAATGCCCAAAAGTGGAATTTCGCAGACTACTCTTATACTCCTGAACCACCAATCGATCTTTACACATCGGGGAAGATGATTGCAAGCTGTTACAAGCAAGAATAAAGGAGGTAGTTGTGTTATTCAATCCGAAAGAATCCGAACTATCAAAACAAGTCAGAAGAAGTTTGAAGATTGTGAAAGATTAGACAAATTTGTTGAAGGTTCTTCTACAGATGCGTTAGATTGTTTCAAATATTTTTTTAATTATTAAATATAACATCACTAACAAACGTACCTTACCTCCTACCTTACCTCCAATTTTCCAAATCACGGAAGACGCTTACTACGGTAAGCTTTTTTTTAATCATCGTATTACATACACTCTCGATTTTATTTTTTATACATATATAACTTCCCGTGTTCATCCAGTAACACAAAAATAATTTATCGAGATCCGTTCATAATCTACAAACACCATCTTCGCTATAATATGTCTCTGCATACTGACGCCCTTCGCATGCAAGGGTCTATTCGTTGCGTACCCGAATTTTCCTACTCTACCTCTTACTTATTTAATCTGGCTAAGTTAACACCGCGCCTCCATTCTGGATGTCTAGGAAATTGTCACTTCAATATTCCGGTGACTACAACGTTGATCACTGATCGATGATGAAGACCAGTCATGTCCTCGGAACGGCCGACCCGGACTAATTATTACATATTACTATATAATAAATTAAACTTGTGGGATGCGGAGGTGCCGATACTTATATGTTGTTTACCATACTACGCCACAGTCCTTGACATCATTATTCCAAGGAATGTTCACCTTTCAAATGCTATATTGGACAGACTGCGAGTTCGCTTAACTTTCGACAATGTTAAAAGATCAGTTGTAGTTTAACAGTCATTTGTGTCAGTCGATGACTAAGATAATTGAAGCCGAAATGGACGTTGTCTACGTAAACTTCATAACATCATTTGCCACACACAATTAAATGTGATCGTATCAAGTTGGCTAACGATGAACATTCGGAATGTTCAAAAATTGCCACCACTACAGATAAAAAGAATATGAGGGGTTGCAGATATCTCACAAGAATGTTCTTATCACAGATTTGAGCATGAAAATGTTAACTGCGCTTGCTCGCTCAAGATCAAAAACGCAATTGACTGAACGTCTCCAACGCCCGATTGAAGCAACGAAATAAGTCGGAGTTTTGGCGGCGATATAAAAATCTTCGACAAAAAAAATACTTATTTCTATGTTAGACTGCAAACTTTCCCTGATATACGCTTTATAAGAACTACAAAGCATTATAGCCAAAACAATTTCTCAGTGTAAATATATTGGTTTGAAGGTATGAAACACGTTTAAACGAATATCATTGCATTGGAAAAGCCTACAACATCCCGACCGATATCTCATCTAACAAATCCAATTTAATTTTTTTGTCGGCAGTTATATATTTTGCAGCTAAAGCGATAAATCACGGCTTGTTAAAGAAACAGCCCAAATTTTCCTTGCAAATACGACGATAAATTACGCTTTCATCGCGGTAATTCTTCGAGGCAAAAGCGTTGTCAGTCCAAGGATGAGAATAAAAACATAATCATATAATTGGATTAGAACAAACGGCCCGTAGTAGCGTGAATTGGAGTTCTGCTATTAACGTTTCGAGTTCTCAAAATAAGGGGCATCCAACCGAAATTATTGTAATAGCTAGGCGGTACCAAATGATAAATGGCGCCCAGGTAATACCCGATAAAACAATTTATTACGATTTACTCATTATATACAATGTTTGAAAAATTAATTTAAATTATTTTAGAAATTCGAAATGATCACTTTCGTAAAAATCACTTTCCTATTGAGAAATATCGCTCCACGAATATACTTATTATGCCGCATACATTCTGTGCATTAGAATTATTCGGAATGCTCGGGGCGTCGGAGAGACCGGCTTATTCAGAATTAAATTATGTACAGACGTCCTTACCTGGCGTAAAATTCGCCAGGTGAATGTGTAGATCGCCTAAGGGTTCTCCGGTGATTTGCGTTCTTTTACAGCGTTATTGTCGGTTTGCTTAAAAATGCCTGCTTGGCTGTTACGTAATCGTGTAACGAGAAAATGTTACCTACCTGACATTCTGCGGATAGTTTTAAACTATAAACGTTAAAAAGCCAATATATTTGATATATGTACTACTTTTGATACTGACGTTTGGATATTGCGTAACGTTATTTTCAAAAATTAAAAAAAAATAGCTTACACCTGGCTTGTTTAAATCACTAACGACATATTTATCGTACATCCGCTTGCGGTGTGATACTGTTTTATCCGTATCGGTTTTAAGCTTTGTTCTTAAGGATTTTAAACAAAATCAGTACGTAATGGTATAGAACGTACGATCTTGTTCAGTGAGCATCATTTTCCTCGAATATTTTCATTAGAGGTTATGCAAGTTAATCGGAAACAGCTTTCAAAATTACTTTAAAATATACTGAGTGACTCGAAAAATTATAACACACTATAGTTATGCAAATTTAAATGAAATTTTGTTAATATACCGTCTAAATATACACAATTTGCCGTTCTATATATCTTCTATACCTAACTCCCGTCCTTTTTGAGAAATGTAACTAATTTTGAAAATTTAGGAGAAATGCCTGTCTCACATATCTAAGCTAACCTAGCGAAGTTGCATTTTTAATCGAAGCTTTAGACTTGATGGTAAGATAAAATGATACAGGGTGAACAAAACTATATTTTTGATCTGGACTAACATTAAAATCAAATAATTCTCATATCAAATGGACCTCCCTGTATTTACTATGTAACTCTTTCTTTCGCGTTATTTAACAAGAGATACTATAAACACGAAAAGCATACTTTACGGAACGAAATTATAATCGACTTAAACGCAAACAGGCACTAATCTTTTAAATAGGCTTCAAAATGATTATTATTAATTTCATTATTTTCAGCGCATCTACGAACTCTATTTGTGAACAGTGATCATAACATTAGCTCCGTTAAGGCCCACTTATGTAAAATAAATGACGATAAATGAATATTCGAAATTAGAAGTAAGGAATTAGCAAGAAAATATAACATAAAACCATGAGACACCTTAACGCTTCTTAAATTTTGGTCTCACGTCCTCTCTTATTAATCTTATTACCGACTTTAGAGAAAAGGAGAAAGCTGTAGGCAACCATGTGTTTCATAAGACGGGCATCTTTTAACGATTCCAATGATATAACACTTGACATAGTTACCTTTACAAATAAATACATTACGGCAACGTGTATGATACCACGTATAAAGTATTTTTTTTATTTAAAAATGTTATAGCCAAACTAAATCATGTTAATTAAGTAAAATAGCGAGCGTAATAACTTCTCATGTCCTCCTTGATATGAAGAAGCGTATTTGCTAATATACTAAGAGCGAACTATCAAAATCTCTATACATTTGCCAATTCTGCAACATATTCAAGTAAAAATAAAACAATTCTGCGCTACCAATGCACTTTACTCAAAACAGGCGATGGCGTAAGCTTCGCGCTCCGCAAATCTTGTACGTTTTCCTGCAATGCGCAGCACACCATACATTTCTCACTTTACGTATTCCCTTAATCAAGTAATCCAACGTATGTACACGGCCTTACACGCCCATCGTACGAAATGCCCGTTTCACTAAAAACACCATACAAGTGTTACTTATCGGTACCTTGCGTCGCAACCTGCTGTAACAATTGCCAACGAGCAACGGTACATGTCGCCAGCTAATAATATCTCCGACGTGCAATAAACAGTTTCTAACTTACGAGGTGTATCGGAAGGTTTTCGAGAACTATTAACATAGAAGCATATTTATACATCCTCTCCGTGCTCGTTACAAAGTGAAACGAGTACAGAATGTACGCCGAAATAAGTACCTATGTGTGAAGCGTGTATGCATTCGATTCACTTGTACTTACGGCTTACATTTGCATGATACACGTAGTGGCTTCATTTTAAACGATCGTGCAAGTACATTTCCAAACACATTAAACAGCTGTGTCGCAGAAAAGAATACTTAGGAACAAGTATAAGGCGAATGTTGATAAGGCATCAAATATTTGGATATATGGTAGATGTAAATAACGTCTCGCGGTCTATGATAGTGAATATAAGCTAATTTCAGTTTTTGCAAAATTTGCAATTAGCATTTTCTTGTAAATCCTGAATTTTAAGCTACTTAAGCGAAAGCATCATCAATTATCAAAACCAAGTTCTTATTAATAGTTGAATAAAGATCTCGAATTCATCAGCTTGAAGTTGGAAAAACACGAAATAGAGAAGCTCTTCTTACGTGAAACGTGCTCAAATTAACAGTCGAATATAACATATCCTGTGTAAAATTAGGCGCTTAGAAAAATCTTTGATAAAATTAAATATAAATATATTAAGCTCAAACAATTTCTATTTAAATATGGGACAAAAACCAAATTTATTTAGATTTAATACAAATTTGTTGTTAAAAGCTTATATATAGTGCATCAATCAATCAATCAAATCAAATCAATGTCAAATAAGAGATTACGATAACTTTTATTTATTTTAAATACATCTTATGCATCAATTTAACGATATTTTTTACTTATTTTACATACGTCTTATTTATTAATTTAGATGCCAAATTAACAATAACTTTTATTTATTTTAAGAGCGCCTCATGCATCAATTTAACCATGGTTTTTATTTTCTTTTGATACATATTATATTATAAGGCCGATCCCTTATTATGTCCGGTGACTTCTTCCAGAATCCGTTTTCTGTTTCTTTGCTTTCTTTGCCCTCTGCTTTGCCTTTCAGAAACCTTTTTAGCCATTAGAACTTAATTTACGCTAAACACAAATATGTAGTCATTCATATGCTTATTTTTAAGGAGGACAAATTCGGAACGAAAGCACAGGACACTTACGCTTCCGCAGCCCGTATCCCACTTACGAAAGGTTATTCAGTATGTTGTTCACGGCCACTGTGTGTGCACGTATAATAGCAACAAGACAGTGTATTCTGCGTGTTTAATAACGCTGAAGTACAGTAAAATAGCCGCTACCTTCAAAATTAGTGAAGAGGATAATTATTGAGAATTATCCCAGTTTTCTTACAACGTGATAAATGGAAAATGTTTAGTGTGCAATACATTTATATACCATTCAACACGATCAGATTTACGACGCCACGTGCATAGCGCAAGACATAAACGCAACGATTAGTTTATTTCATTTTTTTAGAAATACGTCAATGTAAAATAATCGGGCTGCACCCGCTTACGATATTATTCAAAATTTTTGTTCGTGTACATCTAGAAGGCTGAATTGAAAGAATAAAGAAAAATGTGCTTGTGTGTGGATGAAACAACTGGTAGAAAAAAAAGATCAGTACTTAATGTTATGGTGCGTAAAATGGAACCAAATCAATTGTCATCCTCAATTTTATTAGCTACCAGACAAATAGAAGAATGTACCGCGCAGGTAATTTCAAAAGTGGTGTTAAGTACACTGGGAAAATTTCAAATTTCCATCAAATGTTAATGTTTGCGACAAATGGTGCCGCAACCATGCTTTCTGTAGGTCGGTCTCTTAAAGAACAGTGTGGCAACTTTTTACATATTACGTGTAAAATCCATGCCCTACATCTTGTACGAGAACAAATCCGTAAATGTTACCCAAAGACAGATGCATTAATATCGAATACAAAAGCAGTATTCCTGAAATCCCCAAAACGTATTCGCAAATTTCAGCAATTGTGTTCCAATATCTTCCCATCACCTTAACACGATGGAAAATATGGCTAAAAGTGGCATTTTCGTATCATGAATATTTTAAGGATGTAAAAATGGTGGTTTTATTATTAAATCCGAAAGAATTGCCGCTATCCAGGAAAGTCGGAAAAGTCGCTTCGTTTCAATATTAGGCAATAATGTACACATTTCCTCAAATGTCGAGATTGAGTTTCTTGTCACAAGTTTCTAACGATACTTTACTGACTTGACACAGTCCTCGTGCCGTTAAATATTTCCACAACATAGATAATGAAAATGAGTACTTTGGGATTTATTTAAACTATTTGATGGAACATGTTGAATATTGGAAGTAAGTATCACTTTATATTAAATACAAGCTCACACTGCATGCACATGCCGCATTTTCAAAAGAAAATGTACTTTAAATGTTTTAATATATCTTTCTTTTAAAGCAAAGGTTGTCTATCAAGCAAGATTACGTTGTATGTTTTCGTTAATATTCTTATCTGTGTAGTATGGATTTTCGAAAGGTAAAATTAGAAAGCAGTCATCTAATGGCCAGTTGCACCGGCAAGAATTAAAATTTAATATTGGGTTAAGCTAGAATAACAGGTGGAATGGGACAAGCAGTTAATTAAGAAGAAAGATTATCACGTTCTAGCAACTGACCATAAGTGTGCTTTCTCTCTACGGGTTCATATTTCAAGCATACTTCATTAATCCGCTATAAGCTAGTTACACAAGAAGTTTCCCCTTTGATGATTTCGCAAATTGTACTTAATCACATTATTTTACGTTTATTACAAGTCTTGAAAGAAGTTATTAGTGGTTATTAACGGGTGGAATGAATATTAAAGAAGTGAATCATTTTCATTTGTGTGGATTACAGGGATTTTCAGATAACAGATTTTCTCGTATATACACAGTTAGTTAATATCAAGTGATAAAGTTAATAAAGTATCAGCGTTTTTTTTATTAACACCTTATTTAATTTAGTAGTATTTTGGCAACGATTTCGTTAAATTTTACATATGCACGTTGGGGCGACTTTATATTACTACACATGCACACATACTGCATTCCTATTGTTTATGATTGTAATATCATACAGAAACGAGATGTTACAGGAATTAAACATTATCTAGCACGAAAACATATTCATCCTACGATAAATTTATCTAAAATTACGGACACCCTCAGTAACAAATTTTATTTTATTTCATCCGCAACGACCTCCTTTATCTTTTAATAAGGAAGAGGAGGGAGAATTTACGACCTAACGACACACCTCGTATATGACCCCGGTATTCTTGCACACTTAAACTTCGTAAATTCAACACAGAAAAATTCCATCATCATATTTCATTCCGCCGGCACGACGAATGGAAGCACCCACCGTACAACGAAGGAGAACGAGAAAAAAGGAAGAAAGGAAGATCTTGATGGTATATCCTCAGAATTATACTTTACATTTTAATGGCAGATATCCATTCATTATTCACGCGAATTCGTGTCTGGAACGGCCCCCGTAAATATTGTTGTTATTGTTTCAATGCGACCGCATCAAGGCTAACGTGTTGGTTTTTTTTTTTTTAGTGTGTATCGGTATGTTATCTTGGTCAGTAGGAAAATATCGCGTACAGGCATAGACGTAATAAATTTAATCTTTCCACGGACTATTGTATTTTATGATCTAATCAGGAAATCGTGCCAGCGCAAAGTCTTTCTACAAGGTAAACCTAGTAGCTCGGTATTGTAAGAATGCTTGGTCATACTAGAAAAAAATAACAATTCAGTCGATAAAAGCCCCAGTTATTTCTACTTCTTTTGCTACAACCAAAAGAATACTATAACATCGCGTCAGTTTATTATTGGTATTTCTAAAGTATATCGCTAACAGTCTTATTCAAATAGGTATTAGTTGACGTGCATAACTTCCAGACGACTTTGAAATTTAATAATGTATATTCATAATTTAAAACTAAAAAATCTTGACTTTGATTCTAGCATTAAATTGCGATATGCTTAAGAAGTGACGAGATAAACTTACGAGGAGTATTCGAACCACAGACTCGCAGCTCTAAATTAGATTTTCCGAGGCTTACTCCAAATTTGGTGAATGCTCAGGATTTAAAATAAAAGACGCCCACTAGCGCACGCCTAATATTAACTTTGTTTTATCAGCATTAGTTCCACCGTTCACTTCCATAAGAAACCGTTGTTAAATTGCTTGGTAATCGATTTTGTTGAAAAAACAATTGTGTTTTAAATAATAAATAACAAAATACGTTTACACACAATCAAAAACAAGTAAACCTAAACAATAATGAAAAACAATCAAATTGACAGTAAATACGTAATATTGAACCATAACAAGGTAATCAAGAGAGATGATTCCTCTTTGCTGTAAAAAAATAATCGACATGAATGCATATTTAGATCTATAACTTTGAAGATAACCTAAAAAGGAATGCATCATAAAAATTCAAACGCCCAACCAAAACCGACACCTTGTAAATCCTAAATTCCCTCACAAAAGTAATGTCCAAACAAGCTTACTGCCGGTCGATGCTTACTGTAATTACCGAGAGCTGTTGGGTCACGCGGAAGCACATCACCGCCTAACCGTAAATGATGAAGCGCGGTCAATGGTTCTCCAATAAGCAAACGGTGACTCGAGATTGTGCCGGACTCAGAAAAGTATGTTGTAGGACTCGTATTCTGCTACTGTCAGGAACAGGCCCTCTTGCCATTGGACCACCAAATCTTCTGCGGAGTATTACGCGTGGAAAAGAAAGAGAAAAATCTGGTTTTATAGACGAGAGTAACCATTATTCATAATATTGTAAGTTGGAACAACGAATAGTTTAAAGCCGTACCACTTGAAATATTTTAATTTAAGCAAAAGTAAAGCAAAAGTTCTTTCGTTTCGTTGCTTCTCTTTATTTGTTTGTTCCGTTTGCTTCCTTCCCTCACTTTTCTCCTTACATTAGCAGAACAGAAATTATTTTATTTTAATCTGCGCACTTGCCCGCTCTCCTTACAACAAGCAAAGCTTACTATGATCATAATAACATCTTTTTGCAATAATGTATTGCAAATTTCTAATAATATTAATTTTAATGAACTTATGATCCAACAATTGCGAAAATAAAGAAAATATAAGAGCGAAGGAAACTTCGGTTAAGCTAATTAATATTACGAAGGTTGCCGTATGTTATTAGTAAAATAAAAGCGCTATTTTTTTAGCAATTGTTGCAAAAAATTGGCAAAAACCAACACTTGTTACCGAAAGGAAGACTTTTCCAACATTAATTAAGAGCGATCGAGAATATTTACTTTAATAACAAGCGAGATCCCAAATAATGCTGATTCCGTATAGCTAATATTATACAGCAGTTGTCAGTATGACAGTAATTTTGTTACCTACTCCCATATCAAGATTAATTAATTGAGCGTGATTAATTACCTCGATCCGTAAGTAAATCCTTTTGGGAACAATGGTATTCCTACACATGACCCTCTGTGCTGCAATTTACACAAGTACATAATAGAATATTTGGATTCAAGTAAGTAGGTATACAGAATTTGATGATATCGATCAAACAAAGCAGAACGAAACGATCAATCTGTCTAATTTGTCTTTTACTCTTTAACTCCATAAAAGCTATAGATGTTTCTCCTCATAACAAAGCGTGCATATTAATATTAAATTTGTAACTGTTCCTGTCACAACGGTTTAAAGTCGGAAACATTCCAGAGGCATGCAGTGTTATAAACGTGAGTGCAATTATAAGTAGTGTTGGTGTGTATGGCGCCAACATCATCAATACATTGGCGCATATCTTTCGTTCAATGAAACAAAAAGAAGCAAATGTTAAAACGAATATGTACAGCTTTTAAAATTTCACATCGAAGACGTTGCTGTTGTAATACCATCATTATGCTTAACATAGATTGACCGTTGTGTCTGAAGAATGTAAGAAATAATGCAATTGATTTTCCGGCGGATCCGCACTTACACGCTCCCCAAGAATTATCTAAAACGTATTTTAAATTCCTCACTTCAACGACCATGAATTCAAATTTAAAAGATATCAGAGGCAACGTTCGTTATAATAACCATTTGGCAGAGATCGCGATCGAAGAGACGAGAACCGTTGAATATTCAAATGCGCCGAACGCCTGTGTGGATGAAAATTGTCCTTTCCCCCTAATACAATTATCGCAATATCCCACCATTTCCATATTCTTATTCTAATTAGGGAGAAGTAGTTAGTTCTTTCCGGCGACTTTTTTCGCTCTCCTTCTTCGGATATTATCCTTTACTTAAAGGCCAAGAATAAGATGTAAATTTGTAAAATGGAATTACCGAAAATTCGTTTAAGGAACTCTTCGAAAATATGTTAATTCGTGGCGGGGCTCCCCCACTGCTAAATGTTTAATTCCAAATCAAGTTCGGTTTGGCGTTTATAGAATTAAAATATCATTTAGATGTTTAATTTGGTTCGAACAATGGACGAGTGTCCTTGGAATGTTTTTTAACTAAATATTGGTGTATTCTGTTAACCGAATTGAAGCTTTGGAAATTGTGTTTATTGCACAGTATTCCTATTACTTTAGATGATGTCATAGACGTCTTTTAATAAAGTTAATCAATATTAAGCTTTTCTCCTTACTAGTCTTTAGGTAGCATTTCTGAGATATTACGAGGATAACATTATTAGTTACTTGAAAGATATCTCTTATGTTAATATACAGATCTACGCCAGAGAAAACCTAAAAAACAAATACTTTAGTTAAATTTAATCCGCTCGAAGTTATTTTCAGATTTTCAGAAAACTATGCAATCGGCCTGATTTCTCTATTGCCAATAAAGTAAAACATCCAACAGGTTCAATTGATCGATTTCGCCACTGAGTTTTATATACGACATAAAAGAATTAATTGTAGATAATGACACAGACGAAATATAAGTTACAATACAAAGAACAACTTTAATTGAAAATTGCAAGATTGATGTTTTCTTGTATAATGAAATAATTTTTTATTTTTTATATCATTCATTCAATTGCAACACTCTCGTTGAAATGTACGTGTTGAACTGTTCCAATCGCAATTTCGGCCTCACGAGTCAATGGAGATGCCTTGTAAGTGTATATTTGCTCCAATAGCTTCCATTGTTGGTATTTTGTAAATATAAATTTAATATTCCTGCAGCCGCAGATCATAAGGTTTGGAAATTATGTCCTAAGCAAGCTCATATAAGTGAATATGTACTAGATTTATGAACTGAGAATGATTACCGTTATATACGTAAAAAGGCGAAGAAATGGCGGAGTCAATGAATAGTACTAGATACTTTGTGGTGAAACGCAAAGAAAAATCAACCAAACCATTATGAACAACCAACTTTGCTTTTATTTTAGGGAAATAATGCTACCGCTTCAGGTTTTCAAAATACTGAAGTAGAGACGCTACCTACATCAACAAGTATATACATTTTAGGTGGAATAGTATTAAACCATTTTGTAAACGTAAAGAAAACTAACCAAGATCTTTAAAAACATCCACTAACTGCCCAAAAGTATAGCCGAACATGCGAAAATATTGGTAAAAGTCGGTATTCTGATATTGTTGCCAACTAAAGTTTCTAAATAATTTAGATTGAAATATCTCCAACATAATGTTGTTCTATTCAATTTTCATCAGTCTTTATTAAAAAAGTAACCAATAGATCATTCAAAGGGACGACATTTGCGACATTCATCTGGAAGAAATTTAAAAACATCAGCAGTTATCTCTTTGTCTGTGTCCATATAGCGTCCTTGCCATTCACCAAGTACATAAGTAAAGCTATGGAATATTTAGCTCTAAAAGTTGTGAATGCGGTGTTCTAATCCGAACGTTGGATGACAACCAAGGATCAGTCGATAAAACGGTTAGTTTTTTCCAGCGAGCGTGCACCAAAGCTTTTGGTGCACGCTCGACGATTTTTTGGGATTCGCAAGATTGATTATTTGAAGAAGCGATGGATAATCACGGAACAATAATGTGCTGATTTATGTGACCAGTTCAACACTGGACTAAAGAGAAAAATGCCCCATCTAGAGAAGAAGAGAAATCTCTGGCATCATGAAAAGCTCGCGGCACATTCATCAGCAATTGCGACAGGACGATACGAATTGGTGGCCCATTCATCATGTTCGCCAAATTTACCCCCTGTAACTTCTTTCTTTTTCCAAACTTGTCGGAAAGCAACATCAATTGAAGAAGTTATTGCGAGACTATGTCGAGAAATAAATTTAGTAAATGCGAAATAATATCTTCCTTAACACGAGCATTTATCATGTCGTCCTCGTACAACAAAACCAAAAGATATTCCACAAAGACATTTTTTTACGGTAGAAAAAAGATAAGCAAAATATTATTTCTGGCCAAAATGACGTTGCCTATTAATTAGTTAAACAGATCCATATTCATAATTGCTCCGCAAACAGTTCATATTTCTCGCTTATACGTGGGCACTAAAATTGTTTACTCGCGTATGTGGAACGAATAAATCGATTGCGCAAACAGTCACAACTATTTGTCGATGTAAGCTTTTAGAGATTATCACACGAAAACGTATTATTTAATTCAGAGCCCGCCTCGAACGGTCAACCGATGCCACTGATCTTATTTGTAGGCAAACAAGCATTGTAAACGGAGACTCGAATGTCCACAGAATAAGAAACAACCGCTGTGACCACAGTTCGAACTGCGAACGAACCGTAACGTCGGTTGGCCGAGTTCTTTCGTGTGGAAACGGAACGTCGCCGAAACGCGGTGTAATCATTTCGCAAATTGCGATTGAATTGCAGCTTCGGAGGTGTCGCTCTGGTGCGTTGTCCGTTTAATTCATATTAATGTTCGAGTCAATTACGTACGATTCTTTTCGGCGGATCGGTTGAATATTGTTCTGGATAGTCGATCCTCCTCTTCGTGCCGACGGTGAAGTTATGAAATTCAGATTACCTCGTCCAATTTAAAAATTTTCTGATTTGCAAATTTGACGTAATTGCAATGGAAATTTTATTTTCTACGTACTGAATAAAATAGTAAAAACAGTAAACTTAAAAGAAAAATATAATCTCTGTTTGCGTGGAAATTGATTATCGTCATGTTGGGAAATAAGTGTAGAAGATAAGTTAAAAATTAGAGAAAAGGGCTTAAGTTCTAAAACACAAATTTCGAATAAAATCAAAACAATTTTAATAACAAGAGAACATCGGATACTGAAAAATTTAGATTTCGATGAAACTACAGAAACTGAAAGTCGCCCGACTTTAGAGTACAACTCCTCCCAAAAAATTTCAAGACCTTGAAATTTTTGTAAATATCTCGAAAGCTCCAACAGATACATACGTAGACATTCCTTAGAATAATTTGAAATGTATTACATAGCCTCGAGGACGATGCAAATTACCGGGTATCGGCAGTTATACAGTATCCCAAAGACAATCGTGAAACACCTACTCAGTTCTCGAATATCATTCCTTTCCGTTATAATTCTTCGATTATCAAAAAGTCTAGGAAAATGCCATCAAACACCAAAAATAATCAAGAATGAGTAGTTGATCAACGGACAATATCAGTAGGTAAAGCTTTATACGAGACAAGTATATCTGTTTCACTGAATTCCATAGTACGTGAAAGACCTACGAGTTCGAAATACGGCCAAAGTATTCAAGGAGAGCGCCATGAAGCGGTGTACTAAAATTACGTTTCCTGTCGATCTTTCTATTCATGTAGCTCAACTTTTTTTAACTTCGTTTCGAAACTTAATCGAAATTATATTTATTTTGATAAATTTTTTCCAAAAAATGAATATTCGGTATTATCTTCATAAAAACGTCTATTTGGAATCATTGAAATTTATGCAACCAAACATGTATCCCCAGCCCTCTTAATATGTCTGCAAAAATACGCCACCAAGACCTATAAAATAAAGAACCAATAAATATGGATAAGGAAAGAATAACAAAAAATACGTAACATAATGCTTATCGAAAATGTACAAGGCAAGGATTTTTTATTAATCTTGAGTGTATTGGCAAATTGGAGTTCACGTACAGATTTTACTTGACTCTAGAGACGATATCCATAGATACAAAGTATCACGCACACATACAGCAGGTGTATTTTATTGCCTACCCAGAACGGTCTACACCAGAAAAGCGTTATGCCCACTCATCGGCGAACGATAACTTTCTCCCCAACGTTATTGTTAATATATTTTTCACAGAATGAAGACACGCAGACTTCTTCTACAGCTTCCTTTTTAATAAAAAGCAATTTTATTGAAATATTTGCGTTATAAAATTCGGAATTTTTGATATCGATTCCGCAAACTACGTATACGTTTTAAAATATTGCACGTCATAAGCGTGCTTATAGGAATTTACGTGTAGTGTTCGGTTGATCGTTTCTAAGGTATTTCAATTTAAAATTGCGAGATCCGTTCAACCTGCAGATTTTGCCGGCTAATACAGAGTGAATCGAGAAGAACGGACCAAACTCTGGGAGCGTACTGTACACGTGAAACCCAAATGAAAAGCTCATGACTTTATCCGGTTTTCATTTGTTTTGAACTTATAGCGTAACTACATTTCATGTCTGCAGGACTCCAGATCAACATATTTAAAGCAGAGAATTCTGCTATAAATCTGTCCGGCATAAAGAATCTCGAGAAAATGATACGAGGTGCAACTACAAATGTTATCTATGACATTCAGCCAGTTTTAAAAGCTGATAACAGCTACGCATGCGCATCTGGTCTGACATACAAATGTGTACACAATCTAAGGCATAATTACGTTACTTTGCAGTAGACCACAGACCATCAAGGGTCTAAAGAAATGAAATAGTTGGCCATTTCATTGGTCTTAACACCTTTTGTCTTTCCCAAAAAATCCACAAGAAGCAAGCAATAAAACATAGGGCAACCTGTTTTTCCTTCCATGGACCATTTTTTCATAGGACTGGAAACATGTTCCAGAAGAAATATAGGATGAAGCACATTACAAAAACCAAAATTGCCTTTATACATATAAAGGCACATACATACAAATTAAATCAGGCTTACTTCATTACTCTCTCATTTTAATTATAGGTGGCACTAAATACTTAAACAAGATGTAGAATTTAAGCCATTCCAGATAATCTATTTTACTAAAAATTTAAAAAAAACGAGACATATTTGCCCATTATTTGATTATCGCATTAGAGAATAGTTTCCTGTTATTATTAAGATAGTCCACCAATTGTGTGGATACAATACAATTGTAAATTAATCAAGAGGATTTGTGCATCCAATAGTTAAACTGTTACCACATATTTACCTAGATCGCATTTAAATAACTATCAAGATAAGTGCACCAATTGAGATTCTTTGCTCAAGTTGCGCACTGTGACAAAGAAAATGAATGTGTTATTACGTTAATACAACAATTTTATTTTAAATTAGCAAATCTTTAATAGAATAACGAAGAACACCACTTACTCAGATGAATGTATATATTACCAACAATGTAAGTTTCTTGATGATGCACTTTCCATTGTAATTCATTACTTATTAATTGCAAACCAGCGCCTCCACCATAAGTGCTACGAACTGTCGATGTTACTATTTTACTTACTCGATCAACAAATTATCACATAAGCTCTCCTTACGTGATTGAGAGTTGTTTCACATGCTGCAATAAAGAGCAAAGCCTCAGTATTGTAATTTCTTCTTGTCCATTGTGTAGTACCCTCCACTTCACAGTTAGAACTGGTAGAACTGATAAAAATAGGTATCTTAAGGTTTACATTAATGAACGTACTCGATGCAAAAGAGAATTATCGCAAAGTTATTGAGACATAGTTGTGGAAATTTGAATGTACGACAAAAGATTTAGATACCAAGTGTAAACATACAAAAACAGAAGTATAATAAACAAAAAATAATAATAAAGTTAATAGATACACTAGCCTTTAATGGTCGTTTTATGAATGGGCTTCTAAGGTAGGGTTTAGTTTTATCATTTATTTGAATAAAAGAACACTCCGATAGTGCTGCCGCACTAAAGAACTGTAAAAGTGAAGACATAGACTCGAATGGGAGCATCATGCATGAAATTAGCAATTTTTGATGGTCAGCAATTTTCATGTAATCATTCTTTCCACAAATCGAAAAGCCTCTGCGAAAGCAACCATTAATTAATGTATTGACTGCGTATACATCGTGCACCGGTTACGGGTTGAGGTAGCGTCTACTGGTGAGTAACTCATACATTGCTTAGTAATATCTATACAGGATATGGAAAATTATTGGACAAATTAAATAATAAGAATTGGTGAATTAGAACATAGATGCAAACATAGAAAATGGCGAATAAATGAAAGAACTGAAATTTAGTTAGCCATTACAGGAAAATTTTGGTATTTTTTCTTATATAAAGAGACCTACTTTATATAAAGAAATCGATCGATTTTCATCAAAAGGGAAAGTTGACTAAAAAATTAACTTGGTAATCCAATTAATATCCACTTATGATATATTAGGAATTACATCAAATGAAATAGATCGATATCACCTTTTCATAACACAGACGTTTTTACACACGTATCAACAGGTCCGAGTTCCTTCAAGTTTTTCTAATGTCTCCATGTCTTCAGCGGTAAGACAATAAGACTTAATTAATGCCTAATCACTCATTTGAAATGACATTTCACATATCAGCTTAGAGTTAAGCGCTGGAGTTCCTCCGCTAAAGGAAGGAACGTAAATTGATTGTTCGCACCGAGCGCGGATCCTTAATCTCGTTTACCACCATTAAACAAATTATCAGTTCATTAAGGTTACGATATAGTAGTCGATGCGTATATGCCGCCATCTCGTGCGAATGATAAGTGTTCGTTAATTGGTTCCACTCAATTAATCCTAATGGCTATTTCAGGCGATAATTTTTTACTGTGTTCTATGGGTAACATCGTGAGATTTAATGTACGGTTAGCATCCGCTGAAGTTTTCTTATATCATTCTGGGTAATTATATATATGTTGTTTACCGTTAAACTAACAAGAGCGAGACAAATGTTTAATTTTACAATTTATTAACTACCATCCACGTAACTACCTGAATAGAACGTGCGCTAATCTGTAAAAATAAATAATTAAGTGTACATCGATAATTCAACTTCCTACTAGTCAGATGTACCAACAAATACTTATAGTGAAATTTAATGCTCCATCAATTTAAATTCATATAACATTGTGCCAACTGCCGCTGAAATTTTCACCAGTTTGTTTTAGTTGTTATTCTTTATTTTAAACAGATCGTCTACTTTTTCATGACATTTTGAATTCTGTTAGTTATTTCTGTCTGTCACCTATTGTTAATTCAGGATTTATTGTTTTTTACTAATAAATGAATTCAACATTGCATTTACATATATTTTAATATAATATATTATATTATATTAAATTTGGAAGCACAAATTCATATCATTTGGAAACGTTTCGCCTTAGGTAACTGAATTTTAAATTATTGTTGAAGCGGTATTCATTTAGTTAGATAAACATGTCATTGTAGTGCTTTATCAGGGAAAAAATTTAAGAAAATTTTAACTTTTCGAAAACTGTTTAAATTAGGTTTTTGAGTTGTGAAATTCTGCACCCGTCCGATAATATAAATTTTTATTCCAAGAAACAAATGGTTTTATATTTGCTCTTCGATAACATTTTACACAACCTACAAGCTTACAACGTGCAACTTTACTGCGAACTTTAATGAGACCGATTGGAAGACCGGAAAGCCTAATAATTCGAGTTGTTAGAAGGTTGATGGCTTGTTTTAAGAAGAGTTACCGTTATAGTTAGTTAGCTTTGTTTGTTGCTAGTACGATATGTGAATTTGAATTTTCTATCTGCTTCCTCCTCCTTATACTCTTCGAGGTTTGGACTAGGTCCCAGTTAGCGCTTATTTGATCACCGAAATTTTAGAATAATTCGTACAGAATTATGGAGTTTAATCATTTGATTAATAAAGCTTCTCTCGTACAAAGCAATCCCACGAATAGGAGCGATAAACGATTCTCATCTCCGAGCATTAATGTTGTGAACGTTACTACCGTAAGCTTACCTTCGAAAGATTTTTTTAATACCAATTCAAATAACGATACGCCATGAAATGTACGCCTTCAACCAATTCAGTTCGCTAATTTTATGTGAAACATGATGCCATCTGCATAAACCGAAAGTCATTCGTACACAATTATTCTGAACGAGCAGAATTTTATTGCTCGTTACCTTGCCTAAGTCCGTAAACGATATCGAGCAAATTAAATTGCGAAAGCACAATATCCGCTAACATTATCCAAAGTTTTTGATTTAAAAAATCTCTATTAACATACAACGCTTAAAGGCAAGGAATTATTATACTGCTTGACTTTCGAAGGCACATCGATTGTAACTTTAAATTACATTCAATACCAACCCCAAATTATTTTTAGCTATTTCGTCTAAGTTAGATTGTTTAAGTGAATGCAAATTACAGTGCCATACTGCGTTAGGTCATTGTTAATACGATAATTGGCTATCAAAACGCCATCAGCGTAAAATTAATAAAGCGTATAATTGTGTATTATGTGCGTAGTAAGACATTTACAAAATTTTACAGATTTATCAACGCTACGTGAATAAAATACAAACAAGAATGTCTGATGAATCGCTTAGAGAGATATTCTTAAGGGAAGCCTACAGAGCACTACGGGTCAAATAGCTTTTCATTAATGATACACCTGTAGAAGAGAACTTAAGATGACTTAAAATATATAGAAATGTGGTATGACGACGGCGTCAACTACTTTAGAAAAACTCAGTAGAATTACCGATGTGGAAATGTTATTAAAATAAAAAAGAAAACTAATTTAATTACATTAGAAAGAAAAAAAATAATTTTAAATTTTACTTATATTAAGCAAACTTAATTTTCAATTAGATTAACATTATTGACATCTTGACGGAGCTCACTCTGAGCAAGCCTGATATTTCATAAGGGAGTGTTTCACAAATATAACAAATACAAGGTGCAGATTTTAAAAATTTCCTTGTGTAATGTGGTGTGGTAATGGTTTTAAATGTGTTCTATGGCTTTACCTTCGCATCAAAGCAAGCGCAATTAGTTATTCCTCAACATGCATATGCTGACTAGAAATTGCATCGAACCCACCACATGATCCAAGCAGAAAGAATCCGCGTTACCTAGCTTTGCCATAGTCAGGAGAAAGTTCTTTTACCCCTGAGCCAGCGAACTGCTAAGCAATGTAGTACGAGTACCTAGCTGCTCGTATCCTAAAGGATTTTCATCGCCTCTAGAACTGCAGATCTTCTTTCTTTCTCTCTTTCATCTAGACTGTATCTATAAGGTAGAAAATAGAAGTAATATCAAAATGCTAACGAAAATCACTTTCTTAAGAAAAGAGCGGTAATAAGTAGAGATGAGCGAGGTAGGAGAAATTATTTGCAGCGACTAGACGTGCTTATTCGACTCATGACTCAGGGGGTTCGTGTTGCGTACTGGTTTCCCCGAGAATCGGCAAAACACGAATCTGAGTAGTCGGTACAAACTTCGCCTACCTTCCTTATCTCTCGTGATAAGTAAACGCTAATCTTCAGAAAGGAAAGTATAAGAACAAAAAAAATTATCAAAAACAAAAAAGTGGAGTTCGGTGTAAACCTTTTTTGCTTGATTAAAACCCAAACTAGGAGCAGAAGAAACAGATCAGCACACAAAGAACAAACACAGACTAAAGTTGAATGAAGATATACGTAATCAAAGAAAAGCTCTAATTCTTGCTTATTCTATAATAACGTCAATATAATGCAACATTAAGATTACCAAGCGAAGATTGAAACTACAACTTACGATTAGAAACAATGTTCAGTCGTGTCTTATCTCCATTCTTGAAGAATTAATTCTTGAAAAAAATATAGGAAGTGTCCTTCACAATAAATGATCGTGGCAAAATTTAGTTGATGGAAACTCCTGAATGGAAGTTGATGTAAAATACTCAATCACAATATCAATAGAGTTTATGTAAATGAGACACAGGCGGTAATGAAATTAATTTAAAAAATGTAAGCTCGTTAGAATTACTTAGCTATTATAAATTTAAAGTACGTAAAAAGTTTATTATTTACTATAAACCACCAGGTAAACAAGCATTATGCTTCTTTCTCTTAATAAATACGTTACTTTAATAATGATTAGTAGAGAGGACAAAAGCGAGTAAAATCAAATTTTTTTGCAGCTAGATGAAATTGCAGCGACTAGACAGACTCATCTCTATTCGACTCATAAGAAAGGGTTCGCGTTTCCTACTGGTTTTCGACAAAATACGAGTCTGTCTAGTCGCTGCAAAACAGGTATGATTTCACTGGCTTTTGTCCTCCGTAATGATTAGGAATCAAAATAATTGCTAAGTAACAGCATGCTATTAGGTGATTGCGAAATCTATATAAAACAATATTTTACTCAAGTCAAGTTCTCAATACTGACTATTCAATACGTTTCCCTAATAAAAGATACAACTTAATTATAAAGAAATGTTACATTTTTCTTTCTTTAAGGAAGCATTAAAGATTACATTATATTCTGTTACTGTTAAATTAATGTTGCCTTCCCGTAAACATATCTTAAACGAATGGTTGTTCAACTCCGCTTTAAAACGGCTAGAGAATATTTATTACGTAACCACTTTAATTCGCCGTTCGGCTTAGTTAATACTTGTAATCGCATCGGAGCGGAACAAATCTTAATTTGAAATTTAAAAATTGCTTTGGAATTTCCACATCTGCGTGTATCTGTGCATGTAATATATTCGTAAATACCAGCGAGTGAAATAAATATTAAATATACGTAGACAAAGTTGAATTTCAAGAGTTTTGTTATCGTTCTGCTCAACGAAACAGCTTTTATTTTAAAAAGCTGTTTGTCTGGGGAGGTAATAATCGATAATATGAAAAGAAGCAGCTAGCATAACTCTTGTTTATTTAATTAGTTACTTTAGAAAGCAAACACAATACTTTATTGGTACGAGAGTAATCTAGGTTTGTAAAACAAGCTAACACACAAAAGTTACGAAATCACAGAAAGATAAGAAAGCTTTATTGCTACCGTAAACTTACCGCCTCTGGTGGAGTATCTAAATTCGGAGTCCCTCCATTCTGGTAGATGTAAGATTAACTTCTAAAGCACGCAATCGTCAACATTTGCGATACTAACTTTCATAAAAATAATTATTATTTTAAGAGGAATATTAGTGGTAGAAATTCGTATCCCATTACTCTACTTAAATTAATAAACTTACTAATCGCCTAGAGATGCCTACATAGAAGTAAACGTGTAAAGAAGAAAGTTCATTTTACTGACGTAAAGATTTTAGTATTTTAAAAATATGTTATATTAAATTTAAAAAAAATGGATCATAAAAGACATATAAATCTTAAAAGCCTTAAAAGATACGTATACTTTAGGCACACTGAAAAAGCTCAATATATACATTATTATTATATTATATACAGTAAATTTCAACTGAAATGAGCGCCGTATGTGCTGTAATATTGTAATTTGAATTTAGATGGGTGGCAGATTTTTCCCATAGACTTGACGCAAAATTTGGAATCATTAACTTAACACACTTTCAGCAAATTAAATAATCAAGGAAAGGTAATATGTTACGAACGAACAATACAATACGTACAAAATTAAGCTTTCTACTTTGGCGTTTCTGAATGGCTTAAAATATTAAAAAATTGGACTTTGAAATATTTTTAAATACGAAGTTGATAAATTTGAACTCCTACGAATAAAGCTCAATTCTAAGTACGTCTTCCCCACATAAAAGCTCACCCTAAAAAGGCCCGATTGTCACTTTGCTCGTCGACAGCTTTTGTTAATCTAATAAAATAATGCAATTTAATTCTATTTATTTAAATGATGATTTATGATCTGTCTGCGATGAAGTCCCAATTTACCAATTCCTGTTGCAGATTAAAGAGCCTCGTTCACACGAACACTCTGGTATCTAGTCTCTAGCACTCAAGAATGGTTTAAATCTAACCAAGTGCGGCCCACTTTACATCAAATTTATCTTATGCCAAATGGAATTGTTTTAGACGAGGTTTGCGGATGAACTTACGTTAAATTTGCAGCTTCAATATTCAAAGCTTAGAGAAAAAGGGAGCTACGTTCGCGTTTCGAAGAAAAAACGCCAGCCATAAGAGATACGAACCAAGAAGAAAGAAAAAGGCGGAGGTGAGAGACTTTAAAACGATTTCCGTCGGATAAAAAATTATTTGCTTCGCTATACATTGTCCAACTATAGCTGATAAATGCTGTGGATTTTTAATACATGCGAACAAGTTAAAGCTGTAACATTTATTCTCTTTTATTGTACGGCGCAAATGTTTACTTGCTGACAAATTACGCCACTATAGTGGCGACTATAACAATGGCACTAACACCTCGAAATAGGTATTATTTACTTTCTTGTTCATTATTTGCGAAATATCCTCCAATCGTTCACCAAACTCGCCCTAATATATTCAGAGCTACATTATACATATACCACCGCCTTCACTTTAACTTGTTTTCCATAAAATGTCTTGAGATAATTTATGATCAATCACCAACTATTTGGCCTCTTAAATAACGAATTACACCGTACTCTTACTTGCGCTAAATTAGATTTGCATGCTATACGTAGCCTTCCATTTCTCTTTGCAACTCTTAATATACTACCTAACAAAGATCAAATAATTCCTATACGTGATGTTATCCAATCGCGTTAAGATAACATAGATATTGAAAACAATGTCCGGAACAAGTGTAAGGATAAGGAAGATCATCTTACACTATTACAAATTCCTGTTGACTCCTAACACCGAATCAACATTTGCCTGATTAACTTTTAATCAAGAGATGTACGGTTTATGGGAGCGTTAGTTATCCGAAACCGGTTGAAGAACTGACGACAATGTCTTCAGACGTTATTATCAGAGTTGATTTTCACGCTATTCGTGAAAATATCCCGTTGGAGGATTCGTTTCCTGTCGCTTTCGTCAGCTTCTCGCCGCCGATAAATCGGATTACTTCGCTCTCATGCCGCACTAGAATGGATATTCGTAAAACTTAATTATACCTATAATCATCTGCTTCCATTGTTCGATGAAAGTCTAGGTAATTACTTACAGATACGTCGGATGAAGTAATTCCTTCACGTTTCAATCGATAATCGGTGCAATTTCAGATAGAGAACGATAGAAAAATGGAAAAGCAATATAAAGTTAATTTTTATACCAAGATAAAATTGCGCAAGTCTCCTATTTCAATAATGATTGACTGTGGCGTAATATTGTAAACAACACATAAATATCAACAACAATATCATATATTATATATTATATAGATTAGTCCTGTTTCGTTTAACACTTTTATTCTTGTTAAAATGTTATACGACTCAACAGTTTAATAGTTGAATGGATTTTAGTACCTTGTTTTTCTCTTTTTATTGCATTTCTCATCAACATTAAAGCTTTAGATGACGCTTATTGTTTACACTATTTCCACATTAAAAAAATGATTTTTTCATTGGTTGAGGTAACTACGGCCACCCAGACGCCCTCGTTATGTCATATACATAAGTGAGAAAGATATAAGATCTTACAAGAAAATAGAAATAAACAAAATGTTAGATAAAACTTTAATAGTGTGTACATTCCGCTCACATGGGTACTTTGGGGCATGACAAACCCGACTGTTTCAGCGATTGTCCCAATTACTCAATTTTTATTAGAATCACATTATTTGGTTGTTCATCGTAACACGTACAAAATAAAATATATTTTGTCTTTATAATTTCGAAAATACGCCAATCCTCATTTTTAACCAAAGACTTAATGATGTGAGAAGAGACTATAATTCTAACAGGCCTATTCTATCTCTACTCTCGAGAAAAAAATATTAAATTATAATAAATACCTGCTTTTGTCACCCACACACCCGAATACTAAGACATGCGAAAATATTGAACGATAATCGAAAAGATCTTTTTATTCATCAAATTTTTGTAGCTATTTATGTAAATAGTTTCGTAAACTCGTCTTATCATCATTAACGATTCTATTCTACCAAATCTATAAGATCTGATATGCTCCCTAAATTTCCTGTTTTCCTTCACGTCCGGTTAATTTTTCGGATTGCCAAGAAAATTTGCAAATGTATTTCACAAATTGAAACGTACGTTCTTATTTAGTTTTTCTTACCGATGCTTTCTGTCTTCTGCCGGGATTAAGGTTATGGAATTTCTCACATAACACCTATGCTAGAGTTCCTTAAGCATTCAGTCGACGACGTCTTCAGTCGAAGAGTAACTTTTTTATTAATTTAAGTTCTTTATTGTGCCTATTTATACTTAAATTTTACTAATCTATTAATTCAGGAACTAATCGCGGCCATTCTGTGTTGTCCACAGTGATTGAAATCGGTCATAATGTATCAACGGAAGTTGATTGTTCACTTTTTCCGTCTACTGTGGAACTGTCTAAGATAAGGTACGTATGAAAGAGGTGTTATTAACCGAATTTCAGTATACAATGGCACTGAAATACTGAAACTACTATTTGTAACAATAAAATAAGTCTTTCCACATGCTGTCAATATTGTTCCATAAATGTAAAAGATATGCTTAATTGTCTGTGCTTCTGTGTGATTAGTGGCCTAAAGAAGAGTGTTCTTTCGCTAAAATACTTTTGTTGTTTGTGGCAGGTTCCTCAGATGTATTTTTTTACTATTACCTTATTCCATGGACCTTGCCTAACAATATTGGATAATCCAAGTTAATGTCTAATAACGGGTCAAATATAATTTTCCTTTGTATACATCGCATATTTCATTTAATACTCTCATTTATTACTTCAATTTTCCGTTTAAGGTTTCTCTGACATACAGTGATAAAGCGTTATTTGCTTATATCTCGAATTCCGCAAGAAATACTCCAATTTTCGGCCGATCTAACAAATTGTTCAGCGAATGGAGTTTGCTTTCGAAATACTGGAAAATAAAGTAAATAAAGGGAAGCGGGCAGATATTTAGTATCCCACTAATGGTAATAAAGGAGACAAAGAGTTCAATTATCTTCGGCTATAAAATGTAATAGGGTAGAATTAATCTTCACGAACGGTAGCATTAGTTAAGATCAAAACGAACATTGATGACTGGCTGCTGCTTCTCACGAATTTAAGGGAAGGCCTTGATAAATAATTATTTGAATTTAATGAAAAAAGTTTAATTTAAATAAAAAATATGTTTATTAGCGTTTATTTGAGTCAATTCATTCAAAATTTAAACAATTTTATTGAGTTTCTATTGTTTTTTTTATTTGTTTGTTTATTTTGTTTATTGTTTATTTTTTTTATTGTTAGTGAGTTAACTGCTTTAATAAAAAATAACATGCTGTAAACACGGTACTTCGTGAAATTGCTTAGTGATAATAGCAAAAAAATTGAAATATTCACATGTACAATATACGTTAAAACATCAGGATTCGTACGAGTCGGCTGGGAGTATTAACTACGACAATTGCAGTAATGTTACTGATATTCACCTTTTGCGGTTACTTTAAAGCCACACTGTACAAATTACAAATTAACTTCAAGTAAACCCTGCAAATAAATACACTGCACTACTCTTATATATCGCTCCGTTCCGCATATTGGATGAGAAATGAGTTGGTAGGGTGTTCACGCTGTGTCTAAAGGAACCACCGTCGATAGAGGCCCCACCGTCACAAAGCAAAAGGACTAATAATCCAGATCAAAAATCGGGCGCACACAAAAGCTCTCCGATTCGAAGTAATCAAAAACATATTTGCAAACGTATAGACGCAGCGCCGACGTCATGAGAAACGAAATATGTATATGTGCATTACGAAATTCAGGACTTACGCTTCATTTTACTCATATGCTACTAGGCAATATGCGTATTCTCCATATCAAGGGATATCGGATTTATTTCCCGTATCTTATTTTTATGTTTTCTTTGGATAATTTTTATAACAATACTTTTTCCTTACTTTGAAATTCCAAGTGCACAACAATATAAAAAAATTATATTTTTCTTTGAGGTAAATCTGATGCACATACGTACATCCATAATAGGAAACTCTATTTCTGTATATCTTTAGTACTGAGACAAGCATTACAGAAAACAACTGGATGAAAATGGTGAAAATTAAATCTTCAGATGATAAAAATTATTATAAATATTCTGCGTTTCAAAAGAAATGAACCACCCCGAAGGAGTAGACGCAAAACTTTGAAGTTATATAGAATGAGTTAATGCATGGAGACAAAGGATTAAATTTTGACGGCCATCTGTCACTGCTGATAGAAGTTATCTGTCTGTTAAGACCTGAAATTGCGTGTTGTTGAATAGTATTTTTCGGAGTAGTCTGCCTTTTGTCTGTGATTGTTGTTATTACATTAGTAAAGTTAGTGCCTCAAAAATGCCACGAGTTCGAAGACGTGCAAATTTTCGCCATCTTAAGCCTTTTGAAACAAGACTGGTTTAAGTTTTCGGGAAATTGGCAGACGCATGTGTCGACCTCACTCCACTATCAGACGGACTTGGATGGATTGGCAAGAAGAACGCTTAGAAACTCGTCGTAGAGGAAGTGGACGTCATAGAGTGACAGCCGCACACGAAGATTGTCTATGTGTCTTCTGATGGACAGAAAATTGCGTCGATTGCCACATCCTCTCAACACTTTAGAGAAATTACGTCAACAGCTACAGGTAATCTGGAATGAGCTGCCCCAAAAGAAGCAATCGACCCTTTTGATTTCCAGCATGCCACTAAGGATTACTAAATACATAAGAGTACGCGAGTATTATTAACGATTAATAATAAATAGTACCATTTCCTTTCGAAAATTTAATCATTTGTTTGTCTCTATGCACTAACTATTTCTACGTAATTTCGAAGTTCTGCGTCTCCTCCTTTCGGGGTGGTTCATTTCTTTTGAAACGCAGTGTATATAAGAATTAGAAATAACATCAGATAGATGGGTAGGCGACATAGTATCGTTGCAAGAAAAAAATGTTGCTACTCAAAGTAATTATAACCATTACCAACCTGTCAAATCGCATTTCCAACAACTTATTCTTTCGGGTGTTGTCACGTTCTTGATGTTTAACTTGTTTCGCTAATCATTCTAACAGCTTCCTCAAAAAGTTTCTAGAAACTGGTGTTGTTGCTAATCCATAGCCCTTTCGCTGCGATGAATCGCGTCGTTCGCCGTAAGACGTCTCCGCAGTGCTAACTTTCATGTGTTGCTGATTTTGTATCCGTCTACGCGATTGAAGTTGTTGGTTCTTCATTATTTCCATTGATTCGCGTATTATCCCCGAGAAATAGTTGCTGGCTGATACCTTAATGTTTCTGTAGGTTATGCTGTGGTCTCCCTGTTGGTGCAGATATTCTACGACTGCAGATTTTCCAATGTGCTTAAGCCGTGCGTCTCTCCGTAACCGTAATAAGATAACTTACAATTAATTTGCTGCTAATACCATTTTATTACATGCCATATTAAACATTAGTAACAATCAACTTCCTCATTAAATCCTTCCTTCCTAGCAACAAAACCTAACTACGTATGCCTGCACGCATCTCTTTATAATTCCAAAAATCTCCCAACACTTTTCCAACGTATATGTCGAAAATAAACATGGTGTAGGACGCAGGAAAACGGATTCCCAAATAGAATTTCCGCGGCCAAACATTTTTATAAAGTTTTTTCATCCCTCGGGTTTCGTCTCGGTGCGGACGGTAAGCCTGTCCAAAGGAGTAAAACTTTCGTTCGATCTATTTTGCTGTCGGTAGCCCTTTATCCGTTCGGAAACTATGTATTTGTCAGAAAACTTCCGGTCCAGAACAGTTCCGGTAGAGTGGCAACGCGCAGATATCGGAATTGCGGGATTGCATTACTATGATAGCCGGCCGGACTGACGAGGGCATGAACCTTCCGCTGTACGACAGGTCGCAGCTCACTAAGTACAATCATTTTCGGGAAAGATAATTACCGCCGTAGCTCGAGGCTCCTGTTTTAAACACCGTCAATTTCAGCTAGAACCCCGGTATAATTGCTGTTTAATTACACCAATTTCCAATATCTTTAGAATTAGTGAGTTCAAGCGGGATGTCAACGCCAGATTAATATAACGCTATGTTAATATATGGGTGTATACCCGTTCGTAATACAAATAGCCGCTTTCTGATTTAGTTATGGAACACGGACAATAGTGAGCAGCTGCTAGTACAAATCGCTTAATGTATGCGTATTGCCAGAATACGACAATTAAAACAAGTTGATAAACTTGTTTTAATTGCCTTAAAACTTGGAGTGAACTTATTAAATATGAACACAAGATCTTCTAGAAGTGACTATAAATTATGAATAGTGCTTAACAAAAATAATAATCTTTACATTAAGTTTTCCGCGATATGAGAATAAGGAAACGTACATGTACAATACCGATCTTGAATTTGCTGAAGCAAAATATGACGTACAATATCACATCATAAGCGACACAATTTTGTTTTGTTTATTAATTGCAATCCCTTAGCAAGCATCCTGTATTGGAAGCGTACATTATACGCTTGTATTTCTATTTTAACTCCTTTCATTTACCTTACTTCCAACAGAATTTATTGCAGAACTACTTAAAGTAAATTCCATATAAGTACACCACTCTCAAGTAACGTAAACTATTTTCGAATGTATAATTTATCCGGCGTTTGAGATAAACATTCGGCATCTATCCAGCGTTATCCCTACGACTAGAATGCTAAAGTTTCAACAATTCCACGAGCAACATCGTTCTAACAGTAGGTAAGAATTCCGAAATGAGATGATTCAATTGCATACATACATTCGTACCCTGTATCTATGTACGTAAAGAAGAGAGAAACTTTCGCAATAAGAAGATTATTTCACGTATATAAGTCGGCGCGCTTTTACGACATAACTGCGGTTTTCAAACTATCCGTGCGAATCAGCACTTCTCCTTAGGCTTCTGGGTCTGTTTTCGACGAAAGTCAATCTAGGAAAGTCTCGAAGGAATTTTGTGCTTTCTTGTTTTAGAGATCAACTTCTATCGAATTACATTTTTCGCCGTAAACAGGATACTCCGCGAAAGGTAATTTAATTCAAACGTTAAACGTTTCGTTTGGAAAATAAGTGTTGTTGACTCTTTTCGTTTACGTGGATTTTCATAGCAAATTACTTGAGTGTTAATATCTTGTATGTATTAGTCTCCTTGCGTTAGGATCAATTAAATACCGAGCGAAACTATTACAGGTCACTATAATACATTTTCTTCGGAATAATGTTACCTAGTAATCGTCACCTATTTTTTATTAAAATAACGTCGTCGTGGTAAAGGCTTTTTTCAGTATCTCAAACGGTCGATAAAAACTTTCATCTTAGTTGAGGAGCTTTGTTTTAACACGTGGTTTTGGATATTTCTATCATTTCCAGATATGAGTATTTTTTTATTGACAACGTGTTATTCGAAGTTTTGGCAAGGTTGTTTCCATCAAATTATGGCACAATTTACTAATAAATCGTGTCAACATTTTAATGTTAAAGACTTTAATGGAATGCCTTATGTAAGAGAAGATTAAAAAAAAAAGCTTTTTTATGTATAAACGATAAAAAAAAAATGCAATTCAGATGTTGATTTTCTAACCGGAACACGAAAATTCGATGTTTCGTACACAATCATAATCAGCTTCTTCAGGAGAAGAAAATGTGATAGGCCACAGTTAACTGGCAACTCGGCGCGTAAACCATCTGACAGCTGATTTTCGCTTTTGGCATCGTTCACATGAAGAGTCACCGTAGTTAATTGCTTTCCACTCAGTTAGTTTCGCTCCTAGCATGCTTCGTTGAGTTACCGTGTTAGTTGTAGCCTACCAACCTTCCATCTCCTGCAGAAATAATCAGTTGATTTTCACCTCTGGCATGGTTCACATCCTTAGTTACTACGATCAGTTGCTATCCACTCAGCTAGCTTCACCTCTGCGTGATTTAGCCGTTGATTTACCGTGGTAACTGTGATCTACCATCTTTCTTTTTCTTGAAGAAACTTGAAGAAAAAAAAAGGCCGAATCCGTTTAACTAACTCTGGATGTGCGAGCTTAAGTTATTATCTGCAACAGATTGTTTGTTAAGAGAAATTAGAAAACTAGTGAAAAGCAACGTCAACATCATTATATTCTTTTTCTTTTCTATTCGAAGAGAAGACAGCACTAAGAGAAATAAATAGAATAAAAATAATATTTTACAGAGCGATGGGATCGAAAATGAAGGGATTACTACTGCAACAGTTTAGCACCAAAGTGGGGTAAATTCTAATTCCCACAAAGTGAAACATTTTGTCATGGAACAGGCTAATTCCTTGTGCACAGATTCCGATATCGGTATGGAAATTTACCGATAAAGAACATGCTGTTTTTTGACTAAAAGCTAAAATTATTTAAAGCTATTATTTAAAGCTAAAATTATTGCATTTGTTACAGCAAGACGAAAAATTAGGGCTCTTATTCACTTTAAAAATATATTTAGAATAGTAACCGATCTTGCCGCACACTTATTTTTAATATACAGAGGAAATACATCTACTTTTTCAGATAAAATATAAGTCATTTGTATATGCCAGAAATTTGTTGGAGAAGTCAATGTGGGAACTTAATTATGTTCTATCCAAAAAACGTTCATATTTGATAAAACTATCCAAAGTAACCCTGGTATCATTATTTCTTTTAATGTTACATGTCGCGCTTTTCATCTACACGCCTCATCTCGAAAACGATGGTTTGAAAAATATGCCAGAGATTGTTCAATGCCAACGGAGAAAGAAAATCATGATGTCACGTAGTCAGATTCCACAACAATGACAACTGTAATCTGGAGCAAGTTTTGTACAACGTTCGCGCCCTGTCACCTTTCTGTGATATGTTACTATTTGAAGAAGAAAGTAATTATTAAAGGTTTTGAATTTATTTAAAGCAATAATCTGCAATGTTGCAATTAGATAAACAAAAATAACATCCAACAAATTGTCTTGTTTAATCGTTGCAAAATTAATTGTTGAAACAAACGCATAACTTAAAATATAGTATTAACGCGCTATGTATCTAATTAAGATGTACATTAAATTGTTATCTGTAGATCTTAATCGAGATAACACGTACTAAATTTCCACCAACAACGAAGTTTGACCCTAATATTAATAAAACATCGAACACGTGCACAAAGATATATGTATTCGCTGCAGTAGAAGTAAAATGAGCTAACAGAAGCGTTATAAATCCTCAAAATACAATAACTATTGTTCCTCGTCCTCCGCCTACATTTATAAACCTTACCATCTCACTACCACTTTATCTTATATATGCGGAACAGGCTAGGCAGACACCGGGACGTTTATGTTATATGTACGAGTATCACATTGTATTAAGCGCCTATCTCTTACATAAAGGGAGCTATTTCGAACGTTTATAATAGCGTTAGTGATGGTCGAGTGCTTCTTGTATCACTAACGGTTAAGTGATAGGTCGTTGATGAGTCGTCGTGAGATTAATTGAGTTGACGTTTCTATTGAACTACCTTAAACTACTTGTCTTTTCGCAACGAATGTCGGTTGGTCTAATTGCCGGAACAAAAACGTAATCCTCTGCATACATAGCGTTTACGTATATAAGTGTCAAAACTAAAACTTCTCTGCTTGCTGAAAATACGTAGTTGGGAATCGAATGATCATCTTTTTTATGGATTTATCTTTGTATCAACAACAGAAGAATATTAAGAATGCCCTGTACATTTCTATATACAATACATGTACACACCCTGTATTTGCAAATAATAGCCTACCTAGTAGTCATATCAATGCCCGCTGAAGAAAGATATCCATTCTAGAGGGATCTTACTAATGTGTTACCAAATTGTTATTCTTTCTACCATTTTTGCAATTAACAAAAATCTAGGCAAATTAGACGAAAAATCGATTAATTATAAACTCTCTGCATTGTATCAAATTCCAGCTCAAGTCTTTTATGCTCCTAAGTGGAATTAAACAATGACCAATAAAGTGTCCGGAAAAATAATTAACTATTATCTACTATCATTTATTCGATGTACGCTAATGTAAGAGTTGTTCCTTTCGTAGAAAATGCTCGGTTTACGGTCTAGTGCGAACTTGACCCTTCTTTACTCCTTTTTGTACTTGTTATATATCTTTTAATCAGCTTTAGCACTGATCAAAGATGAGAAAATTATCCTTACTGATAAATTCAATCGTAAACCGAACCCTAGAAACCTTTGCGAAGGTTAGTTTCGATGAAAAGCCGTATTTAATTTAACGGAGTAGTCGCGATAATAATTTGGTATTACAGAAACCGAGACCTGACCTATTTTCAGAGAATTATATTTTAATAATGCTTAAAGGTAGATGACTTTTTTCCACGAATAGAATATAAAAATACCCAACCCAGGAGAAGTACTTCGAAAAAACATGCAGACACTTTTCTTAGAAAAATTTTCGAATAAATAAATGATTCCCTGTACGCCGTCGGGAATTGCTTAGATTACCCACTGGGGACTGCAGACAACTCGGTTAATCCAATTGTTTCGGGGACAAAGCTTCCCACATTATATTGTAGGAATTGTTGGGCTTCGCTTTAAAAGATAAAAACAAACGCGACATTTTTGTGGAAGTGAGTCTCCCGGCGCCTTTCAGTAAAAGCAATGAATTTCACTTAGATTAATATAATCCTATCTGTCAGCATCATTATTTTTCTGTATAAGGCTCATAGAACCGGAAGGAATTATACCCGATACAAGGAAATACTAAAAAATAAGGGTAGGGTAAAAGAAGGCTAGTATGGTACAAGTACAAAATAAATAAAGCACGACGTAGCAAAAGTCAACCAATGCGTAACAATAAAAATTTAATTTATCTAAATAAATGTTTTGTATCGTGCCCATTATAAAGGTTGCTGTGTATCTGCTCTCTACAGATCTTATCTGAGCGCTTTCGTATCAATATCAGCGGCATCACAGGGATCGAATCCCGATTCCTTATTGTTCAACGTTTTTAATTTCTTACAATTATTAATAAATGGTGTCAGCAGAATATGATTTCTTCGAATGTTGTTAAGTATTCAGATGTACCTTACACAAGGATCTTGTATAAACTACAACTTCTACAACTACAATATTTCTCAAAAAAATTTCAATTCTCCCGTCAACTCGAAATTTATAATTAAAAAATTTATATGAAGTAATCGACTCGATCTCGGCACGTAATAGCGATTTGATTGCCAGCACCCAAATCTTTTCTTATGTAATCCTAGACAGAAGTGAAAGCATTATGATGATGATGATTCGGTAAATGTTCACATATAACAGCTGTTTGTATAGCTAAACGTACATGAAAGTTCTAAAAGCCACATTAGCATCATCTCATGTAAAACATACTTCAAACGAGCTTTTAGAAAGCATTCTTCAGAAGCACTTAAGGGGTCTATTTTGTTAGCCAAAGCTATAGTTTTGTAGTCATTGTCCTCCAAGAAAGCTCCAGGCTGCGTGACAGATCTAAGAATTCAATGTAACTACTTTCAAATACGTAACTAACAGTGTATGAGAAACTTTTCAGTCAATACTATAGTAACAGCAACGTTACTCTCATCTTGGTACCTGTACACACTGATATTGATGACAACAATGTAGGTAAGGCCCTAAACTAGCACGATGCTTATAATGTCGGAAGCTGTTCTAGTATATTTATTTATGTTTTCTTGGGAGAAGGAAGTTTTTCCTAAAAAAAAAAATTAGAAATATCATTGAAAAAGTGAGTGAATACAAATGAAAAGACAATCCAAATAATTTCCAAAATTATTAGCCATTATTGTACTTAATGTATTCTAAAAAAAAAAAAAATAGATTGCCATCAAAAGAAGAGATCGCTCAATAATTTAGAGCTGACATTGCTCTTAATGATAACGATAAAAACTTTGCGCATTCTGCTTTGGATGCTAGCTTATTATTACATTTTAGCAAAGCATTTGAACGCATTAAGCATAAAATCTTGTTATATAAATTCGATATATGCGGAATAAAAGATAACGTAATGTAATGAATAGCATTACACAATTACGTGGGAATTTGGTTCTATTGCATTGCAAATTGGACCAAAAACATCAGGGTTGCACCAACTACATAACCGTAAATTCTATCAAATTAGATACTTCCTATGAGCAAAGTTGTCGCTTTCATCCAAAACTGTCGGTATTTTACTTGAACAATTAAATTTACTATTTAAAATTTTCTTTTAAAATAAGATATGAAGTTTCATACCCATCTTCTTAAATCTTCTATAATCCATTAGAGATCTACTTCGAGATCTTGGGAAACGATAAAACCTTAAAAGGAGTAAAATATATACTGAGCTACTATGATATATATGTACGTGTTTGAGGTTTTCTTTTAAAAAATAAACATTTTATTAACCCCAAAACTCGCAACTACAACACCAGAATTGTCGATCCTTTACTGCTATCAACAACAATAACAAATCATTGTGTTCATAACGGTGGCGAATACTGGGTTCGTTATTAGTTAGCTGTAAATCCGTTGTTTTAAATTTCTCTGAAATCTATCTAGCTTTTTAGGACTTTTCTTGCCTACTTACTCGTGCCTTGTATATGCACAAATGCTAATTGTTTTAGTGAACGCTTTGTTTAAAACAATGTAACTACATATTGCTTGCTGTTTCTATATTATACAGCAAATAGCAACGAATAACGACGAATATAGACCTGTATTTTGGCGCCGTCCATAGATACAATTATCAGCAAAACACGCTCTTTATTTGTTTAGAATTGTCTTCAATTTTTGATAAGCTCTATATTAAATACAACTATTAGGACTCAACACATAAGTTTTTACTTACATATTCTCCTTATACTTACATAGCGGGATTCAGGACTAAATACTTAATTACATAGATGTCGTTCGATGTAACCCAGTTTTCAATAGGTAAGTTAAAACAAAGATTTCTGTAAAAGGCTAAACTGCTCAACTATAATTACAAACTAATTCAGTGTAAATAAAATTAAACAATAATTTAGATTTTTACGTTTTAAATTTTTTCTTGCAAATAAATTGTTCAAAAAGGAGGTTCTCTCATAAAAATATAGGTGTATACAAAGTTTCATGAGTATGGAACAGATTTGATGAATGGGAAAATATAAGTCATATTTCTTGCCGGAGTAAAATGAAGTGACACACATGGATTTCGCATTAACACTTACACATTGAATAAAAAAATTAATTCGCTCGCGTACACTATTTCAAAATAACAATTAAATTCTGGACACGAAATAAAAAGGTAAACAAAACTCCAATTTTTAACAAATTTCGAACGTTCGTTGATTAAAAACGCTCAGCAAAATATTGCAACGGCGTTTAACTAGCGAGATTTCTCCGACGAATCTGCCGTACGCGAGTTGAGTAATTGGATTTACAGCGGATTGGACGGTTGATTGTGTCACGCAGTTCATAACAGTTTTCATTTTTGCCACTTTAACAGCGGCTATTCATATTTATTTTACGAAATGAAAATTTTCGAACGCACGTTGGAAGCGTTTCGATTAATATTATGATCATCTTTTCTATCGACTTTTAATTGCCAATGATTAAATTTTATCACAATAAATAAATCACCACATCACCATTTAATAACACTGGCCAACAAATTTCAGCTTTTGATTTTGCCATAAAATAATTTATACTAATTTCAATACAAAACATATAAACATTTATTTTAGTAAAAGGTAGAAGATCAAGTTAGCTCGATTTTTTTTATATTTCAATGAAAAGGTTTTTTAGATTAGATCATAATTTAATGTATATTTCAAATTATTATAATTAGAAATGTGAAGTAATACTGCTCCGTCTCTTATAAACAATATCTACAGCATCTCTTCTTAACATCCGACAGTAATCTGCTAACATAACACGATTCCATTTCCCCTGATACCGTTTTTCCATTTCCATGATATCTTGGTGGAAGCGCTCACCGTGTTCATCGCTAACGTCGCCCATATTTTCCGGACAAAAATCCAAGTGAAAATGTAGAATGTACACTTTAAGGGACATGTTACAGCCAGCAGCGTGAAACGCTTGTAACATATGAATTACTAAAGCTTTATAGTTGTCAGCTTTTTCGTTTCCCAAGAAATTCGAGAAAACTTGTACCATGGAGAGCCAAGCTGTTTTTTCCTTCGCTGTTAATTTGGTTTCAAAGATTTCATCGTTTACTATTTCTCGTATCTGAAGTCCAACAAAAATACCTTCTGTCAGTTTCCCTTGTGTTAATTTTGGAAATTTTTAACGAAGGTATTTAAAACCTTCACCATCGAAATCCGGTGCCTTTTCAAAGTCTTTCATGAGCCCAAGTTTCACGTGGAAAGATGGTATTATGATCTTTTCTTTTTCTAATAGAGGTTGATGTTGTACATTGTCTTCTCCTGGTATAAACTGTTGTCATAGTGGCCACTCTTGCTTGTGGTAATGTTTTTCCCAAAGACATAAAAGGAAACAGTATTTGGAATAACCAGATTGCATACCCAAAATAATTGCAATTACTTTAAAATCTGCACAAATATTCCAAGAATAGTCTTTGTACTTTATCTTTTCTAATAAAATTTTCAGATTTTCGTAAGTTTCTTTCATAGAAACAGCACGACCTATCGGAATCGAAGGATGAAGGTTTCCATTATGCAATAAAACTGCTTTTAGGCTGGTCTTTGATGAGTCTATGAATAATCTCCAAGAACTGGGATCATGATGTATTCCAAAAGCTTCAGAAAGTTTACAAACATTATTGCAGTAAACCAGATTACCGGCCATACTATAAAGGCATTTTCTCTGTAACCAGAGCTAAGCCAATGTTGCCGCATTTCGAATCATTTTTACTTTATATATGCTATTCAATTTCATAAGTTACTAACTTAGGGTAAAAGCCTTGTTGGTCCGTATTATTTGAGATTATCTTTGCTCAACTTGAAATAAGTACATTGTATTGTAATTGTAACGTAATGAAATTATAGAAGATGGAGATGAAGGAAAAGTAAATATGTTAGTACAGTTTACGACTAATTTGTTTTATACTTCACCTGTCTGTAGGAAAAGAATTCTACATCTCCGTTACATCCCCTGTAAATCTGTTTGATACGCAGACAGCTCAAAAACAGAGAACGAAGTCGGAGTCGGGATTTGTGGGAGAAAACCTAAAATATCTAAAACACTAAGTCTAATCCAAAAGTGCCACAGTATTTCAAGCCGAATTAGTAGCGTTGCTGGGGTGTGTTGAAGAATTAGGCTAGCAAGCAACCAGAAGATGGTCAAACAACAACAAAAGCAGGACAAGAAGACCATCGAGGAAACTTAAAGGCAGATGAATTAGCCCGAGCAGAATCGTCAATGCTTGAAAATCGGCTGAAAGAAGGGATGCATGAAATTAACAATGGATATAATAATTTAACAAATTTAATAATTTCATGTTACTTATAAAAACAGCACCCTGGTATTCATTTTAACATTTCAATTGTAATCACCCGCTTTTAGTAAATCTATCTAACTCGAATATCTCCAGCCCATTTCAAATATTTCTGATGTACGTAGCTGGGGCACAATTCAATTATAGAATTCCAAAATTATTAATTGGAATTATCCTACGCATCCACAAGTAAATGCTGTTATCTATAAAGTAATCAACGGTAGTCCCAATGAACGCTAATAAACATTCGTCGACCACAGTTCAGACATACGAATTTGCAATATTATTTAATAACTCGTGCGTTTATGCAGTCGTGAATTAGTCCCGCAAACCGTTTAATTAGTCCAAACGATCTGCAAAATAGCACCAACTACTGGGCGTTATTTTATATTGTCGTTTCTCGTGTACGTATTCCCTATCGCATCGTGAATAAAGACCACTAATTGCATTGTTTTGATTTCACGTCGATTCGGAATATTTCCATAATAACTGTGATTAGGAAAAAAAAATCAAGCAAAACCAAAAGGACTTAAATTACGATGTGTATGCGTGAGTATACGCAAAATATGCATTTTTTATTTAAACTCGAGGGAGTCAGAAAAAGGGGCTAAAATTGATTGAAACACAGAAAATAGGACAATATTGTTGAGAAAATATTATAGAAGAAATTAACATGATTATACAATCGGATCACTGATTTTTGTTAATTATCTTATTGTCACATATTACAAAGCTACAGTCAAGTTTCTATTGTATTGTTTCACATAAATGTCATATTTTCTTTAACAATTTTTGATGACTTTGTTACCGATGTAAGTATAGAAGTAAAGAGATTTATTCAACATACGAAAAATAGGAATAGTACACGTTCCAGCAGCGTTGTATGCGTACTTAAGGTATTTGATGAGATGGAACCACGTCCACCTTCATCTTTAATTTTGTTAGCATCCCCACGAGTGGAACGATGTAATGCTGAAAAAGTTCCAGCATTGATATTAAATACATTGGAAAAATTTGAACATTCAAGAGACCAAGTTTTAATGTTTAGGTCTATGGTGCCGCATCCATGTGTTCTGTAAGTCGGTTTCTCAAGAAGCCAAGTGGTAACTTATAAAATCCATCTTGCGGCAGAACAGATTCGTAGATATTGTCCAGAGACGCATTAATAGCGAGTGAAGAGTGAAAAGCTGTATTGGTTAAATTCCCAAAACGTATTCGCGAAATTCACGAATTGTATCACCATACCCCTGAACCACCAGAGCTGATTCTGACACGTTGGGGAACATGGTTACGGGAAGGTTTTACTGCCATAAATATTTTGAAAAAACAAAGAACGTGGCTTTATTATTCGATCCTAAACAAAGCGCAACTACCAATTAACAACAAACTGAAATTCATAAGAATTACTTGGGACTAAAGGAAACAACAACAAAATTAGAAAATTCATCGTTGTCGTTAGAAGAATGGGTTCAAATAGTGAAAGAGGTTCACGCACAACCATGTGCCGTAGAAGACGGTGATCGAAATTTGGATGTTCTGCTATATATTTGTGAAGGTATGTACGTCTACAGACGTGTTAAATTGTTTCAAAGATTATTTTAATTATGCAAATACAACATCGATAAATGTAGAACGCTTGTTTTCTGAATATAAGCATATTTTTTCCTCGCGGCGGACACGTTTTGCAGAAATGGGTGTGGAAAGTCGGTAGTGACTAGTTTTTCCAATATGTCAACTCACGGAAGACCTTTAAAACGGCGTTCTTTTTTTCTCTCTCTCTCTCGTGTGCTCCAACTCACACACTATCTATCAAATGCAAATTTCATTCTTACAGATAGATTAAATCTCTCCATTTCTATGCTTAAATAGATAACAAGGTCGTCTCACGTTCTTACTAGACCGCATAATCTCTGCGAAACATAAATTTGCGCATACATTACGAATCATACACCCGAACGATTACTACCATAACGGCGCTTGTGAAGCACGCGGAAGGTGACGAACATTACTCTGTTATATAATTGTATTAATTATAAAAATAAAACATTACAGTAGATATTTTATTTATTCTTAATTATAGCTCCTAGGACACCTTACTATAAAAATGTAATGTCCTGTTAAACAATAATGTCGGATTTTGCCATAAAATAAGTGTGGTAGTTGTAGACATAATTTTTTAACAACAATTTAACAATATTTGAAGCATTTTCTTACAACGTGTGCAGCTAAAACACTTACGTATTATTGCAACCGTGGTAGCCGATCATTCAGTAAATTTTTGGGACAATAATGCATTTAATAAAAATACAATTCGTCTACTAATAAGGATTTAGTCAAGTTGTAGCTTATATTCACAAACGGCAGTAAATTGTTCTGCAACTGCTGTGACCACTTTCGTTGATTTTTGTTCCTTCAAATACGACGAATTGAACATGGATATTGTGCAAACCGATCCGGCGATCTATATCCACAAAGCGTATAAACTCCATTAATTCAATATTTACAGACATGTCATCAATTTTTTACGGCTTAGTACTGGATAAACAATTGAGATTTACTGGCAACTTTATTATTATATAAATATTATTAGATCATATTAGATATTAGAACAACTAACGCCGTTTTTCTGTTCGGAGAACTGCTTTAACAGTGTTCGCGTAGCAGATGGGAGTAATTAGCATTTGCATCCACTCAAGAGCTATCAGAAATTCAAAACTCCAACTACCTGCTCACACGCATCACCTGATCGAAGTAGAAGTTTTAGTTTTTTGCCCTCCCACTAAAAAAAAAATCATTTTTTTTTATATTACTCAGTAAGTCAGTAATTATTCCGTCACAATAAATTCATTATCAGTACCTAAGTACAATTTACTCAACTTTCATGTTGATTATAATTATTGACTATTAACTTCAACAATAATTATTTTGAACCAAAAAGGTGTAATAGTAAACGGAAAGCTCTTCAGAATTTTTCTTTAACCAAACACACGATTACCAATCCAATTTATTCGTTTTTTTTTTTTTCTTGTATATAGTATATGCGTCCTCGATAATTGAGATTTAATAATTGCTTTATTTAACGGCCAAAATTTGTAATTTAAAAAGAACTCGTATTAACTTTTATTACAACCCATTTGACATACTCACATTAATGCAACACTGTTTTACTCGATAAATTCCTCATTCACTGTTAAGGTAGGTAACTTTGAGTTTTGAAAGGGTGTCGCGCCCTAAAAAACCTTATTTTCAAAACCCAATAAACTCCTCCACGTTCAGTGAGCAGCCGTGCTTGCGGCGTGGAGGTAAGTACCAATATTGGTAGACTTTGCTTCGATAATTCCTATTTATTTGTAAAAAAGAAAAAAACGTGGTAATACTTTGGAAACCAAAAAGGATTGTGAAGTTGCTTCATATATTATTGTGGAAAAATTACTTTCGTCCTTTAGAACATAATCGATCCTTTAGATCAATACTATAAAAACACTGTATGAAAACTGATAATTAGTGAATGTATGGACCATACCTAACGGTAGCCAATAAAATGGATACGTTATTTAAGATGCATAAATAATAATAAAATAAATAATTAAAACCACGCATCTTTCACGTATTTGCTCCATCCGTCAGTCAATTCTCTAGAAAAACAAGAGCATGCGAAACTGTAAAACAATCTTTCCGAATTAACTGTGTATTCTGATTAAGAGACCTCTAGGGAAACAAAGAAGCGAAAATGTATAAACGTCTGTGAAACTACACCATGGACGACCATATACTTGAAAGAGTTACTGCATTGGCTAGCACTCCGTAAACAAACTATATAGGACTATAAATCTAGACGAGATGCATTTAATTGGTGTTTCTTGTTTGTATGAGGATGTAAGTTAGTCGGCAGATATTTATTAGAACAGAGTTTTTGATTATACTAACAATAAAGTCAACTTCGCATTAGTGTTAGGCGTATTTTTCTTGGTTAAAATTATAAGCGCACGTAAGGACGTATTCCTCAAGAAGAATATCAGTATACTCGATATCAAATATTCAATTCATACTTACGTATCATTAACTATCATACTTAAAGTATATGTGTCTTTAAGCGGAAGCAGCCCTGTTCGTATTAAATAAATCTAAAATATTGCTACATGATATAATCAACGAAGTTGAGGTAATTCTTTGTGACTTCATGCGTTTTGAAAACAAGAAAAATTAATACAAGACGATTATTTACTTATGTGAAATATATTTAATGAAAATTATATTTTAATCAGTTCAGTAATCTCCTACATTTAACTTTTAGCTTCTCTATCCCTGGTACGCAAATTTTGCTCTTGGACTTGTATTAACCTTGTTAACCGATCCTGGAATTTGCAATCAACCAGCCTCGCTATCTGGTGATCCTGCCTAGAGATGGGGCTCTTCCGCTACTCTCGTTAATAAGGGATTAACTGAGCTACAATCTGTTTCAATTGTTCCCCTGTTCAACTCACAAATATGTTAATACAGAGTGGTCTGCTTGTAGCTAAGATGTTCTCACGAACCAAGTAACTCCAGCAACATGCCTCAGCATTTCGCTTTACGGAGCTTCAGACAACTTCTTAAGAAGAGTAAACGCCGTCATTACTCTAGTCGATACAGTGTCCGACAGGTTTTACAAGTTCACCTTACTTCTTATGTTCAGCTGAGCTGAACATGTCAACATAATGTCTGAGCTTTTGGAATTTATTTTTTATAGTCTCGACTCCAGATGAACCCCTGATCCAGGTGCAATCCATCATATCCATAAGTTCGATGGGATTCTAACACTGTTGGCCTGTATGTTTAAAAATTATATTCTAAATCCAAATAAACGAATTTTATTCTAAAACCTCCATCATACACTCCGTACAGTCGTTTGTGCGATCATTTTGCGTGTTTGATGGTTGTTGATTGGGTTAATCTAACCAAACAATTTTGGATGAGAGAATGAACCGAATTTGATATCACGTTTTTTGCGAAACTTTTGTGTTTGTTTGTTGCACCGTCATACAGACATTTTCCAAATCTACCGCATAATGAAAATAGAATTTTATTCCCGTTTAAACGACAGACAGCCACTGTCGTTTATAATGAGAGCGTAAAACATCCACTTTACCGCAACTACTACAAACGATAAACAAAACCAAAAACAATTCTGAAACAGCTTAATAAACAAGACTCCCTTAAAAATGTCACAGAACCATTATACCCATCATAAGCTAAAATCTGACTAATAAAATCTACCTGCGAATCCTGCAATAATCCAAACGCACGGCTGCGAGTGCTACAAAGTAATAGATACATCGTCTCAGAGGGAGACAAAACATAAACATGTCACTATACCTGTAATTCGGCATAGGATCCTTTAGATTCACATCTACTATTAGTTGTTTACTTGATTGCTAACACCTGTAAAAATTGTTAAAATTCATACGAAATTTGTCGATAAAACATCGTCAGCGCCAATTATATGATAACTTTTATATTTGTTCCGAAAGCGAGTATGCAAATTCAGTAAAAAGAAACTCTGTATAGAAGGAAATCTTAAATTAGCATTTATAGCACGCAAATGGTTTCCCTTCTATTACACTAAAGCATATCAGGTGCACGTCATGCATTAAAAGTAGATAACACGATGAAAGGAAAATTTTACAACGGTGCCGAAGACAATTAGATAATTCTTCGTTACCGTCTAAAAGACAGGTGGGGAATTGAAGCTCGTCTTCGTCCTACGACGCGGCTAGATGGAGAATTTGGAAGGACCCCGTTATAATTTATACGATTGCCGCATTGGCATAATTGTCGCGTCGAGCAAGGAGTTAAGAGCACCCGTCGCCGTGGTGTAGCACTTCAATAAAATGAAAAATGCTATTACAAGCAGCACAGAAGGGGCAGATAATGTGGCAAAAGCCCAATGCCTCTCAGATGTTGTTTTATCACTGCGCGGTTTGCTTTAGGAGCTTTTAAATAATGCTGCTTGCAGTAATCTACAAAAGCGGGAATATTTATTTGTTCATTAAATTGGACCGCCCGGCCCATTAGGAAGTAAATTTCCGCCTCATAAATAAAACTACAGTTAATTGTCAATCGGGCGTAAACGCAAACTCTCCTCCACCGACAATTATTTTAACATCCTGGATTTTACTCTTGTTTCGTTGTTTATAACAAGCTTAACTTTGCTTCTCTAAATCTTTATTGGTCTTTGCGTTGCATTTTTAATCTAATTTCCTTTGTTTATTTTGAAATATTTTAGTATAAAACAATAATTTTCCAAGTTTTGAAGGATAATTAATACACAGAGTGATTAATTTTCGACCCTCGTCGCAGGAATCTCGATCATTATTGGAAATGGAGGGTACGTTTTAATTTGACAAAGTTGCTAAATCTTGTGTTTGTTATGAACTAGAAGATAAAAAGGACATGTAACAAATAACATTTGATTTTTTTAAACGAAGACCTCATTATTCGTTTACTTCCGGCACCTTTATTTGCAGCGAAATATTAACACTATATTAAGTAATAATATGACCTACTCTCAAGTATAGAAAACTTTACATCGAAATTAACCACTGTCTGACGATAATTTAACACGACTAAAATACCTCAGCAAGCTAGCGGGAAATTAGAAGCCGACGAATGCTTAAAACAGAAACAAATAGTGAGATGTATCAAAGTTTATTCTGGAATATTTAACGGAAAAACGAAGCATTATTGAGCAGTAGAGATTCCAAGCAAATAAGGGCAGAAGACCTTGGATGAGCATTTTGGGGAATCGTTTTACAGAGCCAGTTATATGAAAAGCAACCGTGAATGGAGAAAAATACTTACACCTTCTTTACACATACGTATCCAACTTCTTAGATAACAATACTCCATTAAATTAACTACAACATTTGTGATGGCAACAAGACGGCGCACTCACTGGCTTACAATACTACAATTGTGAGGAATTACCTGCAAATGTCAAGTGTGGAAATAGCGAAGTTATTTTATGACCTAACTTCTTCTTCTTTATTCTTTTTTATGGGAAGTTGTTAAAGATAACATTTATAAGATTGATGTCTCATAAAATATTATCGAAGAACCAAACAAAGAGCAGTACAAAATGCCGAAAAGCGTGCGTAATTGTGCATTAATGAAAATAGCCCGTTATTTGAACATTTTCTATAATTGGTGGCCTTCAATTTATAAAATGTCCCGTTGGTTTTCATTCAAATTCATATTAATATGAACATTACGAGGCTTCACGAACGATCCATTCTCCCGCCGTTGTCCTTATGGATGTACATAATTGTAAACATCTATAATTTTATTTCGCTTGTATCAATAAAAACAATCTTTAATGAAGGTAAAACAAGGAGATTAGCATTTTCCGTTTTACTTTTTGCTTTCTCTCTGGGTTCATCTTTCTCCAATAATAAGCGAGATCGCCATGGAGAAGGTCGAAAATGAATCAGCGTATATTATTCTCGGCCAAACCTTTTAGAACAATTCTTAAAGGTCTTTCTTCTTATTATTTCACTGTTAACAGGTTGAAAGAATCAGGCAAGTTCAAATAAATGATTTAGTTTAACATTTTGATAAAAAGAAAAATAATAAGCCTTATAATTATACGCATAATTAGTTCAACTAGTGACTAACTCTAAGCAGATGGGCTAGTAGCTCTGAAATGGTGGCACGGACAACTCTACATGTAAGTAAAACTGCATTAACATGGAGAATTTATAACGCTTATTCTATTGTGATATAAGTACTTTTCATTGGGAACGTGCAATTTCTCTTCAACTAAAGCTCGCAACCGTTATGACTGTAGATATAGCTTTTTGCAATAATAAACATTATAAATTTTCGATCAAATTTGTATGGAACTAAATGCGGTGTAATCAAAGTTTAAATTCCGATACTAACATAAAACAAAACAAAAATTAGGTCGCCCTTTCAAAAAAATTGTTTTATACGAAATATATGTAGTTCGTAGTTAACAATAAAGCAGTATGGCGCTATATACCTACCGGGAAACTCCTTTACCCTTTTGAATAAACTGATAATTAAAGTAATCACTTAAGTTAATTTCTTCATAAAAATTTTCCTTAATGTACCATGCGGACGTGCCATTATCCTTTTATCGTCGGTAATTAAAAGCAAGAGTAGGGCGACGATCGCTCAGTGGTATTAAGAGGAATAAATGAGGGAACAACAGAGACGAATTAAAACGACGACCACCGACCATGAGCTTCTCATTTTTATCAAAATTTAGTTTGAATTGGCCACGCGCAAAATGTAATTAAAATTGATTCGAAAATAACTTTTAATTCATAATTTAAAATGAGTAAAAAAAGCTTAACACGTCCAATAACGATTAATTAAAATATATCCACATTCGGCACTCTCTCCAAAAGTAATGGTTTCATAAGAAATATCTTCTGATTTTTTCCAATAAGAAGTGAAATTGTGTAAAACCTAAAACTTTTATGTAGAATTTTTTATTAAATACCTCCTAGAAAAACACTTATTTATCACTATAATCGAACAAACGCTTTGGTATTATAAGAGAATGAGACGAGAGGAGTACTCGTGTTTGAAGCGCTTTGTGTCAAAGATTACAGAGACCGCTAATACGGCGGACATCTCAAATAAACATGCAAAAAACATCGAATGCTTGAATATGAGAAAGTTATTGACGAGGTGTGTGTCATGTGTACTGACGGAATCGTGTGATAATTTCATAGCAACGTTTCTACGCTGTTATGTGACTGTAGATAGAGCATGGATACATCGCTAAAGACTAAAAACCAAAGCCCTCTCGCTATAAAACATGGTCAATCACATCATGGATTTATTGGTCGCTATTGAACTAAACAGAAAGAGGCTCAAGAAACATTATCTACTATCACAAGAACTCCACCAGACCATCCATTTCGTTCCACAAACGTGAATACGTTAATCTTCATGACCTTCTCAAATTTTTAATTTCAACAAGAATGGTGGAAATGCTAGTTTCAGTGTAATCCTAAATATCTCCAAAATAATTGACTTTATTGACTTCTGTTTTCGATTGTTGACGATTCGTGTCTATTCGTCTCATAAGGGTTCGTGTCGCACCAAAAGTCGACAAAACACGAGTCATACGCTAAAGAAAGTAATATTACCTACCTTTGTCATCTCTACTGATCTATAAACATTTTTAATATTAATAAATAGTGAACGGGTTTGTCAAGCTGAGCGAACAGACGGGTATCACGAGCTCATGGTAAGTTTGCCCGTTTTCTTATCCAACATGTTCAACTGATGGATTTAAGGTGACTTAATAACATGAAAAATCCACCAATGTGGAATGGCTGTTAAACAATTTGGAAACCGTCTAATAAAATGACAGAGATTGAGTGATATTGGCAAATTTAACATCAAAGTTATCAATCCAATCCTGAGTCTATCAACCAAATTTGCAATGCACTTATTCTATTAAAAGGAAAGTGATGAATTTATGCGAGTCAAACATCGTTACAATCACACCTATCATCTGACATCTGACTTAAAAAGCCGGTGAAAAAATTTAATACTTGATAGACTCGCCATAAACAAAGCCAATATCTGATCCATCCATCCATCTGATCTTCTGCTTCTATCCACTAAAATAAAAAGCGCACGTTTGTAGAATATTTCTGCAAGACCGGGCCCATTTCCACGTTTAACTCAATAACAAGTTTAATTAACCTGGAACTGTTTCGACGATGCGTGAATCCTCATTATCGGCCATATAATGATGGGCCAAGCATCTTCGAAACAACTGTCCCGGACTAATTAATTCACTTTGTGCGGTGCGGCGTACCGATACTTTAGTGTTAATGTTATATTACCGTCTCTGCAAGCATTATAGCATTTGAAAATGATAATTTGCTTAATTCAATTGCTGCAGTTATCAAAGTAACGATATTTCTCCTCTAGAAAAATCTCTAATAAAACTAAATGACGAAAACGAAAATGAATGCTTTGAATCTTGAACGCAATAGCAATATGAAAGTTCTATCGAACGTAGACATTCGTAAGAAAATAGCAATGTATAGAGAAGTTCCTTTTTCCAAATCAAATGTTGATGCAAGCAGTTCAAATAGAACAGCAAAAAAACATTCATGATTTAAAAAACTATTGAAGGCATTACCTTTTACCGAATAAAGCAGTCGTATTTTAATGAATTACCAAGGTTTTTTTCTAAGACAATAGGCTTACTAGAGAAATGTTAGAATATTAATGTTAAGGGTTCTTAGATTGAAAAATAATTTTTTATTTATTTTTAAACAGGTTTTCATGCATGACACAAGAAACTTCGCGTATTTTTCAACCGATACAATTAATGTTCATCAAAACAAACCATATTGTTTTACCATGTAGATCAAAGATAAATAAAACAAGCAAAAGCTGAATTCGATCAAATTTCCTTTAATAATTAAAAAGAATAACAGGTTTCTTTTTTAAATAATAGGCCACAAAATATTAGACGAAATAACTTTATAAAGATGAAGAATTCCGCTCTATACTATATCGGAACCAAAAAAAAAAAAGTAAAGAATAGAATAAAGATTATATTAACAAAATGTATATATACATATAAAATAATCATACATAAAAATATAATTCGAATAATATATAATTAGGACAAAATATTCGTACAAGGAAAAATAGAATTTAAGTCTTTATAATTCACTGGAGCAGACGAGTGTCAGTGAAGAAATATAATCTCGAAACAATTTTCATATCGTAACCATATAAATACGCCTAATATCACAATATCGTTTATACGTAGCCATTCAATTCATACTAGATACAAATGTCATAGTTCGTATTAACGAAACATTGTCGTACTTTTTATGCAAGATTTGCAATAGGTTTTATCTCTATTAGTTCCGTGTAAGGGATTTTAATAACATAAAATAATAACCATATTCTATAATTTAATTTATGTAATATACATACAACAGGTAATTAAAATCAATCGCGATATAGCATTTTCGACTTGCATTGAGGCAATCATAGAAATATTATCCTCAAGCAGTAATGTATTAAATGAAAAAATATTGAATCAATCGATCAACATGCTATATCCCATTTGATAATACTCAACCTACAGGATAAAACTACTGCAGCAATAAAAAGAATATACACGACAGTAAAAAATAAATACATATTTCACAGACTTTGTTCCTTCCTAAAATCTAGGCATACTTCCATACTTTTGATTAGGCGGCCAAATCGGCCCGCTATCATTTTCCTCCGTGTTAACAGTAGCTCTTGTAAAGGAATTCATTATAGAATCTCGAAGCCTCTCTCTGAAGGTCATGTAATCCGCATATTGGGGGCCGAAATTGAAATCCGCGACTTCAACGGTAAATCTGGAAATAGAGGTTATACACTAAAGTATTTGATAACGTCATATATTGATAAACTAAATAAAATAACTAAAAGTTTTATTCGTGCAGTAAGTTCTGACCGGTCTTGAACCGATACGCATGCGTCCCTCCGATTTTAGTCGGTGACAGCAAGCTACTTTACATAGATATATCTACGTTTAGGCGATTAAAAACAAAATAAGTAATATCTTGAAATCCCCTACAAATATATAAAACTCATATTACGTTGGTTTATTGAAGAAACTAGAAATATAATAAAATATATTCTATTACTACTTAAAATAAGAAAGTGGGTATTTGATTCATTGATTGTCGATCATTCTGTAGATGTAGAAATATTTTTGAAAGATCATCATATCATGTATAAATTGTAATTAAGCCATAATCGTAAAGTAAAAACATTGATTTGTACATTACCTGCTCCTATTCTGCAAGTAATACGCTACTCCAAACACTATTAAAACTACCGCAACTATGCTAAACGTAACTGGTACAACAATTACAGAAAGTTGAGCTTGTTTTGCCACTGTAAAAGCATACAACATTAATATAGAATAATATTGGTAGTTTAAAGTAATATACCTTCGTAAACGGTTACTGTTATTGGTGTTATAACCTTATCGACGTCGTTTGTTACAATTACAACAATCGTATGGGAGCCAGGATATCCGTAATATCGACTGATTTCGAAATCGCAATTATCCAGAGGTAAGGGGTTAGTACACGTTTCATTGCCCGTGATGTTATAGACACCGGGAAAATAATTCAAGCAGTATTCAAACGGTTTAGATCCTTTGCAAGATATCTGAAGATGTAAGATATTACTTTGCTTTATCCAATTGTTACCGTTGATAGTTAATTTTGAAACGGGAGCTACAAAAAAAAAAAAACAAATACAAATTGCGTGTATAAATTATTTGGAAATATAAAATGTTATTCGATTATATTCTTAGTAACGAAGTATATAAACATGATTAGAGATACGTGGATATGTTTTAGATCACAATGTATAAATTTACATGTGATTACTTTTCCCCGAACCTATTTTTGTAAGCCTCGATTTTTGTTCCAATTTGATTGGTAATAGGATACCGCGAGATAAAAAGGAAAAAAAAGGAAGAAGAGTATAGAAAGATTACGGTACACAAATTAAGATTTAAAGAAATTAGAGCGAGATACAAAGAAGAAACAAATAAAGAATTTATAAAACTAAGAAATGAAAAACCAGAATGGAACCTAGAAAAGAAATGTACCGTCTTTAGGTGGTACAAAAGGAAAATCGGAAAAGATGCGGAAGAACAAAATACAACAAAAACCTAACCCAAAGAGAACAAACTCAGATATGTACAAGAGGATAAACAAGAGTACAAAAGGAAAGATATATAGTAAAAGAGGTAGCAAATTTAAAATGTTGGAAAAACAAATAATTTGGATTACATTTTGAAAACATGTTCTCAACGGCGGAATTGCATCAATTTTGGAGCGAATAAATTGTATTATTACAAACATAGTACAATAACTAAATACTCGCTTAAATAACCCTTCCTTATTGAAAACCTAGCACCGTTTAAGATTATCTCCATAAGCGCAACACTTCGTTGTTAACAATAGTGTGCACATTTCCTTACCTTTCACTATAAAAGAATTCGCAAAATAACCATAAGTGTCATTAGAACTTATGGGCACCACCGATCTGTTACATATAAATGGAGACGCAGGATTGAATTGTTTGTTGGAGGATGTTAGATTGTTGCCATTGTAATATAATATCTCGTGGGGCATCCTTGTCGTCTCTTCACGTACATTCCTTTTCACTTTAATTACGGCAGTACTATTTCCAGTTTTATTCGTTCCAACCTCTACTTCAGATGGTGTAGTTGGCGTGGATTTCTTTGGTGTGGCAGTTGTACTAGGCGTTGTAACTGCAGTAGTAGTAGTAATAGTAGTAGTACTAGTTGTAGTCGTGCTTGTAGTAGATGTCGGAATGGGTGTGGTAGTGGTAGGCGGTTCGTACCCAGCAACAACCAGTGCTTCAACATGGTGTTGTATATCTGTTCGATTATAACGGTGCGAGTATCTAAAATCGTTTGTAACACCATGGTATTCACAATCAATAAACCAGTAAGTCAATACTGATTTAGAAACGTTCTTTAAATATGCAGCATCGGATTCTTTCAGGGAAACTTCATGCACTACCGTTTTATTATTCGATACAAAATTCTGAGTAGTTTTGTTGTCTTGTAAGATGATCAATTGCCCATTTAGTTCATCTGATAAAAAAAAAACAATATTATTAACAATATTCAGAATAATCGGAACTTAGTCATTTTTAGAAAAAATTTGACATCAAATTCTTTCTTTTTGTTCTTTGAATAAGCCCCTAACAATTATGTGTTGGCACCCAGCATAATAATTTTACATTATTTAATGAGGTTGTTAATAAGTTGTTTGAAAAAGAATTTTTATTATTTCCTCTTTTTTAATTTTTAAATTAAAAAAAAAAGAAACGAATGTAAACAACCAAAGATAGAGACGTGAAATTCAATCCTCCTTTTGATTTGATAACCTTTCCAATAAATGTTAACATACTTATGCACAAACTTATTGCAAAATTCATTTAAGGTGTCCCAGACTTGTCTTGATTTTATTTGATAAATATGAGCTACTTAAGAGCAAAGATAAAACTTTTAATTCTGTTGGACAAACCGTTTTATAGATACATCAGTTGCAATTGACTCATACCTTCGGCACAGCTAGAACTCTAAATTATTTGCGTTTTTGATAGTTGTTATGAAGGGCCTTTTACTACCATTCTCTATTATCCCCTACACAAGCATCTAACCTAGACTCGCCATTGCTAATTTGCGTTTGATACTGATCATATCAACGGCTTTCGTTTCTGAACAACGGTTACAGGTTTCCCTCTGGCCTAAATAAATTACTTATACCATCTAAATATGTACATATACTTTTAAATGCTTTATAAAACCGAATTCTCTTGCAATACATTAAAACCGTAAGGATTTACAGTGCTTCTACGATTCCTTACGAATGGTGTCTATGCATAATTCTAGGTCTACCAGTACTTTTTCCTTATTACTTTGGACGGTCCCAGGTTGTCTGTAATACTTAACATTTTGTCACTCTTAATTTAGTGAGGCTCTGCTTTAATGCTTTTCCTGAACAATACTGGACCACAATCATTTGGTGCAATTTTTCTGAAGTACGGGCTCCTTTAACTATCATTAAAATATGTAGCAATGTTAGGCACAGATTACTATAATTATCAACAAATATGAATCTTTGATTTTCTTATCCACAAGTTATTAAAACTCTTCTATTAACCTAACATTTAGTTGTTGATAAAAGTCGCATATTTTGAGAATTTCAATTAAAAGAAACTCGTACAAAAGTGATTAGCACAATTAAGAAAAATACCACATAACGTAATCGGTCAAACTACATAATATATACCTTATACTCTTCAGTAGTCTTCAACAACTAGTACCTTACATGGTATAAATTAGAAAAGTCACAATAGCATCTATACTTAGTTTATCTATATAGAACAAAGAGTAATCTTACCTGTTAAATTAAAATATAATCGTTGTGATGTCAAACGCATATAGTAAATATTGTACATGTACTTATATGCGACAACCTGTACCTCATACGGTCCAGGTGGATTATTGGAATATGTAACATTCCAGAAATCATAAGGCAATGTAGTTATGTTCTGCAAATCAAAATAAATTTCACAAATGCTCGGTAACACAACTGGATACCTACAGTTCTACTATGACCGGGGAGGGCATTATCTACCCAATAGAATTTAAAATCCCCCTCAGCCAGCTTTCCGTCATAATACAAATGCACCTGGAAGCTTACAGTTCCTCCAATAACTACGGGACTATTGCTAGATAATCGTAAATCATAATCAGAAGCTAAGACTGAAACAGATATTGATAACCTATAATACATAAATGCAAATGAAGGAAAAATAAATTATAAGTACTTATAACTATCAAATAAAACACTTAATCCTTAACCTAGAAGGATCTCATTTTAGTCTAATAAAATAAATATGATATATCAGTTATTTATTTGTCACAGCGGTAGATATGGTTTCCTACAGCAACGATAGTAGTAGTAAAATTCATAAGTGTACGACAAACACATACTTCAGGCTAAGGCTTAACTTGAGACCTCTAAGATTGCAAAGGATCTGCTAAGATCGGTTTTTCCCTTGATCTTGGTGTTAATTTAGAAGTAGTTAGAAGTAAATATTTATGATTTTGGATTGATTTACTTACCTACTTTTAGAATACATACAACACTTAAATAAAGGAGCAAATTAAAGGTAATCATATTTCCAAAACGTTATTATAAACTTAGTTCATCTAATATAACACAAAACGATTGACATTTGACAAATCTCTGTTATTATCTGCCTATGTTGGTCGCACTGATAAAAATATAGAAAAACTTAAAGTTACTATGCATTTGCATGTACAGTACGTAGTACAGTACCAGTCTATCATAATGAGCGTATACAGCAAACGAAACCGTTGTAAAAGCGCTTGAGTTAATAAATAAATAATGCTACGCATACTAATGGATAAAGATTGCATTCGTTAAATGCGTTGAATTTCCTTTTATATGTATCACAGACTAGTAAAGATGATGGATTTATTCATCTTTTGCAACGACTAGATAGACTTGTGTCTATTCGCTTGATGAGAATGGATGCGTGTTGCTTACTGGTGTCCCCGAGAGTCGACAAACCACGAGTCCGTCTAGTCTATGCAAAAAAGTAATAATTTCATCCGCTTTTGTCCTTTCTACAGATTAGTTAATACATCATCTCCAATAACTATTCTTATGACGCATGCGTAAAATCACCATTTTGTAAATGGGGTTATTGCCAATTTAACACGGGACTTCCATTTCATAAGACTTCCCTTCATATACAAAAGCCCATGTAACGTTGCCAAATTGTTGTGAAGTTGTTTTTTGACTATCTCTATTAAAAATAGCAGGAAAAGGCAATCCAATATAAGGCAATCCGATATAGAATGAACAAAGGTACTTAAATAATCAATATATCAATACTGCTGCAGACCACACTGTAAACTGTACATGTGCTGTGCCCAATTTAGTATTCTTAATTACGTATATTAATATATAAATTTCACTACTGAATATGTTTCTTTTAATACTGATATTAATACTTACATAAGACTATTTATTATGTTAACTTTAGTATTAACTAATTCGGTATATATTATGCATAACTAATATACTTTTTCATTTATATTCATATTAATGCAAGATTCGGTCATAATATTAATAATATGTATAATAATATCCACAATTCTCCTTAGAAAGGAAATAAAGCAGGTTTCAAGAGTTACTTCACATGCATATAGATAAACAAAGGCAAGTGGAATTATTTCTTTCTTACAGCGACTAGATAGACTCATGCCTATTCGTCTTATGAGAATGAATTGTGTTGCCTGCTGATGTCCCCGAAAGGACAAAACACGTGTCTGTCCAGTCTCTACAAAAAAGTAATAATTTCATCCGCTTTCGTCCTCTCTAGATATGACTTCTAATAAACCTCTCTTAGGTAAAAATAGATCATCGTCGATCATCGATTACAGATTTTCGAGTTTGAAGAAACATAAATAGTAACACTGCCATTCATATGAAGTCTTATCTTAATTATATTAATTAATATTATTATCTTATATTAATTAATACATATTCGTTCCATGAATAGGATAGGCAACTTATTATGCACGTTCAATGTATCATATTAGTTTATTCTAAGTCCTGTTTCGTAAAAAGCCCAAAAATCCTAAAAAGCTGTTTATAGAGATACCTCAAACGAAAAATGTACAGCGTGTAAACCGACAGGCTAGAAAATATAAATGCTTTGGGAACAAAAGTAATAGATATTGTTTATTTGGTATCAATCGATGTGCTTCGCACTCTGCCCAGGCATTTTTGAACCGGTGAGATAACATTTTATTAATGTTTTGCATTCATACTTGGAATGATCCGTTACTTTTAGTAAAAAAAAAGTAAACTTTTTCGTTTCATTAGAATAGTGCTCTTATATCCATACTACGTTGTGTACGAGGCGTAATGTTCGCTGCAATTTTTTCAAAGCGAATTTTCGGCTTTCTAAATACTATCTTTACAGAGCGTGCTATGCGTAGCTATGTATATACATCCACACACACACACCTGATACATTCCAGCAATTGATCAAAACGAGCTACTAGCTGGGTTATCCGAATCAGCAGTTAGTTAATCGGATTTACACTAAAGCGCCACTTTCTTAAATTTTTACTCCCTCCATGAAACAAACACCTCTGTAATATATATTCTATGGAACTACCGACTGAAGCTTATTTGTTGGTTTATTAAGGCGAGGACTCCATATGTTGCCATAGATAATTGCCAATTTTAATACTTCAAAATACACCCTGTATAAACGGCAGTTTAGTATTCCAACTGATTTAAAGTCTAATCCTCTGGGAATCTTATATGTGGCAGGGAATGCATATATGTGTAGATAGTTTCTGAAATGCATTACTATATACAAAATGTGTATAATAAACAGCTTGGTAAAAATGGAAAACGATAATACATTTTTTTTTTTTAATATTTATTTTATAAACAATGTAGAAGGGATTTAAATTATAAGCATTATTCTATTAAAATCTAGAGCTTTATTTTCAATTTCATTCATCCATGTGCTACAACAGTGTGTTTTTCTTACAAAATATAACAGGGTTTCACTCCAACATAATTGTATTACATTTAAGAAGATTACAAATCAGTCTAAACAATATGATACGGCGGTATAAAACAGTAAATTACACTCAACTTCGCTGAAGAAAAATATTTACGGAAATCTAGTCAAATTCATTTACATCGTCCGTATTTATACACTTCTTTACATACAAAAAAAAGGAGATTCAACAGGAATGAAAGATATACATATAGATTTCCCTAAATACATATTGTACAGACTCGAAAACTAAAGTATATAAAAATTATAGTAGCAAGTATAAAAATTTCTTAATAATACATGACGTGGAAACAAAAAGTAAGTAGGTAAAACACATGTTTGATATTAAGACTTAAATTGGTATATCTGCAACTAAAGCAGCGAAAAGCTATTGCCATAAATATCCACTTTACGAAGAGATTGACTGAGAAATACGATATACCAATCAAAGCCTTAAGTACAAATGAAGGTATGTGTCCGCAAATTTATATGAAAAATATATAGTGCAGATGTAATAATGACTGACTGTATGATATGATTGCTACTTATTAACTACTTTTTCGATTTAATGAATACGTACAAACTATAAACGTAAAAGTGTAGAAAAATAAAGGATTAATATATGTTAACGTATATACCAATGTTTACATAAGTATAAATATCATGCATTTCCATTTCTTTCGTACAACAGAATTTTAAATCAAATATCTACTTACGGTGTTTTAAGGACTAATTCCATTACCTACTCAGTACAATACAAAATGATATGAAATACACAACAGAATTTTTGTAATTGCACCATACAAAAACTGAAAATTGTTCTAAATTGTTCCGACATTTTACTTATCTATCAAGAGAACAGTTGAGTTCACAGTAGTTGTGCACATAATTTTTTCTTTCCTCTTTTACTTTATCTTTATATATGAACTTTTACCTCCATGTTGAACATATACATATAGGCACATTGTTTACACACATTTGCACACTATTTTTTTTTTCGTTTCACTATGTAATATTTTATATAACGTATTGGTAGTAGCTTCAAAGTAAACTGTTTTCCGATCGGCAGTAAGAAGTTCGAAAAATAAAAAGAGAGCACGTTTATACTGTGGCAGTTATTGTCTGCATTTAAAAAACTATTTGTAAAGTACATCTTGTTTTCTTCTGGCCTTTCTTCTGGTTGATTTAAACTCGCCATCAATTACCATCGGTGTAGTGGTCAAAGGAACCCAGATATTCCAAAGCTGCGCGATAACAAAATTGATATTGATCCTAAAAACGAATGAAATCATTAATATTCTTGGGTGTTTTCTTGAAATTTTTCTTGAACGAACCTCTGTTTGAACCATTGCTGGCCTTTGTGTACGTAGTATACGAACTGTTTGAAATATATCCACCACTCCTTCATATTGCATTCTTTCTAGTACAATACTAAGCGTTATAAATACACCTGTTCTTCCAACGCCAGCGCTAAAATAAAAGTAAATAATAAAGATGAGGTGCTCTTTTCTAACTGGGTAGTTTTGATATCTTACCTACAATGCACCGTAATCGGACCATCTTGTCCGAATTGTTCTTTAGTCTTGTGCACTTGACCGATAAAATCGATAAATCCGTCACCGGACTTAGGTACTCCTTGCTCCGGCCAGTCTGTGAACTGGAACTGTCGCATTGTCCTTGAAGATCCGTCCCTAGCATCCGTTACTTTGAATTCCCTCAGGATGTATTGTGGCATATTGTACTCGGCAATCGGATCCACTACGAAGCACGTATACCGGATCGATCTATCGCTTGGCCAATACTGGTGGCACTTCTCCTAAGAGGACATATTATGTGAATAATGTTTTTATTTCAAAATGTCTCAAGCAAAATGAGTATCTATTAATTTGAATTGTAGATTTATGTTGACAGATTAATATTAGAAAATCTATGTTTACTGTGGACTTTCCATTTTAAATGAGCCCACAATTAACTAAATAAAAAATGAATACACAACAAAATCATAGTAAGAGGAACCAATATAGATTTATTGTTAATATTAATAGGTACTTGAAAAGATCGTAAATTGTTTTGATCTTAAATTCAAATTTGATCAAAGTACGCAAAGAATAAAAACGTTATTAAGTTTTCGTTGGATACATACTCTTCCCATTTCCTTCAGCTTCGTTAACATAACGATAATAGTAGAATTATGTTCCCATAGCATCCTCCATAAGTCATCTGCTGTGTCCGGCAGAGGTCCTTGCGTAGCGATGTAAGCTTTACGATATCGATACCCATCCACAAAGCTAGCATTAATGTAATCAGAGCCCTCTATATTTCTTATTGGAGTCAAACACACTCTGGTGGTTTCATAGGGTAATATGTGCACCAGCCTATTCTTGTGTTTATTACAGGGCAAATTTGCGGTAACAAAGCGGGAAGAATCAGTCTTAATGTTGCTTAGTTTCTTAAATTCCAATTCCATGCCGATGATATTTTCTCCTATTTCCGGTTGCATAAGTTTCTGAATGTGCGAATGCAAATTTCTAGCGGGGACCTCGGTTTGGCCACAGATTACAGCTTCCATTAGAGCGTCATGAATGAAAATGTACTGATCTTCCGTTTGTACCATATAATTCCTTTGGGCGCGTAAGCAAGTCACGTGGCCATAAATATCTATTGATTTTTCATGCTTAATACGCTCTAACATTGAATCGATCACAATAAAGCAACCTACAATAAACAATATTTAGAACATTCGTAAATATTTATGTTGAATGAAAAATTCTAACCTGTTCGTCCAACACCAGCAGAACAATGCACTACAATTGGGCCAGCGTCACATGGGTTCATATTTCTAACTCGTCGCAGGAACTGCAAGAAAGGAGCTGGATGATCGGGCACCCCATGATCCGGCCAAGCAGTAAATTGCAGCTGCTTAATTTCCCTCCGATCGCTGTAACCTTGCCTGTGCACAGTAAATGTTCTAATACAATAAGTAGCTAACTCCTGAATATCTGTAATAGTAACAGTCATGCAGCCATAAGTATCCATGCCGCGTGTAGGCCAATATTGATCGCATTTAATTCTAGTCCGCTCCTCCAATTTAGTCATCATAACTATAGTTGCGGTTTTCAGTTCCCAACACATACGCCAGAAATCAGAAAAAGTCTCTTGAAGAGGTCCCTGAGTTGCCACATAAGCGTTGTGTTTTCTGTATCCATCACAGTAATTGGCGTTGATATAATCACTGCCGAGTATGCCTTCCTCAGGCTGCAATATAACCCGACTATGATCGTAAGCGATGACATTGGCGTAACGATTTTTAGGCTTGTTGATTTCCATATTGGAATGATCCCATGTAAACTGCTGCCCCGGTTCAATACTTTCGTATTCTTGCGAGAATTTTAAATTGTCGTTAGTTTTAAGTTTCTCAATATGGTTCGCTAATTCTAAAATATTTATCGGAGGATGTGAAATCATGCCCGGCGTCTGGAAATTCAATCTACGCATTTCTACAGGATCGCTTGGTGCTGAGCTACTATTTATGTCTGCCGGTATTAAGGGTTTTGTGACGGCAGCTTGATCGGGTGTTTTGCACGGCTGCCTTCGTTTCTTGTAGATGAACAACGATACAAGGAATAATGAAAGGACGAGAGCTGCTATGATCGGACAGATTACCTGCGAAGAAAACAATTTTGAGTAGTCAGTAGTTAAGTGTACTGCATTGTAAGTGTAAGTAAAAAATTAACAATTGGACGTTATAACACAAGCAACAACTATCTCTGGTTTTAATGGTAGTGTTATTCTCGCTATTACTACCACAAATGTATAGGGTCACCCAAAAAGTTATGTACTTGTTCTAACAGACTATTTGTGAAACAAAAATTCGTTTTTAGAAAGGTTCATTTACGTCGTTGTGTTTTACTTAGTTTATGCATTTTATTTTTAACAACTTATTTTACGACGAGGATGGTCTGAAGACAGCGTTATTCGCAAAACATACACAATATATATAAATGTGCATGCGCAAAGATAATTTTGAACATTTCTGGCATGTTGGATGCTCAGTTATTGTTTAATACTCGTCTGCGTCAGTCGATCTTGAATCGTCATTAAATTTTTGCATTCGATCTTGTCCCGCATTGCCAAAAAAATCCGAGAAGGTATCGAAATCTGTAAACATCCCAACAATCTAAATACAGACGACGGTTACCCTCTACATTTTCAGTGGAAATCCCTCTTATTCGAATCCGCCAATCAGAACCCATCTCCCACGCTCCGCCCTACATATGTCTATATGTAGTATGATGCAGTATGTATCAGCCCAGAAGAAGTTCCATACAAGTGAGAGCAAAACGTCGGCATTCTCATGCAATTACGTCGTAGTTTTAACCCGGAAACCCAAATTCTTTATGAAATCGTTGTATTTTACATGCAGTTGCGTAAGTAAGGATATAGAGTAGACGTGTCCGTAGAATTGACTGACCGGGCTCTTTTGCATCTCTATTCTTTACGCTGCCACATCGCGTGTTCTATGGATCTTAGCAGCTAGGTGTAGCTCCACTCCAGCCAGCAAATGTGCCGGATAAAAAAAATGTTTGCCTTACATCGACCTATTAGTAAGCCTGCAAAAACGAGTACACTTTTCGTTTGTATCGCGAAATTAGCAGGAACTAGTTAGGCTCGTGTTTTGTTGATTCTTGGGGAAACCAGTAAGCAACACACACCCGTCCTCATGGGACGAATAAACACGTGTCTATCTAGTCTTTGCTAATTTCGTGAAGCGTAAGTCGTTTCTGTACGCTCACTCATTAGTAATGAGTCTCACTAATGAGTCATTAGTGAGTAGTATCATACGTCCGCACAAGTATATACACTCTTGGGGCATACTGTACAATACAAAACATTTTTAGAATTATTTTTGTAGCTCAATCATTTCTTAAATACAGTATTAAAGTTGACATTATAATTAGAAAAAAATAAAATATTAATTAAACTACTTAGGAGCGTAAATTCCTCCAAATGTTTGTATTTTAAGCCATAGAACAACTTACAAGTGACAATCATCCAATGCCAAAAATATAGTTGCTGTAGATAATGATTATACAAGCCTCTTTTTTGCTACGAATTTTAATGTTTGCAAAAAGCAATAGTTGTATTAATTAAGCTATTTTGATATTACAATTTATTGACACAGCTTTCTACTTACGGTTACTCTGCTTACATATTCTAGAAGAACCACAATGCTATTTTTTTTTTTTTATAGAAAGAAAGGATAATACGAGTTTTTTTATCATTATTGCATATTTTGAGTAAGATATGATACTTGTAACAGTAAGTTTGTAATATGTAATTATCTCTATTAAACTTTAGATTTTGTTAAATCTAAGGCAATCTATTATATGTGTGCGCTGATATCCATCTCTGATGTCACCAAACGCGTAACGGTTCTACCTGATATATACCAGCATACCTGTTGACGAATACACAGAACACAGGATTATTGATAATGTCAACAGCTATACCCACATTATGTGTTTACCATTAGAAATCTTATTATTACTTTTAAGTACGGTGACGGCCTAACGGGGTGTATAGGTCTTTTGAAGCTTGTCATAACCTCAGAAGCCTTACATTACATTACATATTAGCCTCATCTATAATGAAATTCTTTTTTCTGATTGAATAATATATTTTTACAAAAAAAATTAAAATTTACCATTAGTTTAAAATGAAGCACCTGTATATTTTTTAATATGTTAAAAGCTAATTCAATCTGATACTTTGTACCCTATCACTGTAGGATCTCCTTTAAATAATTTGTTAAATTACAACTTATTATTTGTGACTCAAACTAGTAGATTTTATTATTACAGTTGACTAGTTTTACACATTTTGAGACTGTTCATCAATATACATAGCTTAAGTTGTTAAATAAGTCCCAAAAATCGAATGAAGGGACATATCAAATGTCCTATGCGATAACTTCACTCTCGACACGAATACAGAGAATAAAAAATCTAATATACCCATAAAACTCCTGCTTCTTTCCTATGGCTGCTCACTTTCACATCGTTGTCTGTAGTCACGTCCGGGTTAGGTCTAAGAGGCGGATCACCAGGAGGCACTTCCCTCATGTCTAAAGCTAACGATTCTGAAAACGGACTGCTGGTATACAAATGCTTTTGTGGAGTATCAACCACCGCTCGCACAAAGATCCTATATTTCTTATCTTTCTCTAACTTTTTGTTCTTAAATCCTTCCTGTTCGTCATTAGCGCCAAGATGGAAGGTATATGGAATGCTGCGCTGAAGGAATTTTGCCGCTATATACGGGGCGTTGGGATTTTGACCTTTGTTATTTATAAGATCATCTGTCAGGAATTGATCCGGATGCTTGTTGTTGGCTTTGTCGTCGGGTACGACGACCAAGTAATAATGACTAATCGGACCATATTCTTCAGAAGCTTGAGGTAGGATTACTTGAATTTCTTCACCGTTTAAAACGCCGTAGAAATCAGGCTTCACCATGGGTTGAGGCGCCGCCATCTGTGTAGTCACCGTAATTTTCGTTGGCGGTCTATATGTGTAATCGCTGGGTATGGCGCTAACGTTAACATTATATGTAGTGAAAGGTGATAAATCGTTAATTGTATGCTGCCTTGCTGATTGCTTTAATGTAATTTCCATTCTAGGAATGTTTTGTGTTTGCGTCATGCCTTGCGAATCTACAAACTCTTTAATAGCATCATAGGAGATCTTGTAGTGGATCGGATTTAGACGAATTGGCGGAGACCATGACAATGTCATAGAGTGAGTGGTTACGTCGTGAGCTTTCAGGTTTAAAGGTACATCTTCTGGTTTTACTTTAACGGTTACTTTTTCAGACAACCTACCCAAACCGGATTTCAACCTAGCAGCTACAGCGATAGCGTATTCCGCGAACTTTTCTAGATTTAATAAGTCGGCCGATTCGGTCATCCCTACCGATTTTTGCTGCCATTCGTCTAAGTCCTCCACGGCCGTCATGGTATAGAATATTTGATATCCGGTTACGTCTCTAGAAGGCACTGCTTCCCACCATACTTCAACGCTGGAATCAGATGTCGCTACCGCCCTAACTGACATAGGAGCTCGACCGATATCTCTATCGGTCGCAAACATTATTTTCTCACTAAACGGGCCAGGTCCCTGGGTAGTATATGCACGAATGTGAAACACATACTCAGATTCTTCTTCCAAATTTGTGAAAACCGCTTTGGTTGTTGTGACATTTCGGTCAAATACATTCCTATGATCGATTTTCTTATGGAACTGTATGTCGTATTTGATTATTCTACCATTTCTATGTTCTCTAGTAGGGGGATCCCAGGTGATACAAACGACATCTGGCGTTTGGAAATGGTAACTTATATTAACAGGGGGTCCGGTTGGTGGTCCTTCAGGCGTATGCATATATTTCATAGCTTCTTGACCGATCCCAATGTGATTTAATCCAGCCACTCTAAATTCGTATTCAACTCCACGTTCCAATTCTTTTATTCTATATTTATGCGTACTAGTGCCTAAAATATACGGGTTTATATTGTTTCCAATTTATTTAAATCGGGAATACCTTTTAGCTGTACTTCCTTTAAAATTTGATCCTTTACACCATAGCGCAATCTATATCCTTGAAGTTCTCCATATGTTTGAGTGGGTCTTGACCAATCAAGTTCAATGGTTACTGTAGGCTCCCGCTCGATTACCCTATAATAGAATTAGTCGTTACAAGTTTTACGATGAAGTTCTCTACGAAATACATACTTCAATGTTAAGCCTGGCCTATTTGGAACTCCACCCGGAGTTTTTACGCTAACCGGGGCGCTGCGATCACCATCGCCTTTTCTTGTTAGCGCTGCTACCTGAACAGAATATTTGGTATCCGGTTGCAATCCACTAATGTTCAACTCCAGCACTGAATCGATGACGTCAAAACGCATTGGTTCGTTTAGTAGGCTTTTGCTCTAAAAATATCATATTAAAGTGTATTAGTGAAAAACATTTGCGAGAATGCATTACTTACCTCATCCTTAGTTTCTTGTACGTGAACGTGGTATCCATGAATTATGCCATTGCGATCCTTTGCTAATGGAGGTTTCCAGTTAACTTTTATTGTTGTTGAATTAAGTGGTACAACTTTAACGTCTTGAGGATCGCCTGGCACTGCGAAAATAAACGTTAAATTATTTTTCGTTCCTAATTGTCCATTTAAAGACAAAGTATTCATATCATCATGCAGGCACATCATAATTTAAGTTATTTAAAAACTTCATCTGCTTATGTTCAATGAATAAAATCTCACACAACTCTTCTAGTATTAGTTTCCAGTCGACATTTGAATACCAACACATGAAAAATAATCACTGAATAATTACCTCATCCCAAACGATTAATGGAACATATAAAAAAAACCGACTAGTTTCTACATACATAATCTTTTAGTTTAAAGGGAAAAAATGGAAATTTTCAATAATATATTATCCTTCTGTAAGCTGCGTAATAGGATTATAAAAATGCAAACAAAAAATATAAAACGAATGTCGTCTCCCTTCCGATGCAAGTAACTAACAATTTAAAGTTCAATTATTTGCAAGGGAACTTTTTATTATACACAAAAATCTCTACAAAAATATTCTATCGGCAGTCTACTTTAGCACACAACAGAGACTTAAATACTCACTTCGGAACACTGTGGGGCCATGTCAAGGCAAAAAGTTAGAGAACAAAAAAAATAGCAATGTAAGACTGATACAAAACAACGTAAGTATCTATTACATGAAAGTTTTTACAAAAAATCCTCCATTTCCGCTACAAAAATGCTTGTAGGCGTGTCAAAAATATATATCATATTATGATAGATATGTAAAAATACTCACACACATGTATTGATTCAAAAAAGTAAAAAAGTCAATAAATTAAAATTCGATGAAAAAATATTTCGTCTTTCTGTGGGACAGAGAAGAAAAACGGATTTCTTGGTGAAAAAAACACTGTGTTCTTGTTGTTCTAGCAGCAAGGGCAAAATGGAAATTCTGAAAAATGTGTCAAATAGTGTGTTCGTTCGGTATTATTAGTGATACAGTTGAAAAATCATACATCCACACTCGTCTTTGTCATATACCTAAATCAGTGTTCATGTTAGAGGCTGCACTTTCAAACTACATGCCAATATTAGAAAAGAAGCAAAAACCACGTTTTACTAAGATACCGGAAAAGGTCAAAAGGAAATGAAGAACAATACATTTTAAGAAAAAGAAAGGAAAATTAATTAGAGCTAAATACAAATCTTATGTCTTCAATACGCCTTAATTAAAAATTACGAAGACAGATACAAGTTTAGGAAGATATTGCTAGGCAGGTTGTCTTGTCTTTCTAAGATCTATTTATTTTGCTCTGACAAGCGGTATCTCTAGTTAACTATGTATATACACTGGCTTTACGACGAAAGGAATAAATTCAATAACATTTTAGCAATTGCTAGTGAGGAAGCATATTCCGATGCGCCAACCTATAATTTGGTTTACTTTTTTTATCTATATTCACCACTACGTGGAATGAAAATAGGCACAAGTCCATTATTTTGAATATAATACCCTATATATATATGTATATATAAAATTAGCTTTTTAGTAAACCTCCGTATACAGGTTGGCCGTAAAACGACTATATAAATTAGATGAAACAGAGGAAAGTAAACAATAATCTCAATACGTTGGAAAATAAACTGAAACACTTTTAAAGCAGATGCTCAAAATGTTGCCTATCTACTTCGCAACATTTCAGAAGCTGGTGAAATTAAACGAATCTCGTTAAATCATTTAAATTATTCAGCTTGTTTAAATAGAATTTGTTTTTTTGGATGGGCTCCGTCAAGTGGCTTAGGAAGCCACTCGGTAGTTGCTCTTCTTTCCATCCATCCGTTGAGGAAAGTCGTACAAAAAATCCTTCTAATATTAATTGCATTGTATGAAGGTGTACGCCGTCTTGCTGGAGCTAAATTAGGTTACTTGATAGGCCAGTATTCTCTCTAAGGTGGGAACGAGTTTAAAGAATCTTTAAGTAGCACTCCCCAATCAGCGTTTCTCCTGTAAGGTTCCAGAATTCGGGTACTAACAATTCCCGTCCACAGATTAATCTTCTATGGATGGTGAGTATGACCTACCTGCAATGGATATTCTTTGTCGTTCATTTTACCTAGTAGCGGAACGGTGAAGGAGAAACGTTGTCTCGTTAGAAAAATGAACGATATGTTCAATGAGTGTCTTGTATTCTTATTATTCCTGCGCAGAGTTGAATTCTTTGATCAAAGTGGTTTTCTGGCAACTCCCGCACAAAATGTATTTTGCAAGAGCGGTATCTAATACACGAAATAGCTCCTAATCTTTTTTTCTAATCTGGTATCTAGTCATGTCATTGTTTGTCTTCATTTAATTTTGCACACACTATTGTATATGATAGACTTACTGAGAAGCATATGTGTTCTCTATCAAAATCTGTCGAAATATGCAGGTTGTTGTACTTGAAATAGTAAACTTGCCATTACTCCCGCTGAAATCGGAAGCTATCAACAATCAAAAAAAGCTGATTCGAGTTTTATCGAATATATTCCTTTCATCACGAACACAGTGAATATCGTAAGTTTCAAAAGAGTACATAAAACTTGTAAAACTTGTATAGATGTCTACATATGTAAGATGCAAATTAGGTATGTAAATATTTTTCGAAAAATTTTACAACTGCTTATATAATTTTTTTTCAAATATTTATAATTTAAGCATGCTCGAAATGACCAAAAGAAGAAAAGATATAGCATACTGCACCTACATACTACTAATGTATATAGGTATTGGTATTCAAATGTAATAAATCGCAATACCACTACCAAGTGCCTTAATTCTACGTTAGCAACGGATCTTATTGTTATCAACTTTAAGACAGCTCTTTTTAATTGAATTTCTCGTGAACTTTGAATATCCATTCTTCATTACGAGTTTTCGCATCACCCAGCCATACTAGCATTCACTCGAAAAAGACACACACACACACAAAAAGGTGCAAGTGTATTTTACACACAGTTATGATTTATAATGTGCCATATTTAGTGCGCCATGTCATCCTACTGTGAGTTGTGCTGCCTAGCGAGGCTGTAGGTTTAAGGACTGTGGATCAAAGAACTCACTTTGACACCCCTACTCTTTGCTGACACATATCCTTAACGTTAAGCAGGATTTAAATTCTCGAAATGTTTACTTAAGTAATTAAATCTGACATTTTAATTGTTATGTTATCATATGTAAAGTTATAGAGTGTCGGGTGGATGGTTCATTATGTAATTTAAAGAATTTAATTCAATTCTTTGCTATGTAGGAGCTAGTACCATTGTCGCATTAGAAGCAAGGAAAAATTTCTTCTTATCAACATGGTAGACATATCTGATAAGATATGTTTAAATAAATTTACATGCTCCACAGTAGCGAACATTGAATGATGTAAATGGGATACGCGCCTTCCCGTTTACGTCGTCACCCACCGTTACACCGTTCGATGCAAAGATAGTGCGTAAGTGAAAAGTGAGAACTTTGTACATCGGAAGAGGATGAGTAAAGTGAAGAGCATGCTAGGTATAGTGTTCTAAAGTACAAGAAATAAAATTGGTGCACGAAATAAAAATAAAAAGTAAATATCAAAAAACGGTGCCGATTGTGACTTAAAAAATTGTGCGCCATTGCAATGCAACTCTGTGCCAGTGAAAACCAATAAGCAATCATTACATGTGAACGTGAGTAGCTAAACAATTAACCAACATAAAGAAATCACAAAAATTGTAATCCGAAACAAAAACGTAGAAAAAAGAAAAGAATAGAGAAAGTAAAGATATACATAACATAATAATTAGATTTTTAATTATTAAAGAAAACCGATGAAGATTGTTGAAGAACAAAAAAAAAAAACAAAAAAATAGAAGAAAATTATCGTATGTAATAAGTGATTATAAAAATCTAATAAAAAACCTCGTTAGTAGATCTCCTGCAAACGCTTTTGTAGACAGAAGAAAAATGTTCAATAGAAAGTACATTATCAAAAAATCGCACATATTTTAAAAAAATGGTCGATCACATCGGTTGGGCAAAAAATATTAAATTGCTGCAAAAAACATTTATCTTAAGACATATACAAAAAAAAAGATTACACCAGCTTCAAAAATCCTCCGCTGATCGGGTGGCTGCAATGGTAAAAAAACACTTAAAGTCTTTACACATATCACTGAGGATATGTCAAAAAACTACATCTACGTATCATATCGCAAACAAAATAAAAATATTCTCCAAACTTCGTAAACGGTACTGGGCGTTTTATTTTGTTTGCAAATTGAATTCTTTGAAAACAGAAAATAAACGATAATTCAGAAATAAAATGGTCATTGTAGGAAGGACGACAAGGTGATGGGATCTCTTAATATATGATAGGTCGGGTAGTAATAAACTTTTAATATATAAATTGTATTACAATTTGTTCTACTTAAAACGCACTTGTCTTGAAGATGTAATTATTTTACATTATAAAACCAAGTAGTTTTGTAGCATCTTGGTATTACTCAACTACTCAACAAAAGTATGAGTTGATAGAAGATTTCGAGAGTACTATTTTCAGTTTTTGTAAATACTAATTTAAGGAGAATTAAAAAAACTTTATAACAATGCATTTGATACGTGGCTCACAAATGAAGACATTTTTACGAAGAGCAGAAGCGAATAGTTGCTAGAGTGCATATTTCAATTAATCGCCAGCACTAAAAAATTGGATAAAAATACGTTTCCACGAGATCTGCAGTATTTCCTAAAAATACCGATCAAAATTGTCAACAAGGATAATTATGTACACTACTAGATATTGTCGACAAAACTACTTGATTTTAGAACAATGTCTTATAATGTACATGAGAATTAATCCTATTGCACATATATAATAGATATTATTACGTAATAGAAAAACGTACCATCTTCATGAGTGCGAACAGTGATCGGATACGAAGCAGGTCCATCGCCAACCGATGTTCCAGCAAGCACCCAAATACGATATTCAGTCCAGCGTTTTAGCTCATCAATAATGAAAGTAGTTGTATTTAATGTGATAACCGATGCTTCGCTGTCCGATCTGCCCGCTTCCACGACTTGCAGTTTGTAGTAAACTATGTTTCCGTTGCTCCGTTCGGCCGGTGGTGGCTCCCAAGTCACCCGAATTGATGTGGGACTTACCGCTTCTGCGCTGACGTTGCTTGGCGGTGCGCCCGGTACTACAGTGGCGTTAGCATTTTAACTTAAGCCAAAGCTCTTAAGGGAAATATTCTAACTTACACAAGTCGTTAAAGTGGATATGTTTTGGCGAGACACAGTTGTGATAATTTGTAATTAAGTGACTTCCCTTAGGGATGGAAAAGAATGGCGTTGTATATACATTGGTTTGTTTAGTTTACTACTGAAGTTGATAGCGCAGCTATCGAAATGCGTGAACGTGTGTCCAGTGTTAATGAAGTGCTGCAGTAAGGGTTTCAGTGAGGCTAAGGTACAATCGAAAAAGGCGAAGACTGTTACACCGGTCGGGCAAAATGACGATTGCTTTTTAGAATAGTTATAGGGCTGGGTTAATCTTGAAAACGAAAAAAAAAACAATAGTGAGGATGGTATACCATGCATCATTACTTTATAGCTGAAACACAAATTGGCAAAAGCAGCAGAAAAGAGAACTTCTGTTCCATTCACCAATTTTATCCCCCAACGACTTCATCTTATTTTCTAGCCTTGAAGTTTCGCATGGAGGACAAAGATTTTCATCGAATGAGGAGGCACCACCAATTTTGCAGAACAAGATGCCAACTATTATTTGGATGGTTTAAAGAGAAGCAAGTATCACTGGGAAAGCGTGGAATAAAACTCAATTTGTCAAAAAAATATGTTTCTGTGTTAGGCTGGAAACTTTTCAGTCTAGCTTCATCTATTGAATGTGATGTTACCGGGGGGCGTAACTAGTCAATATGTGACTTTTCTACTAGGGAGTTGCTTCGTTGTAACCACACAATGTTGATATGTTCCTGTATTATACCCCACCCTTCATATTAATGGAAATCAAGAAAAGAAAAGTTGTTCATGGATTTCATACAAGCCTCAAAGTGTCAGAGTGTTGAAATAATAATTCTAGACATTTCCATATATGTTGCCACGTAAGTAATTGAGAATAATTCCGAAAGGAAAGGGATGGTAAAAGGAATTGTATTAGTAGCGAGCTTAGCCCCGAAGCAAGCTAGGGAAAGTGTAATGCGTGTATTTTTTTTTTTTTGTAAAATCTTATTGGCATTTGCAATTCCGATACAAATCAATGTTATATACAACGCCAATAAGAAAAAATTGTGCATAAAACAAGTAATAAAAGTGTTACACACCTGATATTTCCGAATGAAAATTTCGTCTACCAACGGCTTCGTTAAAATTAAATGAAAATGAAAATAGAAGTCGTTTAAAACGAAGAAAAAAAAAACGATAATGAAAATTAAAGGCATAATAACAGTAATGTATAAAAGTGGATCATCTACCTGTATATAAAATTGTACTTCTATTACAATGAAAATAATAAATTGGCAAGGCAGATTACTTTGAGTGCAGTGCTGGTCGACAAATTAATATCCACTGACACCTAATATACCACATGCAATGCATCTGAACAACGAAATTATGCAGAATTCATATAATGGATATTGTAAAATATTCCCTATTTTATTGGAGTTAGTAAAGAACCAAAATAATTAATAAGACAAACACTCGCATTCACACTCAAACTTCCCAATTGCTTATTTTTATAAAAGATTTTTCAATTTTAACATCGTATGCTTATCGTATTGGTTAGTTAATAAATCCCCGCCATATTTTTCAACATCTTACCATACTGTTTCGTTCTAACTGGTATAGGCGGAGTGGTCGCTCCTTCCCCTCGCTGTGATCTAGCTGCCAACCAAATGTAATACAAAGTATTCGGATATAAGCCCGTCAGTTTATACAATTCGGATATCCCTATCCGTCTATGGTGTTTCTCTTTCGCGTAAGTGTCATTCCAATAAAGTTCATAACTCACTATACTTTCACCGGAGTGCGTCGGTTTACTCCACTGTAATGTCACTTCAGTCTCACCGATTTCAGAAGCCCTTAGATTACTCGGTTGACTCGGTACTCCTGAAATCAGAAACATGTAATACATCAAGGAATTCTGTTCATAAAAAACATTTTAATTTTTTGTGTAACTTGAAGAATTTAAAGAATTGAAATGGATTAGAAACTTTTGATGATTGCAAAGACACATCTCTGCGCATTGCTAATAAATAAAATTGATTTCGCTTAAGTTTAATTTTTCTTCTATTTTGGTAAATGGATAGCTTCAAAAATCAAATAGTAATGTTTAGATAAGAACATCGATTACATATACAATAATGTGTATAATGTAAAAATTATTGGGAAAATGTGCTTTTATAAGATTAACTGGGTATAATAATAATCATCAAAATGGCTTACATTTTTTCTAAATTAAATATATATTTAAGGATCGGGCATACCTTGTTGCGTTTTGACATGTACCGGCGCGCTAAGCGGTCCAGGACCGACGGAAGTGAAGGCTTGTACTTTGATAGTATAAATAGTGTGCGGTGTTAGATCACTGATTGTCGTAAGTCTATTATTATCAACAGTTTGCGACTTCCACTGTGCCATACTAAGCTGCGGATCTTCAGTATAGTACACTTTGTAACCCTAAAAGGTAAAATTCCATTAATGATTTCACAAAATATGCCCGTTTGGTCCTAAATTAGAGATTAAGTTGTAAATTTTCCGCAAAACTTACGGTAACTTGTCCATTAGGTGTTTCTGGCTCATCCCATTGAATCACCATCGTACTAGAGCTGAGAGGCCTAACTTGAACGTTTCGTGGTGCTGTGCCTGGGGCTAAAGGAAATTATGTATACTTAGTGCATGAATTAATACATTAAATAATTGACACTCTTCCAAATTAGCAATAAAACAACACTCTTGTCGGAAAAAGTTCCTACTTTTAACATCTGTAATATCTTTACTTGAATTTGTTAAATTTGGATATACATATAACTCAATGGATGCATCTTTAAAACTCGATTTCTGCGTTTTTACGTTGAATGGAAGCAACTTCATCATCAATGCGCCCTAACGCACAATGTTACATACTTTTTCAGACATGGTTATTTTAAAATCGCATTAATTAATTAAAAATAAACAAGAAAACGCCACATATATAGGTACAAGAAACTTACTAGCTCCTTCATACGATGAATCGGCTATTGAAAAAATACATAATATTAGAATCTATGTATTTTATAATGAAGGAATTGCAAACTTTGATGGCTAATTAATAAATAGAGAATTATTTTCTCCGGCAAGCATTTATGTACATAATATAGTTGATGATAGTTGACTCTCGCAAGCAATAAAGCATAAGCCGCGGCGAATTGAACATTACTTAGCTACTGCTTCCGGTAAAGGATCAAATATATCAACGGAGGCTATACTTTCGAGGTTGCTGAAAAATTCTCTATTTACGATATTTAAATTACTGAAAAGGGTCGTAATTCTATATCTACAGCTACTGTAATAGATATTTAGCTAAAAATAAGTCTATCTAAGTACTCTACGTTTAATATTCTCTAAATTACTTATGTAGGTACTCGTAAGCAGTTTAAGAAAATAGGTCGATGCGAACACATTTCTTAAATGGTCGCATAAAGGAAAGACTATATGAACAAATTGGTTCTATAAGGTTAACAGACACAAATATTGTTGTAATCATGTTCATTTAATAAAAGGGTAGATGTAAAATTTATACGTAACAACGCAAATTAAAAACTAATCTTCCATTAGTATCCTACTAGGTTGTCCTTTTCTAGGCAGACATCAACATAATACGAGATCTTAAACAATAGCAATTTGCATTGATTAATGTTACTTGTCAATTATACTGGGAGATTTAAGGTATTATTACCTTAGTAGGAGCGTTAGCTCGAGATAGCGTAATACTATTGAAAGACTAATTATGCCTACAAATACAATATAAGAAGCGTAAAAATATGAGGTACGCGTGTGGAAAAAGCGTCACTAAGTGTGTAATACGTATACACAAAAATCAAAAACAAAAACTTACATCGTCATCAATATTCATCGTCAATTTAATGTTTTTTATTTTCAAAATCCACGTAAAACATGTGAAATTGACAGCATGAAAAAATTGAACCAATGAAACAACATTAAAGGGAGAATTTGCATAAATAGTAATAGAATAGAACGTTTTCGATTTGATTAGCAACATTTTATTAATAGTACAACCGAAATATTAAGCTTTAGCTTATCAGATATGTTGACCAGAGTAAAGGCAAATAAGCTTAATGATTTGAAAATACCTTTTTCCCCTGTTGTCACTATGGCAGGTTCACTGGACGGTCCTCTTCCTATGTTGTTTACCGCGATGACATACATTTCGTATTCCGTGTATGGGCTTAAATTCCTGACCGAGTAATACATTGTGATTATCCCTGAAATCTCACTGAAAGCTTGATTGGCGTATTTCGGCTTAAACTGGATGACGTAGTATTGAAGCTCTTCTGGTCCATTGTACGACCACGTGAGCCTTACGGAAGTAGCGGTGATTTCAGATACTTTTACGTTTGTTGGTGGTCCCGGAAGTGCTAAAGAAAATTAAAGCACGTACAGTAACAGCGTAATATTATTGTATTAATATTGTAAACACTACGCCTACAAATGAGAAATTATACAGGCGCATTGCAATGCGCTATGATTTATTATCTTACAATTGCCTGACGTTAAGGCCTTTTATGCCAGAATACCGTCTCATATGAATACTTATGAGACGTATACTTCTAGTATTGCTTATACTTACGAAGCTCATACGTTATAGTGGTTTGCGTTGATATCGATGATAGAAAACTATTCGTTTACCAAGCGATTAATAAATTATATCCGTTATATACTGCGCCCATAAAGTAACACGTTTGTTTTTAATTGAATAAATGTCAACGAAAATTTCGGTGTAGCTGGACTTTTGTTTTAGTTTCAAATAATATTTAATTTAAATAATATTTAATGTATAGGATGATTCATATTGGGGTATGTGTGGTAATGTCGTCCACACAAGAATATAACACCACATGTTTTTTTTTTACTATTTGTTAACAGAAACGCAGAATTTGTAAAAAAAAAAACTATTTCAAAACAATACAAGAGTGTATTGGATTTGACATGCATGTAAATCGACAAAACATTCGTTAGTCGACGGATAAAAGCCAAATGTAGTAATACTATCCACAGAATACACGCAATGGGAAATTAACGTACATGTCTGGATTATTCTTTTTTCTATTTAAAAAACGAAAATGCCAAATTTCCTATATGAAAATTGTCATTTGAATAAAATGAATCTGTGCTACCTTTATGAATTATATATTTTCATGATTATTTTATTATTTATTATTGAAATATATAATAATATAAAATCTAATCATCGATAACACATGTAACTTTCCGAAGAATGGTTAGAATTAATCAAAAACCTAGGTTAGAATTCATAAGATTACCAATTATAATATTTAAACTAATGATGATGTGTTAACTGTTCGAAACGGCAAAGGCATATTTTGGATAAGATATCTTTTTGTTTTGGGATAACATTTTTCTATAGGTTATATATTTGAGAAATATATGGCCGATATGAAGATTACTACGGTTACCTTGCGCGTCTTATTTTTTCTTCAAGTTGTTGCAAAATACCTTGTCAAAACCTGCCGAAAAATTATTAGTTGCTGTTAAAGCTCGAGAAAGGCTTTTGCATTTTGTCGAAAACCGTGTTGAAGCATCTATTCGCAAACTTTCCTCGTCGTCTTGAAGATTTTCACATCGCTGTTGTTCCAGATTTAAAAGAGCCAACGTCAAACACAGGAAAAGACAAAAATGCGAAAACACGTACAAGTCCGACTTTAGAGAATTCCCCGATGTGACCGATATTTGGAAGATACCCAATTTACTGCTAACTTATTTTCCACGAGAATACATAAGAAACTTTGATGAGACGCAGTAAATTACAAGACAGGAGATAAATTTCCGGGAAGAGTATTAGTTTGCTGCGTTATTTCAATGGAAGTGTTGCTACCCTGTCCTGAATAGCATGTGGGAGGAGAAGCAATCTTTGTTGTGAATATTTCTTGTCGGAACCGGTTGACTTTGTTAATCTGCATCCCTAAAATGGCGGAATGTTCCGGCTAGACTTCGTTTGAATTGTCATTATACTCGAGAAACAGCACAATGGAAGTGTATAACACACCTTTTGTGCCTTGCGCGCATAATCCACCAAGCATGTCTCAAGCTAAGCCCATTGACTCCGAGTAAAATTGTATTAAATTGGAATAATTCGAATAATTGAGTGATACTGGAGCTATGCTTTAGGCTAAGCACGCATGAACTGTGGGAATCGGATCGCAAATATAGACCGTAAAATCCGCCAATTGTTTATCGTTGGTGTGCGATCTGTAATTACGATTAATGGTTTGGCTGATTAAAAAATTGTTCATGCGCGCTTAGCCTAAAAAGATTTAACCTTCTTAGTGTATTTTCGAATTAGTAAAGCTATTTTTTGTGCGAAAAATTTTGTTTTTTAAGAAAGCTCCAAAACCTCCCTTCCACACGTTGGTTCTTCCGGAAATACTTACATTCCACTTTAACCTGAGCGACAGCTTCTATTTCACCTAGTGAACTAGCGGCGACACAGGTGTAATTCGCTGATTCTTGAATGTCGGTTAGAGTAAGTACATTAATGCCAACGGGTAGATTGTCTTCGGGCGTTAAATCTTGAGCGGGTTCTTTGCGCCATTTCACGTAAGGCATCGGCGACCCTACAGCTACACAGGTTAGGTTGAGATCAGCGCCCAGCATTATCTTGTTCATCGGGGCCGGAGGTTTGGAAAATTGCGGAGGCACCCTTCGAACTGCGGAAGTATACACGAGGACGATGCGATGAGAAAACGCGGTAGTGGAAATTGAAGAGAAATAAAACAAGAGGAAAACGAAAATTAGTTCCCTTTTCTGCATATCATCCCGGCTCGAATTGAATTACCTTTGACGTACAACTGCGCTGATTTGGAATATTCCGTCCCTATTGAGTTTTCTGCTACACACTCGTACTTTCCTTGGTCTTTTTCCTCGCTACTTTTGATCTGGAGCGAGCCTGAAACAAAGAAAATAAATTAATGGGAGGTAAGTTAACATAACTTTGTTCTTAATAAAGCTATGAGTGGAGCTCACAGATGCTAGATGATAGCTACTGCTTGTTCTTATATTGCTTCTAACTAGAGAAGAGGCAGTAACAATTGTTCGAATTGAGCTATTATCAAACCGTAATTAATAATTAAATTACTTAAATACGATGAATCTATTTTATTGACATACTATTAAGCAAATACATTTTCTTTTGTCAATATGCTATATATTTTCTTAACTATTTCCTTTATCTTTATTATTTAAATGAGGGCTTTTGCAGAGGCTGAGAATAGTCGAAGTAAAACGTAACGCTAGAGGGCACATCGTTTTGTATAGGAGGACACATAAAATCTGAACCTAAGTGTACATGGGTTACACGTGACGAATTTTCTTAAAATTAAAAAAAAATGAAATCGACTTTTCGTAAATTTAGAAAAAAAAATGAATGCAATGAAAGAAGAGCCGGTGTGTTCATAAGACAAGTAAATCAATGTTGTTCTGGAATTATACAAGTAGATAAAAAGTAGATAATAGGTAACGATGTACTCCAGTATTTTTACATATGCATTTGCTGCATTTAAATATACAATATAAACATTAATATTAATCTAATCTTTTCTAGCAATTTAAATGAAGCACGAAACATGACATAAAAAGCAAAAAAATTGCCAAAATAAATTGAATCTTATTCCGGAAAAGAAGAGAACTTAAACCCAACGAGGGGATTGGACATGATGCTAAGTAAATTTTCTGTTGTATCCGATAGTGAAATCTATACTACCATTTTAATTTAATCCCCGAGTTGTATAACTCTAGAACATCCTTCGATCTCTGGCTTTCAGTATTGTCTTTCCTTTGATATCTTTGAAATTTTTAAATAGCTGTTATGTGCTCCGTTGTCATCTTGAATTACCCGTGCACCGGAATTTCCCAAAACGGGTAAATTTCCCGACGATGCCATGTTTCCGGGACTCGTCCCGAGGGACCATTAGCTGCTACTGCTGTTGCTGCACTGTCAGAGCTTTCTCTTCGGGTGCGTCTATCTGCTCAGTGTAGGGTACGCGCTTCTATTTTCCCCGAAAACACCCTCGTCAACGTTAAGCTTTATATTGGACACCTGAATTAAATATAAACGTGCGCAGAGACAATAAGATTTTTAGTTCGGTATAATAACGTAATGTTGACGGAAGTGTCTAGAAATTGTTGTAAAGTGCAAAGAATTGTATTCCTTTTCAAAATGATGTTATGAAAATTGTTAACTTTTGGCTGTTGATATCAAATACTGCGAAATCGACGAGGCTTATGAATATTTTGGTTTCTGCGGTGGCGTATTTAAATAACGGAAAATTTAAAATTATCTAATTTATTGAAAATATATGTTGCGAAGCACTACTAGCTGTATTTTACAAAAAAAAATTCTCTATTGACATTTGCTATTCAATATTGAATCGCTATTTGTAATTTTCCAATATTATCCAGTCCACTGCGAAATATCTTATTTCTTGGCGATCCAAATAAATACAAATTTAACGAAGCGAGCAACAAATGATCTGGCTGGTCATTACCCTTCGAGAGAAAAAGTTTCTAAATGTTTTGGCTCCGTCTTGCTGAAGAGTTCCTTGTTTCAAAAAATGAAGAGAAGTTTCGAGACAGAATATTAACCTATGAATCATCTACTGGACGTTACAACCCATCGACCAGTTTTAATTGAATGTAAACTTGTTGCACCAACAAATCATGTAGACTTTCAGTTGTTCAAGCTCCAGGATTTTATGAGATCATGTAAACAGACAAGCGAAGACCAACTTCATCAATAAAGAGTGTTTTATTTAAAATACCACCGTTATTAATATTATTCAAAAACTATTGGCAGTATTACATTCATGGCAGTAATACAAATATGAAAGTGTAAATGCTACCGCATTGCTGTATGATAACTTTTGCTGTGCGAATAACGAGGAAGCCTCGTTAATGAAAAGGCTTATTGCGGCTTTGCAGTACACGTAGGCAAGTGCATTAGTTTGTGTTGTGTTTTCCAGTAGAGGCTGTGTGTATTACTGCAATTTTCATAGTCGTCTGGGTATTTACAAGGATATGAAGATGGTTTTGTTGATGCAACGAGATATCTTTTTAATTATTCAAAAAAAATTATTACGAAGAATGTATCCAAATAATTGTGTTCGATTTACCATCAAGAGCCTATCGTTAAACGTTTTCTTGGTTTTGTAAATGTTACCCATCAGATACTCCAGATCTTAATGGATGTTGATCTAGTTGGCAAGTTTGTGAGACAGAGCTGATTTGTAAAAGCAGCGTAGAGATTGAAAAGTTTTTAGTGTAACCCAGAAACAAGTACTTTTTTCAAATATTCTCCGTCCTGCAAATGAAACATTGGTGTACTCAAGTTTCATCGACATATTTCGTCTAAATTGCATCAGCGGTCTTTTGGAAACGTTCATTCAAATGTGGTTTTGGCCTTGCGTGAGCAAGCACGACGCCCAATGCTTTTAGATTTTTTAGCTTCTGCGCGCTCAAATCTCAAACACGTTTAGCACCATTTGGTGAACTTTCTCCATGTTATTGGCAGTGGTTGCAGTTTTTGGTCGTTTCCGAACGATCATCGTCAGCTAAATTGGTATAACTATGTTAAATTCAGTTGGGTAAAATTTCACTATGGTAAATTATAGTACACCTCCTCGTAAACAGCGACCATTTCGGCTTTAATTTGTGAATCGTCTTTCAAATGCGAGAATTTACGGATCTATCGTTGACACAAACGACTGTTACTGACGACAACTGAGCGTCCAACATTTCTGCAAACATCAAAGGTATCTTCCAATGCGTACGTAATTATATTACTGCAATATTTTTGACGAATAAAGACATCTTCGTGTTGAGGCTTGAAGCTTTTCAGACCACCCTCGTACTTTATTGTAAAAGAGTTCCTCAGTAAAATACTAGTTACTGCTATTGGTCTAAATACTCATTTAATGTTTACTTTTGTTGGAATGTGTTGCTCTAATGGGCAATAAATTCACATGTACAACGAGATGTTGTATAAAAGCATACAACCTTTAATGAAATTAAATGTTGTATACTGCCGGTTGTGTGAACATTTCATTGTTAAGTAAAATCAAAGCAAAGATTTTATTCAACAAATTTATCTAAAATTTTGTTATATTTTTTAACGAAACGTAGAGTTATTGAATGCGCGTCGAATTTCTAGTTTTTAATTAGAATTTCTAATTAAAAACTAACCGTCTCGGCCAGATTTGAACCCTCGTGGTTGGGATCGAAAAGCAAGTTCGGCCACGAAGACGGTTTCTAAAACATTATATTTGCAAAATTTTCATACACTTTGACGTACATTTTTATATATACCTAAACACGGGAATCAGTCTTGATGAAGTGGAGCAAATTCCGCAAATTCATTTATTTACGCAAGAAAGAATTGAAATTCTCGGAGAGCGCTCGTCGAATACATTACGGCCTCTGTCTGAGGCGAAAGTCTATCCCAATTTAATTATGCGAAATACACACGCCAAGATGTCCTCATAAACCGAATTACTTGCGTTATAACGTTACAAACCAAACAAGTTGATAATCTCATTGTGAACCTTCATGAGCGTTAAAAATCCGCGCGTCAAGATATACCGCGCTTTAGTGTAATAATTTCATTTCCGCTCCCCTATTATTACGCAAGCCTAAAGCAATTATTATCTAGTCCTCTTCATTTTGATACTGGCGCCCTTCACACGCATACATCAAATGATCTCTTGCCTCGAGGAGAAAGTTGTACTGCTTTAATAAAGTTGAAATGTGAATAAATAATAAATGACATTCATTTCTCCAGCCGACTAAGTTTAGAAAATCAACGGAAACATTAATCGTTCACGAACTGTAATTATTAGGTTTTATCTTCCTATTTATACTCATTAATTATTTAAAGGATGAAGTCTGAAGGATAAATATTATTTCAGCGGTGTCAGATTCGTTAAAATATTACATTACAGTCTGACGCAGTACCGCTGAAATGGTATTTTGAATTTGTTACTTGGCATGCATATTGTTCATTTAAAATTCAGGTGACATTCATTTAAATGATTAAATTTCAAAATGAAAGTTGGAGTCGGTGGAAATAAATGTTTAAAATACGGGTGTGATAGGATAAGTACCCGTGCTTTAAGATAGATGGCGCTTTATGTCAAAATCTGAATTATGGACTATCAGTGCTATTATTTAGCGAAAACTTCCGGGAAATTCATCGCGTAGTATTATTTTGAAAGCCGTTGAAAACGAGCAATTTCATGTATTTATGGTATTTCCTTTTTATGAATATCAAAATGTGTAATCAAAGAAGAAGTCTGATGTACTTGTTCGATGAATTTAGATATCAATTTAACGAATCTAAGCGTGACCAGACATCCATCTTCATGATCAGCCTCCAGGTCGTGTCATTGAGGTGTGATGCGATCAATAAATTTCAAGATGCCGTGTTGACATTAACTCAATTAGACACGTGAAAAAGTTATCGGCGAGACGCGCGCTGTTTCTGCTGGCTGAACAAAAACGGAATCATGTAATAATTTCAAAGCGATTTTTGGGTATATTTAAATGTAATACGAGTGAGTTTCCACGGCGTTCTGTGACCGTAGTTGAGATTTGAATACACATCATTACACGCCAGAAATCAAAGATCAGACGGAAAAAATGTTTTCTTTTTTTTCCATAGAATGTACACCAAAGAAGGGAAAGAATGAATGAATCTAATAGCCGAAGAAGTTACGGCTATACTATTTCTTGGGCTTCACAAGGCATAATCTGTATTGATTATTTGGAGAAGTGAAGGATAGTTATGGAGTGAAATTTTTCGTGTGAATTTTCACTCTTCATTATGGTAACACCATTAAATAGCAATTACCCAATACGCAATTTTCTTTTGGATAACCTTATGTATCAGGGATATCTTTCCTCCAATATTTTCTTGCAACCGTATATAGTCGCTCCAATAAATCATGTTGATGCACATATCTATTTTTTTCAATTGTAGTTGCTTGTAAAAAATTGTAGTTTTTGGCGTGAGTTTTATATACACCCAAATTTTGACCTTTATAATCTTTTTCCTTTCTAATTTGTGGTCAGTTGACGGTGTTACTTCTTAAAACTTAATTGTAAAATGTAATTTAAAACTTTTAATTGAAATAAACGAAATTTTCGAATGACTCATATAGAGCAAGATAAACGAACGATGTTGTAAATTCAACATAGTTACATTTATATTTACTTCAATTCTACCTTAGCCTTTAATTATTACAGAGGAAAACACGGAAAGCCGGCCAATTTTATTTTCTTCTATTTGTTTTCTTCATTAACAGGCAATTACCGATTAATATACACACGCTTCGAAATATCCGTTATTAATTATTGAGTGGTGCTCAATGACATAATGTCTGTAATTAGAACTACGAAGACGAAAACCAATCATTAACGTCATTAAAAAGCAATAAGCTTTTAACTGTTGATCGTAGAGCTGATCACGGAGCCTATCAATTTTCATACGTGAAATTTTCCGTGCCAACTAATCAATAACGCGTTTTCGTTTGGACACACAAACGTGCGTGTATTTTTACTCCTTTTTACGCGACGGTCGAACGCTATACACGTATACTAATTCATGGAAAGGTAATAACGTATTCATTATAGCGCTGACAAAATAATTGACATAGGGCATACGAGCATCTGCAATAAATAATTTATGGGTTTATTTTTGTAGCTGTAAAGGTTACTAAATCTTGTATCTAATTTGAGAACATGAAATTCGGTGGGAGTACCGTAGCAATTAGTAAAGTATTTTTCGCTGGAGATATCTCTAACACAGCTACTAATTTCACACAAAAATTTGAAAGATCGCGTTTCATACCGCCAATGTAGTGGTAATATCGCAGACACACGAACTTTATTACATTTTAAAATCAAAGGTTGGTGCCTTCGAAGTTCAATTAGTTGATTGAATGGCGTCTACAGAAGAGGAAGGCTTATACTTAACAGCAAGGAATTTTCGTGATATCTGAGAGTAGTAAGCATTAATTTATCTCCTTTTTTCGATTTTTCGATCACACAGAAGCGATTACATTGAATGTATGGTACCTATACAAATATGTTAGTCGGAGTCAGAACGAATGATATATTCTTGCTGTGGCTCTTAATTTTGAATATTCCAGCTGCTTGTTATTTTTGTTCCATACATATGAGGACAATGAGCTTTAAAGGGTGCGGCTGTTAAACATAATTGTGTGTAAATAAATTAATAAGGTTACTGGCTATCTTTGATATCTACAAATTAACTGGATAGACTTACATTTTTAAAAGCAGATTTAAATAGTTATGATGTCACAATTAGTAATTAAGTACTTCATTTTATTTATCTTATTTTATTTCCCGCAAGCTTTTCAAAAATACCTGAAATATTCTAGTCGCTGTTCGTAATACCACATTTTGCCGCACGGGGCTGCCATAAACTTTCTATATTTTGTATTTAGAACCTGTTTATGCAGCGCGTTGAATTTCTAATCACGCATTTATTACAAGCCGCAAATAGGAGTAAAAGGCTTTACGTCCAATATACCGCTGCTTCCAGGATCAACCCTTTCTTTTGTTTGCCAGCCAGCTACGGAACGATAATGCTCACATGCCGGTAGCTCTACACCTGCATAATAAACTCAGAATCACCGATCGCCTTTGCATGCCCCAGAAAGCTCCTCCGAGGAAAACATGTTTTTACGTGACGACTAGATGCTTTTTGGTCTTGGAAAATTCTCCTTTCATAAATTTTATATTCCGCGTCGGGTTAGAAGATTGTTGTAGTGAAATGCAATATAAGTCGGACGATATCTCGTTTTGCATATTGATATATCCACTGCAGCAAGATCTACCATAAAAATCAAGAAAGCGAAATAATCAGCACACTCCTTACATTCATGAACATAAAGGTAATTTTACGTATATTACACTGACAAGAAAATTTCCTGAAATGGAACATGACGTATTCGACGTAGGAACCATAATGCTTTTCTGAGAAATACGCCAATACACATGCCATTGATAAACGGATTATTGGTAATATGTAGAAAAATTACATTTGTGGCACCCAATTATTTACACGCGCGTTTATATTTTTAAAATATTCTAATGAAAGCCCTAAAATCTTAATAATTTGTCATTTCCGCACAGTATAAAATTGACAATTTAACATTACTAATGGGTAATTTGAAACTAACACTTATATATCACGCACCAAAAGAAGATCAACTTTAAAGACCAGTAAGAAACACCGAAAAGAATTAATTAAAAAGAAGAATTTTTCAGAATTACAAAATCTTCACAACTTCCTCTCGATATCCCTGCTGCTAATGAATTATTGATTGCAAATATGGAAAAAGGGCCTGGAAGTTATGGTAAACGTGTCACTTCCCAAACAAGTTATATTGTGTGCTACTAGGTTATCTGAACTGTGTGTATCCTAGCTTTAATGTGAAGCTCTCTTTAAACATTTATCTTGTTTCGCAGGTATATTCATTAAACCAATGAAGAAGACTAAAAAGAAGGGACAATTGAACAATGTAACTGGAAACTGGACGACATCACTACATTCGACACTTGTGATTGGAGTTATACCCGATAAAAGTATATAAAATTAGTGATACCGGGATTTTTACCATCTTTTTGTATTAGCCCCTTCATTAAATACCATAAACTAGCCATAAGTGTAAACACGGAGTATATATCTACCTACATTTCTGTTACAAATAACTACACAAAACTATATAATCTATCACACGACCAATCATTGCGTAATGTGGTATTACGCAGTGGAGTGACGATTGATCCCAGCCAGTAATAAGCAAAATGATAAAATCGTATTATAGAGCCTACTGTCAGATGTTCAAATCATTTCATTATTTATGATCATATAAACAAGCAATCTTCGTTTATCCACCAGATCAATCAAATATTACAAGACGGTATTAAACATATTGAATATTACGCAACTACTAATTATAATACGGCTATCTAGAAGAAGAACGACACTTAAATAAACTTCACTCACTTTGGCCTATGCTTGCTTTGAATAGTACGTCAAAGTGAGTATAATCACCATAAAAACAGATACACACACTTTTGGCGTGACAGGTGGGGGTCACGTTCATTGAATCCTTATTGCATCAAGTTTCTATGGCACCTAAAGAATATTAAACGGTTTTATCTATTGATAACTTTTGTAAACGTTTAATAGCAAATAACTAATGTGAATCCAAAAACCCCTGATATTCAAAACCCGATTTTACCCTCTAAAACCATTTGTTAGACGAAGCGGAAACCGACATTTATGAAGCCTACCATCCACTCAACTCTTATGTGTACAGCTCGCTCTTCTAAGTACGTTCCAGACTAAGTTTCTGAAAGTTTTAATTACATTGAGATCGTCAAGAAAAACTTGCTTTTCAGCCATCTATAATCACTTTATAAAAATCATCAAGGTACGCCGGAAAAACAAGATACTTGAATACTCACCAGCCGTATCCTCTCGAATTGTGTACCGAGGATTATTTCTGGTATCTATGGGAAGCATATTTCGTATCCACGTGATTTTCGGCGTAGGAATACCAGAAACCGAACATGCCAATACAGCATTATGACCAACTTCGACCACCTTATTGGGTAGCGGATGCTGAGTGATATGCGGAAACCCAGGCGGCAGTTTGTCAGCTGAAACAATAGTAAAATTATCGTAAACGACACGAATACATATAACTAGTTATTGCCAAAATAAATCATCGATCAAGGTACCGATTAGCACACAAATTCATGGTTACTTGGTGACTATTGTTTGATAAAGCGTAGCATGTCGGTTTTCTGCGTATTTGCGAGAGCAATTTTTTGTGTGTTTGATCAAAGCCTAGTTAAGTATAACATTAATTACTGCAAAAAAAAGTGTTGCTGAATCCAAAATTTAACAAGGCATCTGAATACACAGTTTTCCCAATGACGGCATTTTATCCTACCTACGTGAAAATAGTATAAAATAGTTTGATGCTGACTAAAACGAAGAGTAATGAAACTGCATAAATACAACTAATTCGTGCGTTTTAACCGATTATGCAGAATTAAATTCTGCTCACGTGTAAATTTTTCACATGTAAAAATAGAAAACATAAAAACACCGTCAGATTGCCGGAAATTTCATGGCGTTTCATAAAAAAAAAAACGAGTGTGAAATCTAGTATTGGAATCGTAGAATTTGTACGAATTAGCGGATATTGAATAAAATCAATAGTCGCCTATATATTCGCCGAGGTCAATCAACATTAATAATGAAATGCAAATAGGAATTTTAAATATATCGGTCGCACAGCATTATAACGTAGAATAAGCTCATAAAGCCGGCCACATCATCCATTTAATCTATTAACAAATTTCCACTAGCGTCCGCTTCCCGCATAAATCATCGCATAAATTATAGATTTAACCGTTGAATATATTGTCGGCTTAGCTGGCTGATGCTACGCGAAGAGCCTTTTCGTGTTGTGAATGAATTTTGCATTTTACACGGAAAATATCGGGACAATGCTGGACATTTCGCTAAGTTTGCGGTGCGAATATATGGGTCGAGCAGCAAATAATTGATGTACGTTTAAATCTGCGGCTGTAAATGGAAGTATGTTGTATGAAAACTGTGCAACTTGGTCGAGCGTTGAAAGCTTTTCTATCAATGCGCCTGAATGGATATATTAGAATTCTTAGCAGTATTCGGCATGCTACATGTAGTAATATACTGAGAAAGCTTTGAACGAAAATATAGCAGAACTTTCCACAAGCTACAGCTCTAATTGTTTTAAACAATTACATTTGAAAAGCATATAGGCTTATGATTAGAGATGACAAAAGCAGGAGGAATTAATCCTTTTTTGCAACGACTAGATAGACTCGTGTTTATTCGCCTCATGGGGATGGATTCGCGTTGCCTACTTGTACCGTTGAGAATCGACAAAACACGAGTCTGTCTAGTCTCTGCAAGAAAGTAATAATTTCATCCGCCTTTGTCCTCTCTAGTTATTACATACTCAATAAATTGGTGTTTGGTTGGCAATGTCAAAGCAGCAAGTCTTTAGATCTACATTTTAATGGAACAATAAATGCTGCAAGACACCAAAATGAGTTCCTTCCTTTATTAATCAGCTACATGATGATGAAATGATAGGAGTCTTTCAATGCGATAGCACATACAGTTGGACAAATATTTGCTTATTTTGTTTAATTTATTATATAGTAGTATATAATAAATTTCTTAATAATCTTCGAAGAGGCCGTCCCGGACCAAGTATTATATATTACTATATAATAAATTAAACCTGTGCAGCGCGGAGGTTGCCGATACTTACGAGATAATTACATGTTCAATGTAACCTACCATCGTTAACATAGGGAGGAGATTTTGCACCATAAATTTCTCCACGTATATCCCATTTTGAAGTTCGATTACTTCATATATTCTTGTTCTATTTAAATTAACTAGTAATCGGATGTACTGGAAGAAGTTAATGGAAATTCATTCAAACTAACAGCTCGGGTTATTTTCGAAACGACTCCCGGTTATACAAATGCATCCGAAGCCATTTTAATCATGAACTTTTAATCGAAACACTTCTTTAAAGTGCTCTGAATATTTAAAGTCGGTTAAATATAGTTTTCGCTGCGTCAGAGTAACAAATTCGCTGCTGATGAAAATAAATGACACCATCATCGGGTGAGGATGAATCTTTCATGCGATCTTTTAAGAACTGCCGAGAAAAAATGGCAAGTACGAATTGGAAGCGGAAGCAGAAAGAAGCTGCTTCTACCGCAATAATGTAATTGATTTTTTACGATCGTTTGTATCGCATTATAGGTATGGGGGAAATTAATTCTAACTAAAGAGCAACTTGCAATTAGCATAAAGTTCAATTTAGCTAGTAGAAAACGAAGTTATATAGCAAGAAGGTCGGAATATTCGAGTTCATTTTAATGGAATGAAGATCTCTAGCTTGACAGTATTTTAAAAAGTGAATAATGTCAGTATAGTCAATATAGATTCTAAAATTGGATGTAAGCTGGCAATTTCAGATACTGTAGCAGGTGTAACGCCTTTATCATGTATCTTCCCTCTCTACTAGAAGAGCACAGTATAGTCTTATCTGAAGTACATAAAACGTGGGGAGGAGCATCAAACGCAAAATTTCTTTTGATTCTTAATTATTTGGAGGAAGTATAATGAAAGAAAGAAAGCGCCTAGATTCTAATTTCTTTATAAATAAGCCAAATTTTCAGTCGTACATGTGACCTTCATCGGCTATAATACGTGGATTATTATATTTTATTATTCAAAGGACCTACACTAACAACAAACAATAAACATAAAACACATTACAACCCTGATGGAGGTCACATGTACGACCGGAAATTTGGTTTATCTGTATCTATCTCTGTATCTATTATTTATCCTTCAACCAACTAAAGATCAAAAGAAGTTTTGCGGATTATGAATGAAATATAAACGAGACTTTAATTTTAATTTTTTTAAATTGGAAATATAAATAAATCAAGTAGACGCGAGATGTTTATATACTTTCTTGCTTTAGATATGCATTTTTCCCAGTGGATCGGTAGCCCTTTTATCATGTCATCGTAAAAGGGAGGTGGTTGTGTCAGTATATATCAGTGTTATTGAATCGTTTATCTCCTAGAGCTTCTTCAGTTGTCCAAAGAGACGGAAGTTGCAGGGCGATTGATTAGAGCTCTATAGAAGGTGTTCAATGGTGTCCAATGCATTTTATTCAATTTTACGTATGTTCTACAGCCAAAAGGTGCTCTACTCCATAATGCTTGATTGTTGGCGATGGTCATAGCTTTCAACTAAATGTATTACACTAACCAATTAATGCATGAGAAACATTTATTTTGCAAAATTGTTAGCAACGTCTTTGAATATTCTACTGATCGATGAAGTAATCAACTGTACGAAATCTAATTTATGTTAGGGTATTTGGGTTTTGGGCCACTTATGGCCACACTAAACTATTTTTCTTCTATAGTTTAAAAGGCCGCTGGTATTATCGAAAAGTTTTAAATCTTCTCTGCTTTGATTATATAGGTTGATTGGTCAACATTAATACGTTCACCATACAGCGTATATCCACGTTTATATAATCCTTTGATCGAACAAATATCATCGTCGTGTAAATTAAAATTGCATTGAAGATGCAGATTTAAGACGTCAAGTATACGGAGCGAAGACGAGTTATTTTGTCATTTATAAGGAATTATTGCTGGCTAAAGCTTAAGCTTGCCTAATAAAAGTCCAGAGATAAGCAAGAGAGCGGCCTGATGTTGTATAATCTGTTGAAGGATTGAAAATGAATCATAAAAGAAATTATTTTGATGTAGGTTCTCATATCGCATTTGGATGGACGTCACAGTATATTGCGCTAATGATAGCGATCTATTTAGTAACGGGTCTCCATACTTTGGCTGAAAGTTCTTGAAAATAAAGAACCTACCGATTATTTATATGCAAAAGTAGAAATTGATCTAAAATTTTGCTTATCTCTGGTCTTTACACTTGAAAACTTCTAAAACTGCGCTTGTTTGCTTAAACACCTAATATTTCGTACGTCATAAAACTCAGCTAAATCTATAAGCTCGTCTGCAAGAAAATAAACATTTGTATTCGCATTACATCCTAAAATCATATACTTATTTCCACTTTGCGCTAAACTTCCTTACACTTTGGAGAACTCAATTACGGGAACAATTCGAATTCATTACGGAGCTACGGTAAAGCAGACGGAGAAGTTTCGCTCACAAAAAAAATTATTAGCGTACGGATGTCAACCGAAAAATAAAAAGGCCGCAAGTGTAAAGATTCCTTTAAATTGCCGCCGCGAGTTCCTCGGCCGAAACGAAGTTAGGAGTAGTTTATATTGCAGTCGGTACGTGCTTTTTAAAAACATCCATCCGCGGGAATCTTTTCTCGCAGTCCGCGTAGAAAAAAAAATCAAAAAGGAAAGAAAAGGTATATAAATTCCGTAACTTGTTTGCATGCATCAGCCAAAGTGAAAAATTAGATCACCGAGCTGTATGAAGGTTTATGTGTGTTTATATTTTGTAGTAGAGAGGCATTTTTATGAGTTGAATAATATGAAGCCATTAGGAAAGCTTTTAGCCGTGAGGAAGTTATGTATATATTTTTACGTGCAACTTTTTACACGCCCAAATGACGGCGGAAAGGAACGTTACAAAGATAAGTATTCGCAGATTACTTATGTGTATGTACATTTACGCAGACTTTGTACCAATAATAATAGGTAACCATATTTTATTAACACGATAACAGACAAAAATTACTTAAAACATCTAATATTAAGTTTTTATAGAGGTTGTTAGCAAAAACTAATTTAACGGCTACGCTTTTAAGAGACAAAAGTATATTGCGATGGGAATATTTGGTGGCATCACTCTCCACTAGAATATTTCTTTTGTCTGACGGAAGATAACAACTTGCATCATTGTTGTTTTTCAGGATCCTAGTTCTTCAGAACATAACATATGTGATAACGGTGACCGGTTCATCATTCAATAAAGCTTCTTTCTAATCTATAAGCTTTGGTATCAATACGTTGTTGGTTCGATTTGATAGCTGCTTTCAATCTTACCTTAGTAGCTTAGTAGTTTTGGTAGCTTAAACAGTTATGTAGTTATTCGATTTATACCTTATCTTGGTATAAATCGATTTATTGAGGGTAAGATATTTAACTTTTCCTGTAAAAATAGCTAATATACGAATATATTTTAGCAAACGAATTGATAAGCGCCTAACTGGTTGGATGTTTTTGCTAACCCAAAAGTTAGGTTTCTTCAGAACTGTTCAGAGCCATTATCGCGTTGGCGATATGACGACATAATTGTTCATTTCGTACGAGATTATTTTCGACTTGGTAAGAGAGCACAGCTCCACAGCGTACGTGGATGCGTTAAATCAAAACAGTTATTTTGACCTTCAAAACGGGAGAGTAATAAATTAGGTATGCTAAGCAATTATAATTATATACGACGATGGTATGAGAAGTCCCAATGTTGGGAGACAGCTGGCGCTCTGTATCAAAATTTGCATTTCAGACTATGATTACTATTCTTTAGCCGACATCTATCAACATTTCAGAGAGATTTATCGAGAAGTGTTGCTTTGAGAGCTGCTGAAAGTGATCAACGTTATACGTTGGAGATGGGAAAATGAATGAGAAATTGATGCAGTTTATAAGGATCAGATGATTATTATCAGATACTGGTTTAACGAATTTAAGCATGGCTCAATGTTCGTATTTGATAAGGAGTGTCATTGAGGCTACTACTTGCGGGATTGTTAATGTGATAAACATCTCAATCGAACGTAGGCCAACAGAGGCCGATTTTGTAGAGTTCAGCAAATGTTGATATTGGGATGGTTTAAAAAAATTAGATCACCGCTGGACTAAATGTACGGAGCTCTACGTATGGATGGTAGGGTGCTGATACGAGTTACTAAAGATATCTTAAGGTTTGTTGCGTACGTAACAACAAAAACAAAATGAAAGGCGCATAAGATAGATATTATATACGTACAGTTGCTTGTACAGTTGATGTAATACGTTGTAGTCTCATAAACAAACATAATTTGGAAGGAATTCAAAGTAAGAAGTACCTGAAAATAAATCGTTCAAGAAAGACAATTCAACGAAATTTGCTAATAAAAGTAATAACGGTAGAGGATGCGTCGTAAAACAATAAGAAAGACGTAGTAATATATGGCAAGAAGAAAGAAAAATGCTAGATTTAGAAAGGAAAAGAACTGGATTACAATGGAAAATAGACCCAATGAAATACTAGAAAAAACAAGATGTAAAGATTAATACGAAAATTAAGATTTGAGGAGGTTAAACAATATGACCAAGAATAATATTGCAATTTGATTCTCCAAAAAAGAAAAAAAGTTCGCATGAATCGAAAGCTCGGATAGAATATTTAGTTTGATAAGTATTTAATAAAGTTAAAAATGTAGATTCATTAGAATTATTAGAACAACAAACTATTCGACGTTGTCGCCAAATTCGCTTTCAACGCAATCGAAAAATCTTTTATACCAAATTTTCTTTCAATTACTGATTATAGATGGCGCAGTAATTATTAAGGATACTGTCGTAGTTGCAGGATGTATTTGACAGAAGACAAAGTTATTCATAGCAATTCGTAGAACTTGTCAACGTCACATAGTACTTTTATTTTAATGTTTTTTAAACTTCTTAATGTCTTGTCAACCAAAAACTATTTCTGAAAAGAAAAATGGTAAAATGTGGGCTCCTCTTACATACATATGTTACTACAAATTTCACGATTGCGTATTGGGCTAAGTCGATAATGCATGGCCTATGTCTCCATCGTACGTTGTCTAGGGTCATTCGTCTACTTCACACGATAAATTTTAATATAAAAAATGTGAGCAATTAAAGTTTTATGTAAACGACTTGACATACGACTGATGAAATGCTTAATTAGCAACCCGTTTTATATTATTCGTATAGTAACTTATTAGGTCATTAGTTTTCTATGTTAGTTCCGTACTAAAACGCTTTACACATCCATACGAAATGGCGGTACTATATCATATAATACCGTTTACGTAAAAAAGCACACATAACTCAATTTTTCCTTTACCGCTATAAATCCGTACCATTTCCACTACATCGGCGTTGAAATTGAATTATCGTTTTAATAAAGCATACACGCTCTTCGGGGAAGTATTACCGTGGCTTGTAGCTATGCATTTTACAATAATGCAATAGTCGTGTACTTATCAATGTTGGAATATAAATTCTAACGAAAAAGCGTATAGACTTGTACAATCGCGGGTAAAAATCTCCGGCATTGCATTCATACTTACTTCTACATCTTCGATCGGTACTGTACTTGCTTAACGAAGATCATTTTACCAAATTACGGTCTTACAGGCATACTCCATTAATAGAGAAACCGTTCCATTATTGCCGGATATTAGAAGTGATGCGCGCACAACAACCATTTTAAAGTCACCGCTAGCTACGTCAAGGTGTATGTTCCGCAGGTAACAATAACTTGATTGTGATGCGCGTGATTATATTAATCGACTTCCGTAAATACGCTGAATAGCCACAATACCTAATAGGGCAATCTTTATTAATTGCCATAATGCTATAATTTATACATAATCGAGGGATACCATTAATCAAACGTAAAATGATTAGCTTAATACTAATATAGCCGATTAAACCAAATATATAGCAAGAAATATATACTGCCCGGTAAACAAAATTATAAATAAAAGAAATTTGAAAATGACAAAGATATATAGAAGGAAGTGCCTATTTTAATTCTATGGGGCATTAACGCATAACTTGTAATTTTGCCACTATTAACGTTATACATTCATTCAATATTTTGAATGAATATATCTTGACGTTTGAATAGGCAATTCTTTTAGCACGCCTACGTTTTTCTTGAAGGTCTTTGCATTTTATTTTTGAACTATGCGCAATATAAACTATTCTAGAAAAATTAATTTTAAGAAAAAATTCATTTCTCAATTACGCATATAGAAGAACATTGAACAAATTGAGAGAAAAAGTAAACGATCGTTCCATTGTACGAAACGACCAATGCAGAATAAAGATGGCTAGAAAACTTTGTGTTTGGTATATTAGGTGTTAATGGCAAAAAGGAAATAAAGGCGTCATACCCAAAAGTGGTACACGTGACTTGTTTAGTAAATGATTTACACCCAATAGCTGGTTTAGTTCGTACCCTTCATCCAAATATGCTCAATCCTTAGTATTACGCCAAACATTTTGAAAATTGTTGAAGAATTTAACTCTGAACAAGAGTAGTACATTAACGAAGCAGATTTCATTTTTTCGAGCTAACCTGGCATGCGTTTTGACTGCGATCTCTACGCTAGAGAATACATGTGAGCTGAAGAATACATGTGAAAAGTTGCAAAATTAGACAACCTTTAATGAAAGATATCAACATTTAAGTGCCAGTGGTATTGTAGAATATATATTTGTACAAATAGTGTGATATGGAGAGAATCGTTTCACAGTGTGGCTAACGGTAGCGTCTATTAGCAGCTTCAATATTTTTGAACTGTGCAAAAGCTTTCTCGACATCACAAATTTGCTTTTGAATCTTTTGTTTGTATCATTTAATAACGGCGTTTTTAATTAACGTTGAATGTAACTGTTTGTGTTTTTAACGGAAAAGTAGATACATACTGTACGTTTCCAGGTCGCTCATAAAAAGCTTAAATTAATCTTACGTGGTTTTACTTAAAATATAGTATAGGCAATAAAATACAGGATGAACCAACACAGGTTTAGAAAAACGCACATTTTTCTAAGTAATAGCTGAATATTTCGGAATATTCCGTAAAAGGGATAGGGTAAAATTGAAATTGCGGAACAAAGTAAAAAAATAATGCTCGTGTAAAAATACAATTTAATATTAAAAAATCACGTAAAAGACATTCGAAATATATTATATTCATCACCAGATTCTTGCCGTTCTTCTTTCTTATCGGAATCAATATGTGGAAGAACTTCTTGATATCACTGACTAATTTTTATTAGCCTTACAATATGTTGGCTGCCGCCTACAATTTTACGAGGCGTAATAATAAATAAATAACTAAATGCTGCTATTTCACAGATTTTTCTTCCGTTAACATTCAAATCATAATTTGACAGTTTATAACAATTGCTTAGTCAAGTGAGACAATCAGAAGAACAGTGAGCAGTGGATGGCAATTTTTCAGAATGTTCAAAACTGATTATCGTACAGCGATAAAAACTTTTACCTTGGATGGAGAGTCACAGTCCGAAAACAAGGCGCGAGGGTACACGGTTTATACCTAGCATCATCGTGTGTCACTGTTAAAAACGTTGGTCAAAATTATTTTGCTAGGGTATAAAATCTTTTAAAGATGAGCCATACATAGCCAAGGAAGTCGTGTGAGTGACCGACAACTGCAGAGGAGGAAATAAGAATTTAAAAAATTATTATTTTGAAGATTCTGCACGAGAATCTGACAAAGAATAGCGCACGATAAGTTCGAAAATTGCTCAGCGTGGTCCAGAAGGAACAATATGTCGAATGTTCTTTGAGCTGTACGAACTCGACAGCACATCCATTAATCGAATAATGGTTGGAATGAAGCAATAATTTTAGTGTCTATCATACACCCTCGATATTTCCCTAAGCGAGTATGTTCTCGTAGTTGTTTCCGTGAATAGATTGGTCCTAGCTTACCTTAATCTTGTTGCAGTAGGGAATGATCAGTTGTACCTATTAGCAATTTTTCTGTTTCTCGATAATCAAATATCAAATAGTAAGTTTTTACACTTGCATTTGCGGTAAAAGTCTCCAAATAACGATCCACTGGTGAACTTCGCAAGAATTTTGTCCAAAAGTGTTCCTTTAAGAAACCTAAAGTTCGAATTTTTTGACGCTCAATCGATTCCAGTCGGAATTACTGATTTTTTTCTCCATGATAAGATTTTACTAAAACTAACCACGAACATACAACATAAAGTTATAAAAAGGATTTAATCAAAGAAGAAAAGTTGAAAGAACAGTACCAACAGTCGTATAGGAGCAAGCGGAGCTCTTTAAACAGATTCTATTTACCGTGGAATTTACAGCTTTTACGCCTATATGCTGTAAGCATTCGCACGAACAGTAATTCCTATTGTACAGGGAGCAACGTTACTCTGGACCGAGTTGTTGGCCTATTAAACCAATCAAAGGTTAATTGCTGTATTTTTAAAAAAAAGAGTACTGAATTATTCATGCGAATATTTAAGATACTTAACCTTTATAATATTCGTAAATATTTTAAGCTGTCCTTAATGGATACAACTTTCAACCTCATTTATATTTAGTTGCACTTTTCGGTAGCTTCAGTGTACATTCCCCTCGAAATTAGAAAGTTTTCAGAAAAATGTTCTGGTAACATTTTTCGTAATCATCATCGTTTATCTACGGTTTCTAAGCATTTTTTTAAATTTATTATTTTGTTCCATATTATTGGTTTAAGAGCTACTCCGAAACATATTTTAAACCAATTTTTATGTTTAGGAAACAACTTTCTAAAGTATACGCCGTACAATATGCGTTTAAAAGGAATTTCTTTTTCAACAGCTATTCCAAGGGAGATGAAACAAGAAAAACGATATACATATGTATGCCAACTATCGTTTTCTATTGGTCTACCGTGTAAGTACATAGATATAAACACACATTCCGTCCGTATACTGTTAAGTTTGTTTTATCCAATTCACTTTTCTGCTAGCAGCTAGAGAGTTGCAAGCCCCATTGCAACCGAATATTCCCTTATCTCTGGAGGGTTGTATATTTTCGGAAGAACTCCGCCTTAATCGAATATCGTAACAGAACGAACTCGACACACATCGAGAACTCATTTGAGAAAGGTAGTGCGGCAAAAGTATATATATATATATATATATAGAAGATAGGTACAACCGTAATTAACGATTGGCAAGAGCAAATATGAATTCTACGAAATCTATCTTATGCTCCTGCACAAAATATTTAATAATAATAGATACCGAAAACCCATGAGGGCGGTATATAACGCGAATGTGGCGCAACTTTTATCGACATTCAATTAAATTTACGCGTGCTATAATTTCATTTAATTCGATATTTGGCTAGTACAACTCATAACAACGCATATCTACGCGCAACTAATTTGAAAATGAATAATCTAAACAATGTAAATTAACCAGCACATGCATACGTAATGTACAGGCCGTGTATGAATAAAATTGAAAGTGCCATTTCGCATTATACACGAAATTAATTTTTGTAAATAATTTTAATATTACAAAATGATCTGTAGGTATATGGTGAATCTAAGAGTAAAAAAGTTTTGAAAAAGAGACAATTCGTTATCCTTTGAGCCTTATATAATTAGCAATTCATCAACTTTTTGTATATACATACATGTAATGAAAGCAAGGCTTTTACATATACACATATATATTTAAAGCAGTTTATTTTATTTTCGTATTTTTTATATCTGCTCGATTACTTGCTCTTCTTTGTATGTAAAATTGCTGCACGTCTAACATATTTTTCTGTACTTTCGATCTCTATGTCCGGCATAATACGCATCTTCAAAATTACTTTTAATTTCCAGATCGCACTGTACTTAGACATGGGTTTTTTCGTGTAATAAATGAATAGATAGCACTCAAGGCACATGTTTGTAATTTTATATTAACTTGTTTCCCATTTTTAACAGAGCTTCTTGCGTTTGATTGTATAATCTTCAATCTTTGCTTGATAGTTATTGGTTGCGCCTTTATAATTTCGATCACCCCGCGGCCGTATCTCATGCATTCAAATATATTATGTAAGAATCTGCGACCTGTGTAACGTGAAAAGCAGCGTATCTTTTCTTTGCAGTATTTTTAGTTAGTCTCAGTTACAGCTTCGATAATTCTTCGGAAGATTTTACATAAGCGTGTTTGTCTGCATTTATCTTCACTTTTCTAAATTTGCGAAGGAAATCATTTTCGTGGTCTATTTTCCCTTTTTCGCAACGGAGATCGTGACGTCCTTGTATTTTAAATAATTTTTGATCTTAATTTATTCTAGAACCTGAGGATTAGCAATTTTGTAGCTCTCTTTCCGTTAAGTTATCTTACGAGTTGGGTGTGTCCTGAAGTTCTCCCTGGCGTGGAAATTTAATTTTGCCTCGAGGAAGGCCTTTCGCTTGTTTCGCGGCTTTAAATTCAGCCAGAGAATGTGTCTAGTTAATTTCGATACAGAATATTTATAGTTTCGAACACCGAGTGTTGCAGACGTGATTTTGTACGGCTTGGCGTGCGAACGCCGTTGATCCAAGCTTTCCGGAACAGTTAAAGAATGTTAAAAGAGACCAAATCTTTTTAACTGTGTATGTATAAATCACATATGAAAGCTGTTTTTTTAAAACTATTAGTTCTTTTAGGGTAGAGCAAATTCCTATTTATTCCATTTTAATGAACTGAAACATACTAATCCTTTGACATGTTAAAACTAATGATTCACGGAAATTTTTAATCTATTTTAATGATGCCCAATATTGCATAGTATTACGTGATAAAATAAGATAGGTTCATAAACCTATTATATCGATCATATAGAGCTTCATTCGCTTTTAATTATGCTTTATAGAATGATTAATGAAATTGGTAATAGCACATTGTATGGTGGAATTTAATTAGAAAATTTTCGTTTACAGTAACTGCCATAGTCACTAATGGTTACCGTACTATTATTTGATCTACTGATTTAATGTTAAAATAAGAGGATTGTTCCTTCTTCTTCTCAAAACCTTCGCCACGGTTCTTTAGATTAATTGGTCATCAGTCATCAACGTGGTAACACTGACTGAAGTAGTGTTTTAGTTAATCCAAACAGGCATTCCAAAGGAAAAACAAACTAAAATCTAAATAATTCCGACTAAAGGAAAAAAGAAATGAAAAAAATTATTTATCAGTAAAACTAACTGTGCTACAGACGGATAACGGTCGATTTATTGAAATTAGTAACGGTGGGACAGATAGTAACAATAGAAAAAACAATGAAGATATTTGGTGGAACATGTCGAAAAAGTGCTTAGCTACAAATAGTCAAAGATGATGCTAATATAGCATAATGTCTAATCATTTTTATGTGCTTTTAATGAATCGTGGTAAACTTGTTAATCTGCAAGTACGAAATCACTTGGTTGTGTTACTGTTTCGCGACTAACAGCCGAAGAGTTGCTCGCAAGATGGTTTTGAGAAAAATTTTGTTAACTATAGAATTGGTACAAGAAAATATATCTTTCTTATCCATATCCATATCTTCCTTATCCAATTGTTCCTTTCCTTGTGCTGAACGTCCAGCTTCGTTTCTTTGCTTCTTGTCGCATCTGTGCATCAGATTTTAGTCGTGAGCCTCCCGCATTGTTATTACTTTAACTTCATAAACCTTTTTGTTAGCCTATTTTCTACTATACTATGGCCGCGATCAAGCCTTTCGTTCGCCGGGTGTCGTCATGTCCTGGTGTATAGTTTCTTCTAGTTATATTGGTTGTAGCTCATTTTCACTTCCATTTCTTTCTTAGCGTGGCACTTCTTCTTCCTGGTTTATTTATTTGTTTTTTTCAGTTCAGGTATTAGCATCTTATAACGTCGTGTTTGACGAGCGATATCTCCCTTTGGCCAACGAAAGAGGAAGAGTTCTAGAGAATCGAAAGGTTAAGACAGAATTTCCAATACGGAACAAGAGATACTACATAGAGGTTAGGCAGGATACAATGTTTCTACTGATAATATCTCAATGTACGTTGTCAACATTTCAAAACGATATTTTCACAACTTTCAACAACACATATGTGTGACGATGAATAGAAATGAAAAAGGCGGATGAAATTATTACTTTTTTGCAGAGACTAGACGGACTCGTGTTTTATCGACTCTCGGGGATACCAGTAGGCAACACGAATCCATTCTCACGAGGCGAATAGACACGAGCCGATCTAGTCGTTGCAAAAAGGGAATAATTCCACTTGCCTTTGTCCTCTCTAGCGATGAATGATTCTATACACGTATATGCATCTAGCTTTTTATTTTATCTTAACCACCGCTTATTTCCATTACTATTACAGATACAAAAAAGGTTTCAAATAAGAGTCGAATTGTAAATATCCAAATAATAATCTGATAATTATCGGTACTGCAGGCAGAATGTGTCTAACAAGATATATATTTCATTGTTCAATAGAATATCATGTTTGCCTTTATATTTGTGACCAGCCCTTCATCACCTAATTCTAACTGTGTAATATTGTTGATCACCGAATCAGTTTACTAGAAAACGTAGAAAATATAATAAGTTGGAAATATGCAAAAACAAACATATTTGATCGAAGCTTAACCACTACTTAATTCATAATTAAAGGTCACTAGAAGTAGCTACATTCATTGTTGTGTATACACAACTGATGTTATCTATTGAAGTTTTTTTTACACTGGCAGAATGATGGTTCTTAATTCAACAAAATCTTTGTAACATTTATAGGTTGTCTCGTTTGTATACAACAAACATTTGATAAGAAAAATATCAGTGATAGTAAGACCTGACGATCTTCCAACAAAAAACAGGGTTGCGTTAACAAAAAAAGTTAAAATTGAATGTACGTTACTGTAACCGGATTGACATTGTTAAACTGATTAATATTTTTGTCCATCCAAGTAAAAAAAATCTCAATAAAAAAGTTTTTGTCGATTTAACAATGATCGTCTTATTTTATTTGACTTGAATCGAAATTCGTATTTTCTTTTAATGTACATACACCAATCTATATGTGTCTAACGTGTCCATCAAAAATAAGCCTACTCTAGTTGAATTTCCTTTTTTTATTACTCCGTAGTAAATTGCTGGTCACCTATATTGACTTTACATTCATCTGTAAAACGTCGTAAAGAACAGAATGAAAGCCACTTAATATATTGGCCTCAGAATCCTGCTTTCTTGGCGAGATCCGGAAAAAAATTGCAGGCGCTTTTGTTGTCCGAGTACGATGTATTTATTTGCTTTCCAACTTTAGCTCGACTGTAACGAATGGCCTCTCTGATCCAAGAACAAAACCGGACTTTGTACTCCCTGATTTATATTTTGAGCGGGCCATTCTCCTTCTGCAGGTTCTACGGAGATATCTACGGCTGAATTTTAGTGAGAGTATAAACACTGGAGAGCCACCAGCCTCTGATAGCTTCTAATGGTTTATTTGTATTTATTTCTTAATCCAGTTTCAGCGTATTACTCAGCTTAAAAGGAGAACTATAAAACTTTTGGGATTTATACGTTGAGAGGGAGAATAGGGAGTGCAGAAAGAGAAGTATGTTTTCATCGCTTCCTTTTCGCCAGTATCTTGAATGTGAAATCTTAAAAATTACGTTTATAGGTACATAAAATTCCAGAATAAATGGCTAGATTAATAGAAGTTGCTACATATCTTTTCCCTTCTCTGAAGCAAGTAAACTTTGATATTGTTTATAACAATATGTTTCTAACATAAATATCAACAATACATAGTCATACCTTAAACTTATCGAATGGAATATCAGGAAATTGATTCAATATACAATTCATCATTTAACCAGTATACTAAATACATAATCGTCTATACGAAGGCGAGCATATAATACAACTTTTCCGGCGGAGTATACGGTTTTCGTGTTCTTCGGAGTACTTGCATCAGCTACGTTATTTCGGGTGTATAATGATGTGAAAAGTACTTCGGATCATGTCTTGTCTCCACTAAATTCAAAGTTGGAGTGCGTTCGTGAGAATATAAAGCGTATGGAACATGTTTTCTGGATGTTTCAGAAATATTTTTCATTACTCAGGTGGCTTAAGAAAGGAGGGCACAAGTCAACCTTAATTTTTCAATAGAACGTATTTTCTGTATATTTTTATATTTTCTGATTTTACGCGAAATTTTAAACAATTCTCGTGTAGCATATGATACACCAAGCCCTTTTCCATTTGCTCAGGTTGAAAACTGATTTGTAGTTTTATCCTTGGCGATATAAAAACCTAAATAATTATTTTTGGAAAAATCTTTTCTAATACGATAGAAGTTATGAACTTGTAAAAGTTATCTAAATGCATCTGTTGCAAGATTTGTTATCTTTAAATAGGCATTTTTTCAACAATTATCATTTATGGTTTTAGACTAATGGACATGAAAGAAATATGGCTTCGGAAGTGTCTTGTTCGAATTAAAATAAACTGACCTGAACATATTTAAATAGGCTGTCAAAAGATGAACAACATTTTTTTTTAACAAAGTAAATTAAAAGAAGAAAAAATAGCTATAACGGTTGTATTAAAGGTTAAAAGAATTGACGGTAACATTAATTAATTTTTTAATTATAATTGATAGTAACATTAACATTAATTAATTTTAATTATGTATAAATTAACTGTTAATATTAATTGACATTAACATTAATAGTAACACTCTGAAGGTAATTTAGTAATACTTTGAATTTAATAATGTTGAAAATGTTCGCTATTTATTCTTTACCATTTACGTCTCCCGATTGACTTTCATCGAAAGACTTCATCTAAATAGGTTCTCCCTTCAGTAGCATAATTCTATTTCCCATCAAGGGCATTTAAAGAAAGTAGGGTCAACAACTATGTGCTGCCAACAATGCCTGCCCAGGCGTTTATTTTCTCATGATTTTGCGAACGTCTCTTATGTTTATAAAGCAGATTTGTGTCCGATCAGTATCAGATGACTTTAGGTATTTACTTTTCGCCGGAAAATGCATTATTTTTAAATATGCATCATTGTTGCATATATTTTAGGCACGCATATATCTCAATAACCAATCAATATTAGTATTTCAAAATTATTCCTGTATACATTTTACGGTTAATTACATTAAACATGTAATTAACCGTGTTTCGGTTAATTACATGTTTGACTAGAAAAATTTATTCTCTTTAACCTAGTGTCGATTTTTTTACATTTAAAATAATGCTTAATTGATATGGTGCACTGTTCCTCGCCTTATTTCATTATAAGTATTTTTAGTGACTTCTTGCTTATGTTGTTCTTCGTTCTCTTCTACTTTGTTATTTAGATTTTGGTATGAGGGAGAAGATTAAGAGAAGAGATAAAACCCGTCTTCTCTGGTGAAGGGGACCTTTTTCTCAAAAATAGTAAGTCCTATATTTTTTGATTATCTTGATATTCTTTGCTTAGAAAGGCAATTAGCTACTGGAATACAATACATTAGCACTGTTGTAATAAAGGTTAACGTTTTACCTCCTTTGTACACATTACAAGTGTTTAATGGAGATAATGTAAAAGAAAGTAGTAGCCCTATAATAATAGAATAATAATAGATAATAGAATTTTCCATGTAGAAAGGTCATACACTATACGTATAGATGGACTTTATCCATTATGTCTGGAAACTATTTAGTTTTATAAAGAAAACCGCTTGCCACAGCCATTCGCTGTTGTTTGGGATACTGTTCACGCATCCACTCGCGTTCGTCGCTTTGAGAAGACTTTGTTATTTCAATACCGGCTTTAGGGGTGATATCATTATCATTTCGTACATTATCCTCGGAATATTGTCGCACTTGTCATTTCGCACCAATCACAAGTCGCACAACAAATCAGATGTGTAAAAGCAATCACTACATTAATCGAAACAAGCAGCTCATACCACATACGAGTGGATAGATGGTGGATAAAATAATAAATTTTCACACAGAAACACATTTAGTCAAATATATATGTACATAGGCGTACCGATACATTATCCAAGCATCAATTTTACCAATTTAAATACACGCATATGACGAGAACACTGAAAGCATTTGATGATTCTCTATAGAAAAAAGACACAGAATTTTTGCACGAATGGTGCCTATTACTCCATCACAGGTCTCTCCAGTGTTTTCCTCTGTACCGAAGAAAAGCACAACGAACTTTGCAATTAAAATAATTAAATAAAACTAATATGCGGTGCGAAAGGACCTTCTTTGTCGCCTACGCCGTCCCTGCTCCCAGTTTAACCGTTTAAAATGAAATATAAATGTGCAAAACGAGCGGACTTCTCGTTAAGAATCATAACTGCACCCAAGGGACTCTAAGTAAGTAAGATACTGTGAAATGTATATAAGATAGGGTAGAGCTATATAAGGGTAGATCTACTGCTGGTGGTGCTTCTGTTGCGGTGGCTACAGGCATTAAGATCGCGCGTGGCCGATATCCACCTACCGGCGGACTAATTAATTATATACTATCCCCTGATTTGTATAACCACGTCGTAATATCTCATCTCGCTCCCTCTTCTTTTGTAGCATCTCCTAATACATAATGTTCTCTATCATCGCAAGGAGCGGGTACGTAAAGCCATATGGTATTTATGTACTCGACCGTCTTAGAATGTGTTCTCTAGATACAGAGTTAATTAACGCTTAATTTATATGTTGAATAATCCCGTGGAATATTTAAAGAGAACACCTTCTTGCTGTACCAAGATATTGAGCACGTAGTTGTATGTAGTTGGAAAGAGCCTTTCCTGCTATAGCTTTCGCAGTATAAGCTAATCCATGGAGTTTTGAACTGAAATAATCGATCATGGTATGGTTCACATGCTATAGAATGTAAAACTAGAGCGATGCATTTCTTCAAATAGTTGTCTTTTATACACTTTTAATATCTTGTTTTGAAGCAATTATCATTAAGGTTCTAATGCCTAAACTTGTTACGTGTGAGATACCAGAAGTATCATTCATTTAACATACAAAGAATATCTTTACTAGAGAAGTTAATTTGTTCGGGTTATTGGCTGCTTGGTGATACTATTTGTATATTACAATATAACTGAAAACTGTCTGTATAAGAGGTGGGTACCAACTTCACCAAGATGCTATTCCTCTAAAACGTTGGCCAATTACTGTAAACCTTATCCAACAGGCCTCTGACATGCAAAGCTGTCCTTGGTCCTATTTCTTCCACCCATATCAGTGACAATAATGATCTTCTTTTCATTTTGTAGACTGCTAAGGAGTGTATGAAAAATAATAACAACAATTAGTTAATTTAATTGACGAGCGTTGTACTAGCAGTTTTAAAAAGTCTTTTGAAATATCCGAAATTCAAAAACATTTAAAAACCGTGTTTTGACTTTATCTTAACAAATCAGATTGGCTCATTTGAACAGAAAATTTCGATGTAATGTTTTTTCGGTTATTTTGTTAAGATGAATTGGCTCGAATATAACCTACAAATTTGTCGGGGAAAAATTCACCAAGTTCGCACAATCGAAGAAAGCCTAATTTTTAAGTACTGCAACTGAAATAATAATAGTGTATTAGAAAACAAATCTTATAATGTTGATAATTTGTGGACAACCATTTTATGTAATTAAGAATCTAAAAAAAGCACAATAAACAACGTAAGTAGAATCACCAATTCCATGAAATTAGAATGTAAACGGAAATATAATATTTCTTCAGCGTTGCACTCTTGCTCAAGCAATAATTACTTTTGGCAACGAAACTTCTATGTTGCCGATTCTATAAGATCAAAATAACAAATTTTAAGTTTGGATACACCAATACAGTTCTCTACTGTTCAGTATTATTTATCTTTGGTGGATGTGAATGTTCATTTCTAACCATGTACGTTAGATTGTTGTTTGATTCCTCAAAATGTAGTAATTCGGGAGAGGACTAGTAAGCCTTAAAAAAAACCTTTGAAAAAACTCACCTTCTGTAATATCTAGAAATGTTAACAAGTTTGCATCTTTTCATTATTTTACTCAATGATGTCGTATGGGATACACCTTTGGTCTACAAAGAGCAGTCGAATTATAAGCAATCTGTTCTGTTGAGATGTTCAGCGATAGCCAAATTCGTTGGAAGGTGTGTTCTAACGCAATGCTCATGCTCTGTTTTGAGAGAGCGTTCCGTTTCGTAACATACACCAAACCACACGAATAAAGGATTTCATAAACACCTTTACTCGCTAAGGGGGGAAATTTGTCTTTGGAGCTGGAAGAATTTCTGAAACCTTTGTGGGGACTTTGAAGATCATTTTGGATGTTTTCTTTTTTAAAATTTACTGATTCAGTCTGTTATATTGTGGATATAGGGACGATTTAACCAAATTTACCAGATTTAACTAAACAACATGGCACGGTTTAAATCCGGAATACATTTAGTTTCAACTAATTATTTAATCTTTATACATTGCAAACTCTGTTGTATAATTCCCTTCTAAATGGTAATTTCTTTCTAACCGTAACTATTTTATCCAAACCTTTCTCCCTACAATATCATCCATTTAACAGGCAACCTACAATTCTTTATCATGTACACGTCTAAAATAAGAACGAAGTAATGCCTCAAAAAACAATACGGATAATAGCGGTAAAGGCGAGCGCGGGTAAAAGCGTCAGTACATACTTCTATTCGTTTCACTGCATCCCATTTGTGTGTTTAGTTCGTGGGCGCAAAAGGCAAAAGATAAAATGCTAAAAGCCATCAACGGCAAAACGAAAATAATGCGCCTCAGTTAATTTCACTTCCTCCGAAATTCTATGGCAAACAAAATCGCAATTATTTCACATTAAAGCCTCGGCACGAGAGATACCTCGTAGCCGGTAATATAAAAGCCTAAGATATATGAGAAGAATAAGTTTAAATTGCGGTTTAAGCTCATTTTTATTTCAAATGTAAACGCGTAATTTGCTTGCCTTTGTTACTGATTTATTAGCGCGCTTTTTCTTCAGTGCGATTTTGTGTAAATAGCCACCTTCTTTCTTCCTTTTGTATATTACCGAACAATAAAAAACTACAATAAAACGACAAAAATGAAACAAACGAGACTGCTTACAAATTTACTGAAAGCTCGCATGGACCAAAGTAAAAAAGGAGATAAAGGAACGGAATAATAGTGTTTAGTACCGCGATAGGGATGGAGTAATTTATAGCAAACTCGCACTGAACATGAATTAGAACTATGTATATCGATAGTTAGTAGTTCCAAATTGTACGTGGAAAGGCGACATAGCTATATAGTATACAGATTGTTTCACCGGGAACTGCACCAATCCACATATCAAAAAGTATACACTGGAAAATTTTGAAAGCTTAGTAGTACATTAAAGCTAACATGTGATATTGAACTAAACTATTTTCAATAATCTGAGGCTTTCAGTTTCATGGGAAATAGTTGTCTAGTCTATCATTTTAAATATTTGAATATTTAAAAAATTTTGAATTCCTAATTCAATTTTAGGGTTTGTTAAGAGATGGACGAGTGGATGTGAAAGTGTTCATTTCAAGAAACGGCTCGGCAAAATTTTAGTTTTGTTAAAGTTAAACACTTCCACAGTTATAAAAGTTCACATTACTCATCCATCTCAAAAAATATGTTGAAAAGGCCGACAAGGCCAAACAATATAGTTGTTTTATTAAATGAAAATGTTAAGCATTAATGTTGACAGTTATTTCTGGCATAACCGGAACATTTTACTTCAATACCATATGATATGCCATGAAGGAAAGGCCAAAAATGTATAATTTTGGCCTTTTCTTTCCATAAAGGTCAACATTACATAATGCTAATTTCCATAGAGAGCAACATTAAAAATATTTACTGCTCGCACGAGGCAATCCGTCAATAGGTATTGAATAAATTGTCCATCTCCAAGGAATTTAACTTTAAAGGAGCTTTTATTTCCAGCAGCATTGTATCCTTCTCATCTATCGTTTCTAAGCTAAAAATGTCTATACTGGTTCCTTTTACTATTCGCTCATTGGTAGCCTGTACGTATTTAATTTTCTATTAATATTTGCGCTAGTTAGTCGTTTTGATGTCGCAAATAGAGCGGTATTTATTTTAGAATTTAGCACATTTTTAAATTTGTGCTGTTTTATGAACATTCAGATGCTGAATAAAAAAATATATATAACGTTTGATTTAAGTAAATCTGCTGCTGAATTTCATACCGGCCAGGATGAGGGTAAAGACATATAGCGTACCATTAACAACGACAAAAACGAATGTGCAGGCTCTGATAATGAATTGTCTGAATGTGACAACGATCCCTTGTCTATTCTTTCTCCTGAACCTTCATTACAACCAAAAGCTAGCCGCAATGGGAATACTGGATACTTGAATCCTTGCCCATAACTTCAATCAGTTCTTCTTACCTTGTTTTGTGTAATGTAATTAAAAAGACATTTGATTGCTTTTCAAAATACTTACAATTAGTTATAAATTTTTGTGAAAATTATGTAGAAGTATTTTAGTTTTCAAGCTGATTATGTCCGATTTTACAGCTGTCCTTTATTGTCGATGTTGAATGAATTATTATTAAAAAACATACTTAAGAACATTTTATTCTTATTCGACCATTATTGTGAGTACTAATTCGCTTCTAATATACTCTAAGCTACATTTGGTGATTACGCATACAGATTACGTATTACACATATTTTGCGACAATAAACTACAGAAATGTCTTGCACAAAGTAAGTTACATCAAAATTTGTATATGTAAGAAACATTCAGAACAGCATTAACCTTAGTATGTTTTTAGTCAAATGACACAAACGGCGCTAGTGGTGCTCTCTACACATATATAACTTCTGTACTAGTCGAACAAATACATTTCACCCCCAATCCGGACGGAACATGAATATATTACTACACTCCAGAGACAAAGGAACACTCAAAACACTGGATTTATGAAGGCGAACAGACTCCGAGGAAGACGAAGACGATGAAATCGATCGGCAAGGTGATGGCCTCGGTTTTTTGGAAGGCATGCGGAATCATCTACTCTCCGATTACTTGGAAAAAGGACATTACTTGCAAAACGATACCTGGAAAGCACTATGCTTCGTTATTGGATCGGTTGAGTGAAACAGCTCCTCCTTTGAAAAAAAAGAAAGATGCTCTTCCATCAAGACAATGCGCGGGTAAACATTTATGTAGCTTCGATGGCCTAAAGTATTGAATTAAATTTGGAATTAGCATCACATCCACTATATTTGCCGGATTTGGCCGCCCCGTGGCTTGTTTTTATTTCCAAATTTGAAAAAGTGACTCTGCGAACAACGGTTCGCTTCGAACAAGGAAGCCATTGCTTAAACAAATGTCTATTTTGAAGATCTTCGGAAATTCTAATATTTGGAGGGCTTAAAAAAGCCAGAGAAACGCTTGCAAATGTGTTGCAATTCAACGGAGATTACGTGAAAAAATAAATAAAACCCTACAGAAAATATTTGGTTTTTCTACCTTCCTCTAAGGAGTTATTGAACGACCCTCGTATTTTGGCAATGGATAGTAATTATATCCTATCAGTCTATAGAAATTATAATTTCAATTTTGAAATAAGAAATTCGGATGTAAACATAAAGAATGGAATGTATGTACAGAAATTGTTAAACGTGGGTGAGTTAAGAGGTTTTTCGCATCAAAACGATCTATTAAGCCAGTATACAATGCGGTTTAAACTAGTAAGGAGAAATTAATGGCATTAGATATTAGTTCCAAAACGTTGCTGCTTTAATTACCGGTTATATTGAACGTAAATAGATTAAAGTAACTTATCGAAAATGCATACTCTTGCTATTTCATTATATATGTTTAATTAAAATATCCGCCATCGTATCGATTTCGGGCTGTGCTATTGTTCTTCTCCAGATCGCCGTGACTAATAACGCGGCCCGTTAGTTCCGTACGTCACTAAATAGCACTAATGGACTCGATGCATATAAGCTGCACTGAGCTCCTGCATGCGGATTTTTATTACTTCCGTCTCGGTAGAGTAACTTGCAGTTAATCGCCGCAACCGGGAGGATGTCTAGTAGGAGGGCGTCTGCTGCTATTATTTGTAATTATATACACTTAGATAGGGAAGCAGAAGGTTAAAAGAGTGAACGGCAATGTTCCGTACATTTGCGGCTGATCTTCAAACTCGGAAAATATATTTCTGCGTATTTTCATGTAACTGCTCGAAATATTTAATTTATTCAGATGTAGGTTAGTATTTGTTAGTGTAGTTAACACGGTTCATCCCACAGTAATACTATTTGTTTATTTTCCAACAACTTGTAACTAATGGGACAAAAATAAAATAAAAGCTAAGATAATAAATTTAACATATAATAATTCGTCTTAGTGTATGTACTAGTGTACATCCACCGGTAATAACGAATTTATTATAGCAGTAATAGCTATTTTGTTGTTTTACCTTTTTCGTTTGCAAAGAGAAGTGGGAAACGTCTTTGCTGAATGTCTTCTCTTTATAGAGGTGCCCCTACTTTATTTATGCTTGATCAGAGAACAACAACTGAAGTAACGGTTTGTTCAGAAACTAAAACCTTTAACTTTAGCTTCCTTTTCCATCAATATTAGTCGTAGAACTTATAGCCATCTTTTCCGTTTCGATATCAAGATTTATAAGCAAACGTTCGGTTCACTTGGATGGAAATTCTTTTAAATCCTATTATAGCTTTATTGATAATGAACCACCTACCGGGCAAATTCTTCTTCTTTTACCGCGCGATCCTATTTTTAACCCATTATGACTTCTTCAATGGCTTTATCGGCTAAAGTCCCCTTCTCTTCGAGTTCGTGATCCCGGTAGATGTTATTGCCGAAGGAATGGCTAAATAACTCATCTGCCCTCCATTTTTTTACGTGGTAAATGTTGGTTTTTAATGTAACATTTTCAAGTAAAAAGGCGTACAATATATTTTGTCTTTATCATAATTTCGCAAATCAAATATCAATTAGTAATAAGTCTCTAAGTCCTGTAGTAAATGTACAATTGTCGATTCTTGTTAATGTAAACTGGTTAAACATTGGCAAACTTGCCAGACAAGACTCGTTGAAGGCAAATGTTTGAGTTAGCTTTTATTCCATCAACTTGTTTGTAAAACATTATTATTTGCAATTCATTTTTTTTTTCAAATATTGTAGCATTACAGTATGTATATGTTTCTCCGTAAATTATTTTGTTTTTGGTCTAACTAAACTCATGCAATTGTTAGAAATTGCAGGGTTTAAATAATAATACTTGCGTTCATAAATATTTTGCCTGCAATGTTAGAATTTCGTCTGCCGTGGAAAAATCGGCAAATATCGTTTTCATATCCTTAAATGAAACCATGCGCCGTATCTTTCATTACGTAGATGTTGGTAGTGCACTAACTTACAATTTTCCATCCTAACAAAGCGCTGCTGGAAGGGTCGACTGTTACCGACACCCGTGCGGCGTATGCATATCCTATTTACACTCCATTTTAAAGAATTTAGTCATTATACGACGCTAAGCAGATTTATGGTGTTTGATATTTGACGCGTTTAATCATGCAGGCAGCGATACCGGCAGTGGGGCGCTTTATTATTAAATTTCCCTTCGCGTGGCTTTGCTGCAGCTGCCGAAGAGCTTGTATCGAAGTTGCGTTTTTCCAGGCTAACTGACTGTTGTGCTACACAAAGCAACCGACAACTATTAAAATTGGTAAGATTGTTTAAGAAGAAAAATATAATTAGGTACTTAGTAGAAAGTATTAGAGAAGTAACAAGTTTTAAAGTAGGAAATTTCTGTATCTTATTTATAAATTTTCTGCCGCCATTTGATAATTTTGTACTGCCAAAGTCGAACAACGGGAACATTTTGTAGATAGGCTCATTATTTTATTACACACGATTATTAAGACGAATAAGTTGCTTTAAGATTTTCGTCTTGGGAAATAACATAATTATCTAAATAGAGTACTTAAGATATTAAAGACGAATACCATTTGCGTTGTAAGATAAAGCTCTGTATCCAATACTTTCTACATTAGGATATACCGAGCAATACCTCGTCTTATATTTAGGGAAGAAGTACGAATGCCGATAATAATTACTCTCTCTAACATAGTCGTTGAAATAAAGTTTCCATAACAACACAACAAATTTGTTATTTATCCGTCAAACAAAGGACCGGGATTGGTTTTTGTAGGTGCATCAACTAACAAATTGCGTTAAGTTACAATAAAGGTTGCCCACAAATAAAAAAGAAAATGGAGAGAAACGAGCTTCATGCTGTTGTGAAATATGTTGAACGTAATGTCTTTGGTGAGGGACGCTCCTTGTAATCAGGTAGTGAGGAATTGATCTCGTGAGTTTCGACATACGAACAACTTGCGAATGCAAAGGGTATTGATTGACTGCAAACTATGTGCATTTTCGCTTAAGTGTGGTGGCGGCCCAACGGGTGTATAAGCTTTTTTCAAGCTTATCGTTGAAGAAAGTATTAACTGTGCTCGTAACTCGATTAAGCAAGATCGTCTGTTAACTGCTACGCGTTTTGCAGAGATAACAGACCACTCCTAACGGAGTGTCTGCTGTTCTTGGAGCAATAATCAATGACGATTTGGTTATACTTGATAAGGTGTCTGCAAGATGAGTACCCCGAATGTTGATGCCTTGAATAAAAGTGAATGAGAGTCACTATTTCAGAAAGGAATTATTATTATTATTATATAAACAGTTTTCCAGTGTCGAATTTCAATGACCAATAACTTAGAACGTCGCCAAACGTTCATTGTTCAATACTATGTAACATTAGGTAACCAACAGTGTACCCGTATTAGAGAAAAAACAATAGAATAGAAAAATTGCCACAGCATTCTCTGTTATTGGGAAGCTCCGTTTCCATAAACGTAATTTACAATGCACATTTCGAGCTAGTGGAGTATCCATCATACTTACCAAACGTAGCTCCTAGTTTGGTGATTTCTATTTATTCCTAAAACTAAAAGAACGTCCTCGATGAACCAAATTTTTCAGCAACGATAGCTCTGCGATTACTATTTTCTGAGACGTAGACGGATTACTGACAACATAATAAATCATTAACTCGCGCTGCAAACCGAAGCACCAGCAAGAATAATTCGCGTCCGAAATTTTCCACTTCAGATCCGTTATGTCTTTCCTTTTTATTAATTAGGTACCTCTTCATCCGTGCATAAGGTCTAACCGGCGCCGCCACCATATAAATAACTGCTATAAGTTTCCGAATAAGTTAGTTAATAGCATTCATAACTACGTTGAGCGCCGAAACGATTTGTTAAACAAAAAAAAATAAAACGATAACAACCACTACACCTTCGAGGAATTAAAGGAATTATTACATTTCCCTTTTAAGTCAGCTCCAGATCATAAATCGTAGTTGACTGGTACACCCATGGTGAGGTCACATCTAAATATTACTGCGCGTTGTCGTAGAGCTCTTAAATTTTCAGCGACAGAAAGACATGGTCGAAGGCGGTTAAGCGGAGGAAGAGGGGAAGAGGGATCGAAACAAATCCTGGACTAGGAAACCACTGCCACCGACACCCGTACACACACACACATACACGTATACAACACACAGGTCGACTCTCTGTCAGTGTCATGTTGATAGACTATTGTGCGGTAACAATGGGTTTATCACGGCCTATTGTCGCCAGTTTCTCTTTGTGTCGGACGCGCTGTCTCTTCTGTTTCTGTAACATTTGCTTTAGACTGGCGATACAAATCATCTGCCGTTTGAGAAATCTTCCTCCGTGTAGTTACCCGATCCCTCCTTCTCTCAACTCCTCGCTAGCACGACTTGTCCGCTATCCTTCTGATCTGCGACGTCATCTATTATCAGCATTGGAAATTAGAAGCCGAATAATTTACCGACATTCCAATTGCAAATTGTTATCTATATATTACGAGGGATAGTTCGAAATGCAAATGTTAATGAAGGACCTGCGATACGCTTCGTAAAGTATATAAATGGGAATTATCGCAGGTGAACTGTGTATTACTGGTTAGTAGTCCCAAAAATGTCAATTAATAGAGAATATTTAAAGTTTATAGATGTTCAAAATTGAAGTAGTTGATCTAGGAAGTGGTTTGATTATAGCGTGGTGCATACTTTGTAGTTCGTAAGAATTAATAGCTTTTTTTAGCCTATTTTTTCAATCGCTTCAATTATCGCTGTTACTGATATTAAATTTAAAATACGCTTAATTTAGAATAACAAAATTTAATTTCCGTTCTCTGTATTGGTTTTTCACCAGTGTTATTACCTACAGTTGGAGCATATCAGTGTAATAGCTTCTATTTACAATCAAATGCGAGGATGATAGTAGTAGTAATAATACTTTATCAGTCCAACAGCAGACATTTACAAAACTTAACTCAAACTTATGAATATCAAGAAGTCCAAATACAAAAATATAAATCTACGGGAAACAAACATTCGCAGAAAAGAATCAGATAAATACAGACCTTGATCAAATTAAACAAACTAATACTACATCGAAGGAAAAAAGATAACGTAGATATAACTATTTTGTTTAGTTTACTTGTAAATATAAAAAAAAAACACTATTTTTTAAACAGGATTCACTTTAAAAATATTTTTAAAGTTTATCCATTTAAAAAATTGTGAAGACTAGAGAGGATAAAGGCGGGTGGAACAACCACTCTTTTGCAGTGACTAGATCCGTGTTTTGTCGACTCTCGGGGAAGCCAATAGGCACGCAACCCCTTTCTCATGAGACGAAGAGACACGAGTCTGTCTAGTAGCCGCAGAAAAGCAACAATTTCACCTCCCTTTGTCCCCTCTAGTGAAGACATAGGTATGAAAAGTACCTGAGTTTGGAGACAGATATAACATTGCACCCTGATCTTAATTAGAGACGGCGAGTACTATTTTTCTTTTCACTATTTTCTATTTTCTTACTATTTTTCTCACTTACGCAGAAATCAAAGAGAAGTTGAATGCAGTTTGTAAGGTTGTCTTTGATGAGACGATGTATTAATAGACCGCCGGATGATGATTAAAGATATGGCTAATATGGTAAGTAACTGCATATGTGCAAAGTATCCTTCACGACATGAGGCAGTTATAGACAAGATGAGCTCGTCTGTTCAAAAAAGGTAGGTCGTGGTAACTTCAAAGTAATGTTTGGACATGTTTAAGTGCAATCGGAGTGAATTTCTGTAGCGTTTTATGGTTTCTTATGAGACATGGATACTTTACTACATGCCATAAGGTCAATCAGCAACGTGCACCAAAGAAGACGAAAACGATGCCATCGAATGAAAAAGTTATGGCGATGATATTTTTTTTACTTCAAACGAAGAGACCATTGCAGAAACAGAGACCTGTTTTGCAAAGTTCGACAAATCTTATTATTCGGACGACTTAAAAAATGTAGAACATCGCTGAACTAGGTGCACAGAGCTACCTAAAAGCTAGCTAAATGTAAAGCAAATACGTTGTCTACCTTAACACAGGTATTCAACCAATGATATATCCACATCTTTTCTAGATAATTTAGTTTTGTTATTTTTTTGGGATCTATAACACTAAGAATTTACGGTAAGGCAGTATGGCTTTTATTCCTCAGATATCCTAAATCTTCTATTCATTCGTTTATTAAGTCCGATTCAGATCATAATTGACTTTGATACAGTCTAAGTTATCCGCGGTTCTTCACGAAGAGGAACGAAGGTGGAGAGGGACGCGAAGTGAAATATTGAAATTCCTGCCAGAGAGACCATTTTTTCGAAAAGCCTAAGTCTACAATTTTTACATCTCCATCAACTTTTGAAAATTATTACCGGTTGAACCTCTAAATACTGAGCCTTTCGCAGAAAACTAGCATTTATCATTTCCTTACGATTAAAATTTCGGGAAAAGCCACGTATTTACGTCGATAGCATCCATTCGATTAAATTAATCTCCCTACTCGATAAGCTCGCTAATTAAGGAAATGATCGTGACTACCACCACGACGATCAGTTGCAGACAATCTGATAGTCAAGCACATACCGAATCCGGAGATGTAAACTTGCAATTAATCAAAGTTCCGATTTTCAACGAGTCACGCTTACTAGCAGGTTTACCAAGAGAGATTGCAAGGAAAATTTTACGTTCTCTCTATCCGATCCATTTTTCTTTTGTTATTTTCCATGATTTTTGTTCGATTGTAAAGTACGAATTGTAAGGCGTGCTTTAATCTACAAGAAGTAATTTGCTAATTCCCTAAATTCAGGATTAAGGTGACTAAGTGGAAATATTTACATCTCGTGTTACTGGGAGGCAAAAAAATTATAAGATCTAAATTTATCGATATTCCAAGCGTGACATTGTGTAGATTAGTTTAAGTTTTCAAAATACTGTAACTGTATTTAACGATAATGATTCTTCTAAGAGCAACAGAAGAACCCAAATTCGAAGATAAGTGAGATAAGATCTTCTTCTCTCTTATCTTCTAATAAGAAACGAAATAACGATGAGGCATAATTAGGAGGGCAACACAGTAACAAATACGGACAGGAAAAGATGGAAGCAGGTTTGGAATATAGGACCAAATAAGGACGTGATCCAATCACGTCCACACCATTTACAAGGGTGTAGATACAATTCAAGTCTGAGGAAATTTTGAAATCGTAATTATATGGACTTCACGAAAGTATTCCGCCTTGTGCATCTACTCTGTAGTTCACCACGTTTCTGGCCGTGTGAACGTTGCAACATGGTGTATTGCCGTGCTTTATAGTGGGACCGGTATTAACCATGTACCAGGTTTTCCTTTGAAAAAAGGACAGTTTTCAGGTTCAATTACAAAAAAAAGGTATCTCACGTATAGACGAAACTAATATAATTTGTTCTAATACAGATCAGTCATTATGTTTACATATGAACAACACTAGAGTGTAGTTAGAAATCATTGTCTCAGAATTAAAGAGGGTCCTCCTTGTATTATCCTAGAATCTCGTTAGATTAGAAAAGCAACGAAGAGAGGCAATATATTCCAGTAATGTTAGCTTATGGATAATACTGAACGATGTAACAATAAGTTTGTTCGACTGGAAGCGGGAATGTTTGAGTTGCCTTGATTGCTTTTCTTTTACAGTGGACTATCTAGTGACTATTCTTTATTACAGATCTGGAAATTAAGTAGAGCATTATCTTGTTTGCATGAATTGAAAATAGTTTTTTTTTCTGAAAAAAACACCCTTTTAAAATCCTGGACGTTTATTCGAAGGAATATCTCCTGAAAAGACATATTATATCCAACATTTTATAGAATTATAGTACTGCCTATATTGTCTTCATTAATTACTTTGTTTATTGTACGTTGAAGTTTTCTTGACCTTTTTTTTCTGTTATTTCTAATTGTGAAGATGGAAAATTTTTCCTTTTCTTCGTTTATATTTTCAGTAGAATTTGAATGCTTTAACCCCACTAACTCCATCATGCAGAATGAATGAACGATTACTATTGTCTGTTTTCAAGCGTTCGCGGAGATAAAAATTTCAGTGAATGGATTTACGTGGCCCCTCGCAAAACCGTATCAACGTAAAATATCTCCGTATATTGCGCTTGTACGCGTAAATTCGCATTAATCAAATGTACGGTGACTAAAGCTTACCTCGCTGATTATCCATACTGAATAATTCTTTAGAGAAGAGCTACGCAGGATTTATGTCGGCCGCCTACAGCGGTAGTTATTCATATATAAAGTTTCTCCAGGAGTGTTGCTATCGTGATAAATTATAAGTGGAACGATAAAACGGCACAGAGAATTGGACCCTGTTGAATTATCGATAAAGTGAAACGCAGAATGCTAACATACCGGCCATTGCAAACGCCGTCACCGCGTCCCATAGAGGCACTACGATCACTCACCTCCCTTTCCCACACTACCATTCAAACAATTTACACCCGAACCTATTGCGCTAAGAGAGCGCTGTTGCATACTTGCAGCACAATGGTAACATTTCTCGAATTGTTCGCGAAGATTTATTATTTTATCTCGATGGAACCCCCATTCCTGCGGTCTTTTGCGTGTTATCTCTATTCCTATTTAATTGTATTTAAACACCGGCATTGCAAACGTTGGTTTCAATACAAAATAATTATTTAAATTGGATCCTTTTGGCTCGTTTCCGTGCTTAGCTAGTTGCGGGTGTGCGTTCGGGACTCTCCCCTTCGGTCGCAAGGCGGGCACTGTTTTGGGAAATTTAAAGCCTATCTCGGGGCATGTGGAATTTTCCGGTTTTCTGCACCGTTGCGACGATCCGGAAAGGTGATGGGAACGAGGGAGTCCTGTAATTAACCATTCATCATTTTATACCTGCGAAAATTACCGAATGGGAATTCCGCAATTATACGGAGGTTGCCCCATAATTACGGTTGACGGATCGTAATTCATTTCGAAACGTGCTAAGGAAGAAGTGGCAATATAAAATTTATTTTACTTTTGGGTATTTGCTCTTGCGAACGGCCTTAATTCCGACAAAATTCCCCTTTCAATACAATCAGTATTGTGAGGTATTCAGTTGAATACCAGAGACCGCCTCGTATCGATTGCATAATATTAACATTATGATTATTGGGAGGAAGCAAGATGCTCTCAGTTTTACATTTGGCGACACTCTTCATTTTATGCGAGATGGACACCTAGGCTGCTGACAATAACGGAGTTGGTTATCTTATCCACCGTATCTAAGCCCACTTAGATAGGGTAGGGTGAACTTATTAGTGGTAGAACTTCTTACTACTAATTTTGGTAAGAAGTTAGTTAAAATAAATAATTTCACTTTGATTCTATTCAAGATATGGATCTCTGTATTCCGGGTGCTTGCAAACAAATGACGTACGTGCTGCCTCAGAAAAAGGGTTAGTGGATTATTTGAGATCACAGGAATATTTACAGCATACATCAATATGGGGTTCTTTACATTCGTTCATATGTAACAACATCAAGAGTAGAGACCAAGGGCAAGAAAAAGAACCCCATCCTTCTTCTACTTAAAAAAGTAGATATGTAAACAACAACTAACGGTATTTCCATTATATACGAATGTCTTCAAATTGAAGATGGATGTAGGTACCTATTTCGTCTTATTATATTTATTTTAACAAGAAACAATTCCTCATATTTAAATTTCTTATTTGATTTATAAGCAAATAAATTGCAAATAATATAAAAAAATTGATATAGTCTGTTTGTAGTCCATTTTTCTTAATCTTTAAAGGAAGTTGTGGCTATAATTGGTAAAGGAAAAGAACGATCACCTATCATTCTATTCTTCCAATTTCTTCTAGGAAAACTTTTCTAATTCTTCGAAACCTAAACAGCTACCCTATTTGGCTTTCACATCACACTTCGTTGGTTGACGGTTGACATTCAATTGATACAACGTAGTAACCGTTAACCACGGTTAGCAGAGTGTCAACAAGGTGCGCTAGAAAAGTACCAAAACCATTAGCACTTTACTAGCGTTGGGTATCGACTGGTCTTTAGGTCAGCAATATCAGTTAAGCGTTAGTAATTGAGCGGAGAATAATGCTTGGCTATAAATGTTTAAGAGATAGAAACAAGTCGATGTTGAACCATTTCGGCCGATTGGCGGTCAGTTGTAAACATGCGAATTTCAGTCTGGAGGCAACAGTGAGCCAATTTTCAGAGAATGTCCATGGAACGTCGGTGTACGATAAATGTAGATAATTTGCCCGAACTGTCGCGTAATGCTGACACCGCTATCTGTGACCGGAAACTAACGTTGTCTCAACCGTTTGTGCTACTAAGGTATGCGTTCAAATATTGAAGATTCACTGAATACAAAACAATAAGATGCAATTTATGCGATATATTTCTTTATAGCAAACAACACAAATGTATTTACACACTTCGCACCACACAAGTTTAATTATTCCTTAACTATTAATCCTGAACAGATGTTTCGAATATGCGTCGATCCTGGATTTGCTACGACATATTAAGCCAGATTCTTTGCTATCATTAATTGCTTCAAGCTAACACAACTTTAAAAGTTGTTAAAATTAAATTCTGCTCATGGTAATAAGCCAGAATGTTTTTCGTACGCGTTGGTTTTAACATTAGTTAAAAAACTACTAACAAACAAACCATGTCGCTGAACTACATTCATCTAATGGCAGAACAACACACGCGTAAATTTCACGTAACTGATTGGATATAGTTTGAAGTTTAGATTCTGACAAAATTAAGAACGTTAATTTTAAATATTGCGAACGGACATAATCGATAAACTTTAAACACTAATTGTAAATTTTAGTTATAACTTCTAATGTAGCGGTTGTGATTGTACCTTAAAGCTAAATACTTTTTATTTACATGAGAAGGTAGTTGTTCTATTGAAATTACTATTTGAAGCTTAAGTAAATGAATTGTTTTGACACAATCATATATATTGTTGTAACGTTGGTATTTAAAGACCAACTTAAGGTAGCTTGCCTTCCAGCTTCTGCTTTTTATTTTTCATATAAGATCTGCTCAAAACGGTATACATATGCAGTAATCCTTTGTAAAATTGCTCAGAAAAACAATTAACAGGGAGAGAGCAGTATTGAGTTACATTAAGTGTAGACAATTAGAGTATGTACCTACACGTCAACACTACTTACAACAAGTATTTATTGTTAAGGTGAATGCGAAGCAGCAAAAAATAAGCGCGTTTCTGTACTCTTTATATCAATATCAAGATTAAAGACAAGAATCGTCGGAAGTTCTTAACAAGCGAACGTATTCAGTGATTCTTTTGTTTTCGATATACGGAGGCGTGCTGCTTATTTCCGGTAGTAGTATTTGGGGTTCGATTTCAGCAATTACTCTAATGGAAAAGATTTGCGTTCCTGTGCGCGCTCCGTAGCATCGTACCCTCTAAGAATTTGTTCATTTAGACATTCCGGACGAACGTTTTGCTATTAGAAACAGTAATGTGAAATCCATTCCGGATCCTTTCCGTGTTAATACAACCGTAGGTACGCGTCTCCGTCCAGAAAAGACGATCGTGTATATGTATATATTGCTATCTGCGACGTCTCCGTTGTCGTATTTAGCATTTCCCTCACCTTGTCTGGTGTTCATAGATCGTTAAATATGATAAAAAGGAAAAAAAATCAAAATTTTCAATTTGATCATTATATATCCATTTGATACAGATAAACGAAAAATATCGAATTTGTAGTAAAAAAAATACAGCGTTATCTTAGAAATTTAAAGATAAATTAGGGTAACAGTAAGAAATTAGACGTTATGTATTGAACATAGTTCAGTTTTTAGAAAAAATTTTATATTTTTGTTTTGATTTTAATGGTTATCATCTAGTACAATATGAACTGTAAAATTTGTACATTTTTGTACGCTATTTAATATCTTTTCGTATTTATTTTGATACCTGAAAAGTCTGGTGAACTCATACTTACGCAATGGTTATTTATCAGTTACTTTATAGAAAATTGCATTGATAAAGCTTCTGAAATTTTCTGCTCATTAAAATGTTTCTTCGAAGCTTTCGTCGGAAGAATATTTCTTACTACAAAGAGCTCTGTCGAAATTGGTATTTTCAGCGCACGGTCATAAAAGCCTAGCTGTCGCAATAGAGAAAAATAGCAATTGTACTATTGTCTTATCACACAACAAGGCTTATTAGTAATGGGACAAAATTCTGAGGGAAATTCCAAACAATTAAATAATTTACATTTTTCTTATTTGTCTAACGTTTGTGCACTTTTGCCTAAGTTCCCTTCGAATGGTGCTAGATACTAGTATCGAAAAAATTAAAAGATCGACAATATAAGTATTTGCCCAACATCTGTGAAGAAGTGGAAAGTAAACGTTTTTCGTAGTTGTTCTGCCAGGATGTTGTTTTTTTTTTTTTTCAAATTATTTAGTAAGGTACAAAACTTTAAAACAAACGCTATAAGCCTCATTGACCATGAAAGGTAATCATTATTTCCGTTATTCTTTACTGAGAAATGTATAGAGAGAATAATATTACTTAAGAAAATGGGATATAATAATTCACAACTAGAAATTATTGCATCTTAAATCGCAATAAATCTCGAAATTAATTCAATTCACCCCGTAATAAATCTGTCAGTTAAGAAAATTCAATAAATTTCGTTCCACCCCAAAATTATTACATTAATCCTATGCTAAAGGTGGAAAAATCGATGGGGCAATATATTTTTTCCATTCCGTGTAAGTGGTCCCTTTTCGTACGCGTTATATTTCACACATGAAATAAGTTGAAACGCTTCGGTTATTTAAACGATTTCCATGATGCCGCTTTTTGAAAACTCGTCTTGACGTAATGACGACATAAATTTTATTATAGAATTAACCGTCGCCACCGTATAGAGTGAAATGCTTATCGTTTCCGGGTTTTACTCCCGATCCTGAAAAAATGGCTCGTTTTTATTCCTTTCAAGAGTGTTTTTTATAGGGCATCCAGAATAAAATATTTTCTTATTAATATTGTGTTATTGTTGGTTGAGGAGTATTATGTTAGCTTATCTAGCTCCAGAAGTTAGTGTGGAAAGAGGCCAAGAAATTTCGGCTTTGTAAGGTAAGAAAAGAGTTGGAAAACTGGAAAAGAGTGCTGTGGTCCGACGATATGAATATATTAGGTAACTATTAAAAAGATATTGAGTGATGATAATGTTACTCTAACGGATAAGCATTGCTTTTGATAAGTAGAGTTCATTGACAATCCTTTCTTCAACTTCCGAGTATCATTGGTACTTTGTACGTTGAAGGTACAAGGAATTTCATTCCAGCGCCATTTTAATTGCCAAACATGGAGAAGGTAGATTTATGATATGGAAGCGCACGTCATGACCAGGCGATGGTAACTGTTTCATTTAGTGGTCGTATCAAGAGCCAAACACATATAGAAGTGCTGAATGTAAAAATTAAGACCATCATATGTAAAAAGGTCACAAACACTTTTCAAGAACACTTCATGAAATTAAAGTAAGGGAAGTGGCGTATAGTGGAAAAATAGAGAGTACAATGCCTAAACGTCTAAAGGTAGTCATTAAAGCCCGAGGAAATCATACATGATATGAATTTATAAGAAGAATAATCGTAGACGAATTGGAAAGGAGATCGTATTTAAGTTAGAATTTTATTATACATTTCAATAATGTTTCAGGTTTTATGAAATTGCTCCGTTTCATTGGCCAATGCTTCATGATATCAGCAAGCATACAGACTGTTGCATGAGGACAAAAATTTTTATCTGAACGGTGCAAAGAAAAAGATTTCGATGGAAAACTACACAACATTAAATTTATTGAACTATATGCAGGGCCTAGTTTTCACTGTACATAGTACACGTTTTTTTTTTACCTTAGTTTTTGAGAACGCCTAATTTGAAATTTTCGTGACATACTGATGTTTCTTTGTCGTCCAACACTGTAAGTGCTCTATATGGCAGAGTGGTGACCCAAATTTTATTTTACTAAGCATTGGTTATAGTTTTAAGTAGCATATCGAAATAATTTAAAACAAAAAAACAACGGATATGTTTCTGCCTCACCGGCATTATTGGTGTTGCTCCGAGTGCTTCTCTACCACATGCAGCAATAAAGTTGTCTCTTTTTAATCTAATCGTATATCGTAGTTTCTGCGTGCAGTTCTCTTATCGTAAAAACTTGATCAATGCTACTTATTACATCTATGAAGCTCTGTTAACGTTACTCTAGAATACATTGTTAAACGAACTTTCGTGTTCTTCTATCAATATATTCTCCGTGTGTGTGATCATTATTTTAGAAGCAATATCTATCAGACTCTGTCAGTGCCACATTCAGATTTACCGCCTTTTTACACACAGAGAAATTACAAACAAAAGATTATTGTTTGGAACAATTTTCAATAAACAATATTTACTTGGCATCCTTTCCTATCTCCATATTTTTACTATTACTATTTAACATAATTGTTCTTGATAAATAGTTTCCACTAGAGGAAGGTGTTAATTTGATTCATCGATCACCTTTACAAATTTCAAATGAACTATGGATTCCCATTATGTGCGCGGTATTATAGCCAGTAACCTATTACTAATTCGGTAATGTTTCGTTGCGGTCAGTACTTCTATTCACCGTATTTACGGTCATTTGCTAAGTCGATGTTATTCACGAAATATTAATTAAAACGCCTTAGAATAATGCAGCAATCGTAACGCGCAATAGTATTGCGGTGCTTTTCATATGTGCATGTGTGGCGGCGGGCGTGAGATATATACGAATACCGGGTTACAGGTTGGCGGATGGCTATACTTGCGGCCGCAGCAGCTGCGACCAGAGGTCAATTAGTGGATTTATGTCGCCCAGCCCGTATTGTGGCCTCTTGACCGTCCATCGCGCATTATTCATTCTTTACTCCCCGTTCTAACTGCAGTCATTTGGAGTATAATTTATGTCTCCATTCGAGCGTCCTGCGGGGCGCTCCCGTTTCACGTAATATAATTCCGCCGTCGTATATAATACATAGTTTTAATTGCGCTTTGGTATAATTATTTTTTTATGATCGCCGCGGCGATGATTATTATTAGAAATGGCCGAATGAACTACAGCGGTCGAGTCAGTAGTAATAACGCTAATTGCTTTCATCAAGTAAAAAGTTTTTCAAATTGTATCCAGCTTCTTTACAAAACAGGTAGTTTCTTCTGGCCTCTTTTCAGTACAGGTCACTAAGTGCAATTACCTAGATATATCCTATTACGTTTCTGCTCCTTCAGTAGTTGCGACAGATGCAGCAAGTTTAATCTGTATCTAAAGCAAAGTAATACTACTTAACACATTGAATCAATGAGAGAAATATATTGTTATTGTGTAAACGGTTTCTTCAAATTTCTCCCAGGCATATTTTTGTGTCTTTTATACATAATGATAAGCCCAATTTTATTATCAAGGATCATGTTACTTTACTTCATGGTACTGACGGCAAAAGCAATATGTTTCTGCCTAACTAGCGACATATATTTCTCAGCCTGTATCACTCTCCTTCGAAATACAAATAGACTATTTTCTGGTACCATATAATATCAAACGGAACAAGATAGTAAAAGTTAAACGTGATATAATTGAGCACATGCGGAAGCTAAGCCACAAGTCCAAGTGATGAAATTTGCGTCGCGGCCTTCAAAGTTACATTAAGTCATTTGTTCACTAACAGCGAAGCAAGAAAGACCTATTTTAAGCAAATAAGTTATGTACGTACGTACTACTTTCGTTATCGACTGTCTATCGATATGAAATCGGTTTTTCTCAATTTTCTGCTATGAAAATTACGATTAACAACGGATTGCAACCAAAACATGATCTGAGATGAGAGAGATAAATTGCTATTCACGTCTTTCCATATTTGAAATTATTATAATATGTAATTCCTCAAAATTATTACGAGTCGGAATAATAATGTAATAATATGCAACATCTGTGTTTGTTTCCAACATTATTATCAGCATTGCCTGTAGGGTGCTCAAGTTTATTTTTTACTAGAATTTGGGTCGTGGCCGAATCCTGTAGTTTGCAGCAAAGATATTCTCAAAAATTTAACAGTAGATATCGCGCGCGCAGAATTCGCCATCGTGTCAAAATGGCGGATGAGTTGTTGCATGTATATAACATTTATTGACGTATTTCATCGCGCCAAATACCCGTTGCATGGAATATAAATTTCGAAAATTGGACAGGTAATTTTAGATATTTTAAAATTTAAAGGGACTATAAATTCATCAAAGCAGGCATCGCTCCGTTATTAACTAATTAATACACGTCTAGATAAATTCAGTAGATAGGGCAACCGTGATTTAAGCGATGTAATAAATATGCAGCCAGTTTAGCAGTATGGAAATAAATTTTCAGTGGCGTCCTCTTCAACTTCATGCTCTTTTTTGGCTCTTTTCTCTATACGAATGTGGCGGATAAATACTTAACAATACAATTATTATACACAGCAAACAATATCGGTAATGAGAGATAAATCATATGTTTTACTTTTTAAACCGATAAATTGATAAGAGATGCAGTATTAATGGACTAATTACACACGCATTCTTTTTATAAATCTCACGTGATTTTTTAATCGATTTTAATAAAATAACACATACAATATAGCCTTAATCAACCGACAAGTCTATTCCCATATTTCTGAGCATGTGCATTGATGGATTATAGTTGTTCGAAATTTATTGGGAACTCTGTAATACCAGTTTGTTAGAGATTATTCTATGTTAGCTCGTATGGCATACTACAGGCTGTAATACAGACAAGGAATTTGGTTAACTGAAATTTTAATTCTAAGAATATAGAAATGTATTGGATATGCATCGTACTTAACCCCAATTCATGGTTAACAAAAGCTATAGTTAACAAATAAGAGCTATAGGAAAAATTTTGAAGTTAGTTCTTTTATTCCACCAAATTTACCTTTTGTAAACATAATTATTTGTACTTTATTCTTCGATCATATTCATGGCCTCCAACTGTTACAATTGGAAGATTGTGGCCAGTGTGTAGAGTTCTGTACTCGGTTGCTACAAAAAAATCTCTGAAGATCCGACATTTTTAACTTTTACTTGAATTAGAAAGTTTACCACGCAGAGCACCATCTAACTTTTTTGAATGAAACGTTTTTTGGAAAGATTTTCCACACATTTTCCTGAAACCTATGGATTGATTGGTCGTAGAGGTTTTATTGCTTGGTTCCCAAGGTCTCCTGACCTTGGATTTTTCTTTGGGAAAATTTAAACTAGCTGTTTACAGTGTCCAAATAAACATACATAACCAACTACGACTAAATAATAATTCAGTTTAATGAGATTAGCGAAGACGATGCAACATTGTTTACAACTCAATGGTTTGTGAATTAATATTCGACCTCAAGGAAAGCATCTTGAACAACTATCATAGGGAGCATTTCCATTTATTTATTTATCTAGTCATTTGTTTCTTTTTTGTTATTGACTTTTAATGTTATATTTCAGCCATCATCCTTGGTTTATTAAATTTCAAATTATAGTTCTTCAAATAAAAGAATAGTTCATTTAATTTTGTTTTGTTTTTCACTTCAACTTTTTGAGCAAGATGGCAAAGTATTTTACTGGTAGAGCAACAGTTACAGGAAATATTGTTCTTAGCGACTAAAATAAATAATGTACACGCTATGCTTCTGATTTGTAAGTGTTTTATATTTTCCCATATTCTCAACAACGCATGTGAACAAACACTAAACCGCTACCAAAATATTTTTCCGCTTCCCTAACGTCCGAGAATAAGATAAATAAGAGGGATTTTACTTGAAGTGTTAACACAAACGTTATTTGATGTAGCCAGAAACATGTTCGGGGAAAATCAAATAAGGGATAAAAGGGTCACCATCAAAATTATACTTTCTATTTGTATAACTTGTTATCATCACTGTGTTCTTGGAATTAAGTCAACACGCAAAGCCATTCCTGTCATTTAGAGTGAAAACGGACAATTTACACAGTAAAATTTACATTTTTATAAATGCAAAATGCGGTAATTTGGATAATGCGAACAAAAGAAAATAAGGGATATTTTGTACTAATTGCGGTAGATTTTATTCTAAGAAGATTGTAGTTCTTGCCTTGCTATTTCTACGGATTTTACGTAAGTTAAACGTTCACTTCCTATTTTCTTACGTAACGAATAGTTTGCATTTTTAAATTGCAATGATAATGAAGTGGTTGCTGTGGTAAATATCACCACTAAATAAATGTAATCGTATGACTAGCAATGGACGATCTCGAATCGGATACTTTTAAAAAAATTATGAAATTTTGGAAACACATACAGGGGTGTACTACCCAATATTTGCTTTTGGCTAATAGACACTCAGAGTGTGTAGAATTCAATTTTAATTTGGAAAATTTCGGTTCTGCGTATATAACTGGCTAATGGTAAAAAGTAGAGCAAAAGTTTAGAGAAAAAAATAGCTCATAGGAATGAGTTTTATGAAGCAATAATCAATTCGGCCAAGAAAAGAAAGTTATAAATAGAGAGGACAAAGGCGGATGGATGTACCACTTTTTTGCAGAGACTAGACAGACTAGTTATAAACATATCCATATTCAAAATAATGAAATTTGCTAACGCAGTGCAAATACATAACAAAAATAAAATGCTAAAATAGGTTTCTCGTGGTATTAATGAAATCGTTTACATCAAGATGCAAGGGGAGAAAAAACGCACTACTCACGGACATGTTTCCGCCTATCCGGCCTCATCAACGGGGTTCCGAGAGTATTTTTACTCCATTTTGTATCGACCCATAATTGTGGGTGAAATGTCGAGTTTTCGATTATCTACAATGGTCCCAACACAGCACACGTTTAGTTTTAACTGCTATGGCCGTCGATGCCTGTGTAGTTATTTAAGTTTACAAACTTGAACATTTTGAAATCTCCTTAATTTGTGGTATATGGCTAACGTAAGCTCATCCTGTGACATTTTGTACATACATATAAAACAAAATATTCGCACTAATATGCGTTCACAAATTCAGAAGTAGCTTTGTTATAATTTGACTAATTTTTACATTCAGCATTTGTTGGAAGATCTTCTCTTGATTTTTCCTGTGTTAATTTTTTGCATCAATGTCTTATACGTTAGAATTCTAGAACATATTCGGCAGCAGCAATTGAGGTAATCGTAATTTCACCGTCATTTTCTAATTGTACTGTTTATTATTTCAAAGGTATTGTGTGAATATAGTGATTATGTGCTTCCTGTTATTGACATGCAGTACTTAGATTATAAAATGATACCATGGATTTTTCCCTAATTTTAAATGAATGAATCAGTTTTTATTGTCGTGGATATCCCAACATTATCGAATACGAACCGGGCATATTTCTGATAGTTACCTTGTGTAAATGAAGAGTGTAGGCTGGATATAATAAAAGAACGGGGAAAGATTGGAAAAATCTTTTGATTGTAATATACCTTTTAGCTTTTCAAGACATTACTTAACTGTGGGCATATGGCGATAATACTTGAAAATTATTAATAAATTACTTACGGTATAGCGACTACTTTACGCAAAAAGGAAAATATAATTATTTGTGGCTTTAATACATTTTCATCCGTTGGCTTTCTTATTTTGAATTGTTTTTATAGTTAAGTTGACAGAGATAGATAATGTGCAGCAATGGGTATTAGTATATCAATTGTTTGGTCATTTCCTCGGTGTTTGTATTGTATTGAAACTGCAATTATTTATGCCTTCATTTGCATTCATTTCATTATAACCTGCTACTTTGAGTTCTCCATAATGATCTACAGTATATTTTTATATAATTTGACATGTGGTGCCGCAGATATTTATAATGGATACTTATCCAAAAACGCTACGTAGATTGTTCATGACTCATATATTCTTTATTATCTATTCTTATTATTGTTCTATCGGCATCCATACTCCAAATACCTTAATATTACAAATTAAATGGAATATCCATTTCGAATTTATCCCTTTCTATATCGGTATTGTTTAAGAAGAAATCTCTATGCAGGGCTCCTTAACAATGTTTCCGAGTCAGGAGGTATTCGCAACCGGCTTTCAATCGGTACCATTCTGGAAATAAACCAATAAGAAGCGAAAGGAATTCCGGATGTATAGAAGCGACGAAAAGGTATTCGTACGAAATAGGTCCTGAAAACATTTCCATTCCGGTTCCGAACAATTGAACAGCGGATCCTTACCAAATCCGAACAAATCATTTTAATTCGACGTATAAAGAGAAACAGCGATTTTGAAGAATGACTGCTTGCCGGCTGATGGTTGGATGGTTATATAGTATATATATCCTACCATTCAGGAGGTTGGTGAAGATATTGAGAGATTTCTGCCGCAAAACTGAATGGTAATTTCTGAAATTCCGTCGCTAACAATATCGCATCGACGCCGCATGTTGGAAGCTTGTGGGGTAAGACGCTTACGAAATGAATTCCAGCCAATCGTTGCTCGCGCTACCACGAATAAGGGAGGAAATAATACCAGAGGGGGACCCGAGTCTGCCACAGTAGGTACGGGTGGAACGTGCAATGCGACGAGAAAAGTGTTTATTTATAGTCTAGGGAATAATGGAACAATTGTAGCACTTAGCAGGCGGCTGTAATATGTACAAGATAACCACATCTTCGGCTCTAATTTATCCGAGAAAGGAAATTTATTATTCGTTCAGTCACTTTGAAATACGTACGCGCGTATAGGAGCGATAGAGACAACCATACCGACTTAAAATTAATTATTATGTGGAATTTGCGCAAAACTTCACTCACCGTAACCACCAAGAAGAAGAATCTACGTAAGCGGGAGACGCGAGCTAGCGCAGGATGTGTTGCAAATTATACTTTAAGAAAACAAGAGGATTTCGGATCGGGAAATAAGTTTTTAAGTACATATATACCAGCAACATTGTAAAGGACGGCGACAGAATTGTTTCCTTATACCTATTGTAAACACTGAATATATTATAATGACTTTTTTGGAAATACGAATGATGCCTACATAGTTTTCAAAAACAATGGATGAAAAAAATATTATATAGATCCTTTTATTGTCTTTCAAGGTATTTAGCATTGAGGTTTACACACTTTTACAGACTTTTAAGCCAATTCTCAAAAGATATTTTTAACTTCAAAGGTGATACTTCCAAAACATGGTTCTTGACAGCTTTAATAGCTTCTTGAGTTAATAAAAATTGCTGCGCGCCTCGACAATGAGAGATTAATTTGATGTTTCTCTTCCAAAAAAGTAATCGACTGTTCTATGTGAGAGCTGATGTTGTCGTAATGAAGGATTATGAGACCTTGACTATTTCTCCTGATTCCATCTGTGATTTTTGGCAAACATGTTGTTGTAATACTAGTCGGAACTAACTATTCCCAAATCCTTCAAAGCAATAGCTGTGACTTATCCAATACAAGGAATGGAACAAGTAACACCTTTTCTGGAAGTGCATCACATACTTGCAATATTTGGCGTCACTAATAGCCAGACAAATAACTTTCCATGCATTTTTAGATATAGAGGGTGCTTTTGATATAATCTTCTTCGAGAGACCTCTGTGTCGCATGTCGTCTACAAAATCAATCGAGGTTGGCAAAAATTGGCCCCAAGAAGGGAACCTGTCATATCTGCTCTGGTGTCGTCTTGTGGGAGATCTACTGCAGAATTTAACCTTTAGCGGGCATGAGGTGCAAGGGTATGCTGACAATCTGGTAATCATGATTCATGGAAAATATGAGAATATCATAACGCAACTTATGCAAAGAGCTCTTGATGACGGACAAAAATGGTGTCAAAATCACAAAAGATTGAAAAGATTAAAAAGATTGCAATCATTCCTTTTACTGCGAGAAGAAAAGTTTGCTTAAAAAGACCCTCTGTCGAAGTGAAAGCATTAGCTTCAGCAATAAAGTTTACGTTCGACAAAATATTAACATGGAGCTCCCTAATATGCCCAACTTACAGAGAAAACTCATTGCAGTGTCATTAGTATGCCGTTGGTTGTTCGTTCTACTTGGGGTACTTAAGCCTCAAATGACTTGCTAAAAACTATGCAGCAATAATAAGACCCACGATTACTGATGCCTCTTCCGTTGGTGCCAACAACGTGTGATGCGAATCTGTCCCACAGCAGCGCTAGAAGTCCTACTGGGATTAGCATCGCTTCACAATCATATTGAAAACTAGGCTATGCCGAGTGCCCTCACACTTTGTCGAATAAAGTGGCTACAGCTTAGGGACCTTAGAGGGTACCTCAAAATCTTTGAAGATCCCAACATAAATCATCATAATGGAAGCAATTTTACACTTTAAGAAGGTTGTAATTTATTAATTACTTTTCTTTCTAGGGGTCGATACAGTTATATTTATTATTTTGTATTGGGAATATTAATGTTATTTGATACAATCTAAGTGAATTTTATTAGATTTCTCCTTCAGGAAGCTACGACCTTCAAAATTAATTATCATTTCATATTGTCGCTCTCACCTAAATATCGGAACGTCCCTAATTTATTCGCGTTCACATCATAAATATAAATACCGGCATGGAAAACGCTCAAGTACGGAACGTGTCGTAGGTATTGAGAAAAAATGTCTTGTTTTAATTAACTGCTACCATCGTAGGACTTATAATACGCTTGGGACCTGCGATCGTTCCATCTCCCTCTTTCCTTTAGCCTAAATGTCTAAATTCGTGTCTTTCGCATTATTCATTCTCATAAATATGCATAAGCACATTCGCGATTCTTATTAGCGGGATACGCGGCGACGAAGGCGCAGCGTCTCCCGTCGGGGTCCGATCAAAACCGGAATTATTAAAAATAATGGACCGTAGTACTACGTAGTATAGGTCTAGCGATGGCATTACCGACCGATGCCGTGAGGAAAAGCCGCTGCCGCTAGTCTAGATCGCTGAGAGTAAAGTTTAATAGTTTGGAAAATATTTTACGGCGGTAGTGAGCAGATCAGGTATTGGAAAAGATTAACGGTAATCCCAGCGAATGGCTTATCAAGAACGGTATTTCTTCAGCGCCTAGACGTACGTTCGATAAGGTGGGCTCGCTTAATATGATGCCGACAGTATGAACTCATCCTACCGATGGCATCAGGTTGTGTATGTACGTACATGTACAACACCTCGATGCCCGCCTACCAAAAGCAATACATTAACTATTAAAGGCAACAGTTATTAGTGTACTATCTCCGATGCGTTGAATATTTAATGGACTTTATGAACAACACTAACCTAGTTTAAAGCTAATAGAAGAGTATCAATCACTGGATGTATTCCCACAGGTCGGAAATGCTTTCATGCGAGCGTGGAAAACGCAGCTGCCCCCGTTGCAGACGATGTTTTTAGCGCAATAAGCCAACAAAAACGAGCCGAAATTTTCCAACAAAGGGAAGAGAGTAAATTGTTATGATGCTGTGAAATACTGCGCTATAAATATTTTATGGTTACAAAAATAAAAGCGCCAGTGTTAATCGGAATCAAATCGGTATGCTGCGTGATATACGTCATAACAGCCAAATGTTTCTGTTAAACAATGTAATTGATAACAAACATATTTTTAATGATGTGCTCTTAACAGCTTACTATTACTATTCTTATTACCAGATGTAATAATAATAAATTATTTTTTACAGGAAGAATTTAACGAGAGAAAATTTTATAACAGCTAAATGTATGCAAAAGCCAAACAAAAAAAAATTATAACGTGCAAGAAACATGTTCCTATTACCGACTTTTGGCAGAGATATGATGCATTGCCTAGGTTTACTATATGCTGGCGATATCGCTTTATTTGTTAAGCTGTTTTGTTAACTGTTTTGTTGGCTTTAATTATCAAGTAAGCGGATATAGAAATTTGAGAGAGCTCGTCTTTATTAAATAAGCATAGACAAGGGACTAAGGAAGCTTGTCTGGTGGATATGGTAAACAATATATATATAAATGTAAAGAAAGTGACATAACCATAGCATATGTATCTTTCTTTAAGAGAACGCGTTATACATTGGTACTTGTTTACGAGCAGGTACCAATATGCTACCATTATTCAATGGTTAAGTCTGATATTACCAATTCTAATATCATATTACGTACTTGAACGGTGCAACATTTCACCATCACCACAACACTTCACTGAAGTTCACTAGTATTACTGCTAGAGATGCTGCTGAAATGTGTTCAAGATGAAACAAGTATTGTACTAAGGATGTTGGTGAAGTGGCTCGGTCTTTATACGGTACACTATTTTGGTGCTTGTGTTAACGCTAGTTCTCTTGTGAATCCGGCTTATATATAAGTCGAATCCTTTAAATCATCGTTTCAATAATTAGAAAGTATAAATTTGTGAAATAAATGCAAAATAATTGAAATAAATACATAATAATCAAAATATATTTCAGTCGTCTAAGAGCCGACGAATACAACACGACGATTACGGCAAAAATTATGTCTTTTTCCGAGTAAATTCATGGGAACTTACTGTGATCCCGCAATAAAAAAAATATGACGCTGCAAGGGTTCAACCGGCTTTGGTCAAAGGAAAGCTTGCGGGCAAATTGAAAAATGTTATACGCAAATGCGACGAAGCAGTGCCAAAAAGAAAAAGGAAATTAAGGGATGCTTAAATGACGCTTATGACTCTCATGATGCTTAAATCTTGTACTCCTGTTAATGATTAGTAAATGATCAATTTTAAACCCACCAACAGTCTCTTAGGAGACTAAGATCGCTTTAGATTAAGATTAATTTTATTGTCATTTCAAAATAAGTAATTGTTCGCGCATATAGAAACATATTGTATATTTGTTATAAACAGTATTGGTTTGAAGTAAGGGAGTTATAATTTAGGGAAAGTGTGGCATGAGAACGCAGAAGACAATTTTGAATGTTTATTGCAAATTTATTGCTTGCAGCAGTTGTTAGGTAAGAGGTCGCCGTTGCAAGAATTGATAATGTGCATTCTACCAAAAATGCAGTAATAAGCGTATTCTGAGAATAATTTCAATGAAAACGATGTGAAACTATATCAATTTACAACTAATCCAGCAGAAACGAGTTTCACTTTCCGTGCGCTTCACGAAATTAGCGACTAGACAGACTCGTGTTTGGTCGACTCTGGTGTTAACGAACCCATTCTCATAAGACGATTGAACACGAGTCTGCCTAGTCTTTGCTAGCTTCGAGAAGCGCAACTCGTTTCTGCAGGCTTATTTATAACATTCAATCATGCCCATCTACTGTGGAAAATTTTAGATTTGAAATTAGTCCATTTTAGTTCCATTCATTATATGTTTTCATTGCAATGATTAATTTAAATAGTAGCTTAAGGTTGGGTTTAATGCAAATATATTACATACATAAACGAACGTAACTTCAACAGGGGGAAATGATATTCGTTAAATAAATATAGCTAAAATGTAATTGAAAATCGCTGATGACATCGAAAATTTAATAGATAGTAGAACTATAAATTTTAATTTAATTATCAAATCGTTATATTCTACTTTCTGGATTCAATATAAATTCAATTTCCTCCCTACAAGATTCGTACTTGATATTTCGTTGTTGGTATATTATAATGGCCGACTAAGATGTAAGGTACAGTTGAAAATTGAATTTTGAGGTCCCAGACAGCATCATCCCTTGGGAAATAAAGACCAAGAAAAGCCGTGATGAAAACAAAGCAAATTTTGATTTAAAGGAAACTGTCACTTTGTAAATTAAATTAGGCAAAAGTTGGCCCGCGGTACATGCATAAAGGAAAATGAATTCGCGGTGGTGGTCGTCTTATTTTGTTTTCCTTTTTGGTATAAAGTAATTGATATTTATTAGTCTAGAACGTCGGAAAGTTTTCAATCCCAACATTTCGTATTCATTACGTTGGAGCAGCGTCCCACTTGACCTGCAGTTACGTGAATGTTTGCGTTATTAGTGGTTGATCCAACTCGTTTGAATAATCGAAGTGGGGAACTTCGCGCAAGATTATGATCGAATATTATACAAGTTTCTTCGTAGCGCTCCTTCATTATTAAATTCCTTCGATGAAAATAGATTCTCGCAAATGGATTCTTTAAATATTGCAGCTCGAATGTACTAAACGCATTTTATTATTTTTTATATAAATGATATCATTTATGAAGAGATATTTCTCTTTAAAACGTACGTTTGTACGCCTAAGTCAATCTGCGAGAGTGATTCGGAAACACCGTCAGTTTATACATGTGCAAGAATCGCAGCATTGTGAGTAGGTATTGACGAGTAGAAGATAGTGTTGCAGAATTCTATATACATAAAGGATAGCTCTAGCCCGTAGTAATATCCATCAATAATAACCCAGCGACGGGGATGCGGCTATAAAGTCTTCCCTGGACAGTTCTAGCTGCCAACGATGTAGATAGAGAATCTACCAGGAACAACTCCAGTCGTCTGATTTTGCCGAGGTTTACCTCAGCCTTCACCGATATACATGATAATTGTGATGGTTTTAAAGTAGAAGGAGCATATGTTTGTCTTTGACACAATAGTGAGCAAATGATTTCGTGTTGCATGCAATGTTGCTATGATTGCAAAAATATCTTTTCATAGCAGACAACATCTTCAAAGAAGCAACAGTATTATGATTAGTCATTTCTACTCAGCCGATGAGGTATACTTACATATAGCAAACAAACAGATATCGCGATACTATTTGGTTCCCTACCAAAATAAAGACCTGATTGACTTCGTGCATGTTGTTTTCGAGAACACCACGAAAGCGAACACGTAAAAAACCGGGGGACTCCGACGGCGGCAATCTCATGTACCTGTGACAAATTGCGGACAAATGCGAAATAAAATTGCGACGCACGCCGTCGAAAAACATATTGCCCCGACTTTTATCCCCACATACGCACACGGATGCTCGACATATCTCTATTTGTTACGTACCGACCGACGGCAGGCAGCAGCGACCTGCCAGACATGTTTACGAATATTTATAATGTACACGATAATGTTTAGATACGCGTTCGAAGTTATTTATTGCGACATTTCCACGTCCACGTTGTTGAAGTCGGTAACAACAACGCGTCGCGTTGTTATATCCATGTTACATATTCATTTGTTCGGAGTGTACGTATGGTCGGCTAAACGAACGATCGTTTGAAAAATCAACGTCACGTCGAGAATACGCTCTGTATTTAAATCAAAGCGCTCCATATTCCATACGATAAAGCATCGCGGTTTACACTTTACGATACGCAACGGTAACGTATTGAATGGAAAGTGTTCGGTAATAATTCCCGGTCAACAACTAAATTTATTCAAACTTTCAAAAAAGTTTTGTTTTTGTTGGCAAGTGAACGAAAGAGTGTTGCGATATATTGCACTAGATGCATATTACGAGAACATATCGAATAATAAAGCCTCTATTAACACTTTAATGGGTAAACTCTTCAAGAATAAAACTTGAAGAGGTGCACTGTAGAAACATAACTGTGTCGCCAGGATGATCGTTTTTTTTTTTGAAATTTGTTTTTCCGTCTTTCAACTCGATTAGCAAATGTGTATTGGCACATTAACCAGTAATCATTGTCGGGAGTACATAAGAGCTGTACTTTCTTATCCGTCAACTCTTTTCTTTCTGATATCTCGCGCAAACGCAATGTTGCCGAAAAATGCTGTTAGGAAGCTGTGACTTAACTTTAGGTCTTTTTAATACACTCTCCACAGGAGCAATGTGGATTTTCAAATTGAATAACAGCAGTTATTGCTGGAGTATATCGTTAGGATTTAATAATATAGGTAGATTTGTGTAGGGGTTCAAAGATAACCTTTTGAAGATATTTTAATACTGAAATGGTATCATCAAGAGACACTAAAGTTTAATGCACAATTGAGAATAAAAAAAAAGAAAAAAGAGAGACGCTAGCAATTGTGATAAAGCAGACAAAACCCAAACCTGTTTCGATTCGCGAAGCCATTAAACGCAGAATGTAAAACAAATAGTGCAAATAAAAAGGAAAAGATCATTTACAGCATTTATAAAAGTCATAATTGTGAAGGCTGCTACAAGAAGAAAATTCATAATTAGAAATCAATTTTTTATAATGATTGCTAACGAAGGGAACTAATGTTTTGTTCCAACAAATTTCATGTTATATGATTGAAATATTAGTTTACCAGAAGTTATTCCGAATGGCGCTGCAAGTTTATCGAAATACATTATCTTCTAACGCTATTTCTTCCAAAATTTTTATCACAGCGCAAAAGGCAAACCGTTCTCTCTTCTTAGTGTATCGAACCAGATTATAAACATAAGAGAATAAACTCTATATTTTTACACAGGAGTAATAAGAAACCGACCGTCAAGAAAAGATGAAGAAATCATTAATTTAAATATGTCACAACATTGTTTGTAAATCGTTCACTGTATTAGAAATGACGACCCAACCGTCACAGGAAAAAGGGTGTCTGATATCATGAATCTCAAGCACGAGTTCCATACCATATAGGTTCGTGCATGTGTACATGGGGTATCCGTATGTAAATGTGCGCTACGCTATATTCTGTACGCAGAAGGCAAGCGGTAACCTTAGGAATTATTGATCAACGTAATTCAACACATATACTATGAAGCTACACGTGTTTATTTTGTTACTAAGGGTATAATCGTCGTGATGCAGTGGCTGACTTTTACGAAGCAAACACAATTGTTTTATGCACAAAAGTACTCAAATCAAAGAGATGGTCGTTGAATGTTTTGCAGTACATAAAATTAATTTTGTTACTTTTACATGAAAGGGTTATCCATGTTATTACTAGTCAAAAGTATTTTGAAGTGAATACACTATCCTTCCGAGTTTTATTACATTAGTAATGTTACTTCACTTTATTTTTCGTCATTTGTAACTGTGGTTGAATTTAATCTTTTAATTAAAAAAGCAATTTGAACTGTAAACACTTCAATTTATGCACTTAGAGGATGAAGCCCTCAGCCCAATATGTCTTCAATTTACGACGATTTGAATTAAACAGAAAGATTGTAATATCTGTGAACATCACAGCAGAAATATATATGTATATACATATATATTTCTTTTATTTTGTTGCATGTGCAATCGTAGAAATTTGACTTTTGTTGATTTGTCATTTGTTGAGTGAATTTAATTTACAAAATTAATAAAATTGAACTTATTCTATACATTTTTGTGGAAAAATATTATATTATAGACGAATATTATATTATGCCTTTAAAGGCATGAAGACGAAGTATTTGGCATTTTCACCGGGATCATCCCTGGCTGCAGCTAAGTATGTTAAGATGTACGTAATAAAACGCAAGGAACACAGAAAGGAGGACCCAAAGTTATATGAGAGGTGGGAGGATCCGAGAAGAGAGCCAGGCCAGTTCAACTCTGTTAGATGCAGATTGTTGTAAACTTTAACAGAATTGGTCGATATTAGCTGTAACTGTAACTGACACGTGAATGTGGAAATTAAAAAACGCTGGGTCTAATTTATTTTAAAGCAATCATTGCGTTATTCTGTTCGATAGAATTCCAAGTAACTTTCTTATAATATATCGAACTGCAGGTCTTTATGTAGTCATTGCATATATATGTGTAGAAAAAACGTAATTGTTATAATTTTGTTGTTATGATGAACTAGCTAGGCACTAGCTGGCATGAGGCCTCTGAAAGCATCGTCGTTGTTTGCGAGCGTTGTCGTCACCGCACAAGAGTAATGTAAATGAGAAATAGAGTAAATTAAAATTAAAATTATGATGTTGAAATTAAATAATGCTACAAAGAGAACAGCAATTTAGCTGTAAGCCAAATCTAATAGTTACTTAAGCAACCAATTATGACGAGAAATTTATTTTCCCAAAATGGGCAAACGAAAAGATTTTTTTTCAATTTTTTCCAATTTTCTAAAATAAAAAAAAATTGAACGGTTACAAATACTATACAAAGAGTATTTGACAGTGGTGATTTTTTTTATAAAGGCCTCTATTAATTAGGTAGGAACTTATTACATTACTAGAAATATAATGAAATAAGCAGTTATGAAAATTAAGAAACAGACGACGTGCAATTAACTTGTACTGAAAAAAATGAATCAATAAATTGTGTTCGTCGATTTTGTTTTGTTACAGCAACATTAATTAATGAATTTATTATAACAATTAATTACGTTTATTAAATTGAAACTTACTTATCAATAATACCCGTTTATTAACTTGCTTTATGAGAAGCGAAACAAACTTAAAGATTTTTCGTTAGACATTAATAAATGTATTTCTCATATCAATAAATCCGTTTATTGTATATAGTTTACATATAAAAATATGTGGTGACCGAAATAACGAACAACCATTTATTAAAAAGATAAACTCGTCGGCTGAACCAATCTTAATAAAGAAATTCTTACATTTACGTACCTTTTGTACCTTTCGCCTTCAATGTGAATATCGCGCATAAATCAGATTTTATGATACAAAAATGGCAACTATGTTATGATTTTATGTTAAAAAGGCAATATTTGCAGTTCATGGTGCACTTTCATGATGCTCAGTGAATATATATGTATATAACAAGAATAGAATCAGGCTCAACATTGGTAATACTGACTGTTCTTAGTTACTGACAATGGGAAACTACTTTTTTTTCATTGAAAATCGTTATTTTTACATCCAATAGCACGACATGTTTGTTTTTCATTAGTATTTTACATAACAAAAGTGGGAAAAGCGGAGAAGACTTAAACAGGAGTACATAAAATTATACTACTTATTTTGATTGAGTAATGTATAAATATTTGTGACCAATATCTTCTTTGCTATATCAAATAATTAGTTGGAAACATCAAATAAACACAACATACAGATGAAAGGCTGTCTCAAATAAAAGGGAGCCGTTTAGTGGTTGTTTATTCAGAGATAAACAGCATTCTGTAGTATATGCAGAATGGTAAGAAAAAGTCGTTGGAAATTCTATCTATAAAATAATATATTTAAGACTTTGAGTTCGGTGCTATGCGAACGAGTCCTACCATTCTTAAGAGACGGATTTTTTATGATAGTCAGTAACTAATTGCAATTTGTTCTTTACGGCGAGAGAAGTGATAGCAACGAAACCAAAAAAAGAAAGCGTTTCACACGCACTATTTACACACCAAAGAGCACTTTTTATAACAAGTGCTTATATACATAGTAAACTGTGATTCGATTTACTCAAGACGCTTCCATTGAAATAAATATTACGGGGGTTGTCTCGCATCTAGGCGGTTAAAAAGAGCCTCAATGAAACGTAGCATGCTAAAATTAATTTAACTATTTAGATCCTAAGTTTCACCAAGATACGGCAAGAGATTTAGCCACAAATTTTTTGAAAATTGACAGGTCACTTGAAAAATGGAATTGAGTAGAGAAATAATTTTTTATGACTTTCTAACTTAATAACAATATCTCGACGACTTTATTTCTGATTTTAAAAATAAAGCATCACGTCAATCGAAAATTTCGCACTCGCTTCGCGAATTCCAACATGGGCAAACTGGTTTCAATGAAGATTACCCGCTAACTGGTCAAGGAAGATCAACATGTGCCTTTTCACGACTTTGAGACAACCTTATTTCAAAAACGCGAATTTACAAAATTCTTAGCCTAACGCAAAACCAGTTTTTCATTAGCTTCCATGAAGAATAGAAGGTGCTTTGCGTTAATCGGTGCCGAAAACTTTCAGCCGGTTCAACAACGGAATCTCGAAGTACTGCGAGTGGTGAGAAAACCAATCATCAATCCGCTGAGCGGGCTCCGGTTTCAATCGCCAGAAGAAACAGTCGATGGCATCAAAATGGTAGTTGTGACTGTTCCAAGTGACGACTATCGTAATTGTTGAAACGGTTGGTTTGAAAGAATGAAGTGCGGAGAATAATTTGAAAGAAAATAGAGCACTTTGGTCGATCTATTGTTTGCTGTTATTGCTATACGTAAGACTAAAAAGATATCCTTCTTAATAACTATTGTTTATTAAAAAAAAACAAAAAAACATTCTTAGCTAGATTACACATCTACTTCTACGTTTATTCTTATCCGTGCCTAATTGTAGGAAATGGTCTTAGTTATCTTCTAAGAATATCAGGCAAGTGCATCAATGAATCCTGATTATCCGACCAAACCAGACGCACTGCTTTGAATTATCTTACCAGAGATAAATTTGAATTAAAAAGTTGATGTGACCTCCTTAACGTTGCATTTGTAACATAGTGGACGATCTAACAAAGAGCTAATCAAGAAACATTGGAAAAGTATTACTTCTCAAGCTATTCGAAATATTATAAATTAGGTTATTTATTCGCTTTCTAGGAGAACGAATTAAAAGTCAGGCGGATAATTCGCTCAGAAAGAGAATAACTCTGGTATGAATGGGATTTCATCCATTATTCGAACCTATATTGAGTTAGAAGTTATTGTAAGTCAGGTATGCATATTTCATGCGAAGGGATTGAAAGTTACGTCGCCGAAAAGCACAACACCAGAGCAAAGGATTACATTGTTATATTTACTTTGTGCGCGAGCTTATGCAAATTATAGTAATCACATAAGGCGAAGTGGCGACGCCGTTGTCGCTGCTGTATATGGTTATCCCGCGTTGGTGGATGCGCCATTTTGTGCCTCATCCTCTGAGATATTAGGTTTTACGCGAGAAAACGCCTACGTATAATATTTGACCAGAACACGTGTAAATATATTGTATTTGGAAATTAACCGTTCATACTGTAACTTTAATTCAACTTAGGTTTGTTTATTGTGAAATTTTTGCAATTCTCACTAACGCCATACGATTAAACTCATTCTAAATAAGCAACTGCATCATAATGTATATCTTTGCCGGAAGATATAGAAGGTTAACAATTTTTACACGTTGAAGCAGTCATAAGTTACTGAAACTATCAAAGAAATTAATTTACGCGTATGCGACGAATTTATGCATCACATACTTCTGTATGAATTAAACAGCGATCTATTTATTCCGACACGTTGAATGTATGTTGGCGTATTTTTATAAAGTAAATATGATTCCAAACTGCATAGACTTAAAGCGCGAAAGAGTGAAAAATGAAGCGAGCCAAAAAGAGAGCAAGAGAAGCGGAATACGTGATATGAAGCGTCAACGTGTAGCATATTCGCGGGTCCCCTGGAAGTTCAGACGACAGAGCGACCGAGCTGCATGATACGCGCGTCTTACACATCAAGGCTGGGATTATTAATACACCGCAACGGTGATGCTGGGCACGGGCGCGGTGGAGCGAGTGAAACGTTCCCGGAGCGCCGCCGAGTTAATATGTGTCGGCTGCGAGATATATTGGTCGCATTCGATTCATATTTTAAAGTCAATTCTATTCACACTATTCAAGAAAGTACGCCGGAACACAGCCGAGTCGGGTGTACACCTTGAGAGAAGAAGTCGGGCAGATGTGGAAAAGTTAACTTTTGATTTTGCCCGGCTCCCTCTTTTCCTTTAGAAATCGCATACTTTTCAAATATTCGCCACTAGCAATATCACCAGCGGCGTCCCGTTATGTGCAATATATGCGTTGCCTTATTTCTCGCAAATTAAAAATTAAGGTAACTATTTGATTTATATCCATGTGCATCCGTATGCAGCAACATTAGTTCTTAAGAAAGTGTTGTTCAATTTTCTAACCTGCTTGATAAAATTTTTGAATAAGTATTCGATTCTAGCTGTATATTCGATTCTTGTCTACCACATCCGTATTTGATAAATGTGCATTAAGTCGCTCAAGCATCTAAGAACACTTCAATTAGTAGAATTAGAATATATCAACTGAAATAAATATTTGCAACCTGAATTTCTATCTATTATTAATGAACTTTCCGAAAGTATAAAATTTCTGACACTTCTTGTTGCTTTCGAGTATACAAATTGATTAATTTTCTATCCTTTCCACGTGAGATCTTGCTTATTATTGAAGCTAGAGAGTAGGTTTCAGTTTGACGAAGTTGTGTTTGTTATGAACATGAAAATATGGATCCGGATAAGAAAGATCTGTTGAAACTCCATAATGTAATAAACAAAATGTATTGAATTAGACATTTCATATAATTCATTATGATTTCCACTGGAACATCGTTTTACCGCACTCCTTCTCCATCATATATACAAACACCAAAGGTGCTTAATGTGAAAGAAGAAAATCGGTCTTCTTTCGATTTATAAAAAACTTTTGACCGTCTTAGCAACTTTGCTACAACCAAATTTAAATCTACGTTCTATCTAATAATAAGTGGTGATGGTTGAATATCACAGGAAATTGTAGGAATATCACAGTCTATTCTTGGACTGCTACTAGAACAGCTTGGTTCCAGCACACTAAACTTTATGGCCAGTACATACGCAGTTTTGAAGTTCTTCTTCTAGAATTTTTTTAAGATATTGAACCAGATCTAATATTTTAAACTTACTTTTTACTTTTGATTTTTAGAGTTCCTAGAATTTATTCTCAAGTCAGTGTATAGCATAAATTAGTCATACAAGAATACTCAGAGAAGTATTTCGTTTCTATTAATTATGCCAATTTTTTAATTGGTTATTCGTAAGTCTTTTCTTTGATGCCTAATATTTTGTAAAATAATGTAATAATAAATGTTAATCAAATACCAGCATTCTGATAATTTAATTATAAATTCTTCGTTAAAAAATATTAGATTAGTATTACTTTATGAAGGATAGTCAAAGTTTCAAGTTATTGTCAATAATTTATCTCCTTATAACTTCTTTTGTAACAAAGACAAAGTTGCGCATGAATGAAAAATTAAAAATGTTATCTCTAACATTGCACACGATCATTGTTACATCAACCATAAAAAGTATCAAATCGTTGGTGTGACAACAAGATTAAGAAATTTAATTTTAAACGATTTTAAAGAAAACACACATACACAACACCCTCACAGCTGAAAATAATTCAAAATTATCTGTAAGTAGGGCAGTGACATTAAAAAGGGACCTATGATTATCTTTTGATTCAATATTTTACTTGAAACATCTCTATAGCTATAAATAACGTATTTCAGATTTCACCAGTTTCTTTTGTATCGATTTAATTTGGCGAGAAGATTCCTAAGACGTCGGTAGTATGAACAAAACAAGCAAGTCGATACTGTAATAAATACTTATGTATTCGTTTTATCTCCTTAATTTTATTAGAATATTAATTCTCAAAAACGCAACCGTACGCCACTGGAGCGATCGAAGCACCCCCACGGGGCAGCGACAGCAGTACCGAATCGCGCGCTTCAGAGACACTGTTTTACTTTACATTCATAAGTAGAGGTGGAGCGGCACTATTTCATATCTGTTACCTACATCTGACATTTCAGTGCTGCATGCTTCATTTCAAAATACCATCTTTCATCCCATTCTTTGCACATTTACATTTCAGCACGTACACTTCTTATATTTTTTTACGGCCTCGCAGTGCTCGCCCGTGACTTTCTCTCTTTGCGAGTGTGTGCGGATGTTTTTGTAGGCGTATAAATGTATGTAACCGTGAAAGCGTCAATGTGTATAATAGAGGGTCGTGAAATGATGGTTTTACGTGCGCGCTCGGTGAAAGCCGAATCAACTTGGTTTCAGTGCGAGCGGCAAAAATTCCGTCTAAATTCCGTGAAACCTACCTCCATATATACGTAAATAATATGACGTGTGAATTTTGAATTGCGAATGAAATATGCGAGAAGCAGAAGGTCGACATTTCGCCAAACAAAGACGAAAAATAGCTGCAAATATGAACAAAAATTAACAAACGATAGATCTATCGAGAAAGATACAAAAAGGATTTAAGTATCCCAAGTTGGTATTCTTATTCGCCGCTGTGAAACACTGTTTATTGTCAATAATTCCTAAAAAGAAATTGCAGTAATAATAGGTAGATGTAAACAACGATTTCTTATGACATTTGTTTATATTTAGCCAAATAATGACTTTTGTATAGATGCAAATACACTGTCCCAGTTTGTCCCAGTCAAACCAATGCTTTGGGTTTGACATCTTATGCAAACACAAAGCATATCGAGACACTCCATATATTTAATAAATTTAATAAATAAACGAATTTATTAAATTTATTTAATAAATAAAAATAAATAAATTTAATAAATTCAGTTGTCATTTTAGATATAAGAGATACGATCACTTTTTAGAACACTTTTTCGACAATTTAAATTCAAATAGATAACAATAAATGAAAATTATCAGACATTCCCATTTTCAACGAAAAACTAACCTGGAACTACGATATCTCAGCATACTTGACTGTCACTTTAAATTAATGGTAGAATTCAAAACGATGAACGCTTAGAAAATAGGAACATAATCCTCTCTCCTTTATTTAATCGTGACACGTAATAACAATAACTTTGCCTTTCGAAATAACGAATATTCTTATTTCCAGGTAGCAGCATAATGCAGGGATGCAACGGAAGCACCGCCTTTAAAGACCGAAATTATAACTGAGATACGACTGAAATTTTTCTGGAAATTGATGTAGGTAAAGATTGCATTAAATTGGAAGTTTTCGGATACGAGGAAATCGAACAGAAAGGAAGTTATTTATTCGTCGTTGATCTGACTTAATATAATCTCCTGACTCCACTGTTACACACGTAAAAATTAAAAACGAGCTAACAGCCGCCAGACGAATTTTGAAAATTGAACGAATGAAATGAACTCACTATACGTGACACTAATGACAGCTAAGTCAATATTGTAAATTATATCACCGTAGTACGTAGTGCATCGATTAATTATGATCCATAAAAAATAAATAAAAACAGCTAAAGAGTCCAGCAGATGCATCCGATTAGATTAATACATCACAAATAATGTATTCACTAATACGCACATTTCAAAATTTATATTCAAAATACAGTCGTCTCGTGGTAAAAGAACCAACCCACGCAGGCATACCGTTGATGCGTAAAGTTATACAAAGAAGTTAACAACAGAGGCGTAATATATGTACGTACATGTATGTATGTGTGTATGTAGTCGAGCACCAACAAGGGGATGTTATGTAAATGCAAATGGATAGACGTTTTTCAGTACGCGCTATATTAGGTCTTTATTTGGGCTCGGCGTGGAAAGAGAACGTAATGTTGTAATAATAACGAAAGAATGCAAATGAAGATGGAAGTGAAAGAGGGGGATAATTAAAAGGGACAGAATGAATTGCCGTTCAACTACGTTTAAAAATGGATATACATATTTCGTTTTAAAGTATTTCTGTACATGGATGTTGATATAGCAGGTTTTACTTTGTCCCCTTTTATGTAATAATATGAAGATATTGGCATTAGTTCAAATGAGTTGGGTACATTGTAGTAGTGCACTAGATTAATTGTTTATTAGGGCATTAACATTCTCATCCCTGAGGTTAGTATGAGTAGACCCTGTCGTCCAAAAATTAATAAAGTTTCTGATTAGTGACCACATTATCAATTATTTGATATAATGTTGCCAAATAATAAGCCAACTTATAAAACCAAACGCATATTTTCCTAACGGTAAAGTTGTGGGAATTAAAGTATCGAAATTAGGACATCTTACATAATAGTTGACCATTACTGAAACAATAGCTTCGATAAGTCAACGCGCCGTGTAAATAATAGTGAATTAAAAATACATTAGTGCTAGACGGATATCTAATAGTGGAAGTTGCGAATTACAAAGTCATTAAGGGATCTGATGATAAATTATAATTTATCTTGCTATTGCCTATTACCTAACGAGCAATTTAAACTTTTTATTATTCATTCTAATCTAAATGAACGTTACAAAATTGACGCGATTTTGAAAACCCAAGAATATCATCAACTCGTAAGTTTCGCCATATAATTCGCTCATTCAGATAAATTTTGCATTGAAATAAAAGCAATGGCAGGTATTTAACATTGACAGCTGAATAAGAATCTACTAACAGGATGGTCTGTGTTTGAATTGTACTTGAAACCGACATACACTCTTCGTCGAGCAAATAGTCAATATTTTCCCAGCAAGCCACTTTGATGAATACTGTAGTAGGTATGCGAAAGTGTAACATTTGTTTGAAGTATTCTCTTCATACATAAGCGCCGACTTGTCACATGATAATCCTGTTAGATACACGCTTTCCAATTCAAAAGTTTTGCATTCTTACAAAGACGTAGAGGGTGAGTAAGTGAAAGCTTTCTAAAGAGTCTAACAAATGTATTATTACATATATCAAACATTATTAGTATTTGATTTGGTGAATTGTTACCAATCTTTCTAAGTCAAATTTTAGAAATCGTAAAATATACGTATTGCTGACTTCGTACTAGAAAAAGGCATTGCAAGGGGCATTTACACAATATGCCGGAAATTAAATTAAATGGTTTCTTGTATACTTTTGATGTTGGCTATCAATGCTTATTAATTGTATGTCCTTCTCGTTGTAAGCACAGATATAGAACAACTCAATGGAAATAACTGCTGGCGCCTTTGATCCTTTCGTTAGAGATTTTCGTATTCTTGAGTGTGCTAACCATTTTGCTGGGATATGTAAAGACGTGCCTTTCGAACCGTAATTTATTCCAATATAAGTAGCGGCAACAATGAAGGCTTACAAATCAGTGAAGAAGACTAAAAAGCCTAACTTCTGATCTATTTTGGAGTGGTTTTTACAAGCCACACACCAATGTCCGGCAAATGATCGTTTCTACTTGATGTTATCTATCGTAACTATTAAGACTATACCAATAACTGCCAATAACCTAAAATGATACAAAATAACAGCCAAACTTTAAATACTGACAAGCAAATATTGCCAATCCAATCGAAAATTGGCTTAGCTTTTCTTTATGATTTATGGGGCGGTTCTATGTCAGAAACGTCCTGCCTGCAAGATAACTAAGTTATTTGTAAACTGCAAGTGATTAGGAAGTGATTCGGATCGAATTATTTTAAAAATCCAGTGGTTAGATGTTAGGAAAAGGTACACACATTTTAATAGATGTGTCTACCATCATAATCTACAACGTAATTAACGAAAATGGAACGTTATTAACTAAGGAGGATGCCTTAGATGTTAGGAAAGGAAACAGATATTTTAATTTTCGTTAAACATATTCGGTATTTTAGCAATCCCGTCGAAACTAAATATTTGTAAATGGAAAGCTACCAACGTCAAAGTGCTGACTTAGGATCAATAAATATTCAGTTAACAGGGTAAAATGGGGAAGCCTCCGTAGTAATGTGCATTAAGGTATTTTATTATTCATCCGTCAAATATTGCCGTTAAGAAATTATATAGCAATAAGGAAACTTCATAGAACAGAAATTCAAAGAAGAACTTGAATTCAAATATCACTATTTTGCTATTGTTGAAACTCTTCAAAATATAAACAATAACCAAATGGCTATTTCTTTCTCAACGCAAATATTATGTAAAGGTTCCGCTACTTCCTTCTTCTAGCAAAGCACTACTTTGCTATGTAATAATAGTGATTTTATTATGACGGTACAATGACTAAAACTATTAATTTTGCTGATTTAAAATTTGTAAAAGGCTCCAAGTATATTTACTCTACTGTTTTGCCCGACTGCCACACTATTGCCATTTGTATGAAAAATTCTGAACATTGTACGGCACTTTTAAATAAGGACTACATTTTAACGATTAGTGATATCCGACTACTGAATTAGAATCCGTTCATGTTGTTTGGTTCTCTTTTTTCACGTCTTAACAGCTTCCAGTTGAAGGGATTCAATGCTGTCTTTTGTATGATGTCTTTTCATGTAAAATTGATGTAACTTATCTTGATTGGAGTATATTTTACCATGATCTTTGTAGGTATTAAATTGTCTCACCGAGTCATTGACGAGAGCCCCTTAGCTCTCGGTACCGATAGACACTTCTTAAAAACGAGGTTGTTCGTTTGTACTTGTTGTCAACTGTATGCTTGAACATTCCTCGGCTGCCGTTCCGTCACGCACCTGCTTTCAATACGCAACACCAAAGACTGACCTATTACTTCGAGCGCTAATTTACCGCAAGATACGCAATGCTTTTGAAAATGGTATTGTTTATTTAGTTCAAGACTTACCGACTTAAATTGAAGGAATTATTTAGTTAACGGGCAATATATTTCAGCTTATTCAATGTATAAACCGGATTAAATTTTGCCGAACTATGGCACGTACGTACCGTTGAGTTTCTCAAAGCATTGTCAAATTACGGGAATCTATATTATAAATGATTTCAAGAAACCATCTACATTATACTTATTTGCACCTGCCTCGAAAAATTTCGTTCGGAAACTCTTTAAATGAATTGATAAGTTTTCCAAAAATATAGGCTCTTTGACTGAACGGCACAATCGCAACGACGATGAAGCCAAGATAGGACGTAATTACGGAGAAGAAACCAAACAATTGTTCGAACAAACTTCTTACTTCGACAATAAGATGTGTATCTACCCCGGTGCGGCTTGCATTGGTATTCAGAGCTGGAGTGTTAGGGAATCAGTGACCGCAAACGACTAATTTAATGTTCAAACTTGGTCCAGCGTCTCCTCTTCGACTTCTTACGCTCATCCCGTGGCAACCGTAAGAGCAAGAGAGAGTCGATGATGGTAGCGTGTGGTTCGGTTTGCTTCTACCGACGATTGCAAGTCGACGATGTTCGAATGTTTCCTGGGAAACCGCATGCAAGATATTTCGTGTGTCTAACACGGCTACTTACTCGAAATCCGGTACTACCATAAGTGGTGGATATTTCGGTGCATTTAAATCGTGAACTAGTACTGTAGTTCCATGCAGCACAGTTTGAAGAGGCAATTAACCCGGAAAACATCGGACAGAGATTGAGTGCACTGTTCTCGGAAACGTCGATTTTACTTTATTGCTTTATAGAAACAGAGGTAGTCGAAATTACAATACGCGTTAGTAGGCTTCATTATGAAAGCATCTATTTTTAAACGAAACGGTCTATAATAATAGGTACTTTTAGGGATATTGAGCGTTTACTGATTTTTATTCAAACCAGCAAGTAATTGTTTGGACAATGGACTAAGATGCATCGCACATTGTAAAAGTATGCAAGTATTTGGATGGGAGAGCTAAGGAACTATTTAATTTTACAGTTTCACAAACTTGTTTGTACGGTTGATACCTTTTGAGTTTTTACAAAGGCGGCCAATGAAGACATTTTTCTATAAAAATCGTTTTGTTTCTCAAAATATTAGTCATCAAAGTTTGTACAATTTTGCATGCGTTGGAACACTTCTAGGATGTTTTATGGATGTTTCGATGCAGTGCGTTACGATTTAACGTGCTTCAGTACTATAGATATAAAATTATATCCTTTGCGATGTTAACCATCATTCTAATTCCTTTAGGATAAGCTAAAATGATACTATTCACCCTTTGCGATATTAAAAAAAGCAACTATTTGCTAGTTAGTTACTATCCACAACTACGGGCTTTCCTTAACATAAAGCAGGTGACGATTTAGCTAGTCTGCGGGGTATATGTACATTATTACGGAGAATTTTAACATCCCCTTCTTTTACACTGAAAATTTTTTATTTACATAGAAGTCAGCTTTTGACCATTGGTTATTTATTACCAATGTGATACGTTAAGCGAATTTTCCATTTTTGTAAGTTCTTTCCCGGATTAATCTTTTCTTTTCTTATTCTTGTCCGTAATAGCGATTGTTAACAAATTTGTTATATCGAAAATAAAAGTAGAGACCGTGTGATTTACACGCGTTTGTTTATCATGCCGAAGACGCATTTTTTAAATATGCTACACTCAGCGACAGTAGATTTTGTATTTTACTTTACTGTATATAACGCACCAAGTACTATTAAACACTTCGTTATTTCGTTTCTATTCCCGTCGAACTAAGACGCCAAAACTACGCCATTAAACTTTGCGAATCTTCCAACCGCAATTTTATGACAAAGATCTAGGAACGAATAACACTAACATAACAGTTACAGTACCTCATTCGTTACGACAATTAGTTTTTACGCGTTTTATCTAGAACCGTTGATGGGGATATCAGAAGCTCTTATACAGCTAAAATTGTTAATCTCGCCGAAGAATAAGATTTACATATATAACGAAGTTTAAGATGCAGAATGTTCATAAACAGGTACCTGCTTGCATTATCTTTCGCTGATGGCAGCTTTAATGAACTTTCCTTACAAGTGTAATCAAAGAGAAAAGTTAATGAATGGTTCGGAACATAATAGCGTAACACTTTCTTAAGTCCCCTTTATGTTTACCGTCCAATATTTCCAGCACAGAATGGATACACAGGTCTCAGAATTATATTTACGGGGATTTACTGACGGGGATACTTCGCTTTGGAACTGCAATTAACGCGCGATAATGTTACAACTTTTAGCGTTTAGGTACAATGTATTGTACTAGATTTTTATTGTGTTTGTATTATGGCAAATTTTAATGATTATTATAATTGAACAATGACGTTAATAGACAGTTGTTTTAATGAGAAGAAAGTTAACAAAATTTTTATACCTATCGTGCATCATAAAACAATATCGTTTCCTATCTCTCTAGACAGAAATATTTACCGCTAAAGTGCAGCCCTCTACAGATTTTTTTAATAAATCTTGAACAATGAGTCACAGGCAGCTAGCGAATACGAATGAAACAACGAAATACGTTATTTTTGTCTTAATGTGCTTGGACAGGAAATTTCATAAATTCCTTACCGGTACTTTCTGCCAGAATTAAGCATGTGATTGACACATGTAGGAGAGTAACCAATGTATAAATAATGGAGGTAATCCGGAATAATAGTTTTTCTAGTATCAAATACCGCGAAGATATCGTCGGGCGAAAATGTCGTCGCATACACATGTTTTATTTTTCGTACTACAAAGACAAGAGACATTTCCCTCTATTTTTCCGTATTTTTCGCATGTCTTACTTTAAGGGTGTCCAGGCCACAAAAGTAGGTGCTTGTAAATACTGTTCTTTCTCGAGAGTAGGGATTGGAGAGAATATCGATGAATCCTCGATACAGCTGTCCTGGATTAATTAATTCAATTTGTGTGGTACGGAGTGTGACAATACTTTTTTAGCGTTGTTTTCACTTTAACTAAATTAAATGTCTTAATGGAAATTGGTACGTGTTTTAGTAAATATCTTTTCTTACATTGCAAGATGCATATCTTACGAAAGATGGCATGTTCCTCTTTACACTAGGACTAGGTTTGTTCGAATTTGTTTGCTAGAACACTCCCAGCACTCCCATCCGGAGAACGTGAGATCCAGGTTCCAGTCCTTCCCGGAAAAAAGACCGGAAAAGGATCTCCATTAATATTAATTGTAGGGAGTAATGCTAGTCAGAAGTTAATTTCAATAATTTGGCTTTTTAAGCTCACAAGTTAAATCGTTTCGATTCTACACATTTTATCAACAATGTATACGCATAAACTTCCCTATTATATTACTTTGGATTATGAACAGCCAAAATGCTATGCTGTATTACATAACTTGTTGCACCTTTAGCTGTACAGCTTACCAATAAAACGGGAATTAATACACAATTAAAAACTTGAACCGTATATCGCATAAACTTTCCGGCCGTAAATGATAACCGCACGCTAATGCTGGACAGTTTTAATTCATTAAAATATGGAAATTCAATTTTGTACTATGCTATCCTGTTGTAGCTTTAATTACGGTTACAGGAATAATGTTTTGATTTAGTAACCCATTTTTGGAATTACTATGCGGACTTCAAGTTTATTGAATATACATTTTAATAATGGCGATAGAGCTGCGCTTAGGTTACTATAATGCTCTGCATTATTTGAACGTACAAAAATTTAGTATCACAATTTTTAGAAATTCATTTTAAATATAATTTGGACCAAGTCAAATATCAGGGATAGTTGTCTACGGTAGTTAACGCAGTACGTAATTTATATCTTTTGTTTACTAACAAAATTCACATGTTTAATAGAAATTTCTTTCGGGTGTTATCGCGTAATTAATATTTTACTTGATCAGGCTGTAAGCTTCTTCAGAAGATTTCTAAAGACTGGTGTTGCTTCCTCTTGCTACAGCGGCGTTAAATCGAATATCGACGAATCGATAGAAATACTGAAGAATACCAACAACTTCAATCAAGAAGACGGAAGATCAGCAATACGCGGAAGTTAGTACTGCGGAGTCGTCACATAACGGAACGGACAATTTTGAGCTGATAAGTAGGTACTACCCGTAGATCCTGTCGTTTCTATTTTATTCTTATTCGTAATAAGGATGTTCGGCGTTCAACATTAATGTGAAAAAAATTACTAAGAAGGGATGCTTCAGAACCAGAAAATTCAATGTTCTGCCAATATTCACTTTGAACGGGTGAAATGTGTTTATATTTTGCGTTTAATTTCGGCTTGTTAATGAAACTTAATGAATTTTTAGCTACTCACTGTGGTTTCTCAAGCAAAAGGAAATCCGAGGGAAAATCGGTGGCTAGCAGCACTGTTTTGCTTCGCAAGCTTGTAACTGTATGCAACTAAAAATGTAAACACTTTCAAACGTAAGTAAATAAAAAAAATAAATTACCTTTTGAATAACTATCACTACAATACAGCAACGTTTACAGTGACTATTTTGTCCCTGTTTCAATTATACCAACAATAAGAAATGCAGCTGTACCATGAAAATATGGATGTTTATCCCTTGGAATAGTATCATGCATAACAATTAATCATCTACCTTCGAAAATAATCTTTTGCATAGAACGATGCAAAAGGTGGTCACGAACAAAGTTCTTTTAAGCTTTGCCGTTCATTGCCACCACCGATTCGATACCAGTGCCTTTTTCCAGCAACCAAAGTATAAATATGATGTAAACGAAATCGAAACAGAAGTATCCACATGATATTTATGTGCATTTATGATATTGCCATGGCTTCACTACGTAACATTAAGAAAAGGCATGTATAGAAATAGTTCATGATCTGTATGTGTAGTTGTAAGTTTTATATAAGCGTATCTACAATCCTAAACCATTATTTTTAATTATATTAATAACGTATATCTATGCTCAAATAATATGCGAGGGAAACGGACGCATTAATTACGCTCCAGAACCCGAACGCAAAAGAGGGAATTTCTTTGCAACTCCCAATCATATGAAGCTCAATATTGAAGACGCCCTTTACGAAAATCATTGTAGAGAAAAAAAAAAAAAAACGTTTTAAGTAATTGCTACGGCTTGAAACGTTTTTTCTCTTAATAAAGGAGCCCTTTCATGAAAGCAAAACGTAAGCATATAAGAGAAGAGAAAAAAGCGAGTACCTAAAGCGTCAATGTCAAAAACGACGAAAGGTTAGTATTCAGCGCGCCTTAATCAATTTAGTGAACGACACACGAGAAAGATGGCGAATGGGGGATCGAACCTGAAAATAGAAGAATTGAAAGTGATTCTACTTACGGTCGAACACAAAAAGTGTTGCTTCGGCGCTAACTGCATCCCCTACACCATTCTCGGCAACACATTCATAAGTGGCGTCGTCCCTGTTGGCTTTGACAGGCTCTATCCGAAGTAAAGCCCCGCCGTCAGGAAACTCTTTCACTTGATAGCGAGATTGTGTTCCTGAAATAGAGTAAAAAATTTACGTTATGGATGGATCGGATTGAGGAACATGCCGCTATTCGCACTTACAAACATTATATATACAGGTATGTAAAACGTTACATAAAAAAGGAACAATGGAAGTGATTATACTGAATATAATGTATTCAGTATAATGATTATACTGAATATGATATATTTTGGTAAAGTATTATAAGAGTTACATTTAAAGTACGTAATGCCTTTCCGTGTTTGTAAGTGAATTGGGGGAATCAAAAAAGCAGTGCCAAGTTCACAAGAATGTAGTCAATAAAATATTTTTGGACCTGAACCAAAGTTACATTACAATGTTTGCTCATTATTCGATTTTTTTGTATATCGATCCTCACTTTTTTTGTTACGGATATCTGTATAAACAATTAATGAATTCGATTTGAAGCGACAAACGTGGAAAAAGTTTATAATTCTTAAAATAAAAAGAGCACTATATATAGTCAAGTGAAGGGGCAAGTAGTTTCTTTTTTTATTGAAAATAACTAGAAACCTCCGAAGGGCTTTTACCAGATCGTCCAATTTTATTCACGGATTCACTGGGTTTACTTACGGACAGGGTAAGTGCGGACTATTGTAGTAGATGAGTTACAGAAAAGTCAGCACTTATCCTTCTAATAGAATAGGTGTGCAAGAAAAAGAAGTGTTCAAGAAGTGTCAAACTGCTATTTGGCAGTTTTGTGAGAATCTGATTTATTCTTTTGTAATGCGAATATTATTGCGTTAAGAACCCTCTAAGACCGACAAAAATGTTCGTAAACAAGGGAGAATAAAATCTAGCCCATTTCCGTTGTGCCATTATTAGTGTTTCCTTTCTTCCTGACATGACCTTGCTCAAATGTACCGCTTTCTTACTTTGAAAATACAGTTGAAGGAATGAGTTTAGCATTAGCTCCGACATCGGTGATACATATAACGTGGTGTCCATGTTATGTACGTACATTAACAGAAGGGCATTGGTTCATCCAACAAACTACAAAGTGTTGCACATTTATGCGTTCATTCAACTCAAAAGATGTTCGTTCAATACTTTAGCAAGTATGTTCAACTTACTTTGCGATTGAACAGAACACACTAGCTTTGGTTCAATTATTTTCGTTAAATCAAATCAACATTTGTGTGCTTCAAAACATATTACTCTTAGATTAACCACAAAAATCTTTTCACACAATGAACGTAAAGGAAGTTAAAGACATCATTCTCTCAGGTTTGCACAATCGGCGTTTGTATTTATTTTATTTCCCGTTTTGAAGAATACATATTTTCTTATACACAGGCGTTTTTTCTTAACTATGCTTGCATATTTCTTTTGCTTTTTGCCAACATTCTAATGTAGATTAGTTGACCATTCATCTTAAAGTTGATACAATTCAAAAGGTTCACCCATCTATGTTTTTTTTGATAATTTTTTCTCTTAGTGTACGTCGGGACGAATGCGTAGCTTTAATTTCCGAAGAAATTGTAAATACTAGAAGATTTAAATATCAATCAGTAGCCAAAATCATGCCAAACAAAATTTGGTGTCAAGAGAATTCTTTAGTGGATGACTATTAACATCTTTTCAGCATTTTACAGCACTTCAAAATTAAAAATTAATCTAAAAAAGAAACGAAAATAGTAACTTTAAATAGTACTAATTAGGCTAAATGTTGAGTAGCGATACTTTTTCAGTTAGAATTCTGTATTGAATAGTGTAGCTTCTATAAAATACAATCCGTTCGCTATTACAAATCCATTACCAGTGAGCATCTTATATCTTTTATTCATGCTACCTTACAATACACAACAAGTGGATAGTTGATTGTTGAAGAAGCCATATTCAATTATACTTCAATGTTCCACCGAGCGGATTTGGTTCCGTTATTATTCACGGAAATAGATAATCGCCTGAAAGTTTCAGACTGCACTGAATATAAATCAGGCTTCCGAGTTATGCGGATTAGATTCCGAAAACCGAGCTTCGGTAATATTTGAAGCGGTGACGATAGTGGTCAAAATAAATTTCATTAAGCTTGAACGTCCCAATATTTGAACGGAACGTTTTAAACAAATTATCCCTTTCCTCTGTAATCCGTTTTGCATGCATATCAGATGCAGTAATGAGCTTGTTGAACTTCTCTGTGAGCACAAACAATTTAAATATGTTTGATGTGCGAATGGTGTTTGTTCTAGGGAAGATTCGGTTGTATATTTTTTAGAGCCTTATGATTTTTTTAATGAAGTACTCTTCGATTAGTATTTTATACTTGGTGTTACTAATTTAGGATATTTAATTAACCAAGAAATTTTCAAGTTTCAGAAATTAAATGAATGATCAAAAGATAGCAATGGTTTGTCCTTTATTTGTCTAGCTGATAATAGTTGTTAAAATTTGCAATTAAATCATTCGCAACAATCAAATTCATAAGGTACAACCTCAATGCTAAAAAATAATGACGATTCCCGTAATAGCCCCAGCTTTCTAAAAGTCAGAAGAACACCAACATTGTTTGATTTTTATATATGCATGACTCCAGTATGATTTATTTATTTTAGTATATTCGTACCAGAAGGGATCTCTAAATTTAATTCTTGAAATTCAATATTTAGCATGCTACACTCTCTATTTGTCGATAAACATTACAGATACGCGCCTAAACGCAAATACACGTATGTAAAATGCTTAATTAAACAATATAAATAGGGTGTTCGCCATTGTACGTGTTTGTATGTTAGTCATCCAATTAATGGACACGTTCGGGAATGTACACATGTAGAACGGATTTACCAACAGAATGTTTCTAAAAAGGAACGATGTGTTGGTATCGGGTGGCATATATCGCTTTATTTCGCAATACCAAATACGGAGTAGTCAAATAAAGTGTTCTGAGCTTTCGTATCTTAAAATTTTAAATGAAATATTATTAAATAATTAGTACTATCTATCTTTTTCCGTAATGATATGTTTATTACCTATTGGAAAGAACATGGGTCTGTGACAGACTTCAGAAGAAAGCATAAAACGCAATTAAGACAACGATCCCAACCGAGGTTTAAAACCGTGTCGTTCAGACCGAAAGGCAAGTTTTGTTAACTAACGGGTTTATTTAATAATAATAATAATAATAATAATAATAATAATAATAATAATTTATTCTCCAAGAAGAAGTATACAGTATTTTATGGAAACGGTCAAGTAGAAGAAAAACTGCAAGATAAATAACTATTTTGAGAAGAAAAAAAAATGCCAAATCGTAGGGCTATGTTCTTGTGGCATTAAAAATCTCTTCTAGATTGTAATAAGGTGTGGTTATTAAATACGATTTAAAATTATAAAAGAGTAATTTTCTCAACTTCTAAGGAACCTTACTAAATAAGTTAATGGCTATTCAAGTTAGACTCCTTGAGGTTACAGTCAATCGATGATTGGGTAAATTTATAGTTAATTCTCTAATATTATAGTTGCGCGTGGAATTATTTTATTGACAAAACCTATATTAATTTTTATAGGTGAATAAAAACATTTCTAATATATATAAAACATTCATTGACAATAGCTTGAATCTCTTAGATAGAGATCTACATTGAGTTGTTTGAGAGACATGGGCTACTGCGCGAATTGCACGTTTCTGGCACAGTAAAATTTTATTAGTGGCATTACTTGAGCTCCAAATTATTATGCTATGATTCAGTGTCTTTTACGTAAACGATTCTGGACCGAGTCGGCGCTTTAAATGGTTATATCTATGAGTCGCTCTTGAAATACAGGAGCTTTTTTGCCCAATGTGTTTATTCCATTTTAAATCAAGCGACATAGTAAGAAGTGTTACCAATTTAAAAATTAAATTAAACATATGGCTTGTTTGTTCTAAAAGTAATGAATTTTTTTCCTATGTTGAGGAACAACTTATTTGAAGTCAGTTCTATTTTCTGTCATCGATGTTACCATTGATTAATATAATGGTGTCGTTGGCACACATTGCTACTTTATATTCTTGTAAAAATAACGTAATATTATTTACAAGATGGTTCTTTGTGGTAAGCCAAGTAGCACATTTGATTTAAAGTGTTCTTCTCTATGATTTGTGATAGGTATGTGGTTAAAATTTAGGGATTTTATTATTATTAGATCAATTCCTTTTATTTACGAAACTTAATCGTATCTGTCTATGTTATGCTTCAGTTTCTCAACAATAAGAGGAATTAACAAAGATTGGTAAAAATTCAAGTTACTGAACAACAAAATGCTGTGCTCCCTGACAAAGACAATGAAAAGATATGAAAAGATTGGCAGACTGAAGGAATTGGAATATCTGCTACAAAAACGAACATTCTAATTTCAGAACTACATGAAATAAAGACTGTGTTACGAACAAGTTAAAGCGAGTTCATTCTGATCTATGTTGCTAATTCATTTCACAAGAAAGTGAAGAATTTTCTTTAAAATGTCATTAACATTTAAAAAATCTACCTACTTGCACTACCTTTTTATTTGGTCAGGTATTCGCTCGCGGAAGCATCTAAAAATCCGCTGATAACTTACTTTACTTCTAATTTATCGCCACAATTTTTAAACTTACCGGACACCCTTTTGCCGTTTTTCCTCCATTGAATGACAGGTGGTGGGTCGCCCCTAGCGGCGCAGAAAAATGACGCGATACCTCCGGCCTTCACTTGCTGATTTCTCGGCTTCTGCGTTATTTCTGGCGGATCTGTAACACAAACATTTCGGGATTAAGATACGTCCGGCGGACAGCGCCATAGCGCCCCCTTCACACTTACTGCATACACCTGAGGTTATATATCTTTTGAGATTTTATGTAAAGCCCCCTCGACTCACTAGGGTGAAAAAATTTAATAAAACGAGAGAAGAGAACTCGACTGCCGGGTAAAACGGCGGCGCCTCGAATTCTCGCTTGTATTAAATGATAGTTTCAAAGGGAATCTCAAGTTACGCCATTTATTTTGTAGTATTAAATAAAGTTAAAGATATGTACGCATTTGGATGCGGTAGTAAATTAAACCTCAGCTTTCTGATTTTTAACTTTTATTCGTATCAAAGTAATTTATAGCGTTTATAATAGGACACCCCTTCGAGATATCCTGCGCGATCAAAAATTTCTATTACAAATTTGTAGAGTTTATAAATGAGACTAAATGATGTAAATATTGAGTAAGGACCTATATCTGGAAACACACATCATTTCCGAGTTACAAGCAAAGGAAATCCTTGTGTTTAGACCTCCGGCTGCTGTGTGAAGGAGCGATTGTATCAAGTTCCTGCGTATACAAGGTGATTTGTAAGAAACGGGTTACTTACATTACAGGACAGTGATTACGTACTTTACCACTTAAATACTTAATGACTTGGTGACTTTACGAAAACAAGATTTGCAAATGGATTGCTTTCAAATTGACGGTCACCATATTGAGCCAATACTGTAGTACCGTCGAAACAGAATTATCAAGCAGAAGAGATTTGAATAAAAGAAATGGACTAAGTAAATAACACGAGCTTTGTTAATTATAGCATAATGTTTTAGAGTAAGCGCTTCTTTACAAAATCTACTCTACTTGCAATTAGTCTCATTTAAAAGCTCTAGAAGTTTGTAATGAGAACTTCAAAACAGCTTGTGTAGTTACTCTGTATTAGAGAAATAAAATTAATATTTCTCGCAGGCAGCCTTAATTAAATCCATTAGTGAATATACCTGTGGTATTAAATTTCAAAACTTGCTTTATTAAAATTAGTATAACTGATAGTTATAAATACTGATTTAGTGCGTCGACTGTTGCTGGATAGTGAAAGTTTTACTTCGTCCAAACGATTTTTCTGAATAACAAAACTGTCCATACATTCAATATCCTACTCCGCATTTCCTAAATTCGTGAAGGAGAAGAACGAAAGATCGAAACATGTTATACGTTCTCTTTAATACTTGCAATAAAAGGTACTGGTCCTTTATATTTTCTACCTCAAAAACTAAACCACTTTTGTTTCGTGTATGTCGTCCCTTAAGCAAGTGGAAGCAATACGGGAATCATCGATTAATTTCAAATTTTCAATGATTCAGTATAGAAATATCACAGTAACGTATATATAACTTAAACAGGTGCCTATTGTACTGTTTGGCATCAAGCTTTTAATTAAATCTTTGCGCAAAAGCAGTACGTAGTTTAAGTTGAAAATGCGAATTTAATTAACAATGAGAAGAATACATCCAACTGTAACATTTGCAGTACTCCCAGATTAAAACCTATTTACTTAATTCGAAAGATAATTGCAGCAAGCGTGACCAAAGCAAGACTACATGCTAAGGTTAATTGCAATTCTAATCACGTATTTCAAGTAGAAACAAGCGTGCTGCAAGTTTTACACGAAAATTTATCGGAGCTACCTAACGTATGCGCCATAATGACCGCACTTCGTTATTAAAAGTTAAAATTCGATCTGTTTAGTGTAGTACATAAAGGCAAAGTTAATATAAATGTCGGAGCGGAAAATATATTTATTGCATCCAGCGTTCTCGCCTATATATCTCGCTTATCGTCGTAGATCATCTTTGTGTCTGTTCCAACCATCTCTTCCTCCTTCCCCATTCTTATCTTATTAATCCGTTCCATTATGTATGTACCGCGTATACAAGTGCTGAAACGGTGTGATTATGGCTATTCGTATACACAATTTTACACATCAGCGTGTCGGCATTAATCAAAATTAAGGTAGAAGGTTTCACGGAAGCGCTGGAAACGTAACAGCAACTGTGAGTCAACACTTCCTGGAGAAGAAAGCGGATGATGGCGCCATTGTTCTGGATAGAACACATAACAGAACACGTTACGGCCGCTATTCGTAAGATTTTGCAGGATAGAACACGCTCGTGGAATTGTTTTATTCGCAAGCTGTGTCCTAAGAAAATATGTAATTTGGTAAAGCAGTTGTAATTAGTAGACAAAAGCTGGAAATAGGCGAAACGCAATTACAACTACGAATTGTAGAGCAGGATAAAGTGAAAAAGATGGGATGAAAGTGTATGCAAATAGAAAAAAGAAACGAGATCATGTTTATAATAGGTTAGATTATTAAGTGATGGTGCCCGGTTTGCAATCACTTCATATGTATTGTGATTACTTAATTGTTATTGGTAACCTCGCGGTAGTACCAAACCAGTTTCCATTCTCGCGTGATGTCCAACATTTTTGCACCGTTTAGCTCTTTGAACCAATCGCAATCCTTTGTTGCAGTCTCGGATTAGAATATTACAGCGCTTTGAATTAAAGTTAGTGACTTATTTGTCCTTGGTATTGCACCGTTGATTCCAATAGTAACCATAGTTTCAGCTTTGAATACGTATACGTACCGGATGGTGCAAATGTCTTATTTCGATGAAACATGTAAATGCCAGAATTTGGCCCCAGTTGTCCTTAAAGCATTTTTTGACCAACAACGAAAAGATGGACTTTATAGATGTGAAACTTGGATACTCAATTAGTAGGAAAAATTGAAAACAAAGACATAAGAAAGGATCCTAATCTTTAGAATGGAACACATGGCAGGATGAAAGAGAAGAATAAATCGCAATGTTGTAGAACTAAACGGGAAATCGATCTTTCTAGACGCCGTGAAAGTACAGAAATTGAGATGTTTTAGACATATTGTGAGGATACCCTACCAAAGAGGTATCTACATCAGAAAAGTATGGCAAGGAATTAGGAAGAAAGTCAAGAGGAAAATAATTGACGGTATTGCCGTGTAATGTCCACGCTGATTACATTTTGAGACATGGGATAAGCTAAAACGTTAAAAAATTAAAATTTATATGTTTTTTTTTGATTTGGGACACCTTCCTCAAATTATTTCCTCATGAACTTTATTTAGTTTTAAAGAGGATCTCTTTCCTTAAACCGCTAAACACTGTTGTCAGAACATTTTATCTAGTAGCAAATTATAACAAAATCTGTTATATTTTGTTTGTGCGTAAGTGAACTTTTGTAAAAGCAAATCAAGGTGTTTCTTGCCCCTTTGCGTGAATACTACAAAGTAGTTCTCTATTTTTTTTAGACAACGTATAGTTACGATGTTGTATAGAATTTTAACTTTTGGTGGAGTCGCCGGGGATTCGATTTATATTTCTTAATTTATCCATAATATAAATTGCGGCTTATAAAAGTGACTAAGCGCAAAACGTATGTATAGCGTACGCTGCAATGGACACAAAATTACTTCTGTTTTCGTCATTACGTACCATTACAGATATCAATTGTTAGATTATTAAACACACTTAATAATTCCAATATTACATAGCCTCCAGCTTGCTGACTCAAAGAACAAACATTACCAAAACGAATTTCAGAAATACATACACACTAAAATAAACGAAAATATTGCAAATATTCTTTTAAGGGTGTTTTTATAGAGAATGCCTATGCCCGGGAAACTTCAAAAAAGTTATTGCAAAAATACACACCAACGCCATTAGTATACCTAAAGCACATACACTCGGATGAAGAGTCGAAAAACAGAGAGATAAATAGGATGAAATGTCGACTGGAAAGCTGTTAAAATATTCCCTTTGAAATAATAGCGTATGGGAAACGGGAAGGGTCCGCCAATCGATGTATGTTTGTGTAGTTTGTTTTTAAACGTGTGCACTTATCTGAACGCGTATATGTCTATATATTGTCGTTTGATGCAGACATCAAAGATAAAACTGTCACCGATGGACCACCTGCAATTATTGCGGGGGAATATGAGACGAACACAATCGGATAATCTCCAACATGTTCAATTTTGCAATTCTGACATATATAATACGCATATCCATCCATTTCAGAGTTATTATTAGCTATATGAATTGATTATCAATTTGCTGTTGGTCATGATATGCACAGTGTTTGAGAAATAACTTGTAATCCATAAAGGGTAATTAACTGATAATTGCGCAAGAACTACTTGCAAAATTTACGATTAATAAATTTTCGATTGCACGACTATACGGTTACCGATATACCAATCCGCAATTAGGTCATTCAGTGCAGAGATTCTATCGCTGAGTTTGAATATAGATGCGCAATTATTGTATATAATATATTTGTTTATTGAAAATCTTTATCTTGATACTGTAACCATTGCATAGGTCAGTTACTTAAGAAATTTAACCAATATAGAGATGGTGACCTGAAATTCGATAAGATGTCACGATCAAACATAAGATGTAAAGGATATACTGATAACAGAACTCGAATAACAGACGAAGAATAACAGACTCGATGTTCACTTACTTAGCTGTGGAGATTGCGACGCCAAATATTTGGGTAGGACTTTCATCTCTGAGTTAGACTTAAAGAATATGGTCATTATCTCTAACATTCGATTTCAGGTTTCTTCTTAATAGAAACTAATCATTTGACAAGGATTCAATCTTTAAAATTTTACATTTTGCCAATAATGGTTTATAAATGAATGATTTAGAAAGCATGGAAACAATAAGATTACAATTTTTTGATAGATACAACTCAATAACTTTAGAACAATAGATTTATTTTCGATTTTTCACCGACTTTTCCAACTACTATTCGAATTCCCTACCTGTTTACATTTGAATTTATTAATTGTTTAATTTATCTCAATATATTTGCACACGTTTCACTATTGGTTAGCGTTACACCCTGACACCCACAATTTATTCAAATTTTAATATTTGCTTTATAACTTTACAATATTTTTTATTGTGATTATGTTGCAAAGCAATTGCTTGTTCTCTTCATCTTCTCGACCTTAACACAATTGTTTTACAGTGCGATGCTGTCCAATTTATACAATAGTCTGGGCCTGATGTGCGATATGCACAGAACAATATTAAAGATATTTGTGTTTTTTCATTCATCTTTGGTTAATTAATTTCAAAAATCTCATATATATATCTGATTAATAATCAAGGTAATTCATTCCGCTACATTAATTTGAAATATTTCTATTAACTCATACAACAGCAGCAATCTTGTACTTAGCAGCGCTGTTTTATTAAAGCCGTTCACGTAAATAGCAGAATTTAAAAATCCAATCTAAATGAATATCTTCACGGAAAAGACACTCGCATTACGCGCTCTACAAAATAATCCGCATTCCACCCAGGAGAGTTCATCGAGAGTTTTAAAATTCACCAGTGATGAAATTCTCTGCTTAAAAATTATTAAAATTCCTTTACATCCCCTTAGAAACCAATATGCGTATTCGCATCGATGCGTACGCTCATAGACTATCCAATCGATATAGAAATGGGAAGATAGTTTTCAAGCAGGAATGAAAAAAAAGCGAACACGATTTCCAATAGTGTAAGTTGGTAGGCGTTTCTATACAGAGTGTCACAGGAGAAGCTTACTTTAACAATATACCACAAACATAATTACTTGTAAACTCGTTAATTTATTTTATTCGAGGAAGGTGATATTGGTAATTAGCTTGCGGTTTCACCGGAAGTAAAGTACATTTAAATTTCTTGAAATGGGTTGCTCTAATTTTCATAAGACATTTGAATTATTCTATCAGCTTGATTTTTATCAATATTTCAGTAAAATCATTATAATATTTTATCGGTGATGTGCTCGGTATGATTACAGGAAGTTAGTATTTAGCGATCAAGTATGTCGAAGTTCTCAATTCTTAATATCCGTGTAATTTTAAATAGAACATCCTCTCTATTTTTATTGCAAATAATGGAATTTTAAGTTCTTTATCAAACGGTATTACATTTTTCTATACCTAAAACGTATACTTGAACAATTATTTCCAATTAATGCTATTGTATTCTAAAATTTGCAACTTGGCTATAGAAACAGCTTGGGGACATTTATAATACCCGGTTCCATTCTATGGAAATAAATATATTGCAATTCCATATTCTTAATAGATGCAACGAAAACATCAAGCGAAGCCATATAATAAGAAAATCGTATTTTTAGCAAGTTCGTTTAGTTATATGCTTGCCGAAGATTGTTTGTCAATATGTTAGGGTGGTGAGATGGGGGGGTTTCCTCCTCTACCGGCTGACTTCATTCCCTATTCCTTTATTCGCAGCGGCAACTTAATTTGTTAAAAGGTTTACCGAACCAATTCAAATCTTCCTTGCTTTCCTCTCCACTCGTATTTTAAAATCTATCCGACGTAGTAAATTAAAAAGTGGAGCGATGCCGACACAAGCCGCGTCGAGGTGAGGTAAAGAGAAAGACAAGAAAGTGGAACAGAAATATCGGATAACAAATTAAATTGCTGCTCAAGTGTTTAAGGAAAAAATAATTTCATTAAATTACATGGCAAAGGAAATGGAATAAAGCTTTTTTTGAATGTTACTGATTACTCCCTGATATTTATATAATTTTCGTTAGTGGAATAGAGGCGATACAAAAAACATTCATGTTTTTATTCAGAAATGATCAGCTTAAATTCTTTCTGTACAAAAAGAATTGGGAATTTTTAGTTTCTTCCTATTTCTGTGCTAAAATTATCATTCCTCCCTTTTCGTCATTGTACAGGCTGGATTAGAAATAGTTGACGAACTTTTAAAGATCGCTTATAGAATTACAAAAATTCTTCCACACATTTCTTTTATTTCGTGTTGAAATGCTTTTGGCTATTAAAGTAACTAAAACGAAATTTTAGACTAAACAAAACGCGAAACAAAGTTTTGGTAGAAAGCGTTCAAAAAAGCAGGTCTAGATTTTATACATTCTTTGCCATCCTTAATTGTGATGCTGAATTTTAGCGAAAATCTGTATAGTTATTACTTATAACCAGTCTCTTACATCACTTATACAGAATTCGGTTATACAAAATATAAATATATGAAAGTTGATTTACTAATTTAGGGACATTTATGTAATTGTCTTTTAAAGAATTTGAGTTTCCGGGTTGAAACCGCGTGAGATTGCTGACGTTTCGCTCTCAATTGCATGAAGCTTCTTCTGGACTGCTGCATATTACTTCGTTGTTCCACGAAGAATAACCGTGGTTGCTCGCCGTCTGCTCTTAGGGTTAGACAGATAAGTGGGGCGTGCGAGACGACTTCGATCCGGAAACCCAAATTCTGAAAAAAATGCAACGACCCGCGGAAGTCTACGACAACGAATATGCAAATATTTTAGTTTTGCAAAGCACTTCAGTACTCCATGACTTTTAAAACGATAAAGCTGAAGCTTCTGACTTCTGGTACTTCTAATAGCTTTTTAGATAACTATATCTGCATCTTTTACAATATATGCTTACTTTTTTAAAATATAAAAAGCTGCGTCTTGTAAAAGGGTGGCTACAGTATTTTCTTTTTTGTTTAGCTAACAATTCTAGTCAAATCTATAGCACACGAATCTTTTTGCATTGCTAAGTCTGAAAATTTTACAGGAGATTATAATCGTCATTCTACAGAGAGACCTAAAAAAGATTCAGCAAAAATGCTGCTTTTCGCGGGAGATGTTATTTATATCTACTAGCAATACAATGGGTGAATATGGGCGTATACAAACATTTACAATGTCATAGTGATAATTGTCGTGCATCATACTCTTCGTCTTACTATTTTATTTTGTAGTTTCCACGATTTCCTTTTGTATTAGTTTGGTATGTATAAAAAGTTTTTTTTTTGAAAGTTACAAATGTAAAGGTTTCTATTTTGCGTATCTAAGCACAAATAATACATTAGAAATGGTTTCCTTCGATGTTTTCTTTAGTTTAGGTTTATTATTCCATGCCACAGCGGAGTACGAAAAATTCAGTTGTAATCATACTTCCGAAATGGGCAACAGAATTGCGATGGGCCGTTGGTTTATTCCGTGACTTTGTATGTTGTGAACTTTCTTATTGATTTCCCAGGTAAAGAGCTTAACGATAATGTATTAAGTAGATATATCCAGCAAATTTTCAAATGCTGTCGTAAAACAGGAGACGTTTCTAAAAGAAAATCTACCAGTTATCATAGAAGAACCTCTAGACGATATAAGAACCAGTTTTGAACGGCATGGTTTAGTCCTAATAAACCATGGCGTCAGTTATGTCAAGAAGCAAGTAAAAATTAAAGTTAAGCTTCTAAAGTATGCTTAATGTTTTTGTAAATGTTCATAAGGTTTATTATATGGTTCATCTAAACGAGCTACTACATGAGAACTTTATGTTTACATATAAGATTTCGGCTAGGTATGAACTGTTACCGCTTAATCATACAATATTCTCATCGGTTTAACATTAATTTAAGAAATAGCGATACCTTGGATATGTAATTTTTCCCAGATTGAAGTTCGGTCTAATTGAAACGTAATTACATCCAATCAAAATTGTCAAAACACATAATCTTTTATGAAATCATTAAGGTCGTGTTCTACATTTTTCATTTAAAACATGCGTCACACGCCATAGATTTCCTTGTGTTCATACGGAGATCTTGTTTACAATAAAAAACTATCATTACGTGTTCCTTAACACAAAAGAAGTTACATAATTCGGCCCGTCTAATAAATTACTACAGCTATAACTATTGTTGTCAAAAACACGTCAATTCTTTTCATCGCTCGATTTATTACCGCGCAGATAACAAAGAGGGTAGGATTAAAGTATGTTAATCTTCGTTATACTGTCGACTAAAACGTCCTAGTAACCTAGACCAGTTCAATTTAATAAAGCAAGTTTTGAAAAGGCAAAGCGGTGACTTCCACTTTACAGCCTAACTTAAATATACGATGCAGTCATTCTACAAAACCCTCGCGCACCGCAGCTATTTTACTTCGGTATTGCTTTGTGACAGTTGTGATACGAGTCATGTTTGTCCTGTATATGTACTCCTCCTCTGGTAGAAACTTACGTGTTAAATACTGGATATAAGGAAAATCCGAGTAGTTTCCGCCTGAAATTCAAGTTTAATACTTCATTTTACAACTTACAGAATATACGTTTATATACGCGTACCATTAATATACCCCACACAGAGCCAAATTTCAAACTATGCCGAGCATATTGTTCCCGCATACCGGCTTAAGCCTTATGTAGGATTAATGAAACACAATTCGCAAGTTTACACATTTCGGTTAACCAACGGCGTGCGTTAAGTTAGAATCTTAAGAATTACGAGAGTAGGTGCGTTATGGAAGCAGTAAATCATGCAGAAAAATATCAAATTATTAGCTCACGCTTGAAAATAAAGATTACAATGGTAAAATAATTTGCAGGTACATGTAATGAAAAGCTTGAATCAATTATATTAATGTACATTGATAATAAAATAGCTACTGATAAATACAGTTGCAAATATTACGGCTATCTCTATTAAAGAAAATAGCGTTCGTTACAATAAAATTACTAACGAATAAATTATCAGGAAGCTGAGACCAAGAACTAAATTAAAGAATTAAACGAAGTCATAGATTCCTCTTGGTGTAACGTTCTGTTATAGAAAAACTCATTCGGTAATGTTTACGTAGAATTTGATTAATACTCCGTCTTGAGACATCAATAGGAGATTCTAAACTAAAACAGCAACAAACTAATCATGGAAGGAATTGGAGGCAAAGGAGCGGTATATCTAATTAGATATCAAAGGAAAACATCCTCTCAACAGCAGAAAGATTTGTTAAGGAACAGTATATCGCTTCTGTTTTGCTTACTTAGAATATTGGTTGGATTCAATACTAACGTTCTTTTTTGATAAATCAACGTAACATTCCAGCCAATTTAATGGAATTAATTAACCAATTAAAAAATATAGACGTCACTCAGTTAAATTAGATTCACTTGATATGAGAACCCTTTTTACGTCTATTCCTATTCTTGAATTGAATTGAATTATGAAAGATATGAAAGATATAACTAACAAACAGTGGTGCCCAGTATATGCTTGAGTTAAAATTATTTCCGGTTACAGTTTCCATAATTTTTTCAAACAGGAAGAAGGGCTCACCGTTGTCACCTTTAGTGGCCGATATATGTACGAATTATTTTGAAGAAACATTATTTCAAAGACGCAACACAAGTATACATTGCCGGTCGTAGCATATGGATGGCGTATTTTTGCATATAGTCATCTCATAGACAGACGACTTTTTTTCTTAATAAAATTAACGACAACGTAGAATTCAGTATTGAAAGGTAGCAACTTAATACTTCAGCGAACTTTACATATATCTATGTACATGACAAATAACGAATTAGACTTTGGCATTTATAGAAAACCAACTTTTTATGATACGTTAATATCTAACAGGTCCAATCATATCAATAGCAGAGAAGATGCCGCTCTTAAATTCGATGGCATTTAGGCTAATGAAAGAACCTATAACAACTAAGTATTTCAAAATAAGACTGAATATAATTAAAACGATCTATAAATTCCTAATTATTAATAAGGATATGAAACCTGTTGCAATAAGATTAATTAATTTCCCTCTAATCAAGAACCAAGTTTAAAACAATGGTTAAAAACCACACATAGTTAGGTTAGGATAGCTTAAAGCTATGCAATCCTTTCTAGAGAGGCGACGAAAAAAGAGCAACACTCTAAAAGCAATTTTGTTAATAAAACATGGCAACTGAACCTGGCAATTTGTTGGATAAATTGTAACGATGGTAAAAAGTTTTATACAGGCCAAACTAGTGGCAATTTTTAAATCAGGTATGATGAATACATGCGTAAGGTTTACTATTGAATCCAGTAGCAACACCTTTTGGGCGTCTAACATATTAAGATACTGTGCTTGTAATGTATAGCTGTTTTTAAGGATGTTAGTATTCGTTTCGAATCCCCTGAAATGGAGCGAAATATACACAGTGAGTTAATAAAATAACGTCGAAACATTACGATGTCATTGAGTGCGAGAAATAAATCTTTAAGAAATGTTTATAATACTAAAGTGAAGTTATGTAAATCTAAGAAAAAGTTCCTATTTGCTCCACTAACATCAAACACACCAATGAAACAATAGCTCAAATGTCGGCGATTTCTTTCGACAATTGTCCGGTGTCTGATTGCCACGCTGCAGCACCCACAAACCTAAACCCGAGCGCTCTTGTTTCGAACGACTAAGACAAAAGGATGTTCCGCATATGAACAGTTAAAACCCAGCAAGTAATTACAACAAATAAATTAAATCATAAATTAAACTCTTTAAAAAAGCAAAAATATTCTTACGTAAGTTTGTATAGTTTGCTAACGTTGCATATTGGGGTAGATGCTGTATATTCTTGTGGTACAGGTTATCTTTATTCAAATGATAATGGCACTTATTACCCCTAAATACCCCTACCTAAATATACCTAAAAGGTTACAATATACAGTATTAATTATTTAGTAAAATAAGAATAAGTTACTAGTTTAGGTATTGTAAACTTCACCAAACTCTATTTTCATTTATTATTTCTTACAATTCCATGTTGTTGAGTGAACACTGAACAAGACGCTATATTCAAACTTTAGTGACAATTTAAATGTTGCATGTATGTACATACACAATATAGTAAACATACCATACTTCTGGTATATTACCTTACAATAAAAATTCAGCCGACATTTCGTAATAAACCCTAAAATTTATATTGTTTGCTACATATTAGATTTTCTTAATAATACATTACATACACTATTTATTTTTCTCTGTATATCTCTACGTTCAGTTTCATACGTTCTATTCCGGTTCTATTGTTAAATCACAATATACAAAGCAAATAACAAAATATATTTCCACGTATAACATTCTTTGCACATACATCTACATACGGAATATATCAAACAAAATGAAAACGTATTTCCAGACTATTTCTACTAAACAGATTACCAAAACACAAACAAGCATAGACGCTTTCCAAACATATACGCAGAAAATCATATAAAGGAAGCATAAAAGTTTACAAGAGAAAAATCATTCCATATTTTCTCACAATCAAGTTTACTTGTTGAAATTCCGGTAAAAAATAATCTTGTTCGACCCACTCGGAGAAAAAATGGAACTTCTATCCCGTGGACGGCTTCCGCGTTCACCTCATAGCTCTCCCCCATTGTTTGCGTTCCCCTTTGCTCGAGATATTCGAATTTCTATAATTAATGACATTTCAATCGGAAACCTGCGCTTCAAAAAATACGTTTTCTTTTAGAGCGCATTCCAACGATTACGTCTTTGAAATCGATTGGAAAACGCTGTACAGTTGAAGATCACGCTGCAACGATGTATTTGGCGTATTTCCCCACACAATGTTTTATAATCGTTTTTTAATCAAATTGAAGAACGTACAAATTTTGTGGTAATCAACTGAAGCCTGCCAAACAACATTAAAAACATGGTTAAGAAAGGAGGTTTTTTTTTGCAGATAGCAGGAAATAGTGCCAGAAATTAAACGGAATAAACAATACATGCATATATTAAAATTTTAAATCACTTTTTGTCTTCAAAGATGATGAATTTACAATTCCTACTTCTATTTTTTAGAAGTATATCCTTCCCTTAAAAAAGTCACTAGCATCTTTGAAGGAATTTGAGTTACTTGTCCATTCTCCCCTAGAAATAATTAATAGGTCAACAAACACGGTCCTCACGGGAAAATAATGAACCTATTAATAAAAAAAAGCTATCTTTATATTTATTAATTAACACTTTTCCTAAAAGAATGGCATTGTCAAAACATGGATGCACTAAGCAGGCTTCGTTACTCTCCAGAAAAGGGGTCGCAATACAAATGTAAGAATCAGCAGGTATGATAGAAAGCAGTACTTAAAACTTCTCTGTAAAAAAAAATTTCTATGCCTCAAAGATGAGGCACTCCTGTTTTTAGCCAAAACTAAAGGAAGGAATTTTCTAATAGGAATCTGCCTTTCCACCTCTAGACGAAGCCTTATACTCGATAGATAGACAATGTTAAATGCCACGAAGAGATGTAAGGGTGGCGTTAGTATCTTATAACTAGAGAGGACAAAGGCAGGTAGAGTTATTCCTTTTTTGCAGTGATTAGATGACTCGTGTCTATTCGCCTCAAGAGAATGGATTCGTGTTCTCTGCTGGTGTCCCTGAAAGTCGACAAGCTACGAGTCTGTCCGGTCTCTGCAAAAAAGTAATAATTTCATCCGCCTTTGTGCTCTACTTATAACCTTTTGTTGTTACGTTAGTACCAACATATGAGGTCGATTCATTTGTATCATCCCAATTAAAAAGTTTTTTCATTGGGATTTAATTTAATTTAATTCGAAGAAATGTTGGACTCAGCTTCTCCAATTCTTATAGCTTTCCTAATAAGTATCAGTATAGCAGATCTTCCAAAATATTAATGTACATGCCATTTCATTGTAAGTGGATATTCAGTATAATATTCCCATATTTCTCGTATTTTTCTTTATTTCACATTCCTCTACTCATCCATATTTCAATTCCATATCACCGCTTCTTGTCCTTTCAAGCAGAAAAATTCAAGCGGATCTCACATACCATCGATTGAATACCTCCAGTTCATATGCCATCTCACGTATATTATTTTCGAAAGTGAAGAATTATGAATAGGCGTACATAGATGCAGATGTGTATTGAATCCGGCGGTAGATAAGTTCCGAATTAAATGTATTGATATTCAAGTGGACGTGAATATACTCCGAATTCTACCTATCCTATGTACTTCATTCCGTTAGTGGCGCCGCGATCGATGCAAGTCGACCGGATAAATTGGTGGCGTTCTTTCACGATAGCTCCATTTATCGCGTTCGAAATGCAATTCGGTCCGCTTGCGCGCGATAAATGGTAGTTTATGAAAAGAGCGGACCGACGGTTATCATTGAAAAATGGCGATATTTCATGGTCAATCGATCACTAAAAGATTTCGTGCAATAGCGAGATAGTTGTGTTCTACTTACATTCATCTATACTGCACTTTACAAATGCTTTTCCAATAGACTTGTATCATGGAGGAATAGGTTCCCCATTGCAGTTAAGTTCGTCGACCTTCTAGAGTTATTTATTTCATTTTATACATACTTAATTCGTCCTCATTTACTTTACGATGGAATAGTATCGGAGCTGATGTTTCGCCAACGATGCAAAATAATTTGATTTTCGTATCGGGCACACTTGCTAATATTCGCATGCTATATTATTGGCATAACACCCATGCCACCTTAAACAAATGAAAATCACATTTAAGTTCTACCTATCTTCTCTCGTTTGGAAAATGTTAACCTAACTTTTCACACGTGTACATCTTAATGCTGTGATGAATTTCAAGCGTACTTCTTACTGTTAAAAGCTACATCCATAGTGAAGACTTAACATTTTGCAGATAATTCCTTAATAATATCACATTATCGGAGAAAAAATGGCTTTCTTACGATCACGCCATTCCATAAATGATTTTTATGCATGCTTGTAAACCTTCTTGGATCTTTCAGGCAGAAAATTGTTGGCTGTTGTTTGGATCGTTTGTGGTATTTCCAATGTCGTACAACTTTCTTCACCATTGCTATTATTATTTTAACGTTAATTCGTCAGCCTTAACATCAAATTTAAGTATGCTGATCGGCATCTACTTGTAGGCGACGCGTGCGTTGACGCGTATGCAACTCGCTTGGCTTTTAGGGGAGCTGATTGTAAGTCCCAGAAAAGATTGGTACCGGGAGATTTAAATTATCAGAGATCAGTGAAATAATTATTTTTGAATTTCAACTTCTGCTTAGATGGCTACAGTGAATTGTAAATCCTTAATCAACTACAATCAATTACCGACATTATTTTCCAAGAAATTTTTTTTATAATTAAACAGGCGAAGAAGAGGTAACATTGTTCATTGGAAAACGTATAGATTATATATGTTGCAACAATATACCAAACAACTGGTGTGTTTCGGATGGTAGTTTACTTATTTTTCCGCCGGAAAGCACGTCAACCGCGTGCATACGATGACTCGGGGTGATTTAACGCAATTGCGGTTGTCCGCTAGACAGTGCATTAATATCTTTCGTGTTTGTTACAGTACAATCCTTCTCAGACTGTTATCATTAATACAGTCATTTAGACTAATGTAGTCGTATAACTGCTGTATATTATACAAAGCTAAGAAGTATACATCTTTGTAAATCAATCAAACTATTGAAAATCTTTGTTGGCATTTTATTTCTGTCTTTTACTTCTTAGAACAATTATTAAAAATGTTTAATTAACGAAATGTTCCATTGAGTTCTTAGAACGCGCGTTTTCAACTATATGCATCATTTCTGATAACTGGATTGGCGTGATGTAGGGTAATCATGTACATTAATTCACCAACGGGACGAACTTTATAAACAAATTATCGCGATGAGCGGCGTCGTAATCGGCTCAGATATAAAAGAGAACGCCGCGCGGCAAATGTTCTAAATTACATGCTAATAAATTACCGCGAGACGTATTAAATCTTTAAAAACCTTCAGTTATTTAAAAAATTACGAATGCTTTTATCCTAATTGACTACTATTACTCCGAATAAGACTCGGTCGTAGTTAGCGCGAACGCAGAAGCCCCCTCTTTATTATTTAATATCGGACAGAACGGTCGGTGAATCCATTAGGAAAATTAATAACAATATTTCATTTACGTTGCTTTCTCTTTCGTCAAGCGCCCTTAGACAATTTGTAGTAATTTAACGAAATGGTACTTAAGAAGATTATCGACCGATTGATTGTTTAGTTTTTGTTCCATTCAATTATAATTATTAAATGCCTGACGAAATTATAAATTCCATTAGCTTAGAGTTTCGGTTAGATGCATTGGAGTACTTGTAGCAAAAAAGAAGACGTTTTACAGTAACAAAAGCAAAAGCTACTTAATGACACAATAAAACAAAAAAAAAACTATGAGAAATTGGTTAGGAAAATCTTAATTTTTCCATTTAATGAGAACGCATTGTTATTTTTCATCATTTGCAATAATCATTATTATGGAATGAAAAGCTCAATTAATAGGCACCGATCAATAAATGACGCAATTAGCGAATTACTTAATTTGTTATACATAGTTTGTCTAGCTTGTATCTTAAGAGAAAGTAAGGAGTAAAAGTAAGATATACAAGATTTTTGTAATACAATGCATGGCCATGGAGCCGTGGTTCTCAATTCAAGGTCCGCGGAATATTATTTCTATTTGATTTAGTCATTAGACGTCGGAACTAATTAGGTTTGGCTTCGCTTTGTTTTATAAAATATTGATGCAAAAATTGGAAACTGATGCATCTAACGCCACCTTAAAATAAATTTTGTCACTAATGCCCTATTTATTGAAATGCCGAGGAGTTTTGAAAGCTGGATCATTCCATTCAAGTCAAATAGCTGCAGAACAGCAATAATTAATTTTATTTATTCGATACATAGAACTATAGCCTCTTGAAGCATTATTTTGGTTTCAAAAAACTTCTTGATGTTCCCAATTTGGGATTACTTTTTAGGTTCAGGCTTTATATGGCGAGAGTCGGAAAATGATGCGGTGCACGCAAGTTTCAAAGAAAAAATTATATTAATAACCTGAGTGAAAACTTAACTACCAAAAAGTACAAGTAAAAAAAATATTCGGTATATTTCCATTTGGATTCCTTTCAGATACATTCCCTCACGCTAATGTTGCTGCTGTTGATCGTTGCGATAAGATAATATATTACTGTCATACAAAGTGGGTAATAATACATGAATGTATTATGAAATGTAATAGATATTTCCATTAGCAACCACAGATATCAACCTCCACCGAAATGTAATTGCAATTTTACATTTCCTATCGTTTTGTTGGCGTTTAGTACCCTTTTACACTAATAACACAATGTTACCTGGCAATAGATACGTTATTATTTCCAATATGTGGCTGTATCCATGTCTGAACCATAAATTTATAGCTGTCGTGAAACGCGGGCAACAAAACGTTACATGTAATGATATTGACATGCTATATTTACACATCCGCTCCAAATATATTTTACGTATGTGCTTCCATCATGTAGGTTACGTGTTTCGATATTTATGCTTAAGTGTACAAAGTAATGTGCGTGTAGATATACAAATGGATAGAGTTACGTTTGCGTAAGTAATTGGTTTGGTTTTCACCTAATTCTTTCACACCAGACAAATACAATATTATATTTTCATTAAGTGCACTATATCAAATTAATTTCTTTCCAAATTGACATTGTTTTCAATTTATCTTTCAAAAATGTACGCCGAACTATAATATCAGTTACTGCTCACCCAGTTACACCAAGATATGTTTTCGTTTACATTACACTGTAACGTACGTCTACAACACTCATTGTAGAGCTTTAAAAATAATTAATAATATTCAAAAGCACCAGAACTTCGTTTCTTTACATCTATTTCCACGTAAAAGTATGCTGTGCTAAATTGCGTATGTGATCAAAAACATTTTGCGTCGAAACACGGCTGCACTAACTACTCAAAAAGTTAGCAGCAAGAATTGAAGCTGAGCTTTTTTATATGCGAATTTGCTTCATTCAAATGTCTAAACATACGAACAGTAACTTGTCTAGCTGGAGGGTAGACGCGCATTTCAGCGCATCTGTAGGTCTTAGCTAACTAGCACACACTGGTCATTTTTCCAGATTCGTGATCGAAACAAAAAAAAATTTAGTTTTCACAACTGAAACTTACATATTACATTCGTTTACTTTTTATTCGTGCCTTCATAAAAATCAGGTGAACTGAGCCATCTTTATAAGTTATATTCGTAGCTGAAGTAAAAAGAATTGGTCATTTGGGTCACTATAAAATGCGGTTTATACGAAAGAAAACGACAATGCTACTTAAATCTGCTTGCTGCTGTACGAAAAGTCTGTAGAATACGAGTTAATAAAGATCTATTTAAGAGAGTTCATTTTAAGTTTAGAGTGGTATCTAAGTACTATTAGCTCACGAGCAAGAAAAATTAGACAGCTTGATTCAGATATGCGGGCGTTGATAATATGGTCAGAAACTGAGAAAAGGAGACGAAATAAAATGAACAGGACGACGGTAATGAAAAGAACGATGCTGAAGTTTACAAGATCAGAAAGTAGAAGGCGGAGATTTGGAACTGGAAAGAGGAAAAGATTTAGAATTGGAAGAAGGAGAAGAAAAACCATTTATTATTTAATTTCTATGAGTTTATCACGTGATGAACTTGAAATTTATATGGAACATTACAAAAATTACAATATTTTAAATTGTTGTGCTTTTTATTAATCAATCGCTCCTGAATTATAGATAACAATTAATAAATATGAAGACTGCAGTTGGAATTTGTAGCATAATAAAACTTGTATTTTTCGCCATGGCTGTAAACACTTGTATCAGTTAGGAAATTTTGGAATTCTTATGAATAGATACGAGGGTAGTCTGAAAAGCATTCGTTTAACATAGTGTCTTTGTAACTCTATACACCTTTCTTCAATGATGCGTTCGGCTTACTAATTTCTCCAGTCCAGTGTTTTAACTGTGCCATTCTTGAGAAACGTATCCACCTTTCATCTACAGTTATCAATCAACTCTAAATTTGACTTAGTTTAAACTGCTTCAATGAGACTTTGGAAATGCACATTTGAATATGTTTTTGGTCCTGAGCCGGTAAGCGCGGCCCCCAACATTCGGTTAGCTTTTCAGGCCCAAATATTTAGTCAATGTATTGCATGTATGTTCTTTTTAGATACCCACAACCGCCAGATACTTCCCTTAACTCGACTGTCGCCTAGTGCCATTGAAAGAAGGATGAATTTCTCAGACGTTATTGGTAGTGGTTGCAGCTTTTGGTCATCTCTAACATCTATAGCAAGGAGGACTATTAAACAACAATCGAGCGTACAACATGGCTGACATTTTCAAAACTACATGTCAACGCATGCGGTTTTATTATTAGAATATTTTTGACGAATAACGTCGAGGCTTGTATCCTCTCAGACTACTCTCGTATAACATATTATGCCGTCATATTTCTAACGATTTACTTCCTACCTACCCGTCACACGTATCCACTAAACATTCACCACTATAAATTATGTAGCACAATTACGCAACTCTTCCAGATAGATCAAGAGTTCGTAGCTAAAGGCGACTACGAACAGCAGCAAACAAAACTATAAGTATGTAAGATAAAAAAAAAGAAACGGCGACCGAACGCGGTCTGCCATAAAGAAAATTGTAAATGATCGTCATGGGGGATAGTACGTGAAATTGAGGTCAATTTGTAACTTTCTTAGTATCACATATCCACGAGTTCGTCGAAGATCCCGAGTCTAACCCAATTACTAAACGTCATTAAACGCTATTCAATAAGCGCACAAGTCTTGATTTGATTCTACCTTCGACTTGGCTTGCTCCCTAATCAGTTTATTTTGTTAGTGAGGTTGTCTTCATAGGTTAGTCGGTGAATTCGAGTTTTAAGAGTTTTATCTTCCGGGATTATTTTGTATACTTCTACAACTTAACTAGGATATGTGGAGATGCAGGATTAAATTGGTTTTAAAACGTAAAAACGCCGTGGATCACTTATTATACGTACAGTTAATGTTATCGGGGTACCTGTCCTAAAACTCCTATTCACGTTGACGCTCTTGTAAGTAGAGCAAAACAGGTCAACTTTAATATATTCGACGTAGGCACAATCAAAGACATTTTAAATGGGAATATGAGAAATAAAATTACCGTATAATTGCGTCACAACATTTATTGTTGTGCTGCTAAGTACAACAAAAAGCAGCATCCAAAAAGACATTCTAAACGGTAATCTCAAGGACATGCTAAAAGGAAATAGTGCCATAAAACCATGGAATTGTTAAAAATAGTACAATGATGCAAAAGTAACATATTTACTTTGGGACAAACCGCTGTTATGCTGGGGTTAAACGGACTACAAGAGATATGTGAATGGTATCCAGCGCTAACATAGAATAAGCGGCCTAAATCCAAGGAAAGGTTCATTAAGTGACTTCAAAACTTATTTCAATTACACCAACATTATGTCGTTATACATCCGGAATCTATCTTTTGCTAGTTTCGAGGCATATCAAAATCAATACTTAATTCGAACCAATAAATCTCAATTTATTCCCATTCCCCTCCCGAATGGGTCTTTGTCTTCTCTCTCATTGTGTGGCCAGGCTGACACTAGACCTTCTCTTCTTCGGACTAACGCGATATCCCAACTTATGGCTACCATAATATAACTTTCAATATCTTCTCTTTTTGTTAATAGTTTATTCCGTTGTTCTCTTGTACCATTTCTGCTTTTTTTTTGCTCTTTTTCGTAGTTCTCTTTTCTTATTTACAACATCTAGTATTTACACCGAGAAGTAACTCAAAGGGCGTAGCAGCAATGGTGTGTTCTTCTTCTCTTATAGTCTTCTGACGTGTTTAAACCAGGTTATCAGATTTTCGCCTGGGAAGCTCCGTAAGCGTTGGAATAATAACACGGTTTATTCGTTCTATTTGACTGTTTCCTGTTGTAGTTGATGTTCTCTTTTTTGCAATATCTATCGAATTCTTTTCTATCTAATATAATAATTTCGGGATCTTGAAAGTTTCCCTTCTAAAGTTCAAGTTTATTATATTCTCTTCATACAAAAATTCTATACAAATTTATCGAATATCCCTTTCTTGCATATAAGAACATTTCTACTTCACGCACCGATGCCGACCCTATACAAATACATTTAATCTTATTGATGTTTCACAGAACAAAAACACCTGACAATGTTGTTTAAGTAGGTAAATAAAGTATTGTCGCATTAAAACGACATGTATTTATTATAAATTCCATCTAAAGTAGCAAAATATTTACCTGCACAGAATTTATCTTAATCAATCTCTTAATCAAATTGAAAAACGATCAACATAAATTCAATTTTTTTTAATATTCCTTATTTTTACTTCTCGCAGTGCAAGTTGTTCAATGGGCTCTTTTTACGAAAACGTACCACGAAAACTCAATCTGTGAGAAATTGGAGGGAGGAAGCCATCAACACTACTTCGCCTTGCAATTAAGAATAATTAAAATAGTCAATGTGTTAATATGGAAATCTTCCAACCTAAATAAACAATATCACAACATATATACATATGTATGTATACATACAACGGATCGCTTCTTTTCGCTTGCTTTTATCGTGCTACAGGGACGTGTTTAGATGACAATGCATCAATTTATTTATCAGTTGTAACTTTTGAACAGGTAAAGTTCCATATTTAACGTTATACATATTATTCTATTGAAATTAGTACATAACGGCGAAGGTGAAGAATCTAGCATAAAGAACAAACCGGCCTTGGCTCCCTCTGTACTGTAAAATTTCATTGTTTACTCCGCCAAATTCGCATCCGCAAATCGTTAATAATTGCCAATTCTGCAGAACGGCCAACAGCGAACGATATATTTTAATTGAAAATTACAATCTCTCTTTTGGCTTTACTAAAGTTAATGCGGAAATCTTATAACTTAATTCAGACAATATAGTATATTGTCTGTATATATGACGCAATCTACAACTACGAGTCAAGTCGGCACTACTAAATAGCTTGACATCTATAAATCACCACGTGCAACAAAGAACGCCTGTCTGTTATACGCGTCACTACATAGGATGTAGCACAACAGGACGCCTGTACTTTTCCACTCGACCACCTCCGGGTAATTGATATATAGTACTGCAGGGAGGACTCCAGTCCAACCCTTAACAACACTGTCGCACACAGCTGCCCAAGTGTATTGATTTCGTGTGAACTTATTACACTCCTTTGACATTTATATACAAACGAAGCAGGCCTCCCATTTCACAGGAATATCTTCTCACGAGCCGTTTAAGAGACAGCGTTTGCGCACCTGCTATATCACTGTGCACTGTGATAATTACAGTAATATAGTAGTTCGGATAATTACAAGTTCGCTTTGAAGATTATTACTACGGAACAAATACACATTCGAGTGGAGTACTCATAAGTACTAACACGTTTGTGTTTGTGCATATTCAAGCGGGGTTGGGAAGATAGCAATTAAACAGCCCATACAACATTCATGTTTTGTTCGAGTGAAGATGGAGGACGTGAATTTAAGTAAATGCATGGCACTGTGAATAGTGCCATAATTAATTTTTTATTCCGTAGTTAATATCTTTTACTTAGCTTGAAGCTAAAGTTATTAAAATATTAAACTTGTTACCTACATTGATTTTTTTTTAAGTAAGAACAATAGAAGATTAAAGTAGTTTTTCTAAAAATCATTATAAAATAAATTCATGGTCACTTTATCGTATCATTAGTAATTTGTCCTGGATGCGGCTTCCAATTAATGGTGAGAGAACCTATTTCCCGCCTATAGCAAAGTTATGCTCTGTCTGAAAGTGGTATAATCTTGAGTTACCGTTCACTTGTAGACGTATAATTATGCTTTCTACACTCTTTACGACGCGAGCGGGTGATAGCAAGAAAATCGTAGAACACTCTGCGTACACTACTTACACACTAAACACTAGGACACTAAGAGTGTCCTGAGGTTATGATATGCTCCAAAACTTATATATCAGATAAGGACGACGTATGAAAGAAAAAGCCAACATGTAAGATAGTTTCATATATAAGATTTTTGGCAATTCCAAGCTTTTGGCATACACCAAACATCCAACAATGTGTATTCTTCTTAACAGAACTTATAATTAATTTTCGAAATTAGATTAGAGCAAAGTAGAAGAAGCATACATTCTAGCGAATGAAAGTAAATAAAATGATGTACATCGATAATTATACACGATATGAAGTTATTGGTTATGTAATTAAGAAATATCTAGCAGTGAATATCCTCGTATACCTCGGGATCGATAAGGGAATGAAAATACGTGTATCTTTCTCTCTTATTAAGTGCAGTGGATACCCTAAAATGTTCTTTGCTTTGTTAGTTATATATAAATAGTTATCCAAGTAACTCATTTCTTGCCTGATAAAAAGAAGACAATGACATTTTAATAAGCAAAGGTGAAAAAGAATATTTTTTTTACGTTCTCTCATCTTCATATATGCATGTATATTCTACGAAAATTTTGAAGTGTATCCTTCGGGTTTTACATACTATTTTTAGCAGTAAGGCACTATGATGTAGCACAAAAAAGTTACAAAAATAAACAAGGGGGTCCAACGTCCAAAGATAACAATTGGAAAAGTATATGGCCAGATTTTGGCAAATGAAAAATAGATCAGTAAAATTCAAAGCAGTTTTTTGCCATTCAGCTAATTTACGCGTAGAGTTGTGAGAAATACGTTTATAATGGCATGGCAATGCAATATACTTGCTTAAACTTAAGCAAATGTGTACAACTGTTATATAATGTAACCTTCCATATCGTTTCGGCCAATGTATCTCGAGCAAGTGACCAACAAATGGGTATAGCTTAAGATATGATCAGCGACGGTTTACCCGAACGTATCGTAGAGAGAGCTCTGACAGTCGGTCCGATAATCTCCGATCGGGAAAATACCATCCGTCCTTGTCGAGGAACCGCTAGTTTGTACTTTATCGGAATTCATTTCCGGTAATAAATAGGTGGAATTTTATAATGCCGAACGGTCGTAGTATTGGTTTCAGCGTTGCGGCGCTCCGAGATGGATCCGTCCGCTCTCTTTCCGATCGAATTTATTCCTGGCCAATAAATAACCAGCAGAGCTCGCGGACCCTATAATTAATTTCGTTAGACTTAGAATCTAGAGACGATGATTAAAACTCGTCCTCAATATAAAGGGATTAATAACAAATTACGCGCGGTTAGTTTGGATGAAAGTATAAAAAATTTTTCATGGCGTGCTTAAAACGTTATTAAAGTCGTATGTCCTTATCTACCGCCGCATATAAGAAGGATCTTCATCTTGAACGTTCACGTTAGGTTAGACGGAAGCACTAAATGCAAATTGGATAGAAACAACTTTGTATGTTCATTTAGACTTTATTATCTATTCTTGTTTCTCATAACCTCTGGAAAGGGTTACAAAGTGAAATCAAAATTTTTGAAATTAATAGTACGCAGTCAGGTTATTAGAATCATTTTCAATAATATATGCAAGGCAAGGTGGATTGTTTAAAGAAGAGCTTTTATGTAGTTGCGAGTGTCAATGCAATTATGTTAGAAGAACATAGGAATTTCTAAACACATATGAAAGGATATGTTAGAAGCTTATAACCAAATTTCTCAGGATCTGTTGATTCTTTATTTTAGCGACAATATTATTCATTTGCATGGAAATTCAACCCTATTTAAATTAATATTAGTTTTTTTTACTATTTTATTGATTATTTACAATAATTTACATTGAAGCATTTAATTTTGGGAGTCTTTTATACAACACAACTAAAAATTTGATGTTGTGTTAGAATATTTTCAATATTTTTTGGACTGCCTTTACAGGGTCTGAGGACGCGCGTTGTACACGAAATTGCCAGACTTCATTGACGGATTATTAAAAAGAATTCTGTAAGGTGCGACCTTTCACCTTTATTTATGTAAGGTATTTACCATATTTTCCTTGGTTTTTTTTAAATTTTTGTCCTGTGGATTCACATTAAATGTTATGAAGGCACGGACAATAGCTTTTCTAAATTAACGTCTTAACAATTCCAATTGCAAACCAGCAAATTTTAATTTAAGGGAAAAAATTAAAAGAAGTTAAAAAAATATAATCGGGATGGCAAAATTGTTGGCAGTAGTAGAATGTTCAAAATGTCACGATACATCACGCAGCATGGCGCACAACTCTCAGTTTTCAGAAAATTCAACTATTAATCAGCCATGATTAATATCCCGTTAATTTTTATTTTCATTAGCTTTCATAAAACTATGCGTATTTACGTACGTAACGCATTTCTGAAACGTAATACGTTTCAGAAATGCCTAAACTACAATGTGCAACAAGAAGTTATGATTCACATCGTAATACTTTGAGATGTTGAAACGATTGTCGAACATACAACCCTGTATGAAGTCGAATCGTTAGTTAAATTACTACTACTCACTCGAGTTGAAACTCTCGCAATATTCCAACTATATTGTGCAGCTTACGAAGCTTTTGTTAGGACGAATACATAATTTACTTTAAGCGGACAACCGTCGTAAAAACAAAACAGCAAAACTTTGATGAACACAGGAGACAACAACTGGCGCAAAAATAGTCTGGCAATTTATTATTGCCCGCAACACAATGTAAACAATTTAAAGTTAGCGAGCATCGATCGACCTGATTATGTAGTTGCTGGGTAATTTGGCTACAGAGAAAGGAAATACGGTGGCGTATATTCTTTTATTGAACCAGATGGCGGTAAGTACCATTAAAATTACCTAGCGCATCTTTGAACAACGGCGATGATGAACGAGGGGAGAGAGAAGACTGCCGCCTGGAACCAGATTTATGATATTAGATTTTAAGAATATGCAAACACTGAAACGACGCGTTGCAGGCGTTTCAGATAAGAAAAGAGACTCGAGAGTGGCAAAGATAATCTCCTGCTTGTAGTGCTTCGAAGATGGCGCGGAGAGAAAGAAGTTAATTCCGCTTCACGTCGTCTCTTCTCTTTCTGTTCGATTAGGCTTAATGAAGTGGTTTACGTGGATGACTTTATAAAAGTTTTGAACGAGTCAGTTATTAAAAATGAATCTGGAAAAAGCGTGCAACACGTTTAAGATATAAAAAAATTATATATTAAACAGTTACTGAACAAACTATGTGTTCTTCACTTTTCTCGAGCTAAGTGGTAGTCGTAGTCCTTGCCAAGTGTCAAACTGTAGAATTTATAATCACTGTTAATTAATTAAAATAAATGTTTACATTAACAATGTAACCAATGTATTTACATTTCCTTGTTTCAAAGAATGCATACAATTGTTTCGAAATTAAGTCAATACAAAAGTATATGAAATACAAATATATTAAAAGCTTCAAGCACTTCATGTAAAAATCTGAATGTCGATTGTAAGTACTATTCTTTAGTAAAAGTTGCATCCAGGTTATGAAGATCACGAACCTTTGAGGACTATCATTAATCATTAGATACTGGTTTAATGCATCTAAGTGTGGTCAAACATAGGTCTTTCATGAAAAGCCAGGTCGCACTATTAAGGTGAATGTCTTGTCGGATGAACGGTGTGCTGACCGTTGGGCTTTGAGCATTGAAATGGAGGAGTAGATATGCTTTGGTTCACCATATATTATGTGAAATATTTACTTTATTTTTAGTTTTATTAGCGTTATTTAATTACTTGGTACTTACTAATACTTCTCGAGGTTACAGTCACAGGATTACAACTTCATTAATACCAGTTATTAGTTTACAAAAATGTTAGATGTTAATAACAAAATGACTGTATTTGGTATTAATTAACCATTATGATTATTATTGTTATAAGACCAATAAATTCCATCATCGAAGTGTTATTTGACTGCCGGATGAATACTAAAAGGATGAGTAATATGGTAAGCTCAGTAGAATACGTGCAAAACATCTTTCATAAAAAATTGAGCATGAAAAAACTATGGATGACGATTGATTAAAAACTGACTCGCGTGGTAACTTCAAACAACGCTCAGAAACGTTCAAAGGAGTTTCTGAGGCATCATGATTGCCAGAACCCAAAGGTCTGTCGGTAAAATGGGTTACTCTCACCAAAGAAGGACAATACGCTTCTAAGGGAAGTTATAGAGAAGAAAACGACAATCGTGGGGCAGTACCATGCTGATGTATTGGACCGATTCGATATTTACTCAATGGAAAAAGGCTGCGTTCAGCAAAAGAAAATACGTCTACCATCAAACAACGCCCTGGTTTACCCCCCATCACCAATCGCGATCTCCAACGACGAAACTGTGACTTTCTTCTTCTTCTAAACTTGAAAAAATGTCTTGGCGAAAGGAGGTTCATGTCAAATGAAGAGAAGAGAATTGTTACCGAAACAGAGGCCCATTTTGTAGAGTTCGACAAATCCTAGTATTTGATGGTTTTAAAAAAAATTGAACTGTCAGTTAAGCTACAAGGAACTTGCTAAATATGTAGTCCTTCATAACAGAGCTACTTTTTATCATACCACCCTCGTATGTACGTATTCATCTCTATTTATACAAAATTGGCTAGATAAATGTGAATGTGTTTATTAAGGGAGTTGTAAGTACAAAAATACTCAGCGATCAAAAATTGTTACATTATGTATCGTAGCGATTGTTAATCAAACCACCAAATAATGGATCACATTAATTTGCAATACGCAATTAATTACACCGCGACGGAAAAGATAATCAACATTTATTACATACGACCAAATGATGTGTAGGACGGAAAGCGCGGAGAAACATAAACACATATACAAGCGCATACACACACAAGCTGTAGAATTGAGTTATCTTCGATAGAATGCTATTTCCGCACCCCCTCGTGAGCGTAAATTCAATTATGAATTATTAAGTGTGCTGGATGTAGGTGGATGGAGGCGAACGAGAAAACTAAACAGTCGTGGGTGCCAAGAGAGAGAGGGAGAGTAACTTAGACGGAATGGAGTTATTTTGTACGTTACACATCCGAGTGATCAAAATCAAATAGACGAATTCCTGGGTATTATCTCGGTCGATTAGCAACCCCGCTTTTGTTTGGATTACGTTTGCTGAACATGTTAAGCCGATGGTTGTCGTTCCCCAGTTTTCTTTATGGTAGACATTGGCTTTGCTTTTTTACGGTTGTGTAATTGTCTTCGTGTAAGACGACGTCCTAGTTATTTATTAACGAAACCCTTACGAAGGTTTTCCCAGTTACAGTAAATATTAAAGCAGCATTTAGTTAACGATTATTCAGAAGAGTGGCTAAAGCGTTCTTGTCCAATAAATAAAACCAGCCTCGTTTGGTTTATCCTGCTACTATTACTACGTTGTTCTAACTTTTTGCTGAATAAGAAACAGCGTGTTAGTACAATAAATAATATTGCTGCTTTATTTACATCAATTCTCCTGGAGGTGGAAATATATAGTTTTGTATGCCTTTAATCTATCACGATTCGTTCTATTTAAAAGACGTTTTTGTGGAATAAGGATTAATTCTTTGTACGTACCCAATAAATAAATCCGTTGCTTCTATGCAAAAATATTTCCACTAACAATTTTATGGAAAAGTTTCAAGAACTAGAAATATGTTGGATGTCGCACTTCTAGTTGTTGTAAATGGGTTTACACAAATATGTGAAACATTTTCGTCGCCAATTTTATTTAAATCCACGTCCGAAGATTAGATTTTTGTCAAAATCGATAGCTATTTTTAAAGCAAACTATGCGATAAAGTTCCAGTTGCTAAGAATCTTTATAATAAGGTAGTAGAACGATCGTGGAAAGTAAAAATGTCCCGATGGTCAAATGAATAGAATGCTGACGTCCAAAAGAAAATTTCTTAGTTGAGCTTCCAAAGAAAAGTATTTTCTTAAAACAAGAACATCCTTCTTGGATCCAGCAAATGCCGTATTTGTGTACAAGTACGAAAATAATCACCTTAATTAAGTATTACAACTTCTTGAATATCAAATAAAATATTTTCTTTGTTTAGGTATTTAACTTTTTAAGTCAAATATTTGTCATAAGAAGAAGAAAATAATTTGTTATATATGAGATAAGAAAATGTTATGAATTGTGCTTAAATAATAATGGTGTAAACATTGAATAATTTTTAGGATAATTTATGTTCCTTCAATTCCTTCAATCGCAAAAAAATTATTATTTCTTTACGCTTTTCAAAATACTCTTCGTATAGTCTACTTATAAGTTTTTGTTTATTATTTTATTATATATTAAAATTATATACATAAGAAAATATATTTTCTTGGATCAAGCAAGTACTTTTCCGGGTGTAGAACGACTCTAGGAAATATTGAAAGGATTCCAATTGAGCGAACATCTTTAGGAGAAGTGAGTTTAGGAACTTTGCGCAAAATTTGCTTGTTAACTTACTCTACTTCCCAAACTACTGTGAATCCTCACTATTATTTATTCCAACACACAGTTGCCCTGGCCCTTTCCAACAGATCACTGCACGATACGATAAAAAGCCATAGTTATTAGTATTCAGAGTATGATCCTTATTATGGCTGCGCGCTGGAAGCGGGACTATGACAATTTTATGCGCGTTTTCGCTTCAGAAGTGCTGTAAAGTTGTAGAACATACGATGGGGAGGCGGGTGTGCGACGTCGTAGGTGTACCCGCGTTGGCGGTACATATCGGCACAGGCGGGCAGCCCCGGATCGGGGGTTGATTTTTAATATGACCGAAACGAAACATGTTGAATACTACCCGCCGCTATCGCTTCGTGGTTTTATTGTACCAGTCGCAGAGTCCAGGACGTACACCTATGTATGTATATTCCGGTTTATTACGGTTAGGCGCAATAAATGTTCCGCTTTTATTGGCAAAAGTTACTTAATGTTAAATTGACGACGACTGCGCGTGTATATGTGACTTCGTCTTCGCCGGCGTTCATACGTACTCGACACACGTAGTTGTGTGGTTCCAATTATTTTACCGGAAAGACTTACTATACAAGAAAATATCGCTCGGATACGATACGCCCTTTATTAAGTGAACGTAGATTGTAGTAAGTGTCGCGGTTTTATTTTAACGTTTTCCGGAAGAAAATAAAAATTTCATTAATAGACGGAGGATTATTCACGTTGGCGTGTACAAGATTACACGCATGGCGGAGATTAGTGTTGTAATAAAACTGCCATTTTGTTGCTAGATTTATTGCTTTCGCCTTACACACTAAGTAATGGTAAACATGTAGGAGCCCTTTTATACAAAGTCTTGTGGCATTTATAAATTATCCAGACGTAAAAAGAAATCGTGATAGTAGAGATAGTCAAGAATTTCGCTCTGTATTAAATAATTACCCGAAAAGAAGTTGTGATTAGAAATCGGTTTGAAGTCTATCTAACCAAAGAAAGCTAATTTGGCAAAAGTTCCAACCACAAGGATAGCTCAGTTTATGCAGTCCTTATTATAGTGTCAAAGAAATAGGTACGTAGGTAGCATAGGAACCAATACATTGTTAAATAATCATTTTTAATAATGCAATTGTTAGGGTAGCTGCCTTTCGCGGATGTTTAATAAATTGAGAAATGAAATTAGTTTACAAATTGGCAACCAACCTAGTTACAAATACATTGCGCATATCTCACAGCAAGTGAATCAGCATATGTTTAAAGGTAGGTCTTTCTTTGACTCAATTATTTTCAGTTGGTTTTCATTTCATTTAACCGGCAATTTATCACCTCCACCATATTCTACTAACAAGGCGAACACACCGCACGATTTACCAATACAAATCGAATTAAAACGCTGCGACCATATACGTTTTCACGGTGCTAGAGCGAGAATAGTTGTACGGTGGCGCTTGTTCGGCGACCATTAATTGGGTAATTGTTCGAAAGCGGTAGGGTAAACCTTTACGCAACAATGGTCCTTCCTTGTAATTAGCGGAGAACTGGGTCGGTAAGATGTAAGCCTTTTCCCCCCACCACACTGCGTTTTCTAGGGACCTTCCAACCTACCCGACCCGAGAGGAAGGACAACGACGACGACCACGACGATGAACGACCAGGAGGAGTAAACGACGGATCCATTTACAAGCGTGCAGGCAATTACTACAATGAAAAATAATTTCCCGATTCGTAAGTAGCATTATTATTTTATAGAAATGTAATGGGCGTTGTGTAGTAGGGACTCTCGCAAACGCGAAGCAACGATAAAAGAAGGTAGAGCCAATGGAAAAATAACAATGGAATTGTTTCGTTGAATGCGGAAAGAATGGATAAAATAGATGCGCTGGGGCATTGTTTTGAAGTAATTGCTACGCTAGGGAATTGTTTCCGTTTTTTCGATATCTTTAAAATGTCGTTGTTCAAGCAATTATCTGAAAATATCAAGCATTGTCATGTCGAAAAACCAATCTGAGCTACTTCAATTATTGCATGGATAAAACAGGCAGGTAAAATCTTATTTTTGTAGTTAAAAAGAATTCTATAAACAAGAACCTGCATTAGGAATTTTTATATCTTAGTACATCCACGGTAGGAAAGGTGTTGTTCATCTACTATTATTGCTGATTTTAGTATACACATTTTTTTTAATCTATCGCTGAACATTGCCCCTGGCGTTCAATCAGTCTGTTCTTTGGTGACGACATAATTTCCAAAACCGACGAATACTCAATGTAACTCGATATATCGACGCTGCATTAGTTTTCCCCAATTCTTTTGTATGTTACATATTTGGTTGATTCACGCAAGCTTCTAATGATATACTCAAGTAAACATACATTTCATTTTCATAAAAAAAAGTCAAACTTTTGGCTTCTTTGGCTCCATTTTTTTTTATCGGTTTTGCTATTTAATCTTAAACCTTTCTATTCTGGAGTTACAAACGACCGAAATGTCCTAATTTGCTACAATATATGGTATATGTAAGATGGCATACTTGCAGTACGTTTATGGATAAAACATATTTGTACTACTCCTCAATTCATTTTCTAGTTTATCGAGACCAATACCTTTGCAATAAAATTGTGGTGCCTGCTCTAAATTTATCGCAGTTGATTAAAGATAGTATTGGAGATATGGAATGTCTTCGCCTATCGCAATACAAAACATGATTATACATTCCCAGATGAGTAATTTTTCATATTATCGTGGCCACGGACGATACGACGCTTCACATTCGAGTAAGTGTTTCGAACAATTCAATTTCGAAGCATGTCATAATGTACCTCGTTCTACACGTCAAGGGGGCAACTACTTCAGTAATACAGTAAATTGTTATGAAGAAATCAAGCAATCGAGAACATTTTACCGTAGTGTATTCGTTCCATGCCTTCATTCAGTTGGTAATTTATCATTGTTACAGTTGTGGGGCACACTCAAAGTAGATACATAAGCGTAACGCAGATACGGAGGAGCGGCAAAATATAGATAAATAGAATTTATTCAGAGTTCAACTATGGCAGTTCAATTTTAAAGAGATATTCCAACAATACTAGTACTTGAGATATAATTTAACAATTCTACTTAATTAGTCAGTTGTTGAATAAGTTTATATTTTGGCAAATATTCATTTTTCGCAAATGTTTCTGGATTGGTTATCTCACAAAAACAAATGTGCTGCCCATTATATCAATATCCTAAAATACGTAAATCCTGCAGATTTTCAAAGTTAGCTTTTGCCACTACATATTTGCAAGTTCGAAATAAATTTTATAATTTTTGGTGCCTAGTTGGTGTCTAGTTCAACTAGTTTTTGAAGCCAACGTCAATATAGTTCTTCAAGTTTGGAAAATTTCAAACTTGCTTTCGTTAACTACTCAACGCACAACAATCTGACATACTCGCCTGCACTCCCAGAAATATTTATCGCGTATATCACGTCCAACGGAGATAAAACAAAATTGATTTTTTTACCAACAAGTTCAACATAAAATGTGTATTAAGTGGTTAAAAGAAGATTGTGTAGACATCTATCTTCACTTATAAAACAGATCAGTCTTAGCAAAAAATTCAGAATTTTTAACGAAATTTAAAACTCTACAGGCAGAATAAAATAATAGCACGACATTTCTTTGCCTCAGACATCTGCGTACGAGAACCAGCATAATAAAAAAATATAAATCTCTGTTACGACCAACCTTTTTCGTATAAAAGTAATTTCTGCCTCAATCAAGAAAGTCATAAAATTAACCAACTTAACAAAGAAGTTAATTATTAGAAGTGATTCAAATAAATAATCATAAAGATGTATAAAGGAGATAAAACAGAAATTGAGGGATCTTCTAAAATTTATTATACGATTTTATGTCTTCTTTCCTCCTAGTCTTCGGGTACAAGGTGACCGGTTCATTATGCGAACTACGTTTATCTCATAAAATGCTGAAGAGAATTAGATTCCGTTAAAAGTATTATATTTATCTTGATTAGTACACAAAATGAAGACGGAAACACGAAAAATCTGTACGACGTTGCACGCTGGGATGTCCTAAAACTATTTTTTCGAATAGCATATCATGTTTATTGCGCCGAATATCTTTTGATTTGAAGATTTTCTTTTAGATACAATTATTTTAAATCTTATCCCATAAGAAATTGTTATTATACATTAATAACAATTATTAACTTACTAACTCTTAACATTTTTTTAGGTTTGGTAGTTTTTCTTACTGACATTGAAAAGCTACTTTAGTTTAGAACAAAGCTATGAATAGAGCAGTAACAAAACAAATCTAGTATTTAACGCGCCATTAGTGCCAAGAATTTTTTGAACTTCAATACCTCTATTTGTATAATTAAATCTTCTTTTGTATACAACATTTTTCAAAGCCTCCCGCAAGAAGTCCAATTGTGTCAAATTATGCACTAAAGAACAACAGGTCTTTACAGCATGAATTTTACTTACGTAACTAAATAATACGATGTGTATTTTATGTTTCTTTTAAAGATCTTGAGTTCCTGCGGACGTTAGCTGCGTTCCACAGAGTGTCGCTAAGAAGTTTTTTTTTAATGCCCCATTAAAAAAAAGATTTTTTTTAATGCCTAATTAATTTAAATTTTTTTTGTATGCCTAAGTACTATCAGAGAGTTTAAAGACAAATTACTTCTATTTTACAGATTTACCATGTAAGTAAAAAGAAGACAAACATACCCTTGAAATACATAAAATGGAAAGCCACTATAACCAAGAATCAAATTAAAATATCTAATTATTCTTTATGATATAGTAACTTAGATATGGTATTTTATCATTTGCTTCTAATTACTACCAATTTCAAAGGCGCATGTACTAACGGACATGAATCTGCCCATCATGCTTCCCCAAACGCTATTCAAATTTGCGTTTAAATATATGGCACAGTTGATAAGAATTATTCGTATAATGGCATGAATGCGAAGTAATAAAGATAGAAATCTATTTATGCGACCTGTATTGTTGATCAGAACTGCCATGGTACTCTACAAAAAGCTAAGTGGGCAGTTGCGCGGCGTGTCCGTCGATACAACGGTACCTCTAGCATACATACACATTCAACACAAGATCTAAACGTTGGTACGCATAAAAACCGCCGCGACGTAGAAGAAGGGGTGCACGTCAACGTCGTTCAACGAACATAAAACAATTTTTCTACCCTAATGGCCAAACGGGTCCGCTAAATAACGTACATACACGAAAAACCAGCATAATAAAACCTACGATTCGTCGAATCGTGAAAACAAAGCGTGCGATACAACGTTCTAGTAAAGCATTTTACGTAGACAACAATAGCATTGATGGTAGGAGTTGATCCATGAGCTTTAAAACTTCCGGAATAGATTTTAAATAAATCGTATAGAGGACTTTAATCTTACACACACATGTATCAAATCAGCAGATCAAGCAGCGATAGAAAGATCGCTCATTCAATAAGTTGTGAAGCATTCATTTCATGCATGCGGTGTATGGTAAGAGATTTATAGGTGATCCCTCGATCAGTGATTGATTATGTGTAATCGGTTTATTAAATAATAGACCGGTAGAGTTACAAGGAGCAATAATTCAATTTCCGGAAAATACCTAAATTTAAAAAAATAGAAGCACACAAACTGAATTGAAGATGAGTGATTATTCCTAAAGTACTTTTCTTAGTTGCTCTTGAAGTAATGCTTGAAAGATGCTTTAAAGAGGCTTTCCTCATATTATTCTAGAATACCTCCAAATATATATCTAACAAAAAGCCAAAAACTAGAAGTTAAATTAATATGGAACCATGATGCAATGTTTTTTCTTTTTACTGACTTCCGTATTTTGCAAATACCTTGCTTTGTTTAACAATACTTCTGCTTCTTTATCCTATCGTCACTCTTTCTGTTTCAGTTTTTAAGATTGAGGTCAATTTATAATTTTTGTCTTAGGGTTGACGTATCCAACCTAAACGTCCCAGTAATCTCGAACTTGTGGACTTAATTGAGTTATTAATTTCTATTTTTCCCTCTTACTCCTTATTGTTTTACATAGCCATGTTTTTCCCTTCTTTTCAGTTTAAAAATTCACAAAATCAGTATTTTTTTAATTTAATCTATGTCAACTGTTTCGTTGCTGGTTTCATTTACTATTACATTTTAGATGTAGTTTTCATAAATTAAATTATCATTGTTTATATTTCATATGGTTTCGTTGGCACGTTTTGAAGATATTAGCCTTGCGTAAATGTAATTTTTAACTTTCTCGAGCTTAACTACGCGTACACATAGTCTTGTATTTTCTAATGTCTATTCTAACGTTGTGCTGGACAACGTTTTCAGTACTAGACGCCGTCAAAATTACAATATTACAACGAACAAATTTACTGTTACTTCTAACATTAACCAAATTTTTTTTCATGCGACTAATAGATCTATTTAGTAACCAGATACCACTCGCAAATGAGATATTTGCCCAAATTATTTTCTTATTCGTTAGCGTTCATATGGTAATAAGTTTATCTAAGAAAGCCTTCCTCGCATGCTGGACTTGCATTTAGATTTCTGTCGCCAAAGCATGGAAGCTGTCAATTAAAAAAAGATTGGGCGGTTTCACTAGTACATAGTGCAGGTGAACGGCAGGAAAAGAAGCTGTAAAGCTGCGCGCCCGCTCGCTTTCTGTTCTCCTTTTCAAAATTACTGAAACTAGTTAACGGTGTAATAAATATTTTTATCCGGTTAACTTGATTTAACTAGCGATTGAGACACAGCTCCAAATAATTATAGCAATAGTTATATCTCAATTTAGCTTGTAATAGTATACGTCTGAATCTTATCTAACAATCTCGCGGCTTGTTCTAAAAATGTGTAAGAACAAAATTTTTTCAAACCACTTTTGAGATAATAATACCAATTCAGAATGCTCAAACTTGTCATGCGATATGAACGACACGGGTTTATGTCCAACCGGGAAGATTAGTTTTCAGACTATGAGTTTATCACGGATAGAGAAGCAAACTCGTAGGCTTTTTGTCAATACGAAGTTTAGCACTTTAAAAGAATCTACTCGAAGATTGACCACATTTCGATTTGGTACAATTTTGGTAGGTTTGGCTAATAATTATAGTGATCAATGTCAAATGTATTTCACATCTTGACCTATCTGCAAAATGGTTACTTATAAATTGGAGAGTATAAAAGAGGAACAGGATAAGCACCCATATTAAAAGATCTCCAAGTCGGTCTCAGAACAACACATATATTAGAAATTTGCGACCAATGCGTTAGGTACAGATTGAAGGAAGCAAATCCGAGATCAAGAACATCAATGCCACAACATGTTTTAACTTCATGTTGTTTACATGTCATGTTGGTTACATGTGTTCGCTCATACATATGTGACATTGAGAGGTATTGAGAGGTAGTAGTTCCAGGGAAAATTTGATTCTGAAGAATTATAGTGTACGATATTGGCCTAAATTTTGTCAATCAAAAACTTATTTCGGTGCAATCAATATCTCTGTTAAGTATGTTTCCTAGGTTCAAACAATAATAATTCATACTCACAATTCTTCAAAATAGCTTTATATTTTACAAGCATGCTACTTATTCACTTTACTTCTTGCGGTTCCTTTGAATTGTTACTGTTTCAAATTTATTTGAACAAAATGTATCATTTAAAAATAAGTTTTATAAGATTTTTATTCTATTACAACTACGAAAGTCATTGAGATGAAAACATGTGCCCGTCTAGTTATTTTGCTCACATGAAAGTAGTGTAAATTCACTGGTTAGAAGGAATGCCGAGCGTAAATGGTGAATAATCAATTCATTGTTATTATTACTTATTAGGTGTTCGATTTTCTAAAAGCACTTCTGTTAGTGTATAGGTTTACATTTTATGGTATTGTTTTATTGGATTGAAAGTTACTTCTTATGCTTAATTTTTTTTTCTAAAAATATGCTCAAACCGATACGCAATGAATACGACATGAATTAAGAAAAAAAAAGGTGCCCGCCCATAACCACCATAGTCCTATGAACGTAAAACTATCTAACATGCGCGTTTTATCCGTAGACATACAGTATACACAATTTAGTTTTATCACTCAAATAAAATTACGGGAAAAGGATAGGATTGCGTGTTCGCTTCGCTAAATGGATGTACCTCTATGAAGTCGCGTTCGGTTTTCTATCGGCAAACCAGTTCAGCCCTTCCCGGAATCTATTACTTCTGCGTAGGAGACCGTCGGTTGTGGTTTGGCGAGTGGGCCGGATAAGTGTCCGCTCCGTGTTCTTGCGTGGTATGCATTTAAATTGCGTTAATGAAGGTTTATATGTCCATTTACACGCATATGAATAGGGTCTCCCAATCTTCTCGAATTGTAGAATTGCGCGTATTGTGTAAACAGTCCGTCGTGAAAATTTTCAAATAATGTATTAGTAGATATCATACGGGATCCTTCACAAATATTTGCACGTATACAGGTTGATCGAGAAGTAGCAAGCTTTGTATATCGCTTTGTTAAAAAATCATTAGGATTAGCGCGCGGTTAGCGGTGTTAAGGTAATGACGAGGTTATACCGCCAATTAACATGGTGTAGAAGCGGCTTAGGTAATCGAGCTTCCTCTCTCTATTATGGACCAGGAAAAAACACTTGACAGTGTATGCGAACGAAATGTTACTACAACGAGATGTCTTTGCTTTTGAGCTATGGGTTACTAAGTTTCTAAACATATTAAACAATGCTTAGAAACAGTAATCAAAATAATGCTGCCAATACCGTTACTCATGGTATTGGTGGAAGCAGTCACGACAAATGCAATGTGGGGAGAAACCCAACCAACTTCCTCATGTATACCATTACGTATTAAAAACATATCAAAGGTGGTCCAGGAACAATAACCGAAGTAATGCTGCTAATGCGGAATCATTCACGATAAAAGAGATGTGAGGAGCGAAGACGCTAATCAATGGTTCTGTTTTTACCAAGTCCGCAAAAAAGAGTTGCACTTTAGAGACTAGATAGGCTCGTGTTTATTCGCCTCATGAGAATGGATCCGAGTAGTTTACCAGCTTCCCCGAGAAACGACAGAACACGAATCTATCTAGTCTCAGGTAATTTTGTGAAGTTTACGGAAAGTATGCTCGTTTCTGCAAGCTTAGTTTTTACCTAACTGGTGCTTTCAGCGTCCGCTCGGGAGTTGGTTAGGAAACCGTACCCTCTTTTGACGCTGTTTCCTAGGCGGTAGACGCGTGTATGTCTTAGGATTAGATGGTGCCAAGAAATATACCTGGTTCGACAACAAAAGGGACGTGAGGTAAAAAATTCGCTCGAAATAGCGCTAATAACGCTGGGTAGGAGGAAACATGATGATTAACTTTTTCTAACCTCACAATGCTGTTGCCCTGAATGATTTCACCAACGCCATGAGTATTTGTATTGGGAGCACATTTTGATACTGAAGCTTCTATGTAAAAAAGAAAATTCCCCATATCTCTGTTTGCCATATAATTCTATGGTCTTTGTCGATACATTATTCAAATGTCGTCTTTAGTCCTTTGTTAGTTCGAAGGTTAACTTGCTGTAAATACATAGTTGGGAAGATATTAACGAAGTGGAAATAAGTATAAATCTACGTAGTTTATACTAAAGTATCACCTTAACAAAAGCAACGAAAACAAATATGCACTAGATTACTCTGCATCAGTGCTGCACAACTCAATAATTTCCACCGATTTATTTCAATTCTTTTAAATCGCCAGGTGAAATCCCGTCTCTATTTAAACGAAGTTAAGTATGGCAATTTTTTAGTGCAAGTCCGTATTTATTAATAAACATAGTTGAACGTCCTAAATATTTTCATAAGAGAAAAATGGAACGAGTGAGACGCTCTAATTAATTGATGTCGTCGTCACCACTCGTCACCTTCCATTAGCATGAAACTACCTGTGGTGCTTGAGTTGTCATGTAATGAAGTAGTCGCATTAACAAAGTCCTTGTACCTCTAAGAGATTTAAACTACACGGTATCATTGGCTTAAATTATTATTAATGCAGGTAGGCAAAATTATTCAGGTAATTATTCAAGAGAATAATGAACTCGTGGTATAACGCATTACTCTAGAGTTAATTCCGTACAAAATCTAACAATTGCTGGCTTGTTATTTAGTTTTATGTGAGGTATTCTTTCTTTATTTTTTCTTAGGTATCAATGTTACTATTGCACTTTTGTACGAAACGCGAATCTAACTAATTCAAAAACTGATTTAGGCAGGATTACCTGACTCTCCAGTAAATGCTGTTTTAAAAGAAGTGGGTTTTAACAAAATATTTTCAATAATTAATACAGACTGTGAAAAACTTTTAGAAATGTTTCGTGATATTTACTGAAGTCTCCAAATGCACCGTCATAAGAATGTTGGGTGCCTTCTTTCGTATGGTGACAATTTGTAGGAATGTCGAAGCGCCTTCTCTCGCACAGACTCACTACCACAGTGAGAGTACTTTATATATACGTATTTTGATTCTAAGTAGCATGTACAATAACAGCTCATCAACATACTTGGAAGTTGTATCGTACGTAAGTATTTACTACGTATGGATTAGCTTCCAAGGCTCCAAAAGATACCACATTTTGGTTAAAATTGAAGTAATAAATTTTATAACATTCTGTAAAAAGACAATAATCTATTGCCTAACTTCCTTCTAAGAATAATTCTGAACAAAGAGGCTTAATAAACCTTTATCCAGAAATAATTTATTTTCGAGATATCTAAAATAGCTACTCTGTTTTCTGAAATAACAAAGAATTCCGATTCATTGATGAGTTAAAAGATTCGAAAATAAGGCCTCTGCTATAAAGTGATTCAGTTTCTGAGGTTAGTAACTGCCGTCTCATATTTATTTAAGTATTATCTCAAAGACTATTGAAAAATTAGTCGTGATTGGACTTAAATGTTCAGGAAAGAAGCACCATTATACTCTAACCAGTTTGGTGTCGGGAAAGGTAAATCGACTGCATCGGCTATAGTAAACTTTTTAGATTAATCACATTAATGTTAGTAAATCATCTTTTAGATTTAAGCTGATCGACGATAAAATTTTTTAAACAAGTAGGAATGTTATGGGATTAGGCGTTGCACGAAATTGGTTTTCACCTTACTTGCAGAAGAAATACGAATACTTAATACAAAACAAAGGTGTTGCCCAAGAAAGTGTTTTGGGCCTACTTCCATATATTTTGTATGTTATTAGATGCTAATATTTAATGTTGCTATGTTTATCGACGGCATGATCAGCGGGGTATTGTCACAGTTGCCAATGTTTCATTGAAGAATATAAACATGTATCATCAAACACTTGAACAATAAGAAATGTGTTGATAGAATAAGTGATCGTACTTGGAAGGTTCTCCGTCAAAGACTTGCTTTTACTGAAACGAACCCGGAAATACGTTGCGATTGAGGCTTAAAACAAACTATTGAACAACTACAAGGAAATGCCTTTGAATATGTTCAAAAGCAGGATTAAAGGATCGTTGCATCCTGTTGAATACTGTCTATACTATATGATGTCATATCTATATATGACATAGATATATTATGACATATATCTATGGTGAATATAACGTCTTTTACAAATTTTTCCAAACCGGCATGTATTCGATAGAATACATTTAATTATATTAACAGACACTTGCTACGTCGACGATCCCTTAACCGGACAATACTGTCTGTTCTGAGTACAAGATCGTTGTTTTACATATCGTCACGAGCCAGTCGACTTTTAGTGCACGGCAAATTGAAATTGGAAATTAATAAAAATGAGGTACTGAAGGTTTTAGAATATATGATGTTGGACTTCGACGGAAATTCGGTCATTTTCTTTTATCTGGCAGCCTGGTAGGTAAGAAGAATTTGGTAAGTAAAAAAGAATCGTTCTGGTTTCTATCTCTCCTCCATCTGTTGGGTTGATAAGATTCAAATTAAAAGAGATGATAGCATTAGAAGCTCTCCTAATTACTTTCCATAAAATGAGCGGTAATGAAATAAACTGATTGCTATTTGTTAGCTATCACTGTTACCAAAGTTAATGTTTGCGGATTTCCCTGCGTAAGAATTCATGAATCTAGGAGCATATTGCGAACACGTTTGTTAAGGTATTTTGATCAGAATAATATCAAGTATTTTTGCAGTACATTTGATCAAATGATAATGGGACACCTTGTATACCAAAAAGGTGAGGAAGCAAACAATTACAACTGTTGTAAAATTTAATGAGGTGTTTCGGTAAAATTTGCAATCTGGACTGTTGCATCATGAAAAAATTGTTTATTTGCTGTTATCCTACTTGCAAATATTGAATTATTCCTAATAAACATGGAGCTGAATTCGAACGTTTTTATTTAATAATACGGAATACAGCATAAACCGTATTAAAAAGTGATCTCAATGAAAAATTTTATTATCCTGCAGAATTGGATTGCGTTTACTTCGCGAGTGAGATATTCCGGTGCCGATAACCGCTCGGTCAAGCTACTCTGCCCTGCGCTTACCCGATGTTGCCGTTTCGGATAGTATTCCGAACTAAACTAAATTTCCTTCGGAAACTAATAAAGGGATTGATCAAAACGGCTCGCTCTCCAATTTTCTCGCACGAAATTTTATATAAAGCGAAAATTGGAAGCGCACTCTTACCTAACAAGGTTTCAATTCAGGAATACGTAAAACAAAAAATAAGTTATCCTCTGCTGATAGCAAGTGCTTTTTAAAGAGGTAGAACCGCTAATATTACTTTATCACGAAACGTCCCGAAAGAGATGCAATGCAATAAGTAAAACCTCAATTCTTTTATAAAAGATTTTCTGACTAGGAAATTTGTATGATTAGTTGCTTAACAATGCTATATAGTAAAAGGATACCAGATTTTAATTAGTTAGTTTAGTGAAAAGGAAACGATAAGGGTCTAAACGATTAAATACGGCTGTAAGCGGGCAATGGTTTGGTTTTCAGCGTTCTCTGAGGTTGAACATCGACAGCTCCAAATCTAAGAAGCGAAAGAACTTTACGTTGATGATTTGAGAAAAAATCTGGGTTGCACTCTTGAAGATTTGCTTCTTGACCATTGCTTTATCGTTTATGCTGAATTCAGATCTTGTCGAAAAGTCAGACGGCTTGCTGTATTAGTCATACAAGAACAAATCTAACACAAACAGCACTATTCCCCGGTGATGATTAAAGTTCACAATTTGTCACTGCAAGTCACATCCGCGTTAGTTTAATAGATTGCAAAAATTTGAAAATCGTCTAAATTTCAGTGATAGCCTTTACCCGCTAAACGTGAGTTTCCGTCGAAACGGGAAGCAGTGTTTTACAATACTCGATGGATTGTACAAATCGTTCAAGTTTGAATCTAATCGGTGGTTATTGCCTACAGGTGTTGCTTCGTTAGATGCCTCGTGGTAAAAACGGTTGCGTCTGATTGGTACACTTAGGCTCAGAGAATTGGAGTCAAACTGGGTCAAATTACAAACTTTTCTAGTAGGTTCGGTACAATCCTGAGATAATGGAACACATTACACACACCATTTGGATACAAAAGGCTTCTGAGGTTATTACAAGCTCTAAAGCTTATATATCCAGATGAACCGTCACTACACGTTAAAAAATATGCGAGAACTTGCTAAGCGTATGAAGGGTGCCATACACACATAGTTTTTGAATCCTTATCCAATTGGTAGCATTGACGAAAGTCTGTTGTAAGCTTCTCACAGCAGTAACTATTGTCCTGTAACTTCTCGTTCTTATGCCCTCGTAATAACGGATAAATTTTACAACGGTAGTCATATATTTTAGTCACCACAAACCTACAGGGTTTTCCAATATCGTATAGACTTTCAAATCACTGAAACTCCTTAAGAACAAAAATCTGTCAATTGTTTTTATTAAAAACAAGACGTTAACTTGCATTTATACCCAAATCGATGCATGCAACAAATTTTATACATGTTTTCTGCATCGATCAGACTATGAACAATAAAATAAAAAATAAAGTAGAGGTGACGGCGAAGGAAACGTTATTCCTTTTCCCCAAGACCCCTGTTACAATTATAAATGATAAGTGTATGTCAATTGAATATTTATTCGAAACTTGGTGAGACCTATATACCGACTGCTTTCAACACTTTAATGCACCTAAACAATTTTAACCAGCAGTGTTGGATACATGAATAAAAGCAACAAATTCTAAGTTAAAGCTGGAATATACCCTTAAAATAGAGAATTCTCCAGATTCTCTACTCAAACGTAGCTGAATTGAAGGCGGCTAAAATTAAGTGAGCGAGGAGATATAATTCATCAGAGCATTAATTACGAGACAAAACTCCCTATTTTTATCATCATACCGTTCCGCACGAGCTTCTTAAATGCGGGAGCAAAATTAATTTTTGGGAGAAAATAAATTAAAAGATATTCGTCAAAAATATTGCAGAAGCGAAAGCGTGAAACAGGCAATCTTTCCCTTTGTTTCAGATAAATTCAAGTAATTTTCTAGCCGCTAGCTTTATTAATCATTCCGGATATGGTGTTGGGGTAAGTTATTAATATCTATGTATACGCGTAAGTTTTGACAGAAATTGTCGGAATGCACGTCCAATTGTTCTCTATTCATTTAAAAGCGGAGTTATACACGGCAAAATTTAAGTAGGAACTAATAAGCATTTGATATTTGTATACTTACTCACCAGCGGCTCCACACAAAAGTTAGGTAGCTCCTAATTTTATATAGGTTATAGGAACAGTGGACTAAAAAGAAAATTACTCCAAAAAATACATTATTTGCATCAACTATGTTCTTTCAAAACAAGTTATGTTTTTGGAGTGGTAATTTTCATTATCTATTTTTACTTTCTGTTCATTTATTGTTATTAATTAACTTAATATTTCTTTCCTTACTAACTGCAGTTCTGGCACCTTCTTCTTCTTGTATTTATCACAGTATTCCCTCTTTGAATAACACATACTTCTAGTTATCTTCTTACTAATCTTGTTTGATATATACAGGTAAGACAGACACTTACAATTAGTATAATAGCCCAGCAGAATTTATTAAAGAACTTACTAGCCCTCATAGCTTATCTTCTGTATAAAATATTCTTTACTAGTTGAAAGAGGGTACTTTTCATAAATTTCTATTTGATTTCTTGCTAATAATATCATTGCATAGATTACCTGCTATTCGAACGTAAATGATGAAATTTTAACTCAATAGTTTTCTATCTGCCTTTCTTTTATTTTATTATCCATGTGTTCATCTCTAGATACGCTGAATATTATGGATAAATAAAAACGCCAAAGTGCATCTTCGGAGTCATGATGGAAATGCCAGTATTCTGATGTGTTAATTTCAGTCAATTTCATTATTGTGCATAATTTTTTTTCAGAAATATTTTTCCTCTTGGAGTTTCTATGTTTCAATAGTTAGTAGCGACAGTTCAATCTATATTTGATTTAATTGAAGATAGTTTCTATTGTAGAAGCAGTTAGTAGTTATTTTTGACATCATCGTAAACAAGAGAGACTATTTTCCTGTTAAAGTACAATTTGTCTCGTTAAAAAGAAACACTGTAAAACGTCACTTCAACATCAATCATGTTTCCAAATGCTTTGTCTTTAGTGTGTAACTTGTGGACTTCCAGTCATTTGAAACAGAATGGAGTTTTACAGTGATACATATGTATGTACGCTAGCCCTAAAAGAATTATTGCGCATATGCGCAAGCCTCTTATAAATTCTGGTAAAAAATTATTTCAGATTCATTTTGAGTAACCGGTTCCAAAAAGGAGCGATTTAAACCAGCGCCAATTTTAAGTAACGTAATGATTTTGATTGCTTCAAGTAAAACTTTTTGTTAAGAGGTCTACCAATAAACAGTACATCGACCAAAGAACACGTTAATAAAGATAGCAAAGACATGGGAGTAGTAAGACAAACAACACAAAAATATCAGCACACTCTGCATAACACAGTGTAATTAATTGATCCTGGACAGTAGTTTCGAGAATACGTTGTTGAAAATGAGGATCGACGTATCTTCAAAACGGCTGTTTCGGATTGATTGATTAAACTTGCGTGGTGCGAAGTGTGCCGATACTTTTGCGTTGTTTAACAAAATAATGTTAAACATTTCTTACGGCCACTGCAATAAAATGTTTCCTTTAACAAAAAATAATGTAATAATTTTTTATCATGTTCTTTTCTGTACATGGAGTTTTCCTGAAACGTCCCATTCGTACATTATCGAACCGCTTGGAAAAGATCGCGTAATGGATCTAATAATACTACACAAACTCGAATTGTGAAAGCTAAAATTCCCGTAGGGAACAGACTCACTTGTTCCATTAGAGGAGTTTCAGGAATTAATGCATCTAGTCTAGAAGTTTCTATTAAATTGCAACAGTTTCCATTACATTTTGCGTAAACTGAAATAATGATTTCGCGCAACATTTTCCAAAATCTACTTCATTTCAGCCATCATCTTTAATGTTACGTTGATGTTATATACTGTTTTATAGAGATGACTTACAGGAAATTATGCTTCTATGTCGCGACGGGCGGTAGAATACCGGTTTTAATAACAAGATCACATTTTTACCATTGTTAATGGATTTAAGCGGACAACAGCAACACGCGCCTCTCTCTGTTTACGCTGTATTTTAATTACTTCCACGTCTGTAGACTCTCAGGAACCGACGTGTTAAACCGGCTAAAAAAGAAGAGCAAGAATAAAAAGAACATGCGAATAGAAAAAGACAAAAGGAAGGCATAACGAGGAAAAAAGCTGTACGCTCCGTTTCATCATTCTTCGTTTGTGTGCAGGTGAAGCTCGTCATTTTCTTGTTAGTTTGGACGTCATTGTGGATACGAAAGAGCTCTCGCGACAATAAAACAATAGCGCACACATGATGCCGTGCACGAAACAAGCGTAGTCGAAATGTAAACATGCTAGCTTTATTATCTTTTTTTCTGTGCTGTGCGCATATAAAGTTAATGAAGCAGATACATACCAGACATATGCATGTTCAATTCCTTTTATTCGATATGAAGAATTGTTGCAATTTCGAACCACTATTAAATACCTCCTTTTTGATCTCTACAAATTTCGCATATTGCAAATTGAAGTATTCTAAAATTAGGTCTAGCGTTTCCTTTTTTATCGACGGCCGTTAAAACTTTGCCCTATTCTGCTAGAATATGAGTTATATCCGCTGATAAGTAATAACAATAACTGCTAAATATATATACCTTGCATTTATTTTGCATTAATGATATATGTCTTGCATTATTTTTGCAAACAATAGGAACGTCTTGCAAAAGATAATAGTATTTGAAGTAAGCATATAAAAAGGAACCGGATTAATATTAACTTAGCATAGTTAGCGTTAGTTCAACCTAATTTTTGTAGGTTGTACTTCGTATGTTTTGTAACATTCTCCGTCTGTCAAACCTCGAATAATTTCTTTTAACTACTGAAGAAGTTCCGTACGTTAACTTATGCTTCGAAATTCCCAAAATAATTAATTAAAAACTACTAGAGTAACACGAAAAAATACGAAACCAGAAAATGTTAAACGAAGATCGAATATAATATAATATAAGATATGAAACATATAAATGAAAATATAAATAAAATGCTTTTATTTATATTTTATTAGAACAGATAATGTTTTTAGCAACATATGTTGTTATTTGCGTGTGAGTATATACTATAATCCTCATTTCTTTGTTCTCCTATATTCACATATCATTATTATTAGAACCTTTTTCCCTCAGTTGAGTAAGGTTATGAATGATGAGGTGTTACAGTCATTTGTAAGCGATGACAATAAATTTATATAGATTGTGCTCCCTGGTTACTAGATCTTCTTAGCGGGGACGACAAAGTTAAGCTTTAGCTTTTTCTAGTTTGTCCAAGTAATACTCTAATGGCTATATATTCCAACAATTAACCTGCAAGTACTATGAAATACGTTTTGTTGAAAAACAACTTTATCTTTGCTGTCTGGACAATTTAGTATAAATACCTTGGCTTGGTATATTTTGCAAGAACGAGGCCTTTTAACTGTCCTTCCACTTCACAATTTCCGGCCTTGGGTAGACTTTCTGGAGATCACACCGGCTGTTTGGGCTAATAATCAATTGCTTCTTTAGCTAGGTTAACGGTATTCTCCATTCTCTTAATCCATTGGTATTGGCTCCACCATAATGTAACATGGATTTTTATGAAATAGGGATCTCCTTCTATACAATTTGCGTTATTTTAAAATCCCATAAGCACTCTTAAATATGGTACTTAGGATTGCTATGTCAGTTTCTCCTTTATATTCAGGTCCACCAACTATGCAGTTAGTACGGTTTTCAATTATCTCTTTATAAGGACTTTGAGATTTCCTCAACGTTTCTGAGGAAAAGCTATTTGCAAAATTTTTAAAATTAGTATTAGAAGCTTTGGAGAATTCTATTGCCCGATCGAGTATCAAATTCACATCTACAGTTGCGAGTGCAATTACATATATTTGATTGAAAGGAAACTACACTGGCTAATACGCACACAACGTAAACCAAACACAGACTAGAGTCTCTCGCACAGGCAGTAAATAATTATTAACTTCTATTCGAATAACTTGTTGAAGTGAAAGTACCAACTTACACGCAAAATCATTCCCTTCAATTACTCAATTATTCGCAGATTAATCTTCGGTTAATTAAGGAAGCTCATGGAAAATAAGTGTGGCAAGTTAATTAAACAGATACCGGGAACGCGCTCCATTTTCGGCCTCGTTCCTGTTCTATTCGTATAGCTAACCTCTTCTTCCCTCCCTTTGCACTTGTCTGTTACACATACACACGCGTCGTTATATGCTGGGCCCATCATATCTGCGCGGCTAATTAATTGAAGCACCTAAAATTGCCGACAACTATGTCGAAAGGTTTTTGACAAAATTTTACATTCGATGTGAGGACTGTAGCTCGGCCTTTATTAAAGTTTTTATGTTCACCGTTCCTCTTGAAAATTATATTAAATTTTCATACTACAGAAAATTTCATATTTCTAGATTTCCTTTTTATATCCTAGCACGAACATTATATCTGTATATCATTACAATAACGGCAATAATTTTTGTGAACGAATGAAGGTAGAAGCTTGCATATGTACACGCATACTAAATATAATTTCTTTCAATATCTTCGCATTTTCGTTATCTTTTTTCCAGGTGTGGTGACGATCCAAAGGGGCGTACAACCTTATAGCATTTCAGCAGTCTTTTGATATGTAAATGGCGTTCCATAGCTTTGTTAGAATCATCTTGTCACAGTAGAGGGTCAAGAATAGTTCACAAAATAGGGTGGGATAAGAAAGAAGAGACTCTTTCATGAACGAATGAATGAATGAGATGGCGCTGGAAATTTGAATGCTTATTTGTATAAATAGGATTAATAGTTCAATTATACAAAAATTTTCGTTGTATAATATATTCGAATACCGGCAAAATTTCCCCCATGTCGTAATTTAACGTTCAAAGAGAATGCTATTCTGAATGAATGTTATATGCTTAGTCTATTGGCGATTGAACCGATTTAGAATCGCTCAAACCAGCCGCTTTTGTAAGCATCACAGGTTTTAATATTATATATAGATGTATCATGATCTGCATTGGTAAACTATTTTGAACAACAACAAATTAAATTGACGTTATTGTTGCATTCATGTCGTACGCGCGAAAACTGATACGCTGAACGTTAATGAATAATCGGTTGCGGCTGCATTTACAGCGGCCACAAAGATACTTATACTTGTAAAGATACTTACTTATACTTGTAACAACTAGTCACGTACAGCGTTGGCCAATGAAAATTTCTTACTTTAAAAATATTGGGCTGCAGACACAATGCGATATACTTCCGTATATGCTTGTGTTGCTTCCTTATTTAGTAGTCCAAATATGTAGATATTCCTATAGTACATAGCTATGTCCTCGGTAAGTTGTAACGATAAAATGTATGTTAATGTATATTAACATGACATATGCAGGATGTCAGGGGATGAGCTGGCGTTAGCCGATTATTAGAAACTAAGCAGATTCAAAATTTGTAAATTTGGTTATTTAAATATTTTGTTCGAATGGGTTAACTTTTAGAAATTATGGGAGCGTCTATTATTACCAAAAGTAACATACAAATCATTTTACTAAAACGATTGCCTCAACTTTTTTAACTCAGTAATTAATTTGACGTAAAAACCACGTATTTCGATAGGTTACCGCTTTAAAATCAATTTGATTTTTACGAAAATTTCAGCAAAATCATCCCATTTTATCGCTTGTTTCCTCATTATACACAAGTATTGATTAATGATTTTTACGAATTATAAGCTATAAATATGGATCACTGAACCGTTAAGTATTGCTCAGTATGTTAGCATTTATCAACCAAACACATTAAACTTCAATCATTAATATCTTTATGATTTTAAATAGAAAATCCTATTATTATTGCGAATGAGGTAACTAATATTAAATTCTTCATCAAATAATATTAAATTACCTAAGCGGAATATTTGGGCAATTAACCAAAATTATTGTATTTAAAAATTTGAAAGTTATGAGCGCTTATATATGTTAAGTATGGAGACCGATTATCCCCAAAGATAAGTACGTGGACATTTCTTACATTATGAGCTGATGCAACATCCATTCGGCATCAAGTGGCACCAGACTGAACAATTAACACTGTATCATGTTCTTCTATGACTACATTGCGATAGACATATTACGCAATATATTTCGCCATTTAGATCTTCATCATAGGTGCGCAAAATACATTGATCTTTCTTCTCTGCTTAATCATATGGAGATTTTGGCTCATTAGTAGTGATCGTTTAATTAAAGATACCATTTCTCGAAAGTTTTGCCTCGTCTGTCTGTACACTTCTTTTTTCTTAACAAAATATTCTGAAAAATTCGCAAAAACGCACCCTTCTAAAAAATTCCGTGAACGCAAGTTTCGTACTTGGTATTTTGGCACTCGGTGGCCTCTGAATTTTTTTACTGTAATACTCATAAAAATAAAGTTAGCTTTAAAACGGTAATATTTATTCCTATCGAAATACATTGATTTTACGCCAAATAAATTGCTGAACTTTAATGTTTTATAAAAAAAATAATGTGTGTGTCACTTCTGGTAAAGCCTGAAGTTGAATAGATGTAATATTTTCGTTATTCATCCCTGGAGCGAAATAAGTCTGTAAATCTACAAATGTTTAATCTACTCAGTTCCTGTGTACCGCTAACGTAAGTTCATCGTGTAATACCCTGTATATTATTTGTACAGCAATTCTCAATAAATCGGATAAATATACAAATATAAATAAATATTCTTTAGTTGGTTATGTTTTAGTGTGTTCCGGAGCTCTGCAGTCACAGTGCACCGGCCGCTCCTAATTGAAACCGATTTCAGGTTAGAGACAAAGCAATGTCTCAATTCGGGACATATTTCTGTTAAAATTAAGTGTAAGAAGGTACATAATAATTTAATTTAGATCTAGTTTATACTGATGAAAGTCATTGTTACAAAAAATCAGATTTATTCTTATAAATATATAAAGAAGTTCACAGCACGTGAATCACACGGCAACAATATTTAGTCGATCTAAACGAGCTGGATGTAACTACTGCGAACCGACCCACACATTTCGCATGTAGTGTAGAATACGTATTTGTATTGAACATCGTACATGTATGCAAAGACTGTTTATTTGATGATAATACACATACAGCAATAAATGTTTATTATTTACAATGAGGTTCTACCTGTGTAACTATGATCAAACTCAGTACACGTGTTCCATCATCATGTGATCACGATGACCATCCGATAATCTGATATGAACCTTAGCAGAACACTATTATAAGAAATTACGGATTGTGAGCGTTTTCCATAGTTACACACTTAGCTATTGATTTATTGCACGGTGTGACTTTTCCAACAAGTCAATCGAGCATAATCTACCTGGTCGTTTTCGGGATATTAAAACATCATTAGATGGCAGACCGTTCGTTCGTTATTTCGAACTAGTTTAATGTAAAAACTTGATGTTGAATGTATGCACCAAGTTCTGCTTAATGTGTAGGTGTTTCCTTTTATTGAAGTTGTGAACCTCATGCTAAAGTTGTTATTGTGATATTATCGATAATGCCAATCGATAAATAAACAATTGCAACACTGGCACTACAGCTAAATACTAAAAGCTATTAATTAACTGCAGCCTAATAAATAAGTTAAGCAAATACATGTATCTGTGGAATAGGTTTATAAAATGACAACGACACGAACATGTGCGCGACGTCGAACCTAATTTATATAATATTCATAAAGAAACATAAACATCGGCCAATTTTATTAAAGCGAACGTTATCTCTCGCTTTGTTTGCATGACATTGTGGGTATCACTTTATTTCACTAATTGATTGGCCAATACGGTTAATTGGTATTCATTCAGGCATCTGCGTGTATGCGCATAATATACAATGGCGTTCTGCGGTTACATGCTGACCGCTTTTCAATTTCCATTATGACTCTCAAATATTACACAAAATGAAACCATCGAATCCATCGATAATTAAGAAAACAAAAGCGGAAGTGTTTACAAAGAGGCAACGTTTGGTAGATTTAATGCTCCTCGACATTCTAACGTTGTCAAAGTGAAAATGATGTATGTACCTACCAACATTGCCGATTTTTAGCGTTTAAGAGACCGGATGGTAGGAAGCAAATTTATACGTAGTTGTGACAATTTTAAATGTGTCACATACGACTTTCTGCTATTAAAATCACCAATTGAAGGAACATTAGAAGAAATGAAAAAGACAATGCACATACAGTTTTTCAAAGAATTTTAATTTTCGCTAAATATGAAAGGGAATGCGCTAGCGACATTGATTTCCAACAAATTGCTATTATGCACTTGCTGTGTTTTAACTAATCTGCCTGTCATATCGATTATATGAATAAGAATAATAAATTCATCGTAACAGGAACGGATTCAGAGCACATTCTTAGCTATAGTAAGGGTAAGGGCAAAGGGTAAGGGTAAGAGTAAAGAAAGGATAGTTTTTGCTCCCCCTTTTCGTAATATTGGATGAAACCCACAAAACAAGACAAAGGCAATTAGTGATTACTGCGTAATTTGAAAACACACTAACGAATCAGTATGTAAAGTACAAGTGAAGATAAAAATCTGTATAAACCGGGACATAAGACACTCGTATAATAAGGGATATGTTATATTAATACTTGTACTAGCGAAATTCAAATTTAAATAATTCAGACTTGTGGGCATGATTTTCTTTGAACCGTTGAATTATTTTGCTATTGTCTCAAGCTTTATATTAGCCGAGTTAAGTCATAAAAAAGCCTCGCTCTTTGAAGTACACAAAAATATTCATTAAATCTTGTAAAACGTTAAAATCGCAGTGAACCAATAAAATGCATCTTAATAAACAAGAGTTGTGCTTTTAAAAGTAGTAACTCACATTTAGACCAAGCGGTAACAAAACTTTACAATAGGTAGTTTATTTCTTGATCCCGGAAAACTTTTAAATTAGAATTTTCTTTCGAGAAATTTAGACCGGAAAAAAATATAGGCGACGGTCCGAGCAGAGTTTTCTGTGAAATTTAGTAAATCGCCGTGGATCGGGAAAATTTTGGCTGCGGTGAATATGTGACCCGAATTCTGTACGAGGAAAGGTAAATTTAGTTAATTGCTATCAATATCTGGGGTAATAGTCACCGAATGAATTTAAATTGAAGATTGGGAAGGAAGTTAAGTTGTTTATACTTCTAGAGCGCAAACTACGCAACCCCGTATATTGAAATATACGGGGTGAATCGGTAGTAATGTCCCAGGAGTGTATAGTGTACGTGAAAATAATGTAAAAAAAAACTATGATTTATACGATTTTCATTTGTTTTGAAGATATGGCATAATTGACAAATTTTAAGTAGCATACATGTAAATGGTCTAAAATTCCGTTTGTTTTCGTGTTAATTAGCCTTGAATAAATTAAAAATACTGTTACAGCAAAAAGTCAAGTACGTTTTATATTAAATCTTTTTTCGCTTCTTATCACCATAACGTTCCGGCTAGCTGAATCAATCATATCGAGCCTCAAAAGCATTTAAGTAAATTTATTGTTGTGACACGCGTCAGTGTCAATGTACTATGACAATGATTTAATGTTTAATTTCGAATTTGCGCACTATTTGATGGAAAATGCCAGGGAATTGCGATGATTTGTAACATCAAAGCAAACGAAGATCGGACAAGAAGAGAATTTTTCACATTATTTTCGCGTGTACAATTGGAGTTTGGTCCGTTTCTTCTGACATCCGGTATACTTTAAGAGTTTTCCTCTTCGGTTTCATTTTTGTTGAATGTTTCATAATTAATTACAAGACGAAGCCAAGTTTTATTAAAGTTAGCCGAAGTGAAAAATCATACCAGAGACGAAGTCTTACCTGACCTGCTGCTTTAGCGGAAATTAAAATCTGAATTGAAATAATTTTATATAGATACTTAATTGCTATCGGAGACTAATTGAACCGACGGATTGAAATTCTAATTAAGACGTGTTTTCGTAGCGAAAAGAAATAAAATTTTCGCTGTTGCTGCTTCTTATTTCTAAAGCAGCATCCTTCGTTTCATCGCATGTCTATTTTGCGTTTTAGGAAACTGCAGCAGCGTATTTGTTCAAGAGAAAAGTAAGCAGGATCGAATAAAAGGCAGATTTGTTGGGAATTAATTGAGTCTACTTCGAAGTTGGAATTAAACAGTATTATTTTCCTGTGAATGCTACGAAATTAAAAACATCTCAATATTTTGGTATAAAATGCAATTAAGTCGATTTCACAATTATTTATCTCTTCACTTAATTTCAGCACAACCTTAAGTACATCGTTGTGATTTTCTAAAGAAAACTCCGTAGAAATCTTTTTAAACTAACATGTTAAATAATAAATACGTAGTGGCGCCATAAATATAAGCCATAAAAATAGTGATTTATTGTATTTAAATTTAAAACAAAGCTTGTCCATATACTGTTCTAGCAACTGAGTAAAACAATAACAACACAAGCAATTCTGTTCCTTAGGCAGAGGTGGAACACAGATACAAAATTTAACGAATCCACCCCTTCTGTACTTGCTATTTGGTGCTCTAATACGATTGGCACTGGATTCAAAATTAGATTTGGCGACTTTTGAGTAGATGATCTTTATATGATGATAAATTGCCAAGGTTTATTCCACGCGATACACTAATTACATAAAAGGAACTGGCTTCGAAACTATGCTGCTTCCTGTATGCTGGCGCGCTAAGTAAACAAACCGCGTCGAACTGTTTCCAATTGGGCATTAGAATGTGTCGTGGCGTGATTACAGGGTGGAATATCGTGACACAAGGGAAGATATTCTTTGGCTAAATGTTACTGAGAAGCAGTACAAACATTTGGGATCTGTTTAATTTCGTCGGATTTGGAATAAATCTGGCATAAAGATGGGCAGAAGGATGGCGATCAAAGTCTTACGGAAGATGAGCACGGAAAGTGAAGGTACTTCACCAATGCTTTTTATGGATTGGTGAACGGATGACCGGCACAAAGGATGTCTTTGACTTTATGTGCTTGGTGAATGTTAATTCAGCATAAAGAATCTGTAAAGGAGGTTACAGTTGCCTTCAAGCAGATCATAAGAAAAACAAGTAAATATACAAGATTTTAATACATTGGTTTAGAAAATATTTTATAGATATTGTAAGTCAAGGCAATCAGCGACAGTATTTACTTTGATATAATTCAGAAACATTAAGGGAACAACGTTGTAGAACGTCGGGAGTCGAGACGAAAGTATTCAGAATGATGTCCCTTGCTTGCAACGTTATTATGTTATACGAAAAACTATTTTTAAAATTGTTCTTGTCTCTTGAGCCTAAATTAGAGTGCATTTACACCAAACACTGCTTCGTTCATTTCAATCTTAAACACCTTGATTTAGGCAGTTGCGTCCCTCACATTCAAGGTAGAATGTGTTGTGAAAGTAATAACTACGCTATATAGAGCAGACGTTGCCTTTCAAACTAGTATTCATGAAAATCTATTTTAGCTTGCTGCTAAGCACTTAAAATAGTGCATCTAATGAAGTTTTAATTATATCCCTTCAGAACGTGAATATAATTTTTGCCATTAAATTCTAACATCTTAGTTCAGCAATGTTCTAATTAAATTGCCAGTAGTTGGAAAACAGAATTACACGCCTTAAATATTTTAAACTTACGGCGTAACCGAATGCTTCTTGACACACATGTAACGACTAGGAACAGTTCTTAACTTAATAGCCTCTCCGAGTTATATTGCGTCGTAGCGACCTTATATTTTGTTTTGCTGCTGTACTGTATCTAAAGTAGCAATAATTTCTTTAATTTAATTGCTTTAATTGCGAGCTGTTACATTCCAACCTTAATAACGGCTTTATTAAATTACGTCGAAGGAAACGACGTATGTTACGGAGGACTTACTTAGTGAAGATTGTTTTACTTCGGTACTGTAGATTCACAGACCAAACGAATGGATTTTTGTAAACTGTAAGTGCTGTAGAAGTAAAATACGTAAACTTATTTACTTCTACAGCATTCTACGAGTAGAAAGAAAATTTAGAATTTAATACAAGATTCCATTAAAATCTGAAATAATAGAAGCGATTAAATCGCATATAGCAAGCAACCACAAACAATGTTCGCAAAAATGCACAAAAGTATACAATAATGTTTTAAAAAATTAAAGAGAAAGAACTGAACATATTCTCAATTTAACTCTAAACCCTCCCCCAAGCGTTTTTCCAGCTTTCTTAAGGCCTCCAAAAAGTAGGATTCGGCAATGCCCGTTAATTTCTTCCAATAAAAATTGTTGGGCTTGTTTTTTAATCAAAAATATTTCTTGCTTACAAAGTATAAGAGGAAAATGGAAAGTGGATCTGGGGGAAATCGGAGGGAGGAGATGACCAATATTGCTTCGCCTCGCAACAAAGGTAATTGAATGCAATCACAGGGTCAAAAGGATATACTCTTAAATGTGAGTAAATAAATACAATACCTATGGTATTGTACAATATGATAAACTATTATAACTGGTTAAAGATACATACAACCATATATTCCGCAACCTACTTCTAGTTTCGTTATTCGTATGTACATATAACAGAAATATAAGAAAAATAATGAACAAAATTGATATTTTCAAGAGATTCCGGGGTATCGTAAATAGCATCCCGTATCGTCGAAAGAGCACCTGGAATTCTATTTGTTATCATTCCTAAGAAATCCCCGTGGCAACATAACAGTTTCTATTCACCACGTACCTTTAATATTTCTCAAACAGTATGGAATATGTACACTCGAGGGAGTCGCCCAAAATCACAAGTTAAACCACATTGCACAAATGTTTAATCTCATTAGAAACCGAAACATTCTCTAAAAATAACGAAACGAAACAGGATGGCGAGGCATTTCCTTCTTTACAGGATGTATGCATGTACACATCTATACCCCCGGCATCCATACGGTAACTCGAGTACGTCCGCCAACTAAATGTAGATCCCTAAAGCGCACTAGTCATATAATCCAATTAAAATCGGCCGCAGAGGACTCGTGCATGACTGTTATCTGCCTAAGCTACGAAACCATTAATAATTTATGTATTTAATGCGGGGATAAACTGTTCCTTATTTAATTTTGTAACTCATCCAACGGTGATTGGATTGTGAACGTTCTGTTACGCTGTACGTTCCGATTGTGCATGTTTAATCGCGAAGTAACATTCGATTAAATGTTAATATCCTGCTGGGCTGCATATTACCGTCGCACGCACGTGTTTAACAATTAGGTAATGTTGGTCTATAATAATGAAAATAGAGGACAATTAGTTTGTTGGTGAAATGCGATAAACTGTGGGCATTAAATTATTAAATCAAGAATAGTACGGTAAAAGCAGGTTGTTTCCAACTAAAAGAGGTTGCCTCGGGTGAGCCTAGCCAGTCACGCACAAAAGATATCTCGGGGTGTGGGACCACGATGTCCTCGCGATAGATCAGCTCACCTTGACCCGTTATTCATTGGGCAAAGGATGAGGCAAATTATTCGCGGGGTAACCTCTCAGAGTGTGGACTCAGCTTTAGCTTTTACCAGAAATACTTCTGAATAAGAAAATATTTCTTCTTATTCAGAATAATTCAGAAATACTTCTGAAAAAGAAAATAAGAAAAAAAATATTTCAAGTTTGAAATAAGCTATTGGAGGTTGATAGTTTGTTTCATCATTATTAATTTTCCTTGAGGCGATGTCACTAGTCGAAGCCTGTTACCCTCGCAACTAACAGCTCACTTCTGTTGAGGTCGATATAGACATTTTCAGTGATAAGAGTATCTCTGATTAAGTACTCTCATCCGTGAATGTTTAAAAAGACATGTGCTTAGTACGTTAATTGCTACTTTGTTGTACACATAGCATATTTTGTTATTCTTAACTAACGAGTAAACTAATACGCAGCAATCGAAATCAAATTGGATTGGCAGATTCTTTTATCTTTATTTACAAGTAATAAACAATGTTTACCTGAAGTTAATTGGCTTTATGTTCTAACATTTTGAATACATGTCGTTTTGTATTGCTAATCAACAGAAAAGATTATCAATTAAAAGCTTAAATAAAAACGATAGCACAACAGACTCAAAATCATCAAAATTGCCCTGTATCCTCAAAACTCATTTGAATTTCTTATTAAATCCTCAATAAAATTACCATCGACGAATTTATTCCCCCATTTGTCGCGGCCCATAACTCGTCGACATTTACATTAAATCGTTTGCTTCGTATCAAAATAAATTATACCCCGTATCGGATATCGTGACCGAACCTCACTTTGATATTGCAACCCCCTTATTTACCCTTGCAGCAGTCGAAGGACACCACCCAATACAAATATGCATAATCATCGTTCGTGTGTAATCAAATGCACGTTTATCTTCGACTTTCCCTGCAGACGTCGGCGTTCGTGTGTGTTGCGGTGCACCTGCATTTATACACATCCTCAAAGTGGTTAGCGTTTCTTTCCATTTTCAAGCGGGACCCTAATTTTCATATATTACCCGCAATTAAAATTGTTTTGTTGCTTGTAGATAGTGAAACGTTGTAAGTTCTCGAACCCGTTTTTCCTGCTGAATTTAATGTAATGCGTTCTTCAACGTATAGAATATTGTAATGAGCTTAAGCTCCTCGGATGTATATGCTTACAAATGCAACTAGTTAGCATATTTAAATGCAAGGCAGATGTTTAGAGTAGCAATTTAAATATTCTAACGCCTGAGCGCCTGAGGTATAACAAGAAATACAAAATGGCTGGTTACATAATCCTAAATTACTTCATTAACAGTGGCTACATGAAACATATACCGTTGTCCATTCCAAGTTATATCAAGTAATTTTTTAAGGGTTTAAAAAATCCGAAATATAACGGATAAACAAATTTATTATTCCAAAGGATAACAACTATTAAAACCTAAGATAAAATTATATTTTTTTATTATTCACTATTAAGGAAAAATATGTTTCTGAAAAAATTCCACCTTTCCAAAGACCTGCTTATTTAAGCAGGTCTTTGGCTCTCGCGGCATCCTTTCGATTAATTATCTTAGTGTATCGCCTGATGTTGTTCCACTCTTGATAGAGATTATTCCAAAGTTGCTCCTAGAATGTAGGAGCAATAATTCGGACTCTACTATCGAGCTCATCCTAGAGTAACTCAAGACGGTCGAGCTGTTGAAGCTCAATAATTACAATCTAACTTTTCCAGATACATATACCGACAATTCTTGTTTGTGTTATCCTTTATTGTTGATAGTATGATTCGATTGAATCATACCTAATAAAATTTCGTATTACAAAAGCATGCAAGTGAAGTATAAGTCTTTTACATAACTAAAGCTGGAGCCGCTTTCTCTAAAATTCATATACATTAGGCGACAGCCGTTGCTGTTGTTATATGTTATATAGATAACATGAACGTGCTTGCAATATTGTTAAATGTAAAAGATTGCTATTTTTTCATGGTTCTACAGCCAAAAATCTGATCATCAAACTGTTATGCTGGATTTGCAAAGGAATTTTGCATTTACTAACGCTTTAAGAAGGAACACAAGACAATAAAATTTCTTGTTTTCGTTCATGTGTTGGTCTTGCTGTTGTCAACACTGGGACCAGAACCAATGAGTTTCAATTTGAACCAACCAATATTATTGATATATTTTCTAACCAATATTGCTTAGGCAAATTTCTTACTTCTAATATAAATAAATTGACATGGATTATTGATTATTTTAGATTATTTAAAAGATATATTAACTAATATAGTTCTTCAATATTGTGTAATAACGTTGCACCTAGATTAGAAACTATATTGAGCTATATAGTTCTCCAATATACGATAATAACATTACAATGTACGATCAATATATTTCGGATATAGGGCCAACATTGGTCCAACATTTGTGTTATTCGTAGAAAACCTAAGCATTGCTTTTGTAATCAAATTTTGAATCATTAAACTGCTACTAATACCTTCTATATGAAAAATATTTGTCACGTACAAGATATTGATCTATCCTTTTCCAATACAAGAAAGATGAATAAATAAGCGATTTTATAATATAAAAGGTGTTTCGAGACGTAAATGCTTATGTTTATATGCACTTTTCCAGACGGGGCAACGTCGGTGCTCTTTCCTCGAATTTCCGTAGTTTCGTTTATGTCCTTGTCTTACCAGTACATGATACATACTGGTATGTACTGGTACATATGATGGGACCAATTCTGTTTTCAAAAGAAGAGTCTAATTAACATCTCTTAACGTGCGAATAAAAATTCACTAATTAAACAAATTAATGAAAAATATTTCTTCAACACGAATTCAATAAGTGCATTTTGTGCTAGCACTTGTATTGCTGTTCATAGAAACAAGACTTTGTTAACGGCATAGTCGGGGTTGGTAAGATGTCAAAGGTAATCGTATGGTTGATTTGTTACTATAAAAAATAAGAGGATGCATTCGATTTCGTATTGTTAGGGTGCTACAACAAGATGTTGATCATTTTTTCATCTTCTCCACAAGCTGACTAAGCTAAATTCTTCCGAATCTAATAGATTAGAGGTACTTTAGACTACCGACTATTATTTTAATTTGAAGTATTGTTGTTCGTAGCATAAGTGTTATTGTATATTAAATGAATAGTTGCCGACTGGGTATTGAATTAAGCGATGTAAACATTATTTCGTATGTATATTTCAGTACCTTCTTATTATTTTTTTAGCACACTGAAAAATTGTTTGACTTGACTTAAATCCACCGAAAATTTGTATTTAGATTCCGTTTTATTAACTTCCCATTTACGTAATACTCTGAGAATGTAATCTATTACATAGGCTTTCGCGATCGCTCATACACTGTACCCTTGGTTTCTGGGTTGGGATGAATGAAGATTCCTATAGACTCACGGATCTTTCTAGTATAATAATAAGAGTTGGGAGGCAAGATACGAGTAAATTGTATTTGTATTAGGCCAGTTTCTAGTTTACGCTTAGCCATCTGAAACAGTTGACTGCAAAAGCTTTCAAACATCCAACATCTTCACACGTGCTAAACCTTCCTAAGTTAGAACCCCGACCTTAAAAAATCTGAAATCGAACCGTAAAAGTACTGTACCAAAAGCTGGTAAAGGAAGTGCTGTAGACAGCGAAGAGTACGAGCAAAAGTTTTTTTTTTCTCATTGCAAGAAGGAACCTATAAGCTAACAATTAAATAAGGCGACCAGTCAGCACCCGTGTTAATGAGCACGAATGTTGTACACGATAGTTGCGTAAAACCGGATCCACGTTGGCCGAGCATAGATTAAAAACTGGCTATCAAATCCAATGTAACCTGAAAATGTTTCATAAGAGTGTGAACGAGACGTCGGCAGAAGCTATAACAACAACGCAGTTCTAACCAGAAAATCAAGAGTATATTGGCGAATGTAAGTCTTTTAAGAATTTATTATAAAATCTGCAACGTATTATGTGCATCTGTTGCTTTATTTCATGCGGGTATGTAATGTAATATATAACTATTAAATATTAAAAACTGGATTAAAATGTACTAAATAAGTTTGGTTTGACGGTATTTGAGAGCATGCAACATCAAATAGTGCTTCTATCTTAATTGATTAAAATTGGTTACAATGTTTATAGCGCAAATGGGAGAAAAAGAATGTTTGCGGGGATGTTTATATATAGTTGAGGTACTGAAATAAAATGTATGCGAAGTCGTAAAGAAAGCAATATATTATTTACGTCTCTTCGATCAGAACGATCATTTCCAATATTTACCGCTGTCGATACTCCTGCATAAAACATCAGAGAAAGTACTGAACCGTCACATTTCCGTACATCTAAAATACATACACCAAAAAAAGCTTCTAGACATACACACACACACACATAAACCTATACTCGCTTACATGTATGCGTATCTTCTTAAATATAAAAAAAATATCTCTCCGACCGCCAACGACACCCTTCCTTCGTCTTGACGTTGCCGCGGTGGTGATAAATCCGAAATGAAACGTCCATCGCTATCTCAATCACAATGATGGAACAAGTTATACAACCCCTTGCGGTCAGATCATAAACTAGCGTGACCAGAAATGCAATCAACGTTTGCTTGCGGCAACTGTAGCGCCATCTAACCGAGGGTACCGTATATCGCTAATCTAATAGATCCATTTGTCCCACCTAATAGACTGCCAAATCTACTAAACCTTCGGCCGATAAGATTGCAAAAGTGTTTTTATAATGGAGAAAGTTTTTTTTTATATGTTCTCTCTAGCTCGCCTCGGAATATCGAGGGATTTAACGAAGCTAAAGGAATATGCGTCTCTCGCAAATTGCTTGTTTCAATGTTTCCTATATCTTCTCCAAACGTTATTGTATGTTTCCTTATTTTCTGAGTAAATCGTTCGAGTTACATAAAGAAAGAAGGCGATTGAATTTAAACGACATTCATGAAACCTACCTTTTAAATGATAAATAATTTTTTATATTGGTTTACTCACTTTTATTGACTCTATTACCACCTTTTAAACTAGCCAGCTTACAAACAATAAGTTCATATTCTAAAATTCTAGTTTTGGTTTTATGACACAACTATAATTCTTTATGATCTTCACAAGATACTGATCCTACGTTGGCTTCGATAACGTTGTCGTATTCTTAAAAAAGACAAGATAAAACTTTTCAGAACACTGGGTGAAGGTGGTATAATAAAAGAATCAATAGTCGAGGAACTATATGGTTTTCATACAAATGCCATTATCTCTGTATGAAATTTCTTTATTCGCAAAGTACTTATCGTTTCGAGTTTTGAACTTAAGTTAATGAATTACTTATTTAAAAAAGGTTTTAAATCATATTTGAGTAGTTTCCAGATAGGCAAAATAAATTAAAATAAATTAACTTTTTGTTGCTAAAAGTGTTAGTCGCGATCTTGTTCAAGAAGTGCTTTATAAAAAAAATAGAGACAAAGGGATAAGATGGTAAAGGATTCATCTTTCTCTCCGATTTTACCAAGTTATATCGCGTACATTTGCGCAATATAATTCAATGTTTTCTGGAATAAGCATCCGAACACCTGGTTAAGGTCTACTGCATGAGAATATACCTATGTGAGAGTACCGAGTAATCGACTGCGATTAAGTACTCAGATAAGAGGTTGGCTTGTGTGCATAGATGTCTTAAAAAACTGGAAGATAAAGTGTGGACAGGTACACTGGAGAACAATAAGAACAATAGTAATACCAAAAAAATATAGAAGCTTTTTCCAATTATCTCAGAACTGTGGAAAATGGCTCACAAGTTTTCGGAAATAGTCAATCCAAATGTGGCTAATGTGGTATTTGAAGTAATAAGTTGATCTTTGGCATTAACTTATTGGTGGATATCAGAAGTCCATCTTAGGGGATTGGCAGTTCGGAATGAACGGAGATGAAATGGATCGACATTTTAATTTTTTAAAGTTTATCTACAAAACAGTTTCCACAGAAGAGACTAGTTAAAAGTTTTCGGGCTTAACGAAACTTTTCAATTTTAAAAATTTGGGACTTTGGGCAATAATTTCATACTTCTGTTTTTCGAAAATATGTTCAGGCTTCTTACGCTTCAGGTTAACCGGAGGTCGCCATGAACTTTGTTATTTTAATCCAACATCCTATGTATTGTAACATAAAATGTTGAAATACATAGATGTGTGAATTCAGCATAAAATTCTATGACGATTCCAATTAGAGCTTCCTATGTTTATGTTCCTATGTTTCCTATGTTAAAACCGCTTCACATTATTTATTAATTTTCACTTGTTTAAGTGTCAGAGGTTTAGCATTTAAAACATATCAACTACTAATATTGCTTTACCAAAGCGTGGTAGAATATTCTGTTTATGTAATACACGCTTTAAAGAATGGCAATAATTGTACCACGATAATGTAGTAGTATTGCTGGTGATATGGTTTCAAATTTACAACGATAGGTGCTGAAAATTTTAGCGTAATTGTCTTTTAAGGGACTTTTCAGATGCAGTAAAAATACCCAAACAAATTTTCAAATTTTATATATATCGGTAAACTGAATGTTAGCTGAAGTGGGCAAAACGATATGGATACGAATAAATATGTTTGCTAATCATACAAACTACGTATCATCAACAATGAATAACATACAATTTATATAAATACAAAAAGATAACGCTGATAGAGCCTGTTTGATCAGTACGTAGTCCAGTTATATATCTCCAGCAAACGATCATCCCAGAAAAACGGAAACCTAACTCATTTTCGTCCTACATTCTTTCGATGACTAATTTTCTACAATCTAACTTCAACCGCTAAAACTAGTCCACAATAATTCTATTTAGCATAAAATAGTATTTTCGTTATGTTGGTCTTTTGTATGCGTGGCACTTAAATAAAAAAGGCGGGTTAAATATCAAATTGGGAACAGTTATAGAATTTGTTAATCGTTCATTGGCGGCGGTGCGAGGTAGCTAGCGCACGACGAATCGACTTCCTCGTATATTTTCTCTGCATATTGTGCATGTTGTACTGTTCAGCGGAGATGCAAGAGGCGGACAAGTTATCGTGGTCCTGTCCTCCGTCTATATTATTATCTACCGCCGAGGTAGTTCGTAACATTTATTTCTTTTTATTCATGCAAACAGTGGATACCTGTATATAGCTGATAAAAGTAGTCAAAAACAACAGAGCGGGATAACGCCACTAAAAATATTTGCTGGGTCGAAAAATCAAACAAATCGCTCAGTTATCATTATCAATTGTTTTTTTTTAATCTTTTACAGTCACAGTATATCAGATCAGAGTATCTGTTTCATGTCCATGTAAATCTATGTCTTTCTCTTATCTTCAAACTAATTGTATTGAGGAAGAGCTAGTCTTCTAATTTCCTTTCTTTAGATTTCAATTTTTCCAATTTCCATGGTGAACAGTTTTTGATTTCTATTTAAAGTGCAATGAATCTCTTTATTGCTTTATTTTTAACAATATCTCCCTTCTCCAAAAGGAGTTTTTGGAATTTAAAATTTGCCATCCTTTCTTGGCGCTCCCTCTTCCTCATACAGGATTTCTTTTTTTTTGTGATATCCAAGTACTCGAGTATCTATCAAGGTATCGATCTTTTGATTTAAAACATTTCTCCCACGTGTAGGAATCTCTTCCGAAAGCCCCAGACTTTGAGTATGCGAATTTCAAATACGGTAAAGCTTGTAGCCGAATGTCTCTTCCATTCTGTTTCCCAGGATCAAATCTAACACGTGGTTTAATCTGTAAGTGAAATACAGAAATATTCTTTTCCTAATTTTCAGAAAAATTAATACATTTTCACCTTACCTTTGGAAATGCAGCTTAAAACCTTTTTCAAAAACAAATATATCAATTTTCTTTGTCACAACCCAAACAGATGAAGTAATAGACTTCAGCCATATTCATTTTTAACTGATGCAAATTTGTATAGCGCTGTTTTCTTTTTTTTTTGCTTTGTGCCCGCATTTAATGGAATATTACTAAGAAACTAGCGTTAGAGAAATACCGAATAAGTATTAACCTAAGAAATTAAAAGACGATTGGTGTAATTAACCTACTAAAACAAAACTCACTTGTTTTAGTAGGTATTTTCTGACATATACTCTAATACTACATTTACCACTTTTATGTCATCTGGCCGTAGTTTTTCTGCGTACCTCGTCTCTTACCTGAAAAAAAACAAAGGTGTCAATAAAATTTTCAGAAAATGGTGGATGCGATTGTACAATACTGTTAACTATAATGGAGTGTACCATTATCGCTTTTCCCAGCGCATATAAAATGGGTACATAATCTCGTATAAGTGCAAACGTAAATATGACAAGTTGATGCGATCAGATGTTTTATGAAATGGAAAAACATGTTTCAAATAAACTCTTCCGCCCGTTTGCGTTTCGAAATGGTAATATTCGTTCCGTTCATAGTCAAATAATCCATTCCAAATATTTAATATATTTATGTGCGTTCAGCGATTAATCATCTCGAAAATAGGCGGAATAGATAGAGATAGAGAGACGGTTAGTGAGGGAGGAAGAAACGAGAGGCAAACTTTGACAGGTCAAAGATACACGGAAAAAATATGACGTGCATACGTTTTCCGTGCTCGCCCGGCCGCCATGTTTCCTAATGAAATTCTGAAAAAGGAAATCTTATTCACGTTGTTTGATTTATGTTCGTATAGAGCAGGGCATCATGCGATGATGGTAGACGCTGCCGCTTGCGAGGTCGATAATTGATGAAAAATTCGCAAACGTCTGTTATCATGTTCCATAATGATGAGGTAAGTGAAAGAGGACGCCTTAATTCTGTTTTTTTTCTGCCATCTTGTGTTTTTTTCTGTGCAGAAGAAGGTATTATTTTACATAAGATTGTTCTCCGTGTCTTCGCTATCGATAAAATTAATAAAATATTGTCAGTAAACCTGATACGCTGTACACCGTTGAGAAAGCTTACCTAACATAAAGCGCATAAATTTAAAAATATCCCAAGGGAACTATAAATGTTGTATGAAATCGCGTTTGCTAAAAGTTTTAACTAAACGTTGTGAAAAGTTTAGTCGAAACTTCATGCTTTGTTCTGCAAATTTACACATCAAGTTACATAGAATACGTAAACATTTGTACATAGCAACCAACTTTCGTTCAATGTTTTAGAAGATTAATCATGGCTGTTAACATAAATGAAAAACTAAGATTACGCTTTCGACATTAACAACTTCTTCTGTTTTCTTTTTCCAATCTTTAATTTATGTATAAGCGTTTCTATTAGATTCCTGTCATATCTTCTTGCCACCATCAAACCTTCTCTTTTTACATAATTTCGGATATCTTCCTTAAATTGATTAATATGCCACAGCCATATTTCTTATTTAGATTCTGAGGATAACGTCGATTCCAGGATTAATTTTTGTACCTTTCGTTAATAAATTAACGAATAAAACCAAGGATTTTTTCTAACGATTACATGGGCGAGCCCTCAAGTAAACTGCAGCGCTAGTAGTAAAATATCAAATTTCTTGTGGAGTAGATATTTATAGCATTTGTAGCTGCAAGATATTTTACATGATCTTAGATGTAGTCTAATAGTAAATAGATAAAAAAAAAATTATTATGCTACCTATGAAGCTGTACTGTAATTCTCAGAACACGGAAGGCAAAGCAGTAATAATTATACGCCTTTTTTATCACTTATACTCTGATTTATTAACGGCGGGACATATCAGCGGATGCTTTATTGTACCAATAAATTCGTTGTAGAATCCTGTCCGGCCGAAATTAGTACCATTTCATCAGCGGACCGGGCCGAAGTCTCGATTCCATTCCGATAAGTTTTATGAAACTCGCCCGGTCATGGCGATCAAGTTCCAATAAACGGAAATTCTAACCGAGAAACTGTCGTTACTCGGACTTAGACATCAATCAGGGCATCCGCTTCGAGTAGCATTGGCATCGGTACCAGCGTCCGAGCGGTGGCAGAACCTAACGCGTGCCAGACAGACGGACAACAGACGTAACGGTAAGACAAAGACGGATAAATCCTGTGAGACACAGATTACTGGATCAACGTTACCATGGCGGAATGCCGGAAGATTAATGATTCCACGCTCCGGGACATCTTGACATCGCTACGTCACGTAGAACAAACGCAGGCCGATAAAAAAAATCTATACAATGACTTGTGCCTTCTCTCGTCTCTTTCTCATTACCTCTGAAACAGTGGCGCAACAATAGGCTTCGAGGTAACTTGATTCCGACAAAGAGTGACATTTCCATTAATTTATACTAGAAGGCGAAGTTCTAGAAATAAAATTGAGAATATTTAGAAAGAAGGCTGTGATCAAAATAATCGAATGTTCTCGTCTATTTTACAAAAATGATTCAACCTTTTTAAAGAAGTTTCAGTACTTCAGTACTAATCAGTTAGTAACACGGTCAACGAAACTTTAATTGATTTTATTTTAAAATTGTTGAAGATACACATTTTGTTACAGTATATTGTTGCACATTCGCTACTAATGAACGTCGTGGTATTCATTTGGTTATCATCTGTCGCTAAAATAAATGGTTCGTAACCGTTTCATACTGAGATACAGATCTAAACTTATGAAAAATATGTTCAGATTTCGATACACAAATCTGTTGGATATTTAATTAAATCATTTGCGAGATAATAATAACTTGCCCTTTAATTATGTAAAAGAATTATGTAAAAAATATTCTTAGAAGAGCCGCATTGATGTCGCAGTTCACCCCAAAATTATTAGATAAAAATACTAAGTAGGCTATCAGCTATTTTATCTAAGGGTCATTTGATGACTAGACTTGCATAAATTACACCAATATTACTTTAAGAGATAAGAATAGCTCTAATTATAAGCTTTGTAATAATGAAGTTGTTTCAATTTCCTTTATTATCCTTTACTACCTGAATAAAGCAGGATAGGATTGTCCCTTACAATGTGGTTAGAATAAAACAATCAATCAACCCATAAATGAATTCTGACTTTGGAAAAAAGTAACCCTTCTGTAAAGCTACATTTTGTCTAAACTTCTTCATGATTCCACAAATTTGCCTCGCATCTTTGTAATTCAGTTTTAGTGTTGTATTCTCACTATTTGTGGATCAAAGCGCTAATATAAGCCTATTTGACAGTAACTTACTGAAAATTTATTTGAAATGTTGAAATTTTACTAATGCAAGATGGGTACATCGACGAAGATGTGCCCGTTTATAAGTAGTATAATTTCCACCTCTGCAAAATTGCCGAAACGGAACACACTCAAACTTGATACGCCGCTGTTTCCATCCAGCGTTCAGTTGTTTGCTGCTTCCAGTTGGTGTTTTACTTTTTCGTTCCCTTGGCGTTGTTGTTTTATTGCCCATTCTGATGGAGTTTTGTCGGTCCAGCTCGATTGTCGTTCTATTCAGATATCTCCGATGCGTATTCGTATTTTCCCTACACTAATGATTTATGCAATAACGACGCAAGCTTATCCAGTCGACGTCGTAAATGTGAATAATAGCGATAAAGTTGACAGTGACGGCTTGCTCCGTCATCTTTTGCGCAACACAGGATCCCCAATAGACTATAATTTGCGTTAATAAATTCTGGTATTTGAATGATACCGCGTAAGGTAAGAGGATAGTTGATGTTGATGAATGGTTGATGATTTAGTATGGATCATGTGCAATATTTTGTTAAAGTCAATTATTTTCAACAGAATTTTAAAAGAGAGTAAAGATTGATTATTCGTTCATTTATTGGAACGGAACAAACAAGAACGGTCCTAATATTAATGTTTTTATATCACACTGTATATATACGATATAATTGCTATAGATAATAGTTACAAAGGAAACAGTATAAAACACATTTCTTTTGTTTGCAGGGTTGTTTTTTGACTATCTGTGGAATGTTTCTGATTTTCTGATGTGCCCGCACCGACAATTTTGTAATAATGTAGATACCGTAGATTTGGAAACAACGAGCTGTAATTTGATATTGGTCAAAATCTTGCACTTTTTTTGGGCAAATAGCAAAAATGCATTAAACAATTTCTAATAGCTTTTTACTGCTCTGTAAATAATACTACCATCAGCTATTCAATTCTAAAAAAAAAGAGAAACGATGCATGTTATTTTGAAGAAGAACAAAGCTCCATGGATTCTACAATTTGGACATTGAATTTTTAAATTATATATATAAATGCAATGATGTAGAATGCGGAAATCATCATGTCTCTTCGAAATTCTTTGATTCAAAACTCGTTGCTCCGGAATACCCCGACAATGCAGCAAGTTCTCAGCTGGTGAGTGAGGCTAACGATATTGAATTTATACTCAAATTACAGTGAGTACAACTAAAAGTATTCGGAGCTAGACACCCTTAAAATAACCTTTAAAAGATACTTTTACAAATAGAACCACCACTAAGCTAACACAGGCAATTCAAATTATTGTTAATTTTTATAAACAAGTTATTATTTACTCTTTCCCAAAATTGACGAAAAAAAAAGATGGTGTACATGCAGCAAAATACATAACGGTGTTGCTATCGTATATTTTGCTGGCAAATATTTGACAGCAACACTTTTATCTCCAATTTTTGTTAGGACAACATATTTTGTTAGATAAAATAAACGTGCAGATCTTAGTAAAACTTGTTCTTACTTTGAAAACATGAGCATTGCAGCGCCCAAATTATTTTTCTGTGCTTAACAAAAATCACCTTTATGAATTCTAAGTTTATATTTATTGTGATATAAATCGTAAAACTCCCGAGTATGGAGATGATTTATGTAGTTGTTACGTAGATAAAAATTTGTAAAGGATGTAAGGCACATACATCTTTAGGTGTACACAAACCCACATCATAAAATAACGTCCCAAAACTAACTTTCATCGAAGAGCGTATTTTACACCCCGAACAACATACCAGCTTAGTTCGGCTATTCATATTTTGACCCAGCGCTAAATCACTACGAGGGCAATACACACGGAGGCCAAAAAATAAACCGGAACTAACATCCGACCCCGGAATAAATTTCCCATAGCGCGTATATTAAAAACGCGTTACCACTCCCACAACGTCACGTGACGTTTTTCTTCCATTTTTTTCCGCCCGTTCTCTCGCCGGTCACATCGTTCGTGAACCGCCTACGTTCTGTTTCATTCGGGACGTTTAAGAAATAGTATATATGGAAGAAAATCATCGAATTTTCACCATTGTTATAAATTGGTCCATTATTCGGGCGGATTCAATATTGAACATGCAAACTCTAAAAGCGAGGAAGGAGAAGGAGAAATGTATATGGATGCGCAACGGGGAACGAGAGAGATATGAACGATAGAGCAAAAGGGACCTCGGTCGGCAGAGAATCTGTGAATAGGGTTTATTGAAATGAAGCTCGATATGCAAAACGTGTCTGGGGGGATCTCAAGAGGCAAGTTTTAGTCGGTCGAATGTACATTGGTACAAACTGTTGACGGCCAAAATTCTGAAATTCGTAGACAGGCAAATGTGGATGTGTGTAATGTAGTGAAACTATGCCAATCCTAATACCCAAACCTACAGCTCTTGTCACGGTTGAAACGTAGATAAAAATAGAATATCGCATGCATTACATCGCATATTAACATACAATCTGAATATTATGGCTGATCATTCAATTGAGGACCGCAATGCATATTTAACGAGCCAAGTTGATTGCCTAATTACCGGTAATAATTAATAACCTTGGGCGTAGTAGCATAAACGCCAACTGTTATCGAATAACTCAAAAATTGTATCGGTAATTTTAAAGCAACGCAAAAAGAACCGAGAGAACAGGCGTCATGCACAATTCCCTTCAGCCAACACGTATGTTCATTCTGTCTCTCTGATCACGGTCTCTGTTTCTAGGTGCTACTATAGCCTCGGGGTTTTCTTTCCCTGCCGCGGAAGTGTTGGTTCCCTACAGCGTTGATCTCGGCGAAACGGCTAACTAAGTCTTCTTTTCTTCATTTTCAGTACATTACAATTTCATATCTAATATAGTAAGTTTCTATAAACATGCCATCACTCGATAAGACATCATCATGTTAATTGGGAAACTCCACATTCGAAGGTTGTCTGGAATATGAAAGGTCTAAAATTGTAGAGTCAACCTTTTAGTTGCGTTGTCGAATGATGGATGATCCATTGGAAATTTAGAAAAAGGAAATGTAATTGAACGTCGATCACAATATTGTAATTCGAATTAGTCGTGACAAAACAAATAAGGGATGCTAATAAATTGTTCACTTAATACAAACACCCGCCCATGTAACATGTATTTTGCTAAGTGTTGTCTTCTTGGAGTTTAGTGCTTATCATTTCTCAAGGTGAAAGTCAAGTTTAGTAATTTAAACAAACTCGGCTTAGTTTTTTCGAATTCCATAAAACTTTATTACTTGGTATTCTTTTATGTAAGCCGCTCAGAGCGGCTAAGGGACTCCTGCGGACCTCACGATCGGAAGAATTAATTAATTTAGGAAAAACAACCGTCTCTAACTTTAAAAGAATACAAATATTGGAATAACTGGTTAGGATTAGTATTCCATGGTCTGCTAGAATTGGCCGCAAATATTCAGGGCCAATAATGATACTGACAATATTTTATGTTCTTATATGTTAAATTTCATTCAACTAAAATCTATTTGCATGAAAGATACCATATCACAGCCTAACATCTAACGATTGTAGGGCAATCATAAAGTATATACGTTTATTACCGGATTTGACGACGTATTTAATTTGGGACATTATGATTAAATATAATTTATTCTGTACATGTTTATAGGAAAATGCTGCATTAAAAACGGGTACTTAGGATCTCAAGAAAATAGAACGAGAACGAGTAATATTGCCATTTTCTGATAATTATCTAAAATAAGTTAGCAGATGATAACATCCGCCTTTCATATTGAAATGTTCAATGTAAATCTAGCTCTATCTAGTCTATTCTCAACAGTAGCATTGAATGCGTGGTTAAAAGAGGCTACGATTTTTATTACAACAATGACCTACATTTATCAAATTGAAACCTGTTTATTAACCTACTTTGTGAGAAGCGAAACAATGTAATGCAATGTATGTAATCAACAGTCATTTATTACAACTCACTTGTTGGAGTAATTTTGATAAAAACCGACTTTATATTGAGACACCATCAAATAATGTCGACTATATGACCTTTTGCTTAGAATTGAACATATCTACGTCATCACATCTAATTACAGGTTAAACAATATAATAGCCAAGAAATTATCTTGCTGTAGCGTAATAAATTTCTCTTCTCGCAATTCGCAGCACAGCACAGTGCACCCTCTACGAGAACAACAATAATAAATGTTAATAAAGAAGTTCCATAATTCATCATAATGCCAAGCCAGTAACTTACACACTTATAATCTTTCCTTATTTCCACGGCGAAGTCGTATAACCTGTAATAACCATCGATCTGGGGCAAAATATGTTGTGCAATGGAGCATAACAAACGGCTTCTAAATTATACACTTACGAAAACGATAAATTTACTTGAGAGATACGAGGGGCGCTGATACGATGTTTTACGAGTTCAAAAAAGACTTGATGCGATGTATATAGACATTGCGTTTTATCGAACTAATGACACAAAATCGGTTAAAAGAACACGAATCTGTTTAAAACAAATAGAACAATTTGTTTTAAAATTGCATGGCATTAGATTACATGGCATTTTTCAAACATACCTCCACACACGTATTCTTTGACATGTTCGATTTTAAAGTAGCTTTCAGTAAATACATCTATCCTTATTTCCGTATGCACACAGCACTGTAAAGTATTTCCATCCGTATGAAAGTCTGTGATGTTTAGGTAACAAAGGACGAGTTCTAGTAATTTTCAATGTTTCCTATGTAACTGTCCCCTTTGCTCCTATAGAGGCGCTTTTTTGAATAAGCACTGTTCTTCCATTAAACTGAATTCGCATTTGTCGTACACGCTTTGGCAACTAGTATTTTTGTTAAATTTTTTTTCCAGTAAACAACTTTTAGTGTGGGAAATCAAAATCATCAATGCAAAGTTGAATTATATTTCTTCATATCAAGGTATCGTATATGAATAAGCGTACTGCAATTTTCAAGCAATCGTTAAATTGGAAGCGCTTTCATGCTAAGCATTCTAATTTATTGTAAACAACATTACCGTACCTTGACATCGAAAGGTATTTGCGATGGATTTAAAAATTAACAAGGATGTTATTTGATGTACATACGTATAAATTAAAAAGCAAAGGGGATGATGTAAACAAGTTTTCGACAACAAGATTTACTTCCAGATTTATAAAGGTTTCAAGTTAGTATCAAACTACGCGAAATGAATCTAATTTGACCTTTTAACATCAAAATTATTATCGACAATGTAACTGAATTTGAAAAAAAAAAAACATTTGGATTTAAAATGTGTGTAGCTAGCTTCTCAATTTAAATAACAAATTTGAAGTTAAAACTAACTCGTTCCGAGTCTGGACCGTGTTACGTCGTTTTTTGTTAAACGAAAGCTCGACGTTTCGTCCACAATCATATGGGCTTTCTTCGAGAGAGGGAAAGGTGCTAGATAAGGGTTACTACGGCATCTCAAAGGTGTAAACCTTCCCCTCCCCCGAAAAAGCTCCATATGATTGTGGCGAAACATCGGCTTTTCGTTTAACAACAGAAACTTAACACGATTCAAACCTGGAAGGCGTTTAGTTTTAATTGATTCCGATCGTGAAAGCCTAGGCTTTTATAACAAATTTGAAAATATAAAAATAAAGAAATTCATAAAAATGTAATTATAGCTGTCAGTTATATACATGATTTTTATATCAAAATAGAATACATACAAATTTTTAAGGCACATTATTATTATTTTTCGAGGCCAAAAATGGCAAAATTTTATTTGCGATTTTGTCATTTAAATCCGTCTCCACCACTGAATTCACAACGTCCTGAAGTGGTTTTAACCGCAATTTTGAATTAGATTTACACTACCGTGCAGTATTTCACTAACTCACTTCTTATAACGTCTGTTGACCGAAGTAGAGCCAAATTTATAAAAAAACAAAGTAAACTAAACTTATTATTGAATGTAGCAAAATTCCAAATGACCGTTTTTCAAAAACTTAACTACAATTATAAATTTTAAAGAAATACGTAATACATTGGAATAGATCTACCAAACACTGCTGGATACGCAAAAACCTGCCTATAATTCTGCAATGTTTTAAATACTTTTATTCTCCTGAAATACTTTGCTCTGGACAACTGTGATACTTCTGCAATAAAATTTTGAGTGTAGTGCTTACTTGGTGTCGGAGGGTAATTTTTTACAAGCGAATGATAAAGGAACGGATAAACATTGTGGTCACGATGATAGCAAGATCAAATTCTAGGAACCTTCTCTTTTTGACAACAATGTTCGAACATGCCATACGAACATACTAATACCATAATGTAATATCACTTCCGGTTTGAGCGGAAGTAATTTATTAAAAACTAACATGTGGTGGTCCACAGATTTAGATAAACGATTGAAATTAAGTCAACCTTCCAATATACAAGAAAGTACAATTTGTGAAATCATACAAACATACAATGAACAGAAGTAATAACTAGATTAATGTGGCAAATAAACTGAAGAATTTGAAAAATCATCAAAGACAAGTGTTTCAGTAATTTGCACATGTAATTAAGTTTAACTGAAAAAGAAAGTATACAGATTCTGTTGTAAGTGTTGTAGCTAAGTATGTTGTATGTAAGTTATGATGATTGGTTTCCGATATCAATTACGTTCGCAAGCAAAAATTGTTAATTTACCTGAGGGCGACAGTTCGGGCATTTGTTTTAAGTATTTCAATTCATTTTCCAAATTAGAAAATTTAAATTTCGATGAATCTCTAGGAGACAAGTGAGTACCCAAGTATAAGAGCAACACAATTTTTCTAGAGGCTGAATCGGCTGATTTTATGATATATTCTTTTTTTTTAGTATTTTTTTTTTTTAGTTAGTTAGTGTTAATAAAAATATAAATTACTGTATCAGATAAAGTTTAGTCTAAAATCAAGCATATGTAGGTTGTACCATTGCCATTACTTTTTCGCGTATGTTGAATATGTTTCTTGGTACTATAGTTTCTAAAGCTCGGCAACATAATAGCTATCGAAAATCAAACAAGAGAACGCTGTTCGGTCTTATGAATACGTGTAAAACGCGTGGTACATATTTTGTTATGCATACAATATCTTCTTAGATGTCACCTCTATTAATACTATCCCTTAATCTAGAGTAATTTTGTTTTTAAGGCTCACCTTATTTTTAAAAGAAACTTGTTCGTTCTTTAATATACCAAAACTTTCGAGTTTAAATTACTGATCTTGCTTTTGTTGTAATTTTTTGGAAATTACAACAAAAGCATTCATTTGTTGAAAAATGGTTGTTGTTACCATGTTACCATGTTAATTCTTTATCAGTACGTTTCCTAACACATCGGTTTTCTAGCTGCCAATGCTTAAGAAATAATGTATTTTTGACAGCAAATAGTTTACGTATAAAACATAACCGAGAAAAGATTACGGGTTATTCGGCTTCGAAAATTCTACTTTGTATGCTTTCTGTATTAACATCAAGGAGGGTAGTCAGCATAAAAATACATAACCTCATATCAATTTCAAGTCTGTAAATATCTATAGTGACTTATAACCGTGAATTGCTCTGTATGTCCGCCTATAATTATTCCAATACCGGCAAATGCCAGGCTTGCTATTAGACGTATCTTCACATAGCGAAGTGCTTTACGATCCTGAGAACTTTAACTTATAAATTTGTAGGTTAAATCTTAGATTTACGCGGAACGCTTCGGGTGATCCTTGAGTTTCGGCGAGCATCCGGAAGGTAGAGCGAAAGCAAACGATCGCGCCAAGAGAGAGAGAAGGTAGGGTCCATAATGCAGGCAATAGGCTAGGAACGCAGAGACGGCGGTAAGTGAAATGAATGACGACCACCGAACCACCACCAGATATTAAACCCTAACCTCAAGCCGCATGGCAAATAAAGTACACTTAATGCTCCCCGGAGTTCAGTTTGGACCTCTTCATTCCAATCTGGTCTACGATATGCGCAAATTGCGAGCAATTTCGAGTAGGACGCACTCCCTGCCATCTTGCAGAAATTGCCGTGTGGTATAGAGAGGTACAGCTAGGGCCAGACGCATTATCAAACCGATGTTGTGCTCCCGGATGTTGGTCGGCATATCGGGAATCTCTTTTTCTACATCTGTGCGTGTCGCTATTGTATTGCAGGCTCGCACAAGTACGATATGATGGTCTCATATTTCTGGCGGCTATTGTTTTTATAATACAAAACCAACGTGGTGATTTTATAAAATGCAAGCGCTTGAGGCTAAAAATAAATTACGCATACACAGGCTACAAGGACTTCTGTGATAATCGTGCATAAGGAAGATTATGACAAAAAGAGCTACAAGCGTATATACAGGTGTCTTTTTTACACAAACTCCGATAACACAGAGGGTGGACAAAATTTCTTATGAGTCAATGTAGATAATGAATAACCATCAAATTTGACACTTTCTCCTAAAAATTAGGAATTATACCCAATTTTTCGAATTTTCAATTTGTCAATTTACAACATTTTTGGACAGTTTTATTTTTCTTTTAATTCTTAAAGAATACCTACTTGAGTCTCTCCAAAATCAGATTCTTGTCTGAGTTTATCATAATTTCTATTATTTCGTACTATCATATGCAACATTATTCATCTCGTCCTTCAATCTCGTCCAATCAATAGCCGTTAAAATGAGACTACATTGATGAGATGAGTGGTAATCCTACAATTTCAATGATTAAAGGTTTAAATGCTATACTTATTGTTAACCTATACAGACACAAAAATCTGAAAATCTGAGGTACGAAAAAATTCATTCGCACATATCATTCTTTTATTTAATAACCTAATAAACTTTATATGAAGTGCTTAAGTAATTAGCACCTTTGAATTTAATATCAAAAAATCAAATGTTGCTTGTAAAAATAATTTTTAAGCTACATAAGCCATGCGGTATCCAAAAGACATTAAAAACTCTTTATAGTGGAGCTTAGGAGTGAGCTGAGGTTGTATCAAATATGATTCTTTGGGTTCATGATACACATTTCACAAGACGAAATTTTGTGAACAACACTAAGCTTTTCTCTTCATACATAGAATAATCCAAAAGCAAACTGCTTGAACAATACAATTAATCCAACGGACATACTACTTCACATCAACATATTAATTTTTTCATTAATTATTTATTCATCAAACGATTTGAGATCAGAAAATCTTGCTGCTCTCAAATTTCGACAACGGTCACGTTATCTAGAATTTATCCAGTGATCTGATTTTTCAATTACTCGATGTCTTTATGGAACGTTTTTACTTCAAATTTACTTTCAACATTAAATATCTAATTCGTCAAATAGTGGCAGTTATTGGGGTTGCAGCTTTCTTTTTTGTCCAGCTCATACGAAATTTAGGTAACTTATAGATTTACAGAGCATCATATAAATGTCAGTATTCCCTTTTTATTTACTTTGACACGATGTCCTCTCGTGTCTATTCTTCTTATATTTGTATAATTAATAATGTCCTCAACTACAGCCTCACTAGCGTATCTGCTAGGATACGCTAGTACGCTAAGATGTATGTTATATTTTGTTATATGAGATCTGTGATAGAGAAAACTAAGCGCTTTCGGATTAGTTATTTTTTCTCATCGAAGGGATTAAAGTGATCATTAGGAGCCTCATTTTATATAGGAAATTCCACATTATTTAGTTTGCGCTAAACATAGTTTTTGAAGTCGACAATAGAATTCTTCATGTCTCGAAACTGGTTTCGTATTAACGTTATTGAAGTCATGTTCAACTGAGCCTGTTTATAAATACCAATATATGAAACCATGCTAATACATAAAACAAAATGGACTCTAGGGGTTTAAATTTAGTTAATAAAAATAACATTACTTTTTTTAATTATAATTTTTACTTTAGAGCTAATACTGAGCACACAGCGTGGAATATATTCATGTATGTATGTAATATAAAATATTGCAGAACGAGTTCGACTAGTAGTGGATTAAAGCATTATACCGGCATTAACACCGAGTATTAAATATTGTGTTGTGCGCGCAAATAATATTTTTTCACAGTTTCCAGTGTACTACATTACGCTAATTCCATTTTATACCGAAAAGAATAAACAAATATGCAGCCTAATTTTTACTGGGTTTTGTTGTCAAAAATGGCAATAATACTAATGAAATAACTAATACAGATAACAACACGTTCTTTATCTAGGCTTTTTCAAACCATCTAAACTTGTGCATGTAATATTCGAAATTTTGCATGCAGCCTCCAGGAAATATTTATGCGTTAATTAAACAAAGTATAACATATTAATCCTAGTTTTTGTGCAAGGACTGTACAGCCATATACAAATGTTTTAAACAACAACTCTTAGCTTTCACAGTTTACAAGAAAAATCAATGGACTATAAGTCTTCGAGCTTTGCAACGAATGCGAAATTCCCAAGCTTGTTTGATGTATTCGGAATTGTTATTTTATTGTGCGTCTAAGAAGCACGCAAACATGTACGTATGCGCACACACACGTCTTTATTTATACGTGAGTTCTCCCGCTTGGGTATACGAGATGTCATCTCAAGCCAACGAACACGAAGCTTTGAGCGAAATCACAAACGAGATGACGGCAAAATTTGCGGAAGGAAACAAAAGGGGCTCAGACTGGATTATGCAGATTTACGATGGTAAGTTTCTTTTTCGCCGTTATTAATATATTCTGTTGATCTACGGGATTTGCTACGTGTTCTGCGAGAAAAAAAATCATAAATACATTATATGGCAGTAAAGTTAGGGACCTTAATAAAAAAGGGATAAACTGTCATATAAAATGAAATTTTTGACTGATATTAAACGCGATAAAGTTGAGAGGCGAGTTCAGATTTTAATATCTATGGGTGTAATCCTATTCACTTGATTATGTTGGCAGGTATGTGGCAAATATGTAAGTAAGTAGATTATTAAAAATGTTTTCATAAAATGAGCTAAAAGATGAAAGGCGGGAATTTAAAAAAAACTTTGAAGCAACTCGGAACGGTACGGCGAGTAAAGTCGGAGCAAGCAATAAGTTAGTAGACTCTAAGCGTGTGATTAATAAATAAATGTATGTAGTTTGTTGCTCTTACTTTTTTTAATGATGAGCGACAGCGTTTATGGCTGTATTTCTTTTATTATCGCCCTCCGTTTATTTTTAAATATAGTCACTGGTTTAATTTTAGAAGTAGCAGACACAAAATGCAACTACCAAGTGATGAAACATCAAAAAATTTGAAAATCTTCTCAATAGCTACAACATGAATGCTACATATTTAAGCGAGTATGTTAAATAGTTTTGTTTTATAATAATCGTAAACTATTGCCATTTCTAGGCTTCACAAATAAAATCCTGAATTTGCAAGAACATAAACGTCATGAACAGAAAGATTAAATAATTGTAGAAAAGAAAGTTACATGTAAAACTGGAAATTTACGGCAATCTAAAGCAATCCACTGATTAAATACCTTTGGTGCAACAAATACAACGTGGAATTCCATCCCACGTTTAGATTTTTTCAACGAATATTATGTGATACTACTAAGTAGCTTAAAAGTTGGCGCTGGTGGTGTACAATGTACGCTCAGTAAGAACTGAAAGAATGGTATTGGATCATATCGAAGTAGAGCACGTGCAGCTTCACATGCTGTAGGTATTTCAGAATCCAATAAATGGACATTTTTGCAAGAATTGCTGCACCCATATAGCCTCAATCAAGAGCAAAGAATGACACCAACAAACCTGATCCATTGAAACAGAGTATCGTCACACAATTTCCAAAGAGCGAGCGCGATTATATCCTTAATTTTATCTTTATTTTGATGAGTAGAATCTACTGTTGGCTTTTTTCAAATTGTTCTTGAATCGCCCTGTATACAGAGTACATCTTTATGTGTTTCCCTCTTTTTATATGTTATTATTCAAACTTATACAGAAAAGTTTCTGTACGTGTATTATCTTCCATAATTTTATTCAGTGAAGCTAATAAATTTAACGGGAAAATGTGTCAAAATAATGGCGAAACTGCGACGACAAGGTGAACATAAAAAAGCTGAAAAACAACTCGGCTAGACAGTGAGAAAAGACAAGCCGTCGCTGCTGACATTTATTGTGAAAAGTGCGGTATTTGGTTAGATAGATAATGCTATTAAAACTTTTCAAAGTTTAATTTTTAACAGTATAATTCAAATTTCTCGGAACGCCATTAAATTAAATTTTCATCTCCCGGGTTCGTTTTTCTTTTATTTTTTCCGCATCATACCCGTTTATACTCCAACTAGTTCCCTCGTTTTATTTCCGATTATTTCTTTCGTTTTTCATTCGATCTAATGTTTGAACTTTTATGAGTTCTCCGAAGGAGAGGTACACCGACGGCGAAGAAGAGATATCGAGGAGAATGTACACTTAGACAGAAGGAATTTCGACTGTTGGAACAGCCAAAATATACGACACCTATCAAATATACTATATATTGATAATGAGATATTGAAGAGATAAAAGTAAGATAAAGGAATGGATTTAGTAAGGTACAGCGGTAAAACAAGATTAAGGAGGGTTCTGTGGATTCATCCACGGAAGGGAGAAAAAAATGATATTTCAGGTTTTTTACTCGCATCATTCGTCGATGCTTCTCCGAATTTACCTCCCAGAGCTTGTAATAAGATAGGAGAGGTTTCGGACCTATCCGCTACTTAAACATTTTTCCAATACAATAATCTGTTCCGTATACGATTCAATAATTTGAAGGTTTAATAAAAAGTGAAATGGAATTGAGCGTCTAATATCCCAAAAAATATTCAATACATAAATCCGATACAAAATAAATCATCAACAAATGTCGCTTAACGTTGGGTTTCCTTTTCGTTTTCTGTGCTCGTCTGGAAATTAAGAGGGCGTTCTTAGCTTTTACTTTACTTCATTTTTGTTGACCTATTGGTTGTTGTATCATTTACAGGAATAATAATAATAGCTAATATAATAGCTATAATAACTAAATATATAACTATAATAGCAAGTGTTCCAACTTCCAAAGCGGCCACATGTTTCATGAGTACTCAAGATCATTGGTCGTGCATAATTAAACAAAACTATTGCACAATTCAACCAACCTTTTCTGCTATGAATTTTTAGGCACATCGCGTAGAGAGTAGACCGACCTTAGTTACCGTGACACCGTGACATCGTGACTGCACAATTCAAAATGTGAAATAGCTATTTATTATATTGGCCTATTATCTAATCAAAGCAATATTTAACTTGAAAGTTTGTATATTGCAAAAAAGTTTTGCATCTGTGCCACGAATTTTTGGAATGAAAAATGTGTGTAATTTATTCAAGTAGTATGTTGTAGTGGTCCAAAAGCTACCTCTGAAATTTCAACGATATTCGGATTTTTGCAATTTATGTCCTTATTTAGAATAAAAAAGATTATATATATATCTAACTCTGCCTTCTGTATGCTTATCAAATTAGCCCAGACAAGATTCTTTTTGCAACCCCTACCACTACCACCCTTCCGCGGAGTGAGGATTAAGTAAGTAGCGCTATTATATAAAGCATCATTCAAAAATGTATTTTCTCCCTTGCCAAAATATTTCAAGTGAAGGTAAATATTTATCGTAGTTATTTATTTCAGAAAGCATTTTTTTCGGGTGTAATTTTCCATCTTCGATGCAAATAACGTCACCGTGTAAACAGGCCCTCTAAACATAACTACATACATGTTAGTTCGTAATATTTTGTAGCGGAAAACGGCAACATGGTACATGCAGTATCTAAGTAATAACACTATTCGTTGATACTCTGATTTAGACAACGCCGAGAAAGAATATGATGAAACTTATAGGCTGGAAAATGGTAATATAGATCCTGGGTGTAAGAGGAGGACTGTTGAATTTTGGAGATCGGGCAAACAACTGCCACGTTCACTAGATTCTGCGCCACTTAAATCTTAAACAAGGACTCTTCTGCAATTATATATGTGGGAAAAATATTTACAAAAAGGACGAAACATAGAGAACAGAAATTACTGAATACGTGTACTTATTTACGATGTAGACTTTGGTTATTATGTATTAGAAGCTAATGGCAGAAAACTCTAAAGCACGCGAAAGTGGACACGCAGTTTAAACAAGGATATCCAATAGTGTTCAGGAAAATAACACGAGCAACCATATAAAAATTACAAAGCGAAATAGAAAACCGTTGCCAAGGATGCTACAGTATCCGTCAAGTCATACGTCCAAATGTATAATATGGTCATGTGTATGGCTGGAGGGAGGGACAATTTCGGATAACGTTTTATATGGTTTTTAAAGATTTCGATGACTCACTCACCGCTTAGATCTTACTAATTTAATGCCCACTTATTTATCATTTTACTAATTCCAAAGCACCACGTTAATTTTATAAGAAATTACACAAAATTAAAATACGAGGTATGTTTCCAAAGTTCTGCGAATTGTGCACGAATTAACTTACGCAAAATTCGTAGGCAATGCTGTCGGTGGTAGACAAGTCGCAAGGTTTTATGTATACATATGTATATATATATATATACAGGTTTGACGCTTGCCGACTTCAAGGGCTATTAGGCCATTACGGCGAAGATTTTGGCAATGTGGATAATAACCATTCAAGAATGGTGGATTCCTTATTTCAGTCCTAAGACCAAAAAGTCAATCTAAAGGATAATGTAAACCGGAAAAAGAGCCAAGACTTAAGGTGCGTGTACTTTCGCCTGTTCGAAAGGTAACGCCTGCTGTATTCCCGGATTGCGAAACCATTATTTTTGTGGATTATCTCCTAAAATCTCCTCATCTACATACGGCAAGAAAGACAAAGGACGTTTGAACGATAGAAGGAATTGCTTCCGCATTCACTTTACTCATCAGATCTACTACCCATCTGTTCCCAATTTCGAAAAAGCCTTTACGGGGTGATCGACTTTAGTATTCAACCGACGTAAAACATATCCTAAATAGGCGAAGTGCGGCGACATCGATAAAGTTAAATGTAGATCATGAAGAAAAGCTACATTGTAATTTTGATGAAAATTGACAAAATAAAAAAATTAGAGCTAAATTTCTAGAACTTTTGAAACGTCCCACGTATTATAGTAAATAAGAAGTTCTGCTAGCAAATTGATATCTAAAAGGTGAACAAAATTGAAGTGTTAAGTAGGGACTTCAATGAAATTAAATTTATCTCACAAGAATGAAATAAACCAGTAAAGCAAGTCAAGCGGAGGGCGGTTAAGCATATGGAAATTCCTAGTTTCAGTACCGTTAGAAGTTTTGCGCATACATTATCTAAGTTTCTTTTGCCAAATTCAGGAAAACTTTGGAGCGAAGTTTCGTATACATTACAGCGATTGTCGGTCGTCAACGAAGTGCATGTAAATAAATTTTTTGCTAGTAAATAAAAACATGAATGTGAGCGGATATGTAGCATTAATATATACAAGGATTGTACATGCAAACTGCAGCATGTTACAACTAGCAACTTCTCATATGCAGAAACATTTCAGCTTCAAACGTAATAAAAACAATGTCTTCACGGCAAGGGTGCGCTTAACTCTATTCATGATATGCCCCGGTGAAACAATGAGATATTAAAGATCGAATTTAAATTATTATTGTAGTATTGTAGATTGCTTCTATTCTTTGGAGTAAATATTGCTGGAAAATGTCAAATGTTATTGTCAGTAAAGCGGGATTATTCGGGATTATTCCAAACAACTTCAAAAGGAAGAACTTGCGCCCTGAATGGCTGGTGAGTGCCATTTATCTTGGTTGACCTCGATAACGAGCTGTAATACTAAACAATTTTACATCTTTAGGTAGGCAAAGTAATAAGTAATAATACATGTATATAGCAATATGTGCCAATATAAAAGAGATGTTGATAACTTAATATGTCAGTATATAATCAAATCTGCAATATTCTCATAAAATTCCGATTTTTTCGAAATGCTAGGCCTGTAGTAGGAAAAATACAACGTGACATTGCTTTTGTGGTCTTGGCTATATTGCTGACTTCGGGTTCGTCTTGCTCTGCAGACAACATCCTCAACGACAAAATTGCACTTGTATCTCTTGTGGCATAAATAACTACTTAGCAATTCTTTAAAAATATAATCCGATGGATACGCCTAGTTTTGAAGCTCGAATTCGCAACAAATTTGTACTCAGCCGCATTTGGATCCGATTATTTTCCTCTATACCTTTTATTAATGGAACCAAGCAAAGATTTTAGAGGATACCGTAGGAGAGAGTCTTTAGAAGCTCGTCCTTATCCAACTTGATTATTTAGAATGTTTTAATGTAATTTTAATTTTTCGTTTGAATATTATTGTGATAAGCGGTACTGAAAGGTAATAACAGTATTTGTCTCTCAGTAAATCAACAGGCATTGATAAACGATCTAGCATAATAACTTTGAACCATGAATCCGGTTGAAAAATCGGTGAAAAACTAAATTCGCTGATGTCAATAAAGAGCCGATTTAGAAGACGGTGACCGTCCAAGTTCATCACAAGTAACCACCCCAGCAGATGATTGTCTATTACAATTAATTAAGAATTAATTAAGAAACACTCCGTCAGTAGCAGCGAGTAAATTCAATCGCGGGCGTTGGGTTTCAGTGACTAATGTTAAACGACGGCTAACGGGAGGAAATGTATACAATAAATATACCTGTATTTATACTCATTTTTAAAATGTTATGTAAAAAATATAATAAACGAAAGCCATCCTGAAGTAAGCGATTGAACGAGGTTGCAATGGGCCCGAGAATATCGGAAGAGAACAGTGGAAAAATGTTTTATGAACCGATGTATCAATATTTAAAGAGTTCGGTCAAAATAGAGGGATAATAAAGCCTGGTGGCTGTTCCGTTACAGGTTAAGGTTGTTTTTCTTACCCCGGAACAGGAACGCTACATCGAATCGAAGGAATAATGCGGAAAGAGGACTATCGCCGAGCAATAGAATTCCGTGCTGCCATTTCTTCTGGACTGCGAGTAATCTGCGAGAATTCAATTCGGAAACTTGCAGTTGTCAGTTTCATAATGGAACAAGTAAATGTTATGGGATTTATAAGAAAAGACATAAAGAATTAGTGCGCGGTAAACTTTTGTCTGAATTTAGGCAAACGGATACGGTGAACTTGCGGAAGGAGCTGACAGAAATATTAAATCCAACGCTACGAGCAAGAAAAACCTATAAGTACTGGAAAAAGTTATTTCTACGTTTTATTTATTTATTTTTTATTTCAAATGTAAAAGTTGTATTTTTAGTCAGTACGTTTAGTTGTCATAGTACGGTATGTAGTATTATATTATCGCACATCTAACAAATGTAATATATAGTTAATAAACGAAACATTTACATATTATATCAACTGAACATCCATGAAATGATACTATTTTTAATTTACATATAAGATGTTCGTTCTCGATTTCAGAGGGTAATAACGTAGCAGGTACAATCTACTGCTAGTCCTGGGAAACCATATTATTGGTAATATCTCAGTACAAAACGATTTGTAAATGTTTCCAAAGTACATGAATTAATAAAATGTATGTAGCGCATCACCTGGTTTTAAGCATCTCGCATTGCTCAACGGTAACACGAAATTCTATTCATTGTAAATTTGTAATTTAAACAATTGCCGGCAAGCTGATGTTAACTTTATCGACTTCTTAGATGCATACATGCTTGCAATGGATTTAATTCGTCTGAATTTGTTTCTATATAGCGGCATCTCACAAGGATCTAATCTCGGTTCATTGGTGTTAATATCCTGGTCTTGTTGTGTCTTTGCCTGTTTGGACGATGCTAAATTAATTTATTCCTAACAGGATATTGGAAGCATTCAGGCAAACAATAATATGCCGATTGAGTGATCAAGATCCCTTAGATTGGTATAAAATTTTAGTACATGTAATTTTATATGTTTTACGAGAAAAACAAGCCCATGTACCTCCACTGACCAAATCTACGATATTTCCGTTAGCATCAGTCCATTTTATCGTTTAATACGTTTAATCGTTAATAATATATTGATAACATTTCTTCATCAGCCTCTAAAATGCAGGGTTTTCTTAATTTGCATTTGTATTCTCTCAATTGGAGTATGTCTCTATTTTTTTGGAAATTTTTGTTTTCGAAGTTGTGGGCGAATATCAGTTTTCGTATACTTCCCACAATACGCTTCTCGAGTTACGTAGATTTCGTTCATTTTCATATTGTCGTGATTACTGTAGAGAGGACAAAAGCGACTGAAATAATACTTGTTTTGCAGCGACTAGACAGGCTCGTGTTTTGTCGACTCTCGGGGTAACCAAACCGCAAGTTTGTTTTTTCTTCTGAAACATTTCACGTCCTTAACATATATTTTAAGACGGTCGTTCTGCCTTTCCTTCTCGCAATTTATTCGATATTGATTGCCGGCAGCAGACTTTTCAAATAATTATATAGCTAAGCAAATAGACTGAATATGTCCGGTGCTATTGCACGACGACTTCAGTTCCGTGGAATTAGATGGTAAACATTTTGAAATCTTTTATGTATTTTATTTGTTTATATTGTATGTATAGTTAAAGGAAGTAGTTCTTTATCGATTCATAACGAATATTGGATAAAACTTTCGTTTTTATTCATACCCCACTGATGGTTCATCTCCGGCTATGGGTTCTCCAAAATCTTTTGTTCAGGATTATTAGGCGTTCTCCACAGTGAATTTGGTGAAATGTCATTAGAACAACCTGTATATTACTAAAGGAAACTTCACATCTAATACATTTCTACTCGTGTGAAACCCTGTTCTCAATTCACATTATGCTTATTTAGTAGAACTTTGAATAATCAATACAGAAGCTTTGTTCTCTCGGCGGTAAAGCGAGTATGTACATACCACAGTCCGTTCTGCAAAACGTTAAGCGAGTAATTCCTGGAAACTATATTACTTTGCAACTACAAAAACATGTCGTGACGAAAATAATTTGTAATAATTACTGCATGAAATTCATAAACAGAGACCTATTTAGTATTCCACCGTGCAACAGTAGCTAAATATCCCATGCAATCGTTATAATTTTGGTAACGTAAAATTTGTATTGACCAAAATTAAGCTTGTATGTGTAGTTTCTCCCTATATATGGAATATAGTGAATAACTTTTTAAGTTGTAACAGTAAAGATATCTTATAAAGCTTATCCTAGAAACCAGCATTTTGTTCGAATAATTAAGTTGTAGAAATAAAACAATTTCTTCATACCATTTTTGAGAATACAAACTACAGGAAATAAAGTGAACCAGATAATCAAAACGCAAATAAAAAATGCAGTTTGTTAGAACATAATAATAAACGTCACCAGTTCATCATAAAGTATCAAGCTGGATGCCATTTATATCGATATGAGACATCTATGAATCAGACACACATAAAGAATGCAGGACTGATTTTTATTCTTAACCTTTTTCCATATCCACAGCAAAAGATTATCGAATCCAAGTCAGAACGCCTCATGGAATGGGAAATTGCCACTAAGTAGAAACAGATTCAGAGAAGCACACCTGGGACCAAGAAGGCCCTTAAGAAAACTTGTTTTAACTTCATACTACATAAGATGTCGTTTGAATTTCATAAATATGCTTCGCGGCAACTTCAACAGTGGAGGACAATACTCTTCACGAATCCGTCCGCTCGAGTTCTTCAACACAATCGAAAAATTTGGTTGCGGGTCTGCGACGGGTTCGGACGGAATAGGTTTTGATCAAGGAATAGGTGATCTCATGGTTGTTGCAGAGAAGTTCGACGCCTTACAAGACGCTGAGATCTTTCTGGAGGATTATATTACATCGGGTGGTCACTTTTTTGATAATATAAGATAACGACTTTAAACATTAGATCGGAAAATAAATGAGATCTACGTAAAAGGTTCATCCAAATGGTAACTACTGATTATCAGAAATTCAAAAATATTTCAGTTTAGAAAAAAGCTGAAATATGTCGCAGGATTACGGTTGCTGCGTTACTGTTGCTTACGGTTGAAGAGCCGATAAATGGTAGTTGGTCTTCACCGTAGCCACCAAAATATGCAACGCCACATGGAAAACAAAAATTACTATATACAGTTATTTCACGCAAAGAAGGACTTTGTTCTGTAAATTATACGATGGAAGCTTAAATGATTTAATTTATTCAGTTATCCTTATTAACATAAGGAATTAATGAATAACAGCATAAAATCTACGAGTTTTCCAACTTGATTTTGCTGGTTGCTTCAATTTTCTAAGCAAAATGTAAGCTGTCCATTGTATACGTCAAAATGAAAACAGACAAGATTTTGCCCAATTATTGTTTCAGTCCTGAAAAGATAAATATGTAAAACCTGAAAGAACTTTGTTTGAGAACTTCATGGTAATAAAAATATTCAAACTAGATTAAATGTGGGAATAATCACTGAGAAAGACTTTTTAAGTGAACATCAAAATTTCACCGCTCGAAACATCATAGTTTATCGGAAAAACTTGGCGAAATAATTAAATCAAAATTATTCACGAATTCACGAAAGTCATTCCAAAGTTACTAACCGAATTACTATTTTATTAAGACACCGCTTAACCCGTTTCCTTCTAAACTTTTTCCTGCTCGCTTTAACTGACTACTTTATTCAACGGGGGAGTTGGAGAGATATGAGTGCTGGTACTACAGCGACAATTTCCACCAAGATTACTTTTGAATTTTATATTACTTTGCTTCGAGTGCACTAATTTGTGTAAAACAATTTTCAACAGTTTTCTACATCTGTCGCGCTGAAATTAGGGCAAGACGACGGTGTATCCATGAAAAAACCATTAGTCTGCCAAGCTGCTACGAAGATGTTGCGAGCGAAATGTAAACTAGAATGACGTCTCGTCTTGGGATGATGGTCCCTCGTCCGGCCTCCGAAAGCGGATTGATGTTATGCAAAAAGCGTTTAATATAATTTAAATGAAGCTTTTTAATTGAGTGATGTACAAAAACACTGAAGACGGGTTGAACTTCGTCGTCGACATCATAAACGTGGGACGAAACGAAGAAGAAGCAGACGGAGACGTAGAGACAAGAAAGTGGAAAGTTGTCAGTAAATGAATTATGTGGGATGACTGACGGAGAAACTGATAGAAGTAGAAAAACAACGTCCCCTTTTCATTTGAATGCTTCTATATAATTAATTACTCCTGACATCATTAAAGGGAGAGTAGTAAACTTTCGAATACGCAGCGCCATAAAAAATGCATAAGGAAAGCTGATAGCTGAAAATAAATCAAATCAAGCTTCCGGTATTACTCTTCCTTTTCACATTTCTCGATTAGAAGTTCCTGTAGCTCTTATGTTTCTTCTTCTCACGCATACACCACTGACACAAAGTTTAGAAGCAAACGGGCATTTTTTTTAATAACGTAATAATAGTAATGTGGAATAGTCCTTTATTAATTAAAAGAGGTCCCCTGCGAATACATTTAGATCACCTGCTACGATATTGTTCGCGAGTTTTGTAGTTCATCTGTTGAATTTTTTGACCATTCCCTTACATCAATTTATACGTTTTTCGTCCAGACTTATCACGCATCTTTTGTGGAATGAGCCAAGCAGTCATATAAAAGCCAGCAGTTCTGAAATTGTTTACACAACAGGAGGCTTGGGATCGGTTATTTAGAAGAACTGTTCTAAAGGAGGTTCAAATTTGGAAATATAGTGTAGAGTCCACACTATTTACATATTTATGGCAATAAAGTGTAATTTAAAAAGGCTGGAAGATGTAAATAATATTGTTGACGGTAGTGTATATATTGTAATGGGATATTAGTATAAACTGCGTACATTTACGTCTGAATCCATTAGACTCCATTAACATTAACTTGCATGGAATAATCAACGTGACGAGATATTTTGGTGGAGGCTTAAAGCTCTATGCAATCCTCTTAAGTTGTTGTAAGTAGTGCATCTTATTTTAAATTCTGCATTTCATTATAACATATCAATATATTGCAAGCAATGTCTGTTCACTGGAGTTTTGTTCTTTCCTACCATGTGAAGTGATCTATTTCTGTAAAAAACAGGAGCAGAATCACTACATTAAAACACATGTTTCCTCATTAAAAGATCCTTTTGTAAATAAAGCCGTTCAGGATAATTTTTATATTCAGATTCCCTACTAGCATTATGAAAGAAATAACTCGTATGATCAATGATACAAGAACTACTAGAATAAGTGAGAATCATTACTTAGTTATATAAAATAGACATCTATGGAGCAACAATAAACTAAATTTACATAATCACCAAATCACAGCCAGGCAGTAGAGAAAAAACAGCGTGACTAAGCAATTACCACATTAGCAGAACATGCATGCACTATAAATAACCATCATACCTTCCACCTCTTCGATTTTATTTAATCTTTACTTTAGCATTCTCTCTGCGGAGTAATGCGTTTCAGAACGGCAAATAAACTCGCTGTATATTTTATTTGCGAATGATATTAATAATTAGAATTTCCAGTGATTCATAAGCGCTCTTTAGAATTTAATTGTGCGAAAATACTGCCTAACATTTTTTTGGTTCATCGGGAACATTATCGAGACCAAGCAGAAGCACTACAGACTGATGCTACAGGAAGTCAACTTTCTGGAAAAACATTACAATGGAACGTCAACATGTTTGAGATTTTCATTGACTCAGGAAAAACCTTTGATTCGACCCCAAGTGAGAAAATCTGGTATATATTAGAATGAGATATATAGATAAAATAGATATGAGTTAGAGGCATTGCTAATTGCCTTTAGAAAAATGACAATTAGATACAGAAGGTGGAAGGCAAGTGCAGTCAGAGCGTACCATTCTTTGAACGAAACTTTTATCAGTCTTCCAGGAAACAAAAGTGCAGGTAGATATCTAGCAAAATATGTGTACCAATATGACTTATGGGTGTGAAACGTGCAAAGAGATAGAAGTAAAAAGCAGGCATGCGAAATGAAATACTACGATGTGGATGAAGTGCAGAGTGGAAGCTGTGTGCGGAAAAGTTGAGTACAAGCAGTTACAGTAGATGGCACATAAGGTGAGAATGAACGGTTAGAGAATGGTTAAACAGTTTTGAACGACTCGCAGTGATGGAAAGCGTAAGCAGAATATGGAATGACTAGATTAGGAAACTGTTTGGGACGGAAGAGTCAAGGTAAACTAATAACGTCACTAAGTCATCAAAAGGAAAGATTATTCGAACTATAGATTGAGCGGGGCATTACGTAGATTTCTAAAAGGTAACGTTCATCTTCGTGCCTAGAAAGTTATTAAGTTATTTACTACCAATTTGTTGATTAAGTCTAGAAATCATAGTTTATCAGTGCTAATATTGGTTCGGATACGACGAATTAACTACAAAGGAAATGTCTACAAGGTATGTATAACCATTACTTGTTTAAAGAGAAGGCTATTTGACCAACACTGAAAACAAAATAAGTAATGAAAAAGCAGAGCCAAAATTATGGCTTAGAGAGAGCAACAATCCGTCTCAGTTAGCTCACATTAGTTCAATTCTATGGCATTTACGACCAATACCATAACCTAAGCTTATCAGTAAACTTTCTAGACCTCTATTCAATGTAAAGTAAGCTGAAGTAAGCATATCTGCATTGAAGGAAAATGCAAGTAAAGCCAATGCGCATTTCAAATATCATCATTTGGTGTTAAAAACACATTTGAATTAGTTGCTCGAATTTCGCGATTGCACCTTATGTGCCTTATAATACTCTAGTTGACAGATTTCTCTCACAAAGTTGCCAATTTCAGATTTTCTTCCTTCTCAATAATTCCATTAAAATCGCGACGCATGTGCCACACTTGTCACTCACGGTGACAAGTTTTCAAATTCCACATTCCTAATACCTAGCATGTCGTCCCTATGCCCGCCCTCTCCACCACTAAAAACTCGATCGATACCCAAACAAAACAGGCTCCCGCTTGTAGCAGGTGTACATACATATATGCATTAGTGGGTGTTGAATAATACCCACTAACATTGAACATTGGCCGCGCCAAAACGGCACTATTGGATGCCCTTGCATCGCTTCAGCCTCCGACGTTGCCATCTAGAGGACTACGCCGAAATCTAAAATAAAAATTACCTAAAATATGGTGCAAGGGTAAACACCTGAACAGTGAATGTAATCGTGATTTGTGCTTTCTCATAAAAAAATATATCGACAGTTCGGTTTATGAATCGTGTTTCCCAAATAACAGTGAAGCATTAAAATATCATGAACAGACGATATATTTTTCCAAAAGGTGAATTATCTACAGCGCATGCTGTGCAACATGATCTTAATAAAACGAGAACGCCAGAAAGTTGGAAATTTCATTCACAAATGCTCACACATACCTTCGTCCGTTAGTAAAGTGATATTTTGGCAATTGGTGAAATATCCTACAATAGAAGGCACACGTAAGTTTAGCTGCTAGACGAACATCAAAAAGAATGTATGGGTTAAAACGCGTACATAGAAAAGCAGACGTAGCAAGCGTATGAAAATGGTGATGATGATGGTAGCTGAAGACAAGATATTAATGGAAGACAGCTTTAAGTGAAAGAATGTAAGTGTATGTACCAACCTATGGTTTTGAACGGATGACTGCGTGAAGCAAACATTAGCATGTGTGCGCATTATGTAAAGCAGGGAAAGTACCGCTAAATGTATAGGTAAAGAAAGTGTGTAACATTTATATTTCAAAGGCTTACATTCGTAAGCACTGCCTTATCAAAAGTTGTCCTTGTTGTCAATGATTGAAATTCAACGTCACATTCAACTAATATTCTTCCTAGCCGTTATATAATAATTTTTACGAAGGGAATCCTTCGCTCTTTCGAACATTTTTTTTACGTTTCGCTAATAAATTTATTGTCTTCTTGAAAAAACAAAAAAAAACCTAAAAGTATCTTAATTGCAGATGTTCTCTGACAAAACTTAATTTGGTTTTTATTGTTACGAAACTAATTACTTGTTCTGAAGTAGGCAATAAATTTATTGGCGAAACATAAAAAAGAAAAATCTTAGCCTCATCTGTTCTTCAATATATATTACATTTAGATCAATCACAAAACGTGCTTCACACGACCGGTGTAAAAAATTTTTAATAAAGACCTCGTTCTTTTCTAAGGCAATAAACGCTCACATTTGCACAATTGAGGTTCATATCTATTTTATTTTCGGTTTTCAAGAATACTTATTGTTTTTGAACACGCTTTACGTTTATCAACGTTCTAATGCAAGTTTAATTTATTCTAAAATTAATCCAATTCAAAATGTTCAACCAGAAAATTCAAAGTTTGTTCAGTCGATCAATTTTTGGGCGGCTCAATCAATTTCTTCTCACAGTATAGTTAAAATGAAGTTACATGTAATAACAATTTATATCTATGGCTTATTAAAGTACATAGTAGTTATTTTGTTAATTCATAAATAGAACTACCTTATATCAGAGAACCGTAGGAAAGTACAAATCTTATTGGCATTTCTCCCATTCTAAAGGATAGAATCTGTACATTTTTGTCATTCCTTGCTTTTTTTCGACAATTTGTTTTTTGCCAATCGAATTTTTCCTCTTCTCTCAATTTGTGACAGAAAACGGAAGCCCTCAGATACCAAACCTAGGCACGAAGGGTGCTAAAATTACAAAATTTCTACCACACAAGCTCCTCCTCGCAGCTCGAAGAGATACGGTTTCGGTCGGTTGGCATTGCACGATAGTCACTCTCTGAATTTTTTACGTCGCCCTCTTCTCTTTCCTTTCATGTCTATCTTGTCTGAATGCCACGTGTTGACACATTGCTACATTTCCTGCATTGTCGTCTCAAGTTCGGCCGCCGCGTCGGTTGCATGAAATCGATACCTTATTTTAACGTAATTTCTACTGCGCTCTTCGCCTCAGTCAACAACAACGGGTCAATGGAAATTCTAACTTGAATTATTAATACGAGCCGAAATAGTGTTATTGGATGAAGCTACCACATCGAGCGGTATTGTCGAGGGTTTCGAAATGGAGCCGAAGGGTTTATTGGGAACGGGTTATTGTAAATTCCCTCATACAATTTTACGAATCCAGTAATTAGTATTTAACGTCTGTCGTCTGAATTCTATCTTCATGTAATAACATGTTCCATAACTAATATTATAGTATGTACAAAATATTTCAATACAATGCTGTATGTGGTTGTGGGATTACTCTATATTCAGCCATTTCATGTTAATAGGCAATTACTGGTTGGAATCTTACGTCGTCAGTGGATGTGTGGCATCCTGGTTTAAATAGATAATTACATGTCTAAGCTAAAAATTAAGTTAGAAAAGATTGAAATATAAGTAATTTTAGATAAAAAAAAAATAGTTTTATAAATGTAATAAAGCAGGTGACCAGAAGAGCCTGTATATTTTTGAGATTTCCTTGATGGGCAGATTTCAACGACCTATAACAGTTGGTATCCTGTTGATAGCTAAATTACATGCACTAAAGCTAGGAGATTATTCAAATATTTTATTTGGCCCAACGATATGATTAAATTAAAAATGATAAAATTAAATATCCGAAATGTTCTCGACTTACTTGTTGGCAATAAACTAACCTACAACGAAACTGCAAGTTAATTTTCTTGGCGTAAGATCTGGTGATGTATTGGGGCAATTATCCAGATAATCATAAAACCTGTTTAGACGTTTCCTTTTGAAGATATTGCGTATGCCTCGCATGCATTCAATAAGGATTCTTCTTCGTTCAAAGTGAAAATTGCGTAGTCCAAAAAAAGAAGAGAATCAGGAGCTACTTCGCTTCTGTCCAGCTTATTTTCACGGAACTCTATTATACGATCTTGATTACTTCCACTTAGTTCCTGATCAGTCATCATTTAATAGGAATGAAGTCTTCATTTTAGCCATTTCAGAACAGTTTTATGGCCGACGTTAATTTTTCATGTAATTTGGCGGGTATCTGTTTTTAGGTTCACTCAACACTTAGTAAGGCCAACAAGTTGTGCTAATTTAGCCTAGCGACTTTGTTTAATATATCAATATTCTCGTTTCCTCTACATTGATAGACTACTAAGACACAGACAATTTCGTTCAGAAACAGAACAGAAATAGTTCCTTAGCCGCGAAGTATCCGGCCTCTACGTGAGCGGATTTCATGGTACCCAAATATATGCGCATAACGCATATATTTGGCAATTCCCAGCTTTCACATGCAGATGCGTAAAAGATTCATCAGTAATCAGGTTTGGTTCTAAGCAGCAAGAATCCGCTCCAAAGGAGACCCTATTAGCAAGTCTTATTCTTCGTATTCATTGCTTTTTAATATTTCCCGATTTTTCTTTGCCAAATTAACGTATAGCACCTCAAGTGCTGCGCGTCTGGTAAAAATAGTGCTCTGCGTTTTGATATAGAAAGTACACCGTTCACACGTCACACCATATTAAAAAAAAACGGTGGGCCTACGTCCTTCGAAAGAAAAACCGTGTATGCGGTTTTCTGAACTATTATCCAATATTGTTCCGATATAATTTCTTATAAAGTATTTCTAGGTAACTCCAGTTTACTCCCAATATATAATGTTCATATTTTAACCAAGTAAAATCGCACAGATGGTTAAAATATCACAAACGCAGCCGACCATAAAAATCTGATCACGGTAGATGCTTTATGGCGCATTACATCATTCCTAAAGGTACGCAAAAATTCATAGCGCTGCAATAAAAATTTACTCAATAATTCACTGACTACTTTACCTCCACGAGTATGACCCTGTCGAACGAACGACTTGCTACCGATGATGATGTTATCGAATTTGAAATGGAGCTGCCAATGTTGGGTGGATTTAGACCAATATATATTTATAACGTGTATGCTCTCAAGAAAAATATTACACCATATCTCGAACCTGTATTTGTAAGTGAAGGAGTGAAGAATGTGGAGGGTGTTGCACTAGTACTTTCAGATATTATGTATAAAAAGCGTGACAGAATTTCAATGCCGGTTATTCATTTGACATCTTATATGGCGTAGAGAACTACCATTAGTTGGATTTATATTACAGTGAAACTTCTTTACGACGGACAATTGTTGGCTAGAGGCTATTGTTTGTTGTAGAGATGTGCTTGAGTTGTTTAAGGTTAACAAGAACATGGACGTAGATGAAATAATAAATTATAATAAAAAATAAATACTAAAAGCAAAATTGTTAATTATTATCTATTAATCTTTTTTTTGTTATAATACTACTTCGTCGATGATTTTTCTGCATGGTACCTCTTAAATAAGTCTTTCATATTTGCATAAAACAAAACCGCCAGACGTTTTATCCTGCTTTCTAGAGGTGTTTTGTTATATACTTCAGCATGTAACAGGTTCGCGTAACTAGAAATTATCCTTTAAAGAGAGATACTCCTTGTTGAGAGGTGTCTGTTAACAAAGGTTTAACGGTAATGTGAGAATTAAGAAATCTAAACAACTTCTGCCAGTACACATGCCTGCGTTTTTATCATATTGTTCCATTATTCAAACGCGATGGCGATTCTTTTCTGTCCAAAGCAAATTTTGACAAAAGAAAAATATTCTTATATACAACTACTTTCTGCCTATTCTCGAGTTTCTTGATCAAGTTTGGGAGGTGTCTTGGTTTCATGAAACAGAAGTCGTGGAAATATACAAATATTTATCATATATAATCGTCGATAGAAATAATTGTTTGAATGGCTACAAAAAGAACAGAGTAATTTTTCTGGTATAGTAGCTCCGATGTATTATGCCTATTAATGTATCTTTTTAATGATCAGATTGGCAACAATTAATAGTAGATATGCATTTTTACAACAAACAAGTTTCGTTTGAACTGCTACTTTTCGGACCAAATTATTACGTCGGATAAACATATTTCATTTTCATCAACTAACTATTCAAATGTTGCCTCAAGAAAATGTTGATTAAATTATGATTGCAAAACGTTAGCTATGTGAAATAAGTTAGAACAGTAATTCTATTTTTCTCAGAGTGATTTTAAGAGATTTTGTTTAGTGTCCATGACTACCTTTTAAGTTTCCTAGTTTTGAAAACGTTTTGAGAGATATTGGCTTACTAACTGTATTAAAATCGATCCAAGAACATCGAAGCAAGAACAACAAGAACAAAGAACAACCAATGGAAGTTATCTATCCATATCGTAATGTATATGTGTCTGGGGGAGAAGAGTCGCACACGTACATACACTAAGGCAACATATATGTATATTGCATACAAAGAGAGCAATAGGTTAACTACATAGAAATGATTATAGCTTTTCTACATAAGCTTTTAAATAAATTAGACTTGATGCATATATGTTCCGTTGCGATACAATGTCTAATGGATAAAGACAGCACTCTGAGAACTTGGAAACAGGACTATCGGGGGATTTGACTAATAACTGAGCAATATAAGATAGCAATAGTTTTTAGAATATTATTACCTAATGATCCGCCCAACACCGACATCTCTATTTATTCTAGGCAAAGATGTTCGTTACGGCTATCGTCTGAGTTGAACCCACTCAGTTGATTGTACTTCTCCCTCGCCTTCTGCCAATATGTAAGAAGGTGCTAAGGTAATTGCGTTCTGTTCTTAGGATAACTGTCTGGATGATGTACTGCATAAACCAAATTAAACCTTGCTCTTATTTCAAGAATATCTCATGGATCTCCCGTAAGTGCCTTGCAGTATAGTAGGTACATGGTTTAAAGAAAAGCACGTGTTTTTTATCGCGTCGGAAGTTCACATCAAAAATTAATTTTTATCAACTAGATGATGTGGCTCTTGAAGTTAATGTTAGGTGTTATGGAAATCTGCATTACGTTCTCCATACATGCTTAATTGAGAGTTATCGATTTTAGCAGGGCCGACTTTCTGTATTTTTGTATTCTCATTTTTTTTCTCCTTATTTTTTTCTTTTTTTCTCATTTTTTGTATTCTTATAGAAAGTTATTTGCTCTTTTTCTGCGGATAAGGACATAGTAGTCTACGTATTGCTTCTCTTATTCTATACCATTCCAGCGTTATGCTACTGCTCGTATTGTAGAATCGTTTCGGGTTGTTTTTCAAAAATCTTTGATGTTATTAAAAGAAAAGAGTTACTTTGGATTGCTATACACTCATTAGTTACGAAAACTTTCTTATAAAAAATTCACAATGCGCAAAGATTTTATACAAATCTAATTAAAAGCGCGACTATAAATCACAGTTTTTATAGTCCAATGTTTCCCAACAGTTCTATCCGCAAAAACTACGATGGTTCTCGAAAAAACTACTGCGGGCAATGAAACTTTGCGACTTTTACTTTAACGACACCATTATCATTTCGACGCTGTAACTTATCATCTAGACGCCTAACAGGCACTACATAATGACTTCCCCTTTCGCTTTAGCAATGCACGTTTTACTTCCTCTGTTAGCGGCGAAATGTAAACTTTGCCCAAGTATATAGTACGCCATCATCTTTTATGGAAAAGTTTTTGGTTAATATAAATAGGTTAACAGCAAGTTGGCCGACTTATTAACTACTTTCCATTGGTAGCTGGGCTAGCGCACACAAAGAATTTTTTCCGTGTACTACTTACAAGAAGTTTTAACATCATCGTGCAAAGTTTATACTTTCTTTTACCGAAAATATGAATAAGTTAGAACCGGAAATGTTTTACTTACAGAAGAGTAAGTTTATATGTTGACAGCATGTCCAATACAGAAATTTACCAATACTTAAATGATGTTTCAAATTGATGGTCGCTCACTTCTAAAAAAGGGCGCACATCTCAAGAAAAACGTGACTATGGTTGCACCTTGTGGTTGTAATAAATTAACCTTTTTTAGATTTTTCTAACGTTGCTATAGTTACGTCGGAGTAGCCAAAATAAGTCAATAAGCCTCTAAAATACGGCGGCAAAATATCCATCTTTGATGTGGTTGCTACTATAATCTCAAAACTTATGGTTTGTTATACATTTTTCTTTTAAAGGAAACCATTGCTCTAAATACTATTATTGTCCTGTAAAAAGATGTTGAAAAATTATCTTAACATGTGTGAATATTGAAAGCTATCACCTAGTAACTCTGGGAAAAGGTTCTAGTAACATATGGGTTGAGTTACTTTACTGATCCTAAATTCTGTCGCTACGCATGTTAATTGCCTCACGTTTGCTTTTATAATGAAAGTAAATAAAGGCATATTTTGGGATAAATACTGAAAATATGAAATGATAGCAAGCCTAGGTAACTTAAGAGAAAATGCGTTCAATAAAATTCCTAATTAAAATAAAATATCTGATGTATTCTAGTGTAGTCCTAAAATTTCCTTCTAGACATCAATAATATGCCAAATAAAGCAGTTTGTGGGGCTACTACTGTTCAATATAATTGTACAGATACTTTAAGAAAAATAAAACGAACCTTTTGAAATGTAGCGTTTTGCCATGACTCTATAAACTAATCTGAAGAAAACAGCAAAGTTTTAAAAATGCTAAGTAGTTCACATCTATATAAATTCCCAATTTTATGGCAACGCTTCAATATCTAAATATTCTAACAAAATAAATTCATCAACTTTAAATTTAAACTTAAGCAACTTTATAAACTTTAGCAACTACGTAAGTCGAGCGCAACTAGTTGATTGCCTAGCAGTAGCGTCGCTGCTCTGGGTCAATCGAAACAAACGTACGCGTTATTTAGAACAAAAATCAACAAAAGAAGTTATGAAAACGCAAACATAGTATAGTAAACAACTTACCGAATATGCTTAGATCTAGGTATGCTTTGTTGTACATCTTTTTTCGTTATCCAAAATATGTAGCACCGTACGTGGTGAACAATTACACATAAGTCTCGTAAGGATATTGAAGTGTTTTGCAATTTTTGTTTATTCCGTCGGCTACTGGGACATAATTGTCATTAATAGTTTTCAATTCTGCTGCAACTGAAGAACTTTGGAATTGCATTTAACTTATTGCAGCTGCTTTTTTAACGTTTCTGCAATTTAGGAAAAACCGCTTTCGTCTGTATTATTAGTTGTTTCACGTTGGGATAACATTTCTTGTATAGTGTCAGCTGCAGAAGTAATTTTCCTTTTTTTTTTAACTAATCCACAAGCTTTCTATTTTCAGCAGCTAAATTTTAGAAATAATGTTTCTTTCCAAATGATTTAAAACTAATTTGGCCAAAACTCTCGACGTCTTGAAAGTTTGTTATTAAAGTCCGCCGTTGAAATAAAATCCCTTGATTGATCAAAAAGTATCACATACAGAGTCGCCGTTATTAGCGATGCGGCTAATTCTGTTTAACCAGAGCCCTCCAGCAACATAAGTTAGAGTGCCGCTCTTCCGATACGTTTTTCAGGGTTTTACAGGGTAATTACGATGACCCTTGGGAAAACAACAGCATAGCTCATTTTGCACGGGATAATCCTAAAGACTGAAATTAGTTGTAGAAGCGTGTTAGAAGCTTCAACGATTAGTAGTATTAGCGATTCAGTAGCGCACGAATAGTTAAATCAGTCACTAGCAAAAATTAGCTGGTTTCTATAAATAAAGCTACAATTATAATAGCAAAAAGGCGCCACTTAGATTGAAATTAAGTTCAGTTAGGATAGCAAGAACATTTCTTTGCCAGGTACCTGCGGAGTTAGTGCACAAGGTGGTCTCTAAATAGTACAGGGACAAAATGTTGTAATTCAAGAGCAAACGTCTTATTGTTATCTAAGAACTGGAAAAAGGTTGTCTGACGACACTTGCTACTGATAAATAGAGTAATATACATCGCTCTTTTTAAGCTTTTTGTTATCATTAGTAGTACCTCGCAGAGTCAACGAGGAATTTCATAAGAATTGCGCTACTCTTAAGCACAAAACTTGCAAAATAATGATACGACGATGCATGTTATTGCAAGACGTAGGAAAAATGTTCACATGGTATGTTCGCGAAGCGTATCATATGCTAAACCTTTTTTTAAAGAATCCTTTAGGAAAGCCTTACCTTCCGATAAGATCATAACTCAAGAAACTAAAGATTGGTTACACTAAAATGAATTCTGTTTTCTAGATTACACAACTTCTGGATCGGAATCCATTCGAACATTTGCGAAAGCTGAATTAAAATGCCGCAAACATTGACAACTGACAACCAAAATAAAAGAAGTGTACGAAAACGTATAATCGACGAGTAGCGAAGAAATGGTGGAAACAATGCCTAAACATATAGAGGCAGTCATTAAAACCGCAGGAGGTCGTACAATTTATCACTTAATTATTTACCAGATAAACTATCTTTAACTATTAACATAGTATAGTATGCATAGCGGTAGAAAATAATTTTGGTAGGTAAGCACGTTTAATGTTTTGAAACGACAATAACCAAGTAAATACACAACTTGCAAGAGCATTCGCGGATAGTAAATATTGTAACAACTATAAAAAAAGTGCCAGTTATACTCTCGAACCGGACAAATGTAATACAGTAAAAGCGCTTATGTGTGCGGTATTGTGCAACGCTTTTATGGTGCCAGCTTCCAGTGGGAAACTGTTACCGAATGACGCGCTTATAATGGACGACGTCGTCTTTCTTCCTGGAGCTAAAGGGACCCACTTTTCCACTCCCGTCGTAATGAAAAATTTTATATCAAGATCTTATATTGCGCCGGCGTTTTTCACAACCGAACTTTAGTAGCCTGTAAATCACGCTACCCGGTCAGATGTTGCGCCATCGTTGTAATTTATCAAAATTGTTTTTCATATAATGGCTGTTTATGCACGACTTCTTTCCAACGAAAATCGTTTTTAATGTGAAAATTTAAATTCCTTTTCACTTTTTGCCTTAAGATGATTATTTTTTAACAACCTGCTTTTAAAGTTTCGTAATGGCGAAAGGGGACGACGCTAAGGAATAAAATTAATGAAGGGATATTTAGTTGATAGTGACAGTTATTTTAAGTTAACTCGATTTTGTTTAAGAAATTGTATATTATTACGAAATAAGCTTGAACTACGTATATAAAAGAATTTAAAAGAAAGAATTATATTTCTATAAATGCAAACTACATGTAACTTTGAAATCTGCACTAAATCTACGTACGATCTTCTGAAGCTACATGATATACAATTACGTGATACTGACTCCAAATTTCTTCTAAATAATTATCAATGAATATTTGAGTGTGTGCCCTTATTACTCTTTCTTTTATAAGAAGGTTTGTGGAGCTTTGATTGGTATGTAGTTAAAAAAAGATGTTGCGTACGATTCCTTCATGTGTTAAAATTAATTTGCTCTTAAAGAACTGTTAAGAATACCAAGACCTAATCTAGCCATTAACGCTTTGAAGATTATCTACCTATTATTATTGCGTATTACAGAATCAATACATACTGCTGTAATGTTAAAAGTACCACTAGCAGAATGGCTAGGATTAATGCGTGAGTGGTGATTTTCATTCACTCGCCTGGAGGTACGCTCACGTAACGGGGACATCTAATACTGAAGCCAGACAGATAGAACGCTATATGAACTATGTAGCTACGTTCGCTACATTTGTGAAAAATAGCTTTCTTTATTTTCAATTTATCTGGCTGTGTAACGAAACGAATGTTACGTTTGCTACGTTCGCTACTTTATCGACCTCGCAAACTGTTTGCTTTCTACCGCTGTGTACAAACATGAGTGTTAAAGCGTCTTCACTTATTTTTGTGCACTTATAAATTCAAAGATACTCAACATGGCATTCGTTAAAGGAATCATTAGAAGACTTAAGGAAATAGGCATGTGTAATGTCAGACCATTCGCGACAATGCTATTTTCCTTCAATATCAATCTTTACAAAATTTGGTTAAATTGTTTCTATGTTAATATTGTTTATCCATTTTGTTTTCGCTTGATACAAAGTAAACAGCAAAAAATTCTTCATAACTTGACGTGACAGCAGCTTATACATCCTAGCTCCCTCTTTTCCTTTCTCTCTTTATTCCAACGGCTTTATTCGGTAAGTATATCACTCCAATCAAAGAAAATTTTGAACCAATGAAAACATAAATCTTCTTGGCTGTATATTTTCTTAGTTTATAAATTTCGGAACTTAAAGCAACTTCATTCACTAAACACAAAGAGAACGATTCTATTTCGCATTCATAAAATTTTCCCAAATAAAGTACGGTTAATTAATGAGTCGTCGCTAAGGAACATGTACATATCAAGGTTGTAGACTTGGTGATGAATGACAGTTCGTTCCAACGCTAGACGGCAAACCCTAGCAGAATATTACTATTTTGTACTTTGCAATGATATACATAAAATGAGTTGTATGTAAATAACAGATGAGCGAAACGATGCTAAAGCAATTAAAACTTTTTGGCTTTACGTAAAAGCTCGATGTGTGGTATTTGAAAGTAGTTTAATTTGTGAATTTAACACAATTAACTTTAACAAGGCAGTCGCCAGCTTCAATGTACATGACCTCGAGCAGAGTAAAACTTTGTAGACTTTTCTCTGGACTCTAGTAATGATATAATAGTTTTTATAATATCTAGCCACATGTTGTTCAGTTTGCTAATGGATCAGAAAGAAGAAAGGTTTTGCAAAACTGGAATAATCAGACATTATAACCATGTGCTTATATATTAGAGAATTCAGAGTTTAGAAAGATGCATCGACTTGTTAGGAGACCCCGTAGAAAGCCAAGTATAATTCTAAACCATAACACTTGCATTAAGTAATACAAAATAAATATTTGAAAATATTTGAGTTTTAGCAGATATCTCTATCTCTACCTCTATCATGGATGTGCCCAATATTGAAAAAATTTTAAAAAGTCAGTAAATATAAACATAAAGCCTTGTTTTGGAGGATACAGATTCTACGTAAATCTATTGCATTACTGGCGCAACCTAACGTGCATCAGTAGTTTTAAATGGCTCCAATTCAAGGTCTATAGACATCAGGCTAATATAAAGATCTATATCATATTTTGCAGTTATATGTAAGATATTTAATGTTTTCTAACATGAGCGACTAACTTGATAAGCAAGCTCTAGACACTTAACATGTTGGCGTATAAGAAAAATATTGATATCAAGCAAAATTTAAGCGCTGCGCGTTCAAGTCTTACTTCAATTACATTTTCTTAGCGGATCTGATACAACCCAGAGACGCGATTTGCATCTGTTAGGTAGCAATCAACTGTACTTCATCCTTTCCGGCCAAGGGATGATAGTAACAAAATCGTGGAATATTTTATACAGTAAAAGCTCTTGAGGTTATCACAAGCTTGAAAGTTCGCGGGCCCCGTTGATCAGTCACTATGCGTGTAATAAAAAAATGTAATAAAAGTGTAGAAATCGAAGAATATAGGATTTATATTTTTAAGCCTTGCCCTAATCCATGTTATAAGTAATACCGGATCAACACTTGCATTCTTATTTGATCTTACAAAGTCTAGAATTTTATGAAGTCAAGTTTCTGGAGGCAACGCTATAACGATTTATCTTCTAAAACACTAATTAACAGCGTTGTAGGCATGTTGAATATGCAAAAATATAAACCAATTAGAATATTCCGAAGTACAATTCATGCCAGGACACAAGTCGCAGCAGATATACAAATTGGCATAACAATTCAACTGTTGGGAGTATTTAGGGTGAGTCAAGAAGAATGAATAAAACTCCAAGGATTTATGGTATAAGTAAAAATAATGTGGGAAAACTCATAGGACCTTACTCGATTTCTATTTGTTTTCACATTACAGTGTAATTCAAGAATTTTACTTGGCATTCTTCTAAATGATCCAAATTTTCGAGGAAATAAAGGAAAACGGAAAAAGACAAATGCATTCTGGATTAGGATTTTTTACGCTTCTCATATACAACGCAACGACTGCTTGAATCAATCCTTTCGCAAATGGAGCACAAAATGATTAGAGGTTTAATTTTTTAAATCACGAAATGTTGTCTATCTATATGTTCATTCAATTAAAAATATGTTTATTCAACACTTTTGCGGGTATGTTCAACTTACATTGTAACTTATATAAACAGAAAACACCAGCATTGGTTAAATTAGTTTTGTTGAATTAAACAAATATTTGTGTTGATTGTACTCCAAGCGACATTATTTTCAGATCAGCGACAAAATTCGCTTCGTTCTCTAAAGACGGCCTTCTATATTTAACACAATACACGTTCAGATTTGCACAATCGGTATTTGTCTTTACTTTACCTTTTAATATTAAGAATACTAATTTCCTTATGCGCACATGTAAATTTTTGAATTTACGCATCCACTTCTTTTTATGCTTTCTACCAACATTCTAATGTAGGTTGGTTGAACATTCATTTTAAAGTTGATCCATTTCAGAAGGTTGTTTTAAACGATATGGAGTGTCGAGTGCATTTAACAAACCAGTTTTTATTGATACTCACGAAGTCACAACATATGCGGAAATATGTATCTCATCCGTATAAGTCGAAATTATAATATTAATGACGTGACGAACTCAATTGCCCGACTTCCGTAGTAATTATTCGCTAATGCAGAGGGATAAATAGAGATACGTTCGGTATAATTAGGCCATTTTGAGGGAATGACCGTTCCAAACTGGCCCTATTTATGTACTTTCGGCGAAATGAAATATAAATCCAATTATATTATCCAATAACAATGGCCAATATGTAACATTATTAAATTTCCCCATTTATTAGAAAGTTTTTATCAAATTTGCTGCAGCCAATATAAATTATAATGGATTTATATCATAAAGTTTTAATGAACACGCGACGTATTATTATGTTATGTTAAAAGGTTGCCATAAATAATGGTACGTGAAAGCTGTGCCACATTCGCGTACTGGGACTCCATGATGCACCCACGCTTTATAATGCATTTAGCTGAATAGTTACGGTAGTACACGTAAGTTTCAGAATTCAGTGAGTTATCTAAAACCTGTTTTAAATTATTATATGTACTTATTCCGTTATCATATTATGAAGTTACAAGTCGAATTAAAATTCATGCATGCATGCAGCTTCATTATAACACTGACGAATACAATAAGATATTCCCCGGATGTCCGTCGCGTATTGCCACATTATTCTATTGATGTACTTCATTAAATGAACGGAACAAATAAGATTATCAGGGTCGGCTCATAGACGAGCAGAAGTCCGAAACTGTTTATCATTTGGTGTTTCGACTTTAATCTTTTTATGCGAGCAACATTTAACCGTATAGCCAGTGGACAGGATAAACTGCGAAAAAAGTTTCACTAAGTTAGTGGACGTGCGTCAACTATAAATGAGAGGAGAACTGCTAGCCCCGGACAAGGATTTATAATCTCGACACATACGAACCGCCTTAAACGTCTTACGATCTCGCTTGGTCTCAGATATGGGACAATAACCGGTCAGAGAAAATGAAAAAAAAAAACACGTTTCTTGTGAAGTAAGTACAAGGTGCCAAGCTTTCTGTCTACATTTAATTAATTTCCTGCAAATTAAATATTTTTGCTGAACCGATTAACATTTAAAATACGGAAAAATGTTTATTAGTAGCGTATTAGCAAAAATGTAATAATTATTGGAAATCAAAAGAAAATTAGTAACTTATACAGAGATGCTTAATGTAAATCTTCAAACATACGTAGAAGGTTAAATTTCTGACACTATCCCTTACCTTCATCTATGTGGACTGTATTAAAGGTTTATTTGGTTGCCTGTTGTTTTGTGACACATTATGAAACAACTACAGTCATATTAATAACGTCGACCTCCAAATTGCTCAGATTGAAGATATTTTTGTTTATTGTTCTTCTGTTTTGAAGTTAATTTTATTTAAATAACATTAAACAGGAAAAGGTATATAACTGAATAGCTTGGTTCCAGTCTCGGTAATTGATGGCAATATTGTTTTTCTTTGCATGGTATTATGTATGTTATACAATTGACATAAAAGCAAACATACAAGATGAGATGAAATTATGAAATTTCCTTCAGGTCAAATTCTTAAAATTTGCTAATGGTAGTTTCCGTCTAACAAGATGTATTATTAGTTGCCTCTGTTACAATTGAGCTGTTGTTTGGCACATGCATTGTCTGCAGACAACTTTCTCTTACTGTGTCATTGAAGTGAAAAGTCTCCTTTCCTCTTAAAAGCCATCCAAATACATCCAAAAAGGAAGTTTCAACAAAAGAAAAAATAGGTGGAATTGCGATGGATTAGGAGCCATAGGTAATAACCCTCTACAATTTAGTTCTTGTGCCCAAAGGAAGTTGTGGCTCATGTGAGATGGAAATGCAACAAATGTTAAATATAAACTCCACCAGATCGTTCTAGTGAATATAATGACATTAACTGGGAACTAAATGTTTTATTTTATTTTTTGGTTTTTTCGTTTTTACATGCATTCAGTTCAAGCACATTTTTAATGGATGATTTTCTACTATAGCATAGTATATACATATACTATGTACTTAAACATCGTATACATACGCGAACTTGAATTACAGATACAGTTACAGTTGCTACCTTCCATATAAGTATACTGATGAGCTGTAATACAGCGAAACGTCTGTACACATAGTGATTGGTGGTAGCTGGTTCATTAAATATATTCACTTATATTAATCGCCCTGGATGTGCTAGCCTCGAACTCAAAGTGTGCCTATTTCTGTAGAGGTCGATATGACGATATAATTCGACAATTGCAGTGTCCAACATGTTTGAGATTTTTTTTTACTTCATAAATACGTTGCTAGAGGAGGTACCAAACGATTATATATTTGATGTTGAAAATATGTACCAAATAGCAATAAATTAAAAATTTTTTACTACTAATTCTGTAAGAATTAATTTGTTAAAAAAAAAATAGAAAAATAATAATTTGCGGTCTAATACGAGTCTCCACGCTGGGATTCAGCTATTTGGATGTAGGTTCCATATCCAGGGCTTTATTAAAGCCGTGGGTGGGGGAATACCTTCGGCGAAAAAATAAAAGTGTTCGTGTAGTAAGAAATTTGATTACTTCGTAGATTATGCCAAAGTATCAATACCCAAACATTAAGTTCATCGGGTTGTAGTTGTCATCGCTGGTGATGGCAGGAACTTCTCTGCAGCCCAAAGACCAGTTCATGGACTAATAAAGTTGTTATGATACCAATTTGTTGTACCTAAAGTTTAAAATTGCATTTTTTGTATTGAAACGATTAATGCAATACATTCAAAGTAACATACACAGCGACATACGATTGTATAAAAAAATATATTAATGTTTCGTAAAGCTTGCTGTACATTTCATCGAAGTAAGATACCTCACCAAAGGAAATCGTTATTGTGCCTTAAACCTAGATAATTGTCCGCAATCCTGGTCTGGTATTCAACTAACAATAAGACAGGTATTTATCAATTACAGCTGGCGCACGGGAATTGACTCCGTATACCATTAAAAAAAAGATATATCGGCTACGAGTTTCTTTCCGATTCTTTGTTATCAAATTCCTTGTACTTCTGCTTTTTAGGACGAAAAGCATTTCTTCTTTTATCACATAAACTATTCCAAATCGACTTTAGTTTAATTGAACTTCTTTCTTCAATTTTCTCCGCAGTTGAACATCGAAAATCGTATCAATATTTATGACATCCGAAACGTCCCCCTTTTTTTATCAAAGACATCATCCTCGAAAGTATTGCCGTAGTGTATAACACTTTAATCCAAATTGAGTTTATCTTGTAAAAGTTTCGCCCGTTCCGGCTTCTCTTTTTATTTTCTATCCGGGAAAGATTACTTGTATAGTCTAAACTTTTTAAGGAAAGATACTAAAACGGATTTGTTTTTGACCATTCTTTGGTGACATCAGTTTCGGATCCGGGCGTGTCGTGTCATATGCGATTTTCCGTTATAAAGTCTAAAAAAAAACTGGTTACGAACGCCTTCTTTACCTCTCTCCTGGCGTTCGTCTGTCGGAATAAATCAATATTTTGTCAAGTAACAGTAAATAAAATAATCCCAAACAAAAATTATTTTTTTCTTTTAGAGTGGATAAATATATTTCAAACACGCATAACAGAAATTATTTGTTTTAAAGAAACGGGTTGAAACCGCACCGTTCTTCATGGAGCTTCTTCTGGACTGCCGTATGTGGCGCTGTTGCTGTACGAAAAATGATTCTTCGTGCAACAGCGAAGACTACAACGACAGACATTATTTGCTTTAATAGTTTATTTCATTTGTGTGAAGAATAATAACGAAATACCCAAAATAATGTGGACGTATATAGTTTCCGAAATTGTTAAGGCTTATTATTTTTAACTAAAAAATTCATTACATTTGCATTTATTTTACGATGTAAACTCATTATTCTATTGTTTTCTTTTGTAAACTTATGGTATATTCCATTCGTTTTTTATTTAAAATATTTTGTACGTATGCAGTACAAAGACCTATATTAAACGATGTATGAAAATCACCATCGCGCGGATTAAAAAACCATTTAAAATGTTATCAAGTTAAATATTCCAAACTTCGGCGGAGTTTTCCGATGCTTTTATACTGGAAATGAGGCGAACGCTAGGCAGATAATCTGCGAGCGCAAATGTGCATGCCTTTGTAGGGGTGGATGGAAGTTCGGTGAAGAAAAGGCGTCATAAAATACAACTATTAAGTCGATGCGTGTTGCAATGCTTGTACTCCGCACGATTTGTGGTTCTTGTACTCGTCACAAGACGGATAACGTTTTCTAACACAGCCGTCCTCGGCTATATCTGCTACTATCTTCCCGATGGAGTTTGATAGTGTCTCTAATAATGCAAACATACACGCACACATTTACGGTAACAAAATTGCTTCACTCGTATTATGTCTGCAACAATTCCACAAGAAGATATACGCGTTGCAAATTTAATTACGAGGAACTTTCCAGAAATGTACCTTTTATGTGTACGTACTTCACTTCGAAGGTACTGAGTAATCGATCAAATACTCAAATACGATATGCGGGAGCAGACGACTAGCTGCGTTGTTCTTCGAATAAGGAGAATGCAATAGAAACGATTATAATGAATGAAAGAGTTGAGTGTAATTGGAATAAATGTAACTGCAGCATCTTTACGCAATCGTGAAACTATATGCCTAATTTATTCATTCATTATATATTCATTTTTGATGGAGAATTGCAGATTTTGTGGATATTTAAAGAGCAAAGGGGTCCCAGTACGTAATAACTAATAAATAGAAGGCGGTTAAGATCATATTTTTTAACGTTATATACGAATCGAAAAAAAAATGGATCTTTGAGCACATTTTCTAGTTGGTAGGCGTGAGCTATTCTGATGTAAGTTCCATATTTGCATTCATTGGAATAATCATGTCTTATGTACATAAACGTTTGCGGCTAATGTCTAAATATATGTCTTTCTATCTCAAGTGAAACCATACTACCCGCAATGAAACCTCTACGTCAAGCTTGAGACTATTTATGAACAAACATCTAATTGCAGATTTGAGTGAACAGATGCGGAATGAGTGAAGCGAGCAAGCAGGAAATATAATCTTTTAATCCTGCTTGAGGAACTTCGTTTACTAGATTAATAAGGAAGAATACGATATTTTACAGGTTTTAGAAAGCTGCAATTGTATAGGTAAATAAGTATACTCAAATAGCAACCTTCAGTTAGACACAATAGGAAGTCCGCTCCACGAAAAAGTATTTAATTTAATTAAAGTGAAGCGTGATTTGCGACAATTACCAAAAGTATCGAATTCTACTGTTACATTTTAACGAATGTAATCTTGTAATCTTTTCAATGTCTCAAAATTCAAGCAATCTCATATAACTAGTATCAATTTGTGTCCAATATCCACGAGTATCAATGCTTCTATTGCTTTTCAAATAGAAACGTTCTAATTGACAACGTTGTATTGTTCTGCAATTTCGATAAAAGAATCCGGATTCTTATTCGCTTTTTTGTTAAGATTTGTTTGAGGTAACATTCACTAAATTTTAGACTTAGATTGAGTTTCTCCTAATTTACAAGCACAACATTTAACTAGCAGCGTAACTTTTGGCGAGAGCTGAAACGGGAGGTGTGCGTTTTATTCGATACCTTTGTTTCAGGAAGTAAACATCGTCTCGCCAGGGTAAATATGAAACTTCCTTCTCTATTAAGTTAGTACATGTTTGCGCTAACTTTAAAATAAAAGCGTAAATCGAGGGTGCGCGTGCATATAAGCAAATATTCGAAACAGCACCTACTTAATTCTACCTTGTAATTGCACCGTTATCCTTACATGCGGTTTAATCTTTAAATTTCTAACGTACTAAGCGACTCATTACACTAAGATATTTCCAGAAATTATGCCAAAGTACGGAGTAACAATTTTCGGTAAAGCAAAATAAGCCATCGCTACATAAAAGGAAAAAAGGAGACGGTTAATACTACTCGCAAGGCGACGTCGGAAAATTACACGTTGGTGCACAATGAACTAATTTACTTGTACCCTAATCTTTGGGCTTTTATATTAAACTCTTTGTACCTAAATATGGAACACGTAAATTTATAAATTTAGATCTAGATTAGATTTTCATTTTAGTTTAAGCGAAAATTAACCAACCGTACGCCATTTATTCGCGGTGTTGCTTACAACTTGCCTTACGTAATTTCAAACGAAAATGCACGCCTGCATTACACATCGATTAAAAGCCGCACGGTTGAAATAATTTGTGCTCATGTTTAATTTAGCTTTAACGTGGAATTTTACTTTATTGAGAGCGATTACTGTTTGCACAAGTCTGCGATCGTTTTAGATTATACTGAATGACTTTTCAACTAAATAACTTGCAGAATATAAAGCGTATGTTTAAAAAAGTAAACCGTGGTTTAATTTCAAACCGTTTACATTGTATTCACATTATCGTGGCGATAATAGAAAAGAGACCGCGGGGAACTTATGTTTTCGTACTGATTTGTCTCATCCTACTATTCATACGCTCATAAGAAAACCAAAATAAAGAACTATTTTCAGATAATTTCGAAGATCTGCGCCATGAATGTTTCTTCCGTTTCCAAATATTTTTTCAGACAAGTAAAGACGGTCGGATCCATTGCCGTAAGAGATGAACACATGTAGGCTCTTAGCGAGACAATATCTGCATTCCGATCTATGGTATGACTTTGGCAATTTTAAGCAGGCAGTTCTCACAGTGTATTCACAGTGTATTGTAGAGAATGCTAAGGTTCTCTTCTAATCATCCAATGTCTCCGAAAAAGGCCAAACTTAATATATAACTCCAGACTTTCTGATTTTCATTCGACATCCAAGCCACAGATAGGAAAGTGTAACTTTAACATTTTTAGGCGCATATATCAAGTGAATATGTCATTAGTGATATTCAGGACAAAATCGTAAGTAATGGCTTGTATTTACGTGCTTGTTTCAAAGTTTCGCGAGTTTGTTTTTATTCTATTCCAGCAGCACATTTCTTGGGAGTATCTTGATAAACATATTCTCTACGCAACGACACTAAATCAAGGTTGCATCGAAAGCTTTTTGCGAACTGCGAGGAGCAAAGTGAACTTTGGAGAACCCTATTTTAAACAAATGTGAACAGATGTGAACGATGTGAATTTTGACAATTGCGAATTTATATTAAAGCGAGTGCAACTATTGAAAATTAGAATTCGATAAATAATGTTTACAACATTGTTTCCAAATATATATTTTCATTTTATCTGTGTTATTTGCTAGAGCATCGATATGATTGGATAGGTCATTTTTATACATCAAGTTTATTATAGGCATATTTGTGCCTATTGCATTAATTGGAAGCCCATGACGTCATTCAAGGGGTTCCAACATCAAAGAGACTTGAGAACCGCTGGTTCAATTATTGCTATTACTTTTATTTTTCAATAACAGCTTTCGCATAATGTGTAATAACTTCCTTCTTTAAATTTCCTCAATTTTTGTACTGATATTAGCTTATTAGCAGAAGACTGGTCATTGCCTACGGTGTGTTATGTATATACAATATATATAATAACATAATTTGTACTCAATTGAGTACATGTCGCCATTGGTTTAGTATTTTGAACTTTTAGATATTAGATCTGTACACATATAGCAATAAAAAGCACTACATTTCGTTCTTCATATAACGCTCACTATTAGAATCAAGATCGCTTTAACGATATAATCTACAAGGCACCAAGTGAGCAAAGTGAAACTCTAAAGAGATTGAAATGAATTAACTGTCTAGTATGGCTTAATGCTAATGGCTAATGGGGCTTGTAATTTCAATAAAGGGATTTATATATCGCAAACGTTCATTTTTATTCTTCACTAAACAGTAACGTAAAATTTATTGATGAGGTCATCTTCAATCGAAACACTTTATGTCCCTATATTTCCTTTATAAAATCCTCTTTGACAGCATTATTATCAAAGGTATCCTTCTTCGACCATTAAAATAAATGGCTGCTGCAAAAAAATAGAAATTCGAGAGTATTATAGCACTCGTAAACTCAAAAAAGTACGTTTCCTTTTGTAAGTGGGCACGATCCGGCCAAACACCGCAAAATTTGAACATAAAAACACATCTGTTGCAAATCTATTTATTCCGCGAAAACAGAATTTTTATCGGCGCTGGCTTCCCAACTGTATAGCCGAAAAAAGATAACAGGAACCGGAATCGGTGAAGAGCAGACATTCATTCCCGGGCTCCACTTAATTCCTCCAATCTAAAGCAAACATGAACATGCCAGTGCGTAACAACGACTTGTGAGAGGAACTCAGAATACTCGTAAAAAAATTAATTAAAACGATTTCCTGAAGCTCCACGGAAATGGGATAATTAACGAGAACGTACTAAAATGGATGTGTTTAGTCAGTGTTTTTAAACTTGCCAAGTAATTGCGAGAGATAGTTGTTAGTCGCTCTATATGGTTAGTGGGAGAGAAGATATTCGCAACTATATCTTGGTGGAAGTTGGCGCAGAATTGCCTAAATACTGCGCTTCTATGTCCGGTAACGACGGTCGTTATCTCAACCACACGCGGCCGTTATATCTCCATTACCGGAGACGAGAAAAGTACTAATTCTAAGCGAGACCGGTCGTGTTTAACGTTGATGTTTAAATTGGACGTGACTGTGCCCGGTGAAATATCGTTCTAGAATTGCCATCAGAATTGGAACTTTATTGATCCGCAGTGTTAATCTTGTAAAATGAGTTGTACAGAAAAATAATTTAGATTGACTAGGAAAGTACACTACTGAATTTTGCTGGACCATTTCATTATATGCCTTCTCTTTCAAGTTCTTCAAAAGGAAAAAAAAAAAAATAAAGAGGCCAGAAAGGAAGATAACGAAATCATATTCTATACTTAAGTGCTACTACAACTTCAGTAAAAAAGTAATTCACACTTAACCAAGATAACTTTATTTTGTTTTGGAAAACGTTAAATCATCTAACTTATTTTATATTTGTATGATTATAAGAAGCAATATTTTCGTAACAATTATATGATGATTGACACAATCACCTCGTGAAGTTTTAAATTAATTTAAATAATTATGGAACGAGTGTGAGTAGCGTATCGTAGTGTTTATATAAAGTTAGTGTTTGTTCATAAATCTACCATTCTAACAAATCTACTCTTGAGTAGTGAGTATATCCAAGGATCATCGAAAATAAAAGAGATGAGTACATATCTTATTTAAAAAGAACAAAAAGCAAATAAAAGACTTCGGAAGAAAGATGAAATTATGCAGAATTTGGAAATTAAGCTCGGTGACATATTTCACTTGCAAAATTATATATATGATCTTTAGCCATCAATAACAATAGCGTTGCAGAAGATCCTTTATATAAATTTAGACACCATTTTAAGTACACGAAGATTACATTGCTAAATGTAGAACCATGTTTCTACTTCTTCTTTCTCTTCCCAAGGCTAAGCTCGCGCCTCTGGGCTTCTCAGTCCTCTCTGTCCTACTCGTTTCTCTCATTTAGGGTGGTTTCCGTTCGGTGCCTCTGCGCTATTAGGAGATAGATGTAGTTAACTTCAATTTCCCTTGTATATGTTTATCTTTTTCTTTTTTTCAGGAATCATCTTCTACTACCCTATTACGGATTCGTCTGACAGCCACACGGGGAGGGGGTCTATCCTGTGGCTCAACAACGGACTGGACCAGGGGATGGTTCGTCGTCGCAGCTCTCTCCCAGGCGTTAGTTCACATCTGCTTCAGGAATACCCACATGGATGGGGCTTGGAGATCTTCCCTGATCCTGATATTTCGCATAAATGGGGGTGCGCAAGAGATCATCATGAGAAGTTTGTTCTGTTCCACCTCCAATTCCTTGATCTTGCCCTCAGCTATTGTGGACCATGCCACAGCTGCCTAAGTGAGTATCGGTCTCAGTGTTGATGGTCGAACCATGTTCTTTCTGCGTATAAACCATATATACGCCGCAACGGCCGGATCTCAAAGAGTTGTTTGGGATTCCATAAATCCTTTCATTTTCTTTTGTTCTAATTAGCGTGCACGTTCGTTTTGGTTAACCCAGCTCAGTGACGCTACTGCTAGGCAATTGATTTGTTGCGTTGTTCTTGTACTTATACTTCTCGTATTGGAAATATTTGCTTAATTTTTATCCAGAATTATAAATTAAAAAATTCTACAAGTAGAAGGCCATGGTTGCTATATTTATCAAAGAAACGAAAGAACAAGTAGCGACTTACGAAAGAAAAGAAATATTTACGCTTTCTTGAGTTATTCTATTTTGTTTCTGGTTTAAGTTAATAGGTCGTATTACAAAATCGCGCAGGTATGCTACACGTACTACGTATCTAGCTATGCGCATTTCCCATCGTTTCGTGATAATTATTTGAGCATTTGTATTTACTTCTCATACTAAAAGAAGGTTTGTTGGGTTTCGATTTGTATTTGTATGTTGCAAGAAGTCACAAAAACAACGCGACTTTCTCACATTCAGCCAAGTTATTCACTGTTAAATTAAACGATTTCAAACATTCCAACCTAATCCTAATGAATATAGATAAAAAGAATCGTTTGTGCGAAATTCATGTAAAAAATGAAACCAAGATACGTTATAACAAATTCCATCTATAGACAACAGCGAAGTTTTGTCTGCAAACGCCATTAATATAGTATCTGCATTTCTCATTTCGCCTCGTTTCACTTATTGGACCTATCGTTGAAGGCGAACGGGAATATTTCAATATCCAGCAACGAGCGCAAGCAAATTATCTGATTAATTTTTGAATTTATGCGCCACTCTTCCACGTATCTATTCATGTACGTATATGCCCGTACAGAGATACCTTTCCTGGCAGCGACGTTACATATTTTTCATTGGAAATTTTCTCCGCGTCCCTGGTCAGAAACGAACGGCGAAATAACGCGTACACGATAAACGAAAGGGTGAATGAATTTATTTACCTTTCCGATAGTAACGAGTTGCGGGCTTAGTATTTGAATATCGATATCGCAATAAATTGTTCTTCCTCGTGGTTCAGTTCGGTGGGCGTAACCGCCAGCACAGCCACGTTGTGATTTACGTTCCCTGTTTGAATTTACGTCCTGGCGTGTATGTATCATTTACCTACCTTTTGGGGTGTGTGTCCGCCTATGTGTACACGTACATAAGGATAGAAGAGACAAAAGAGAACTATGTAAGGCTTAGACACCTTACCTATACACACATATATACACGCCGTATCGGTATATAAACTACTTCGACTTTTTCATAGCACCCTATCCTTTGATAACGCTCCTGAATAAAGGGACGGACACCGGATGTCCGCAAGGAAAAGAACGAAGAAAACGAAGGGTACAAGCACAAAATGTTTGCATTAAAAATGCAACGGAAATAAACCCACGTGAATATTGGAAAGTCAATTGTATACCGAAGTTGGTCGTTCTTTTGCACAAAGAAAGGACATTTTGTGGATGTATAAAAGTTTCCTGTAAATACGATTTTATATTTTCCATTGTGAAGAACGCGTGGGAAGAGTCCTCGTTCCCATTACAAACCAACGGCGGATAGAGTATATCATAAAAACCTAATCCTTAAGATACTTTGAGAATTTTTTAACTTCTACTATTATTAATCATGATGCTGGAATTGGAATAGTCCATTGTCCATTGTTGTTGGGGGTATAATAGGGTACATGCATATGTATATAAGATCTCATTTGGTATCCGAAGCTGACAAGAAAGGGTCTCATAAGGAGAGTACTAATTATGTATAGGCCTATAGCTATCTTTCCCTTGATAATCAAAATGGCAGAATGATATGTTTCAAACGTCTCATTAATTAAACTAAAAACAATTAGTTTTGTGGTACTCTGGCGCCAAATATTTTTCGAGAGATCTTTCATACTTTACAAAGGAAAATAAATAACAAACCTGACCTAAAACATCGGAATATACTGCGCGATTTGCGGATTTTCCTAAATGTTTTGATAACTAACGTCACACAGAGTTGCTCAACATATTGAAAGAACGCATCAGTATATCTCAAATAATTTAATACCGTTAGAGGAAGTATTGAATAAATTCAATTCAAAGTTACGATAGTTTTACTACAACATGTATCCCTAAAACAAGAAAAATGAATATAAGAATACCATTTACTTATTTGAACTATATATTCCGACGTCTAAGTATACGACCCCAATTGTAAAACTGCCATCTCTGTGTTATTTCTTGCGTAACTAATCGGTGTGTTCGAATTTGCTGACTGAATCAGTTTAACTAAATTATTTGATTGGAAGATCGAGTTGTTATTATTTTTATTAGCAACAAGAGTTTAAAAAATTACTTGATTCAATACGTAAGCTTTTGTGCTTCTTGCTTTGTAGGGATGTTGCAACGTTGTCAACTATATTTCATAAAATGTTTAGTGCCTATATATACAAGTAATTTTGCTAGGCAAGTGTTGCTACAGAAATCCATATTTATCACAAAACATATCATGGAAAAACAAATTCGACTTAAGATTATATTTTTATCGGATTCAAGAGTATCATAAACTTCTTTTAAGAACATCATATTAAATTTGAATTTTCGATATACTGGCCTCAAATACAAGATGTCCTAGGCATGTTTTAAAACCTTTATATTTAAGAATACTTTAGCAATATCTAATGCTTAAATTGCAAGAATAGCGTATTCTTTTTATTCAATCTTAGTATATCGTTCCTTATAACTAAACTAACTTCATAGTTGAAGTGATAATAATGTTGACCTAAGTAATTATTTTTTTATGTGTACAAAATCCATGTTGGACTGATACAGCGAATATGTAAGATATCTAAAGGCAGCACAATCAAAATTGGTAGTAGTGCTTCGCGTACTTTTAGTTATACTAACAATGTTTCTTAAGGCAGTGTCCTAGGACCTAGTGTATCTGTGGCATGTTGGCGATGTTGCTTACTATTTCGACAGTTGCGATCGTCTTCAATACGCGGACGACCTATTAATTCTGATTACTGAATTTCAAACCTTCCAGTTAAGGTTTGATGATAAGAAACTCCTTTGAAGGATGTAACACTGCTTTATTTTTTGCTATTCTTGTATTTATTTTTATTTATTATGTTCTTTTTATTTACTAGCTTATTAAGGATGATCGCCCTACACGTTGACTGATCGATAGGCGATAATTTCCTGGCCTCAGATGCAAATGTTGTATATTTGGGCTATGATCTGGCATACTTAAGTATGATGGAGATATTAGAAAAAAGTTGTATGTTTTCTCCAATGTTGAAAAAAACATTGGAGATAAGCAAATTAACTCTTTCAAAGTATTTCATGCTTATGACTTTTATTTAACACTGCAGTGGAATAATCATGAAACAATATCTTAATTAAAATATTTACAGTTATGTTAGAATTGATAATTCCCAATATTTCTTACTTTCACCATCGTTCCACTTCTTTTATTGGAATGTCAAGAAAATTTCATTTGTAATGTGTAGTCAACTGTTTCGTAGGCATACCTATAGAGGTGCCCAACGAGAACCACCGAGCTATTATATAGGGTATTCAATAGGTTATAAAAGAAATCGATCCATTTTCACTCAAATGGGCATATTTTGTTGCGTAACTTTTTTGTTTTGAAGTAATATACAATTGATTTTATATAATTGCGTACTTTTGTCTGTACCAGTCATTTATGTAGCATTTGTCCTTATTATAAATGCCCCTGCCCTAAGTCACTTACACATTTCGTTGATATAATGATGTTATAATTTCGAACAAGTTGGAAACTTTTATAAAAAAATAAGTAAGTAGAGCATAAATGAAAGATATTTTGTTTTTTAATTGTTAATTTCAGTCACAGCTTGTTGCATAAAACATATTTGAGTCAAATATAGTAATATCGCAACGACATAGAATTTTTGTCTTGTTCATCATCATTGAAAATGTGCATAGAGAAACGTAGTACTACCGGTATAACACCCATCCAACTTCATGGAACGGGTGAGGATTTAATTATTCAGTCTTTATTCGACATTTGCATAAAACGATCCCGGGCTCCTTTGTTCTATTTCAATTAAAACTTCTAATACTCCGCTCTCCCACTCCGACCTCCATAAAATACATATATTTATCATATAAAAGGGAGTCCGTTCGTGCGGTTATCAAAAGTATGAAATATTAAACACGGACCTGTACAGCAGACATTAAGTCAATATTTAAGTGAGCTTGTTAATTAAAAAATGTTTGCTTTGGAGTATAGGCAATATTTATATCTTCATAAAGTTTATTGAGACGTGATGAATTTCATTTAGCAAGATAGGGTTGGTGAGGGTTTAACTATGATACCTATTAATTTTTGTGTAATTTTGTTTTATTACCGGCTAATTTATTATAACGAATAAAGTTATAAACGGATCTGTTAGACACATGGGTATATACATACTTTACAGCTTTAAGCGATAGTTTAATCCGCTTCCCGATTTGTACAACGTAATTAAATTTAAATAATCAAATACAGTTTGCTGGACAGACGTGCCAACAATTACATTTTACAATCTGTAACAACAGATCTTTTTAAATACATGGATCATCGACAAACGAAAATCGTTGTAAGATCTAGAGTCAGAGATGTCTAAAAAATATAAATGTTCACTACACCCACGAAATGAATACCTGTGCTAAGGAAGACAAGGCATTTACCAATTTCCTTCCGGAGATGATCCTTTTGTAGTTGTATAAATTTAATGTAACGATGTTCCAGCTCTTTCAAGCTACTTAAATAATAAGATTTGTCGAACTGTGAAAAACAGAGCTGTTTCGGTAATGACTTCTTTATTTGACATGAAACGCTTACCAGGAAAGCCATTTTTCAAGTTTGGAAAGAGAAAGAAGTTACAGGGGGCCGGATCTGGCGAATACCACTAGACTAGTTGGCGATGAGTTGGCCGGGGCGTTATCATAATGATAGGCAATTTTTATCTGCTCTAGGTGGGGCCTCTTTTCTCTTTAGGTCAGCATCGAAACGGAACAATTAATTAGCATGGTACTGTTCAGTGATTGCTCTCCCCTAAGCCAAATAATCGATGAAAATGATGCCTTGCAAATCGTTGTCGCTGTAATAACTGATTAATAATAATGATGGTGCAGGTTCCAGGCCAGGAAAATTTTATTTCGCTAACTATTGCGCCATTGGCTCCCGGTGTGTGTGTAACGATGTATCTATATCTCATCTGCAGCCACAAGACGCCGGTGAGACTCACTCGCGTTGCGCTTATGCAGGTCCAAACAATGCTTTGAACTTATTGCGCGATTTTGTTTCTGATGATGTTCGGCTACGCTTAGATTTATTAAACTACTATCAACGTGGTAGTCATCGAAGGTGCATCACCTTTATAAACTCCGTCTAATTTCCTTTTGATTTCTGCACAGGTTTTCCTATCAAAGAAAGAGATCGAACCAATGAGCAATACTATTCCTTTTGCGTGAATTCGTATATTTTGTTAAAAAGGTTGTAGCTAGCAACAGTTGTATGGTTGGCCCGGAATTGACTTGTAAAAACCATAAATCTTTCAATATAATCCGTTACGCGCTTATATACTACGCGTTCGAAGATCTTTGGGAATTCCGAGAATTTATTCTTCTTGCGAATTGCCATAACTATCGAAGTCTTCAGTGCTTTAGGAAATTTCTGCTCCTTAAACGGCCAATTAAACTAGTAAAGTAAGTGGCTACAGTAGATGACTTATTACCGATTTAATAACAGCAGATGCATTTCAACTTGTCAATAGCTTAATAGCCTTCAGAATTTCACAGGTTTCAATATCAGGGAACCAAAATTATATTGCTCATATCTTATAATTAGATACGGGGTACAATATTGGTAACCATCATCACAGCAAGAAGCAATAACAGTTGCACTATTGGCGATGAAACATGAACCATATTTCTCATCGTATTTATTTCTATCCGTCTTCTTGTTAACTGCCACCCATATTGCTTTAGACTTGTTTATTGGCTGTAGTTGAATTGTGCATCTTTTTCGCATTACTTATAAGTGCTTTTTCTTTACATTACAGTTCACTGTTGTCTAGCCTTTCCGCATTCCAGAACGAATCTCTCAGGACAGAGTTACTGGTAACGATATCATTTGTTACCCAACTTTTGCAAATTTTTCTACCATGTATTAGTTCTTAGGGCAAGCATATCGATACCATGAGTACAAAGCACATGGAAATGGCTACCTCAACGTTTTACCACTGTGAAAATACGAGTAAGCGAACTCCAGATAATAAGATTTAACTAAATAAACAAGAGTATTCCTGCGAGTAGAACTACTTACATAATTGATATTGAAGTCAACCGCACAGAACAATGCAGTCACCTACTTCAATAGCTCTATCTAGCATCTGAGTTAAATTATTTACAAATGCATCGTAACAATCCAAACGTGATTTGTATGTTGCTATCAGGCAGTATTTCGATCCGTTAAACTTAAATATTACACACCATGTCTTAATTATTAAGTTCTACGGCATACAGGAGGTTTTTCACTGCTAGGTACTGCGCAAATTTCAGCATTCTTAATTAGATATGTATGGATAATATTAGATTTAGAAGAGCGAATTGTTTAATCCGTTCACAATAATTATCAAACACATCAAACCGGTCGCGCAAAATTAATTCAATAGCACAATGTTCTAGGAGAAAGATTGCTTGTAACTATGTAGTTTTCTTCAATTCGAATTTGGTTCGTGCTAATTTAATAGAAACGCAAACCAGATCAAATTAGCGACTTGCTGTGAAACTCTAACAAATTACGATTTACCGCGCTTTGCATTAATTTAACCAATTCATATCGTATTTTGATTTAAGCACGGACAGGAGACGGTTCTCCTGTTGCCGAGCTTCGATCGATTGGATCGCGGCGCGCCGTGTGTGTGTTTTAAGTATTTCATGCACACTTCGCGCTTAAATTCATACTTTTCGACTCCAGCTTCACATTTCTCATTCTAGTAAATGCTGTAAATGGAATAGAACCGACACTGGCGTGATGTAGAGGTGGATTTCTAATTTCCGTCTGTTCTTGAGACATGCTACGCGTTTTCGTTCTATATTCTAGCGTATTCAAAAAGCTATTATTTGTGGATTCATGTAAATCATGCGTGATAGAAGGAAGGACTTGACTAATCGTTAGAGATAACAAAGGCAAGTGGAATTATTCCTTTTTTGCAGCGACTAGATAGATAGTAACTACTCGTGTTTATTCGCCTCATGAAAATGGATTCGTGTTGCCTGCTAGTGTCTCCGAGAGTCGACAAAACACGAGTTTGTCTAGTATAGTCTGCAAAAAAGTAATAATTCCATCCGCCTTTGTCCTCTTTACTAATCACATCAAAATTAATTGGTGTCATCTACCATACCTATGCATTTAATTTCCGGACATGAAATTCAAAAAAAAATGTCGAGTGTAAAATATTTTCACCGACGTAAAGTTATACCGCAAAATGCTTGCCTAAAAAGTTAGAAAAATCACTGAATTCGTATTTCTCAACTCTACGGTATTCTGTATTTAAAACCGTTTGCATAATTGCGAAACAATCCATAACCTCTTCGCTTACCAAACTCACATATTCGAATAACTTCGAAAAGTTCTCGGCGCAGACACGCCATCTATATATGTGTGCACGTGTATATGTAGTCGATACTGTCCCTTAACTGGTCACAGGCACGCATACCGTCCTTTTTGAAAAGCCCTCGAGTTTCATCGCTACCGCAGCTTACGAGCTATCGATTACAATACGAAACTTGATCAATTAAGGGGAATTTTATTTCGTAATTAAGGTTGATAGTGTCTGAAACGGCCCGACCTCTAGTGACGTTAAATACAAACTTAGGGCACGCAATTTTGTTTACGACTAACCGCCGACATCGTTCCGTCGGTTACAGATGATAATTATTTAAATTGGATTAAATATATTAAACATGGCAGGTAAAATAAGGAGTACGCAATAGCTTCAGCTGAAAGGTTTATTTCTTGGCTGGCTATGTTTCTTCTTCTTGGTAACTAATATATAGTTACTAATATTAAATGCGTCCACCGTCTGTTGTTGTCAATCACACAGGGACCACCTTTATAGGATTTAATGAAGTGAAAACAATCGATAAAGAGGAATTCTTCCTCACATCGGGGGTAGTAATTTGCGTAGTCGATGTTGTTTGCGATTGAACAAGTTTGAAACAAATATGAAGATAGAAATAAACAAAAAATGATGGCTGCGGTTCGGTAGCGGGGGAGTGATGTTATCTCGTGGTCTTGGTGATAGTGATGATCCTGCCTCGCGTTTCTCTTGATGATGGTCATCAACTTTACTTTAAACAATTACTATTTTCCACCTGAACCGCCTAAGCTTAGGATGTGGTCAACGCCCTTACCTAGCGTATCTTTTCGTTCGTCTTAACATTCCTGAAACACCACTTATTTCTCTATATTTTTCGCCCCCGGATTTTCAATAGCCACAATGGAACGCCAAAAATATCTCTCTTCAGGAGACAAAAGGGACTTTTTGCACATTTTTTGATATAGCTGACCGCCGATACTTACATGCTAGTCACGTCTTGATCGTTGGAAGAAGAGTTTTCCGTACTGCAACGCTATATTGTGACGACATTGCTTTTTTCTCAAATAGGACACATCAATTACAACGCAAACCAAATATCACAAGAAAAAATCAATGCTTTTCGCTGAGTCTCGCACTTGTCGAATTTTTTTATATAAAATGTTTAAAAAATAGGCAATCAGTATACAGGAGTGAAATAAAAAGTAATACAAACAAAATGAATACATTCCAGGAATTAAATAAATAAAACCAATTCTATTATGCGAAAGCGAAAACGAATATTAATTGTGTCCCATTTTTATCTTCATTTGCCATCGATTATTCGATTAATTTGTACCAAACACTCAAGTTCTATAGGAAATACAACCTGTTTCCACAAAAGCACAATGAAAAAGCGGATACGCAAATGAGAACCTTTAGCTTCATAAAACAAATTGAGTTGGCAAAGAATTCGTAATTTAATTTTATAATGCTAGTAATTATCTTTAGGATACGCTCCTTCGTTAGCAATTTCCAAATAAAGATCTAAACCGATTTTCCTTTCAAGAGGTGTAGGTTGTGAGCATTCCTACCGTTACCTATTTGTACATTGTTTACGTTTTACTTTCTATGCGCGTTGCTGCGAATGAAAGTAACTAAAGCAAAAAAGGGGCGTGAGTCGAATACACGTAACTACGAACAGAAGACGAAATTACATTAAGGAAATTAGGTATTTGCTTTGCCGGTAAATCTGATAGCATCCGAGTAATGCGTATTGCGAATGCAAAAGTTGCTCGTTTCTGACTGTTATGTTCAACTACCCGAGGGATTGCATTGTCTTATCCACGGTTTTCATGTTACGCGCGTACTTAAACGGAAATAAGGAACGAACGAACGGATGTTACAAAGCGTAAAAAAGTAGACAAAACACTAACACCGTTCGATTCATCTTGAATTTCTGCTGTTCGTACAGGTTAATGAAATAACGCCAGTCTATTTAACTTTCTTGTTACATTTATTTAGATATTCTTTAAGTTAGCATGACTAAAACATTGGAGTGCTCAATATCTAATATTATATTTATCACTTCAAATTAACGGTTACAAAACGCAAAACATGCAAAGGGGACATTACGTTAATGGATTCTCTGTTGACGACGTAGGATTAATTCAAATTGTCGAGCGTAATAGATGACAATATGAAATAAGATACTTATCTAATAAATTTCGTTTCTATTACGGTGTATGTTATTCTACTATCAATTGCATGCATTTTGCGGTTGAGCATTGTTCCAAGCGTCTTGAATCCACAGTTTCAGAACATTTGACTACTGCAACTATTCAAAATTAGTATACGGTAAAGTTACGAATAAGCGAACGAGTAATGTGGCTTGTCTGTAGGCCACGCGGTTCTTGTGTGATATGTGTTATAGGTGGCGATTTTCAAGCGCGACATCCATGTAATTTAATTCGGTGGAGGATCCGCGACCACTTGACAAGGACACCGCTGTCCGCTGTAGCTCTACATATAAGCACGAGCTCAAAACGGAAGCCGTCGCTCGGCAACCGAGTGTTGGCTACTCGCCGTCGGCAGATGGTAGCTCTGTGAGTCCTGAGCCTAAACGACCAGCTGAAAGCGGCCACACATTTTCGTTTTGCATTTCAGATTCTAAGAGATGAGACTGACTCTCGAGTCCACCATTAGCATAATTTGTAATACTTATCAAATGGATAACGAATAAACTATTACTAAAATTAATATAAAATGGGTATGGTGTGGTATTAATCCAAAGAAAAAAAATGAAATGTTCTGTATTAATGTTGTAAATAAATAAAGTTAAATAATTTTGCAGTTTACGTATTAGTAATTCCGCTTTTGCATATTAGCTTATTCAGAAAGAGCTTGTTATTAGCTACAAAGCGTATGACACAAACCTTAAGGAGACGTTTTTTCTGTTCTTCCGTTCGTAAAACTTGCGTCAATTTAAAAAACCTCAAACATACAGCTTATAGCTGACTAGTGCAATTCGATGGACTCACTATACCTGCTCACTTTAACATTGGATTAGTCATGTATCATTGCATCAAAGACTTTGTGATACCGGCTCAATTGGGAAACCGTTCCATGATTCTGGGAGGCCAAGGTCGACGCTTGCCGCTGAGGCAGAAGAGATAGAATTCGGAGATGAGCTTCCGGGAGATACCACCCGAGTTAGAAAGTAATGCTGCTCTTCGCGAGCAACTCCTACAATGACCATGATATGATATCACATGAAATCCGGTCTTTAATTTCAACAATATGCATTTGTAGACAGGCCGATGAAAAAAAAAAAAAACATTGCTCATCTAAACTTTCTGCAGAGAACAATATTTGATGTTGTAAACGACATTGCTTTGTACCGAAAACATAGATATTCATGTCAACATTTTCCTACCGTTCACACACCAGGCTATAGACGGTATCCTTAGAGAAAGGAATGGTGATATAAAACAAAATGTTCTATGTGTAAATATACGGTAAAGCAACACATTTACTGTGTTTGTTGTTTGAAAGGGCCTTCCTGAGACAGATAAATATATTTTTTCGGAAATATTTATTTTAAATTCATATTTATATTAAGCGAAGTTAGTAAATGTTTCTTTCTGTGCGAGGAGATTTACATGGGTTGGCGATTCTTCATTTTACACCATGTATGTATTTGATTCTTGGAACTACGGTGTACCAGTTCAGCTTATACTTCTACCCTTCATGTTGTTCCTGGGTTAGTTCTAATATGCCACAGCAGTCTCAATCGAAAGATATTGACTTATACTTAAAAATATTTTCTGCAACCTTAAAAGTAGGCAGTGTTATTTTGTTATAATCTACAGTTTTCTAACGCTATGGTATCAATTACTATTTGTATTACCTACAGTAAATAAAACAAAAAATTTTCAGAATAGCTTAAACCTAAATATAAGAGTCAGTACGTCTTGTCTTAAAAATATATGCCAATGTTCAGGCTTGATTTTCGGTACTCCTTGTATAATGTTCTACGCCTACTAGAATCAGATGTTAGTACAATCTCCAGTCTCCGTTCGCTTGTTAGGATAAAGCCATGGAAGACTTTACATACACAATTGGCACAATAAAAGTTACTGAGGTTTGACGGGCTGTAAAAGTTTATACCGTTACTGCTTGAGCTGTAAAAGCTATTTATCTAATACAAGTATTTTTTCTCGTAAATACCGTTCTCGTTACGCAGAGTACAATAATTAGTCTTTGTGGTAACAAACAATTTTCTTAAGATGTTTTTTTAGGTTAACAAAGGAATTCTTCGTTTCAACGTATAATCCAACTTGGAACGAAGTGATTGGTGGCTTAAACTACGATAGAATAAGATAGGCAGAAATTTCTAAGGCTTTTGAATTTGTTATTTAACTTTAATGTGGTTTAACATTTAACATGGTACTAATAGAATGGTTATCATGTTGTACCAAACCAGAAAATAGTATTGATAATCAGAACTACTCATTTCGTCCATTAATAAGGTTATTATTATTACAATACATTGAAACATATTCCTCGCTATATCTTCAAAAAGGGACAATTTTATACAAGAACTATCGGGACACATTCCTTAACCCTTAACCTGAAGTACACCTACACGTACTTATAATTATAATTAAAAAAAAAGTTCCTTCGGGTTAAAGGTTAGTTACATCGTATGGATCATATGCGTACATCGTTAACTATATGAAAGAATTTGTTTCTTTTTTCATGGGCCTATACGAGCTACTTGATGAACCCACTTGAAATAATAAAATTTATATCCGTTCCCAGCGCAAGTAAACACATCTATATATTTACATTGTATTACTTAGAGAATTATAGTACCTATAATCCTCTGTATCCGGTCAATCACAAATAAAAATACAAAAATTACTATTTCGCTTGTCCGACGATATTTCAGATCGCTCGTGATCAATTATTTCCGCAGCTGATGATCAACTCGCGTGCAGACAAGCGCAAACGCTTATTGCTTGTTTATCGGTTTGAATGTATGCATTTCGTACGAGCAGGTACCGATTAAAGTGCTTGCAATTTGTGCTAAAACCGACGAATTAACGTTAAAATACCCGAAAATCAGGAAAGCCTGCAAAAAAAAAGGTAGAAGAATTTCAAAATATTTCCGTTTTATTTCCTTTGTAGCTTTCTATCGGGAAACCTTAAATTTTTTGAGTTTTTACCGGGATACCTAGTTTGGATTATAAGAAATTCGGACTGCGACTCGAGCAGCGCTATAATGTACGGAAAGGGACTCGAATAATCGAACAATGACCAGATCGGCCTGTTCTGGAATCTCATGTATTTGTATATCATTCGGGTACTTTCTCTTAAATTCTTATAGCTAATTCTTTTGTTGTCATAAGCTTTACACAATTTCTACTTAGCCGCAGTTTTTGCTATGGCATACAAAATATATTTTCGGATCATAATTTTTAAATGTTCGTGATTCAAAGTAGCATAAAAGGAAAAAATAAGCGGATATGTAACGCCACAATACACATTCAAAAAGTAATTTATGAAGCAAAATCTAGTGTATAGGAAGGCGGTGTGCATGTTCACTAAGATGCATTTCATGTTCACTCGTAATAACTGATAAGATTTTAAAACGGTCGAATAATTAATGGGAAACTAGAAGCGTTTGCTAGGGAGCCGTATGCAATTGCGACTGACTGCACACTAACTATAGAAGCTATGTACGCTCGCAATTTTGCGGCGACGACATGAAATGCATTACCGAGGTAATTAAATATCGTAAGAAGGAAGAAACGCTACTGTCGGGCTTTATAACAACCGCAAGTACTCAAGGTACACCATGAAGTATGGGAACTTATTGTTTATTACTGAGGTTTGACGCTTTTTATAAGTTGACGTAGTGGCGAGAGAGCTTTCATTGTGATGTGATGGCTACGTCCTCGTTTAATTAGTTCCTATGTTAATTACCTCCCAATTATTACGACAGAATATTAATGCCAAAACCAAGAATAAAATTAACCTAATGAAAATCCTCGAGGAATGCATGAGGCACTCCTTTATCTTCAGAGGGTCATCGTATGTGGTACAATGTTTGGGCTCAAAGCATCATCACATTTTTTTGTTTAACATGATGAAAAATTGGCCTGATGGGCACCCTTGGCCTGAACTGAGTAATATCGACATAAACAGTGACGTGCCACGCATCTAACATCTATCACGCACTTTTTCTTATTTACTCTTTTACAAAAATAAGTCAGAAACAATTTTTGATCTCAGGCCGAATCATCAATGCTCCATTACCACGTGAATGTGAAAGAGTAGTTGTAAATTCGAACACCAGAATGCATTCAGCAGGACGAAATCGAGGAGAGCATTTAAATGATTTTTATTAACATAGCGAAACAATTGTTGTGTCAAAACAAAATGATGACTAGGACTATTGCATGTAATTATTACCTTCCATTTAGTAATCGGCACTATTGATAGTACGTATCGAATACTATTCATAATTTTAACCAACACCGACGAAGACTATATAATCCAGTTACTAGTTTTCTACAGCACGCGCCTGTTGTTTTAGTTTAAAGCGATTTTCAAACCTATAATATGAAATCTATTAGATGATCGGAACCTCGGGGTTCACCTTTGGTAATTACCTAACATTTATTATCAAATAAAGCAAAAAAAATAATAACCATATACATGAATATAATTAAGTTCGGAAGTTCATGAAATAGTTACAACATGAACATTAGGATAGTCGACAATTGACCTCAATACGAAAATGTTGCGTAATAATTTATTTCGGCCAAGAATGACGGAATACAAAGAGAAACAATTAATGTCGCTCGTGTATAGCTTGCGCATCTATTCGGCACATTAATACTTACGTTAGATCGATATTCATTCCTCAACGTGCTCAAATGTCGTGTACGATGTAACATTTTTTTCGTGCGTATCAAAGTCGGAACTAATTTCCGATCCGCATAGATTGCGTGTATAACCTGCACGGGAGTCCAGAACTTTCGAGTTTACTAAAATTAATAAAATTTAGCGCACAACTTTTACCTTCATCGAAAATAATTGTAAGAAGAAGGCGCGTCATTTTCTGATAGTGACATTCCTCTTAATTTCGTTTGCCTTACTTGACCTACTTACTTGCCTTCCTTACTACTTACTTACCTAAAACACTTGACGCAAGGCGAAAAACGATCAACCAGTCTCTGACCTTTTGGTCGAAGATTGTTCGTTAAATTAAATGGCAACAGTCTGGAAATCGCTAGTTTAAAAGTTTAATTTGTTACGTTACTTACATAAGAGTTAAAATAGGATATTTTGGAGCAATTACATGCTCTACGATGTTTTTTTTTTTAGTGGACTACTCTGTGAGGTACCTTCTACTACCTTCTATCTATCTATTCTATCACCTACTACCTTCAAGGATTGAGTAATAATCGATTGGAATTGTTAAGACTGGAAGGTCGTTTCCGGTTTGTTAGAAATTTGCATCTTACAGACTATATAATTCAAGCAAGACATATTATGGAGTTGAATGTTGCTTTAGCCTGCACTCAAACACCTTACTAGGAATCTACCAGTTAGTAATACTGGTAGTACTGGTGCTGGTAGGATGATTGCGTTGATCGTCCTTGATTGTGATGTCCTTGATCGACTGTGTTGATCTGTTGTACTACCAGTACAACAGATACTCCTGCAATAAGGACAATCAATACAATCAGATTAATTCTGACAAAAACCAAAGAAGACAACGAAAACTAGCGAGCTCCATACACCTTCCACTTTGTAAATTCGGTTGACCATTTATCAAAGAAACCAATAGGTGAGAAATAAAGGACGTAGGAAACTAACACGAAAAGGCTACCCTTGGCACAATACGCTTGGACTGAAGACGACAGCATTCAATGGGATAATCTGATTTTCCTTATAAAGGAATCATACACCACGAACAGAAAATCAAAAGAGACACGTACATGGCTGCAACGCCAAATAGTATAAATACAACAGTGTTTGACATCTTAAAAATAGTAACGCGAAAAATCGATGGCCCATGTAGTTAACATTAGTTAGCTGTTATCAGTGATTGTTAATTTACTCAGATTGACTCGAATAACGAATTTGGCAGGGAGTATCCTGAAGAGGACAGTAGATATATCATCTCTATACTCTATACCAACATAAAAGATTTAAACGTTCAAGATCGACAACAGTATGCAATGAAAGGATATATCAATAAGTAAAAGATTTGAAAAATATCTGATATGATGCATATTATATTATTGGAAGGCAAAGAAATGAGATCAAATTTAAGTAGCAATCAAAACAGTAAAACCAACATTGATGAACAACAGTAAATCGTGGAGTCTATTGAAATGACAAATGCGTGGACAACAAATTTTCTATTAAAAATAGTAAATAGAATAAAAAGGTGACTGGTGAAGGCGATAAAAAATTAACACCGATCAGAATAAAGTCCGCACACATACAGTGAATAATAAACTGAAGATAGTCGTAGTAGCAAATAGCAAAGGTACATTTGAATATTTCATTTTAAAGTAGAAAAGGTACGACGTAAAATGTTCTTATGGCGTGTTGACCGCTTTTATATCCTCTTACTGCAAATTAGCTATTTACTAGGAACCATATATAACCTATGGCAGTTACCATAAATCAACAAAACTAATTCCTATCACTACAAACTAAACCGAAATTTATGTACCGATACGATTCCATGCGAATTTATAAATAATTCAGTCGTTACACGGCCACCTTTTAATATAGCCCCATCTCTTTATACAGCGTGAAGATTCCTTCGACAAATATATCATACACACCATATAGCCCGGTCGTAATGGCCCCACGGTCTTGCCGAGAGCCAAGATTTATTTTTATTGCGGTCTGAATTTGGTCGTCGCATGCACATAAAATATCTCGTTCCGGCAAGTGCAGAACAAAAAATAAAGTGGGAACAGTTTCAACCGTCTATGTAAATGTCAAATTCAGAAGCGTCCGCAGAGAAAGCTGTGTACGCCCGTCTTGTTCTAAGCTGGTGTTTCTTGTGCTTGAATAGTCTTGTCGTTCATCCTGTCGGAAATATATGCTATGGTTACAACATAGCATTAGTTAATTAAAGATACTTTATGAAAATTCAGACCGCAACAACAGTAGTGTACGGCATCCTGATTTTGACGGGTGATGTTTAAAGTATGCATAAACACGCAGTGGGCACAATTCGCACTGATCTGTAGAACACTCAGCAACAAGACCTACTTGAAAGTACAAAAGGGAAAATTGACTATTGGATTTTGCAAAAATAAGTAAACTAAATACAACAATTAGAATCAATATCCATCGTTTATATGTCGTCATATGTTTCACAATAAATGTAAATTTGTTGTGAGGCTCGGCTCATTTGAGGATGAAGACGCCTGGCTGTTTTCAGAATTCAATTTCTATTAGATACGGTTTCAATGAAAAATGTACTGAGGTACATTTGTATATATTGTTGGAAATTGTTTAATAATAGTAAATGCACAATCAACCTAACAAGCGATATACTTAATTTAAAAGAATGTAAGTGTTGGATATGGCGATAGGCAAATTTCATACGTTTCAGTTTTTGCTTATTCGTAAATAAGCATTCGTAATATTGTGTAGTGCTCGATAATACATAAATTAATACTGTTTCTTATATCATCATCTTTCCTGCAATCCTGCGCGTTGCATCATTATGGTCAATTAGAGAATCGGTGGTTCATGTATCTTGCTACGTAGAATGGAAGAAAGCTACTTTACTGAAGATTACGGAATGGGCGAACCACTTGTTTAAGTTTTTAAATAAAGCTTCTTAAGCCGTAAGAATGTTATATTTAAACCACTCAACTGAACTTTCTTCTTTTGATTATATTTAAGCTTCCTAACCAAGTAAGCATTACTGCTTCAATGGAATTGTTTTGGCGGCAAACTACATGGTTACTAATTGGCTGTTGTGTAGAACAAAGTATATAAAATAGATTGTGGCGGACTGGGCGATAGTAGTTTGTTTAGATCAATCAAATATGGAAATGAACACATGCAATCTTTTTAATGAAAGTTCACATTATATCTTACAACCTCAAGCATGCTACCTGCTGTGGGTAGTAGCGCAAATTATTGTCATGTTTTTTTAAATATTGCAATAGACTACCAGGGTAACTCATTACAAGCTGTTACAAGCGAATTTGTTTTAAGATTAGCTTTCGTTAAATGAATTTTACGATTTTAGTATCGCTTCTTTCAGCTTTTGGTGATGGTAAACCATCAGGAAAGAAGTATACAGTTGGTCAGCAGAATTTCGCCATGGTTGTGCTTCTGTCTGGGACAAATTTTGATTAAAATCGATTGTTGCTCAAAAACATGAATGCTGGGAGGAATATGACTCACACAAGAGACATAAGATATAAGAGCTCAAAACATTCGATAAAGGAAATGATATCTTGCTAGATGTTACGGATAAAATCGGGGAAAATAATTGATATCACACCATCCTTCATCTAACAATCCCAGCTCTCACTCACTACATCAAACGATTGGCTATTTGAAGAAGAAACATATTAGAACATTCTCATTGCTAGTATTCACTTGATTTATCGCCTGGTAACTTCTCTTTGCTTGAACAAAACGTCCGTGGATAGCCGTTTTTTTTTACATCCAGAAGCTGCTGAAGCCTCCAAAAACCATGTTTTGGGGATATCAGCTTTGGAGCGAAAACATGTTTCGAGAACTGGTCGCAACGCATGCAAGATTGTGTAAATCTTGTATGCATCAAAAACTGCTTGTTTCATTGTTTTCGCAAAAACTTGTTAAAAAACGCCTTACTTCAGTCAATGGACTTCCCACATATGTATGCCGTATTTTAAAAGAATAAATACGGAAATGGGCACTACACTACAAATAGTAGTAGTGCTTAAGTAATCCATAGTGAACGGATAACATACTCCTTTGATAGTTGTTTAAAACTTAGGGTCAGTATTTCGGTTAGTGTTATAGTAGTGATGCGCAGCAATAGTAACCAAGTAATTTTTGGACTACCGTTTTATATTATTCGAAGTCTTGGATGTAAATGTGGATATATGTGCATATATTGCGCTAAAACTTTATCGTTCGTAAAAATATCCACCCGGAGGAAACGCGTAGCTATACGGTAAACAAAGAACATTCTATTGATATATGTACACAAAGTTGTTTTCAAGTTACGCTTCTATTGGTCCTGATACAAAGGATAGAGTATGAAACAACACGGGAAATATGAATTGACACACAAAAAGAGGAAACCTGTCGTATGGAGTGGTGCAAGATGTATAAAAGCAATATTTCGTGCCCAGAACAAGCGCTCTAAGTCGATTTTTATTGTTACTACATCCGAAGAACGCGGAGAATTTTACGTATGAATTTCAGATATAAAACGCCTTCGAAATATTCCATTTACGGCTAGAAGTCACCGAAATAACATTAATAGAGAAAATGAAGTTTTCTATTCCTGCAGATGTATTCGTCAAACATATATATTTAACTAGGTTTCTAGCCTTGTGCTCTATTTTTAATTTATGACGCAACAAAAACTTGAAATGTTATAGTTCCATCAATAAAGGTACAATTCAGTACTCAATGAAGTACTTCATCACAACTGACACATCACGATATTAAAAAAAAAGTCTGAAATGAACACCTTTAACTGGTTCGTTTATGAGTGTGTTGCCGCTTGTTCACTTAAGAAAATTAAAAGAGAATACAGAGGTATGCACCTGTAATAGTAATAATTGAGGGCGTTTATTCAATTGTTGCATGACTGACGAAATTTACGCTGTCAGTAAATGAGGCATGAGTAGAATTACGTTCTATTTTATGGCTCCAATACTTTTACTGTAATCATTAGGTAACATTTATTACAGTGACAATAACAGAAGGAAAAGCAGTCATATACCAAATTACTAGTTGTCAGACCTTTATTTATTCCCTGTCGTAATTAGCAGAAATCCACCAATACAAACTAGGTTGTACCATAAAACTCCTTAATCAGTAGAGTTGCAGCTCTCGGTGGCGCATCCACGTGTAGACATATGAGGATGGTATAAGAAGTACGCGTATTCAATGATAATTAGTTGTTACGCCTTTATTCGGTAGGAATCATAATTTGATATTGAACATGTTTTAATAATTAACTAAGGCGATGATTTCATGAAATTCGCAACTCACAATCTGAATTGAATATTTGAGAAAGAGAAACACAATCACCCTTCACTGCTATGCTTACTTATTAGCTCGATTTGCCATTAAACTAAACAGAAATAGAGCCCATCTATCGAAGAAGAAAACTCCCTATTATCATGATAACCGCCTGACCCATCCATTGACAATTGTGGCAGTAAATGTTGTCCAGTTACGGGACGAATTAATGCCCCATTCATAATTTTCGGAATATTTGGTGCTTGTGACGTTAAGGAAAAGCGGTTCACGGCGGTTAAACCAAGGGGCAATTGAGGACGCTGAGTTTGCATTCGACGAATCCAACTATTTAAATGACTCCAAAATGATGGATTTACTAATTGTGAAACAATTGCATTGCCTTGACACAGGTCGAATCACCATCGTAAACACCTTTTGAGTTTTACTATACCTTTTAATGCAGAAAAGTCTGATGGGACCATTCGCGATCGTAGGACGCATGCGGAAACAATTGCTAACGGTACTATCTTAAACCTCTAATCTATCATTCACAGTTATTTGAACCGATCCACGTGAAATATTGACTTAAAATTTCTTCAGTTGCCACTCCATTTATTCCAGTACTTGACGTTTCCCAGTTTTTAGCGCGCTCGTTATCTTTAACCAAGTCCCTTCTTTCTTTGAAATGTTTTACGTCCATAAACCTTCTTGTAGTTTTCTTCACAATTAAAGTTAGTAGACAGTTCTGTCCGACAAGCCTGTCCGAGAAGGATAAGCTTATAGTTAGGTGAAATCTGTTGAGATACTGAATAAAATGAAATAATAATTTACTTTTATATCTGAGTTGTTCCTTCGAAGGATGTAGCCCCAGCAATAACTCAAATATCAATAATCCTTCATCAACAGTATCACGTCATGGGATAATTTATTTTATTGGCTAATTACGTTGTGGTAGCTGTTTATATTTCGTTCTCTTGCGGTCTCTTGCTACCATTACTAAAATCGTCTACTCATCAAGATATTGGCACGTGACAACTTGCCGCAGTTTTGGCCAAAAAGCTACAAAATAGTGCAGGTTCGATGACAATCACTAAAGGCAAAAAAAATATGTGTTCCTCTTCCTAAGGTCGGATCACTTCAGTTTCAGTTAGGCTGGGTGGCTTTGCCAATCATTTCAGTTTATAATCACTTCAGCTATTTTCTAAAATTAAGGCGCCCCTCATATGAAGGCTATATCTTCGTAACGAAGGATTTGTAAGAAATGTTATTTATTTCCCACAATACCACTGCTACAAATTGTCGCCTCCATTCACAATTATGCAATGTAAAGCTATAAACTTTTTGTTTTGCTGCGAATGCGAGCCGCTAGATTATAGAAATAGATTGCGAAACGTTTTTCGATTACGTTTACGTGGAGAGAGTATTACGAAATGCATGTATTTGAATAAGAAGTAATTGAATTTCGAGATTTTCGTTGGAAATAGAGGCAGGGAATATGTAGATATTGTGATAAATGTATTTGCAAGCTCTAACTTTGCATATAGCGACGAATGAAACTCTATACATCACACGCACACAAGAGTAAGTACATCACAACAGATACATGCAGGTATCTGAAGATATATGCAGATTGTCAACTACTGAAATATGAGATTCTATTTATATTTCTCTACATGCGCATACAAAGAAATCAATTTGGTTCAATTTACATGAAACTTGTACTAGTTACTTTTAATTATGAAAATTCTTATTTTTTTTTAGTGCATTGAAAGTACTTCCTCTTCTAAAATATAATGCAGCCACTGGGTATGTACATAAAAGCAATAAAACGCGTTCCTATGACTGCACTTGCATCTATCCTTATGCATGTGCTTGAAATAGAGATTCTCTCTCCGTAATTAACTGATGGTATCACGTATTCCCTTTATTTACGGTCCGGGTGACAGTATGTTCCGAATGTGTAGTAGTTTATTTACAGGTTCGTTTTTATAGTCAATTTCGGATTGATTTAAAGGGATGTATATTGTCAGTGTAGTTATTTATTGGATTGTCTTACTTGTGGCGTCCAATCCTGCAGTCCTATTGGATCATGTGACCCTGTATATTTACTCGTAAAAGGTGTACCTCGGTCATAAATAAGCATAAGGATCCGACAGTTTGTTGTGTGCTAGAATTAAACAGCATCAAGGAAAGGGACTCTGCGGCGTAAATAAGAAATAATTAACCAGAGGCTATTTCAATCGATTTAGAGTTATTTATGTTACACGTTGAATGCTTTTATTTAAGGGAACAAAGGAGATACATGCATAGCAAACCTAGTTTGATACCATTCTTTCGTAGAAAATTAATTTAAATGTATCTGATTTGAACAAGTAAAATAATGACTTGCATGTAAGCTATTAAGTAAGTTGCTAATGGATTGGCTATCGGAAAAGCATTTTAGTTTACGTCTACACAAGCGTACCATCTATCTTTATCTGTTCACTCACTACAATTTAACTCGTTCCTTATAGGATTACAGGATTACAGGATTTCCAAAAAATGTTTGAAGTTTGAGTTTCCATAAATAATAAAAAGTAATACGTAAGCCGGATGAGGGAGAAAGGCAGCTGCTTGAGAATACATATGTTGAACTAATAAGAAGAGAATATGCGGAATAGGGGATTTGTAGATCTTATGGGACTATGTAAAATAACTATTTCTCTTGATAGTGAAGAACAGTCTTGGACATCGGGAGCATCTTACTATTTCCTATTAGATGTTTATAAAAGTTATCGACACACGTAGGCATTTGGTATGTTTTAAAGGTTAAATACAGTAACATGACCTCCACCCTGTATTGCCGGTCTTTTAAATATTCACTTGGACATACACTCACCTACAAATAAGCCAATTGTTAAGAATATTTTTAACATTCGTTTAGTACTGGTCAACTACATATTCTAAATTATACAATCTACATCACGCCACCAACTATGCGATCATCTAACTGACCATGTTTCGTATTGTGATCTTAGCCAGTGATAAACAAAATGATGAATCACATGTTAAAATGATTTGAATCAATATTCTTTGACGTGCCAAGCTAAAATTACTTAATTTGCGTAATAATATATATATGTAAGCAATGTTTGTTGGGAACATTTCAACTGGTGCTTTGAATTATCGTGCAAGATTCACGAGAAAATCATATATAGATGGCAAGAGTCATTATAAAAGGTTGGTGTAGAATGAGATAAGTTGCGAGCATATATTTGATAAGTTTGCAGCTAGTTCAGATGTGAATTTAATTAGCCATGATTTGGACTTAAGGCGATAGAGCTGTAGAGGCGTACGTAGATGTGCAGTTAAGTTATTTCAGAGATTCTCATAAAGGGATGCTACGTTTCAAAAGGGATCACAGAGCAGTTTGAAGATAAATAATCAGTCGCCCGTATGGAACTAATGATGATTAATTGAAAACGACAGCATCTGCTTATGAACGGAAATGGGCTGAGTGAAAAAAACCAAAATGGAACGAATATGGGATGCCAAATACATCACGCCGTTTAAGTGTTAATTGTCTTTAGCCTAGAGCATTCAAATAGTCTTTTCAAGATGCCAGGCATCTGCCTACAATCTTTTTACACTCAATAGGAAATTACTGAAAAACACAGATTTTTAAATACTGATTTCACCACCTCAAAACTTTTCTTTTGGCAGAAAACTGGTATTTTATATAATCCTGTAAAATCTACAAACCGTCCAAGTTTTATTAAGTTATAAGGAGCATCGAAGCCGGAAATGTCTGAAAATGCTCCTTGCAATATAACGTGTTTCTTTATGTCTGTAATAAACATCATGTTAGTGTTAGCCTTAACATATCTAGCCAGTTCAGTATTATTGGTTGAAATGGTAGAAACGTGCGTCGAGTGCAAGTAAAGTGTTACGGTAAAATGTTACAGTGAAATGTTTTAATGCTTCAATGGCTAAGTGTTTCATATACAATCAAAAAAATAATAATTTAAGCACGTGCTGTCTCAAAGATCACCTTTGCATATTAGTTTTGATATCTGCAAGTCCGTTGATGAACTTTACAATTTTCACTAAGCAAACTAGACTTTAATTACTGGTTTTTCAAAACCTACGTATATATGCCGAGATTAGTAGCTGCAGAGATGAGATACTAAAGGAAAGTCAAAGGAAATACAGAACTGGACCACATAAAGAACGAAGTAATCAGAGGAAAATTTGGAAAGGAAATCGATAACATAAAAAATCAAAAAAAGACAATGAGAATGTTATGGCCACATACAATAAGGATTACAAGAAAATAGATTACTAGAAAAAACCATGAAGGCAAAAGCAGGAAAACGAAAAAGAGGCAGGCCAAGTTAGCAACAACAAGAGGAAAGAATATAGAAGAAATTTGAAGATTGGAAAGGGTGAAAAGGTTTGTTAGAGAAGAGCCAACTCCACCCTGAAGCCTAATAGGGTATAAAGACTTATGCGAAAAAAGAAAAAACAAGCACAAAACATACAAGATGATTTGTTCCAACAAATCCATACCATTTAATAGTTAAAACACGATAATAGATGGTCTCAGCAACTCAAACGCTCAACTTTAATTGAGGACTATAAGAAGCATAAAGTACTTGGCAGGATTTTATCCAATCGTGTTTTCTCATTATTCTCGTCAAATTAAGCCACATTTTCTCCTCCAGCGGTAGCAAAGACCAGTCGATAAATACGATAAATATCCTTATCGCAAATACATATGTGCCGTCTTCCTTGATGTAAGTTTCTTGGTTACCTTATCGTGACGACAGGATCGTACTAACGAGCGGCAGAGGGTAGCGGAAACAGCGCGACGGGGCTCCGGGAGAGTTCGGAATCAGTATTGGAACAAGCGACTCGCTGAGTTCGTCATTCTTGTAATTGCCGTACACCGACGCCACAATGGATAGCTCGTGTATAAATCAAGCGTATAATTGACGTCTGTGCTGTAATTATACGTACAAGACAACTATCGTGCGATGCGAGAGGTGTGTATGCATGTTTGTGTTTGCTAGACGCTCCGTACACCTATGTATGTATGCGTTGCGTTCAGTAAGAGACACTTCCTCTCTATCCGTGTAACATGCGATTAAAATTTTCCTATCATCAATCGTGTACAAAAAAGTATATTTGGCCCTTTAAAGTGGGTTAAATTTTTAATCTTTACCAAAGGTATAGTGATTTACAAATAATAACGGGAAATTAAAAATTTGCAATTACGTCCTCAAACTATGGAGTAACGTCAAGTACTCTGCGCCTACTTCAACTTTTAACCAATAAAAGCTTTTTTTTAGAAAAATGGCCCTGTTTCTACTTTCTATGAACAATATTTTCAGTTATCAGCCGTTACATTATATTTATGCTGTCACCAAAAGTATCCACCTTTCTCATTTTAAATGGAACAGCTTGTATATTTTTATGTTTTTGCAACATTAAGATGAGTGAAACGATGAGCGCTAATACGAAGCTGTCAATATGTTCTCCACTCGATAATAATTTCGCTAAATTTTTCATTAAAGATTTGGGACATGCGTCTTTTAACGAAATTGATTCTTGAATACCTTTAATTGTAATTTTACGAAATCAATAACGCCCAGATAACAAGAGTGCAAATTACAACGTTTGGCGCAGCACATTGCACAGCAGACACTGTGAAAATCTTTGACTGAATTAACAATATTATGTTTATTAGGTTACGTTAATAATTCCTTGAAAGACGAAAATGAAGGTAATAAATAGATCAGGCAAATTAAGCTTATAAAATGAAACAAAAGTCATTATATAAAAATTTAATTTGTATTTATTTATTGTCTATCATTTATCATTATTATCTATCATTATCTATTCATTTATTATCTAGCCCATTTTTATATATAACTCAAATGTAGAGTGTGTATGAGTTACGTTAATTAAATAAGCTCTTCCAATAATCTCTGTTTGACTATACTGTAAATCCATCTAGAAAAAATAAAATAACAATTATGTCTAATAGCAGCAAGGTAATGTACTTCATCGTATTAAGGAAGATTACAAGCCTAACGAAATAATCACAAATTTGAAGGCGCGCATTATATGCATTGGCACGTCACCACTCGTCGCGTCCGTGACGTTGGGTGAAAATAAAGCAATTAACTCTTACGCCAGGAAATTTGCAAATGAATTTGAATTATTTATTTTCGACTAATTGTTTGGGAAAAGGGGCTCTTCAAGCCTTCGCCCCGGTTGACAATGGTACTCAACGATGATATTGAAAGTTACATATTTTAAATGGATTAAGTGAGGAGCTCGCAAACGTAACTGAAAGGAATGAAATACAAGCAAGATGATTTCGGACACTTACGCCAGCATGTACATACCTTTGAAGTAATATTATTAAGCTGAATAGTACCAAGCAAATGATTAATTAATAGCAATTTGATCGATTGCGGTTGCAGCTGTGTGCAAACAAATCCACTCTTATATTGAGAGAGGGCAGCTTGTTGATTCAACTACAATTTTTTTTAAATTAACAGGTTATCTGGTTTGTATGCGGCGCAACAAATTTTTCCATTCTTTTAACAAATTGCAGTGGTTGAAATGTTTTTGTCGATTTAATCAATAAATTATTAATAACTAAAATGTGGAATATTTAATAAATTCAGGAAACTAAATGAAGGGGTTTCCATTAACATTAAAATAAATAAATATTCATTAAAACCGAGTTTCCATATAAAAGCGTCAAAATTTGCTCAGCCTGTATATCTGATATCAGTCTGTGTTGGCGGATATTAAAAATCTAAAAAGGTTGGTTAAAGTATAATATTTATATTATACTTTATAATAGTTATAGTATAGTATAATAGTAATAGTTATAATATTGCATATTATCACCTGTGCTCCTAACTAACTAAATCTCTTAACTTCCATACATTTATACATTGCTAATGTTACTTGACCTTCCCGAGCAATACTGCTTTTAATAGGGTTAGCTGATGTACCACATTGTATCAGCGTATTAGATTTAATGGCCTAACATAGGAAATCAATTGTAATACCATGCAGCATTATACCTAATACGATGATAGCTGTACTTAACGTTGCAATGCAATTACTACATGCTGGTCGCAGAAACTGTTAATACGTTAGCTACATCAGTATATAATACACTACACACCTATATAACTACAAGTGATGGGAATTCTTTTCGGTGAGATGTAGGAAATATTTAGTACAAAAAAGACGCAAGAAACCATCACCAATACGTAAACTAATTTAGTTTCCCTGAAAAGCTCGAAAAGCAGGATTTTGTATTAATTTAATTAAAAAATATGGAACATATATAGTAGAAAAGTAAAGTTTCTGCATTATAAATTATGCAGAGTCACGTTAAGTTGTTTCTTGGAGCCATATTGATTATTGGATGGCGCAGAAGTTAAAGCTTCTTAAATTTAGGAATCATACTGATTCTACATAAGAAATCTAACAATAACCGAAGGAAAAGAGAACTTAGAGAAAAACCCGAGGTCAGAAATATTATGCAAAGTGTTTAAAAGGAATTAAAGATTAATGCATTTTCTGAAGTGAGTGGCCTTAAAAATACATTAACATATGACAAATGTTTAACTATTGTAGAGAGCAATAAGTCTTTATTAAAACTACAAGATTTTAAAAACATGGTCAATTAGTTAGCTCTACTTACAATTTATCATAAACATATAACAAAAATTAAAGAAAAATGTTTCAATTTTTTTTTTCTAGCAAAGTCTTTATTTGCTTGTCGTTGAAAGATGGAATCATTGCATCAAAAAGCACAAATAATTAAAAATATATATAAAAGTTCAAATAGATTTTGAATCGAACAAATTACTCGATCAGAGTGTTATTAATTTGGTGAGGAGCTCTCTTAATATCAACCACCTTCCAAAATCAATTATTTTTTTGTTAATATGAAATTGTATTTTTATTTCTCTTTTTATCCAAACCTATTCCAGGAATATACATATTAATGATTAATATCAAAGTTTCTTAATTTAATAAATGCTCTACATACTAAGACTTTTATTTTACTTTAAAGAAAATTGTGTATTAATAGCTTTTGTTTATTTCTTTTGTAGCTTTCAATGTTACGCCTTTTATTAGGACAGTTGAAGCGGCTTATATCTTCTATTTCAGAATTATCTTAATATCAAATTATAATTTCACTAGGATTAAATATATAATGGATTACAGTTGCTTTACAACACACATAATTTCGCAAGAAAACTTATATAGGAGGTACATAGGCATTTATGTTCAATTTCTGCATGACACATAATCTCTTATAAAAATAATTCATGGATAACTATGCTCGGTGTAAAGAAACGTTTAAAGCAACAGTTAGAATAACCCACAATAATTTAACCATCTCTAACCAGATATTAGTATTAGGAGGAGCATTAGTGTAAAACGAAAGTGATAGTAAAGCACAAAGAAAGAAGCAAAAAGTTAGGTTGCTTTACAAATCACACGTAAGTATTTAACATTACTTTATAAAATGTGTAATGTGGTACACTATGTAAGCCACTACGGTAGTAGTTAAGTTCGCAATTCAGCAGCAAGGCAATAAATCATTTTCTCCTCCCTTCGACAACATCCCCGGTTGTCGGATGAAAAAGGTTATACGCTTGTTCTGCTATCGTTATCAGAATTAGTGTACGCGTTAGAAAAAATGGACGACAAATACGTCTATAGTGTAGTATGAAATCATCTTCATAATGACCCTTTTCAAAGCATACAAACAAACAAGAATGTGGTATATTACGAACTAAAAGCTTAACGGACACTATTGAATTATGCGCAGCAATTGTGTCACCTATTGATTGTTAAAGTGCATGTGCTGCCAAATCGTTAACAATATTTGGTTTAAATCAGAGATTTATTGCAGGCTGGAACTGAAATCCGAGTAGGTGACACGAAATCTAGTCGAAATTCCTTGTCATCGTGTATCTATCTGTCCCTTGAAGCACTGTATTTACTTGAAATATTCTCAACTTCGTCGCCGGAAGAATCAAACATTAATTAAAGTTTATTTTACTTTAAGGCTAGACAATTTTCGCAATTCTTGTAAATATACATCTTCTAAAAATGCATTCGAAATATAGTATTCGTAATTAACGCTGCATGTCCAAAGAATACTATATTATTAAGTCCAAGTCCAAGTGTTTTACTAGAATGAAAGACAAGAGTTTCCCCCAACAACAAAATTGTTGCAATTTCCTTGGTATTTCACTTTTGAGGTTAGCACTGACTGATATTCTATTACCGCTAATAAATTTAATTGCGTTTAGGAAGTTTATTAATAACTGATATTCGGTTTAATTCGGAAGTAACTAGTTGGCATTCAGGTCGATCGGCAGCGCTGCCTAAATCTTCTATATTTTTAATGATCCTTTGATTAAATTTCTGTGAATAACAGCCATTTCTATGCTCTTGACGTAAGTATTGATAGTTATTAATGCCGCATTTCCGAAATTAATTTAATTCACGTTTGACGTTACAACATTAAGTTATTCAAGATTAACGTGCTAATTCGTAACTAAATATAAACCGGCGGTGATGTAAGATGAAAGCGACAATAGTGGGCTAGAAATTCCAGTTTATGTTTAATGTACCCTCGTGTGCTCCAACTTTATTATATTATATTATATTTCAACTTCTGCTTTTAAGGTTTAGAGAAAAGATAACAATCCTTTCCTTCTAAAGTTTGTTTAACATGTTATATTTCGTCCTTTTATTTGTTCCCAAGAATAATTTTTGTTTTACATTTGTATAAGTTGGTCTAAAAAGTATCAACTTTCACCCATTTTTGACATCTTTGAAAATTAGAGATAATTAAAATTTAGTGTTACAAAAATCGAAAATTAAAAAAAGAGGACGAAGAGCAAAAAAAGGATGAAAAAAATTAACAACACTCTCTTCATCTGAAAATAGCGACAATGACGAAGAATACCGGACACACTAGTAATAGAAAAATTGTCTTTTTTCCAGACCTTGAAACACAATCAGAAAACAAAATGTTGAAGATAAATCTAGTACGTGTTAAATGGAAATCACTTTTATTCGAAACGAAATATTTGTTCACTCCTAATAATTATAGGTAAATTGTAAAAGAAACTGGAGGTATAATTTTCAAAATAATCCTACATTAGAAAGGGGGCTGTGCTATGGGGATAGAGTTTTCGAAGTGATTGTACATAAAGCATGTACTTCCAGAAAGGAAATTTGATACGGAACATTTAAACACTTAACGTTGTAAACAGAATAACCACCCTTACATTAAGGTCAGATAACATATCATGATGATGTGTATTGTTGAAATTCTGTTTCGGCTAATATTAGAGCAGCTCGAGAGCACACAATATAAAACAAAGGCTACATAACAACAAGGTAACTTCGTCCAGTACACGATTTCCAGGCATGTATGCATGAGAAACGAACGAGCAATATGGCGGCTGTACATAAAGCAGACCACTTAAACAAACATACTTATTCGTGATAGAGAACTGCACATGAATGAAGTAAGTACCGTACCTCCTACTCTTTTAATTATATCCCCAGACACGTACATATATACGTATGTATACGGTACGCCTGTGTGTGTAATTAAATTTGAACAAATTACGTGAAAACGAAAAGCGAGGAACATTAAATAAACGGAAAAAGGAGGGAAGAACGCTTAAAATAATGAGAACGGGGCCCTGAGGGTACGGGGAGTATCGGGAGCGAAACGTCATCGGTATCAACCGGCGATCGTATTTATGAGGTGGTCTGTTCGCATCTGCGTCGAATGCAAATTTCAATTTTGTTTTTTAATCAACGTCGAGAATGGTCGGCTATTGATTCAAGAGGTATAGTCGGGTAGGTATCGAATCGGGCACGCGATATTAAAACAATGGCCTACCCGTAGTTAGTTGAAGTGGATCGAATATATGGCCGAAAGTGTAGCTGGTCGGTCATTTAACGAAATGTCGGTAGCGATACAACTATTGTTTCTCTTCTGGCTTTTTTTTTAACAGGAATTCTTTTTAATGGATGTTTCGCACTGTAAGCGACCCATAGCAATGGGACTTTAATGACGAATTTAAAAATAGAAAATAGATGGCCTAGAACAAGGCAGATCAAATTGTATCCCCAGTTGAATTTATTCATTATTAATTAGTGATGTCGCTCCAAACTACCACCTACTTTCAACTATAACGATTTATTTCTAGCCAACAATGTTTGGTATTGTTTTAAAATAAAATAAGGGCTCTTTCGATAAATTGTCTTTTTCATTATTCATGGATTCAGTATTCATAGATATAATTGCATCGGGAAAATTCTTCCCTGTATTTGAAAACAAATGGTAGTTTTTTTTTTTATAATAAACAGATCGCAAACCGTACAGATGAAGTTACTTTTAAAGATGTTTTTATATGACTTTTTGCGCCACAGATTCCCAACGGGGGCGATACCAGTAGGCGCTGGTCGACCGAGAAGCAAATGGCGGGCGCTGAGGCAATCAAGAGGAGCGGTGGTTTTAGTTTAGTTAACTAAAGTAGAGTGGTGATGACAAACAGTATTCAGAAATATTCATTTAGGACATTTATGTGGGTGTTTCAAATTTTGCCTTTTTGTGCTTGTTCATGTGTGAGAAGAAGGAAAGATATAAACTTCGTCCACTCGCGTAAATGTAATAGAGAAATTGGCATACGCAACAACAAATGAGCGCATGTTAGTACACGTACAAAACCAAATCTATAAAAGGGATAACTCCAGCGATATTTTATTAGATGTATGTGCTTGGAATTTTATTTATTGAGAAATTAATTTATGTTTCAAAATGTCTCAATCTGAAAAGATATGCCGTCAGTACAGTAACGAGTGTTTGAAATATAGACTTACTAATTTTTCTACAAACAAATCATTCCTTAATTGCTTAATTGTAATCAGTAAGTGTTCAGTTTGCCAACAAGTTTTTTTCAAACGAAATATTCTAGGCTGCAATAGCATTTAAATTAAATGCAACCTGATAAGAAGAACAAAGATTTAATCTGAACCTTCACATTGATCGACGAGGAAAAAATCTTTTTTAATCAAAAGTGTAGAAGATCTGATTCATCATTCTAGACGGAGAAATTTGCACAGTTAAGATATAAACATTTGCAGTAGGGTAGTACCGGAGCCGACATTAAAGTTGATGAATAAGTTAAAATATCTAGATTCATACGAGCTATAACAACCATTTTACGAGAGTAACATATTTATTTTACCCAGCATTATTTAAATTTAGATGTATTTTCAGCATTTGTATTTTCCATGGATTTACCTACCAAAAGAAAAACCAATAAAACAATATGTAAAAAACTAAACTATCTTTTTTATTTAAATGGTAACCAATTTTGTTATATAGAAAAAACTTTTATGTAAGTACTACAAAAAAAAATCAGGTTGATACAATTAATTATATTTTCTGAAAATAGTAAGCATTTGCAGTACTTAATAGTAACTACCTTCTTCACTGTGTATAGGCCAAACCGAGAATTGTTCTAAGACTTTATTTTTAAATTTTAAAAACTTTCAATCGGATGAAATGCTCAAAATAACAAGCTACAAAATTAGCAGAATAAAATGTTGTCAAAGTATGCATTGCAGTAAGTTACCTCAAGTTGCCCCGGAATAAAACAAGTTTTCAAGGGGGTTTCATATAAATAACCTGCGTTGTTAAAATAACGTAGGCTTCCACGGCCAGATTCAGTTGAAACTAAATGTTATTATAACCAAGACGACATGACACGGTTCAAACCCAGAACACACCGGTGTTGTTACCAGTTCAAATTTTCATTGGCTGTTAGGCATAATTTTTGTTGGCGATTCAATATTTCATGTACCTCCTTGACTATCATTTGTAAAATTAATTTAATTGTATTATGAAAATAAAGAAACTTAGTTTTGTCTCTGTTAGCAAGAAATCTGTTGTGTCATCCACGCACAAACATTAGGAAAAATGATGTGTATCTTACACAGCAATTTAGCTATATTGAAAGAATTTACAAGTATATTTATGTCATCAGCATATATGACTTATTTTTTGTGTTTCGAAAAAGTTTAGAGGTATCAATATGTTTCGAAGGAATGAACAGCATATGTCAAGTGTTTCCTTTCCTCTTCTGTTGAAATCTACATTCTTTATCTTGAAATGCTCCCTGGTGGATTCTCTTTTTTTGCTTGACTTTATGTTTTGTTATGTTCCACTTTGTTCTCTTCGAAATACTTCTCTGATTGTTTTAAAAATAATATTAAATCGGTGCAGTATTTTTCAACTGGCTTAAATCAAATTTGTAGTTAGATTTTCCAAAAATATGTTTAGTTTAGAGGTATGAGTTGCGGAGGTTGCTTTTTAAAATCCTGTTTCCTTCCCTTTTCTGTTAAAATCCAAATCCTTTATCTTAGTGGTTTCCTTTTTTTTTGTTTAACTCTGTATTCTCCTTTGTTCTCTGATGAATGGTGAATACTTCTCCGATTGTGTTTAAGAATAGTTTCAAGTCGATGTAATGCTTTCAGTTGGTTTAAATTTAATTTCTAGCTAGATTTTCCAAAAATATATCTTCCGTCTAACAATACATGACCTAACAACGGTCGTTATTGACATTATGGATTGAGAATGTAAATTTAGAATATTCGATTCCAAATAGTGTGTGTTGATCTTTGTGTGTTGATGTGTATTGTGTGGTGATCTTTCTATTCTATTCTGAATATTAAAGAAGTTATATGAAAGCATTCTACATACGTAAATCTGGCTAGTTTTATTACACGCGTTGAATAAATAGTTGTGAACACCGTTGTTATGTGCTGATAAAATAATTTTTCTATTACTACTAACCAATAAGTTTATGCAAATACACGGAAGAAGAACGGAAAGAACGGAAGAAGAAATGCGGTACTAGAGTAATGAAAAATTCGGAGATGTTTGCCTTTCGATTAGCCTCTGTATCTGTATTAACTACAACTGCAATAAAACGGTTGGAATCATTGTTTTTGTCCTCAAAATTAAGTTAGTGTGCTTGAGATTTTTACAACTTGACAATAGAAAACCAAGGAAACCAGTTGAGGTAAACATGCATCAGGTTACTAAAAAACACAAATAGAGTATATAACATAAAAGTGCCCATAAGAAATAAATTGTTTGAGAAAGAGAGTAACTTAAATGTTAAGTTCTACACTCTATTGCTGTTTCTAACACAATGATATTTTTTAAATTATTACTAGTTTCAATCAGTTCGATTCTAAATTAACGAACTGTAAAATAATTTAAAACTCTATCACGACGTATTCTTACAGGCTATAGCACATAAACACTTCGTTGATGCACATCAAAGAACATAAATAAACTTAAAAACCCATTGGCAGATATAGAACTCTATTCACATTACCATCCTTTTGTCCTTGATGTGCTCCTTTCAAAGCTTTGTACGAAAAAATCGTGAGAACAACAATCACAAAATCGTATGATACTTGATATTATTTCAGCTGTTCGCTTCAAAAGCAAATAAAATATCTAGTATCAGACGTTTTAATCATTCGTATGTCGAATGCCGTTCCGTGCGTCGTATTTGTAATAAGTATGCGCCATACAGGCGGCCTTCTGACAGAGAAACGTAAGACAATTATTGTAATTCAATATCGAAGTGGAAGCGGCCGTGTTGTGCATGGAGAAAATGATGTATGACATCGTGTTACTAATTGACGACGCGTTGTTGCTGCTTTGATGATGGTAAATGCGGTCAGACAAAAAAGCATATGTGAATTATAACACGTTTTCTTTTTCCTGCGGGGAATGTGTGTGGAGATTCTCAAATTTCCACTTCTTTTCCATTTCAATCGGGAGAACGTAGATCTGAAAATGAATCTGTCGAAAATTGGGCCACCTATTAACGGCTTTTTCGTAAATATACTGCAATCTTCCTTTTGCCGCCTCTTCACCACCTGCACTTATCACAAACAAGACTGCAGCACAGTATTCAAAATATGGTGCAACGATAGTTTTGTAAATTAATATATTGCCCGTACCCATACTAACGATTAGTTTAAAACTTAGCCTACCAAGGCAGTAAATGCTTTTTTATAGCTTCTGCGTGTTCAAGTATCCCTTGTAAAAAGATTAGTTTTACAGTTAGTTACTGGATGCCTTTTTACTACATATTAAGAACCTAATGTGTTCTCTTCAGATCATGCTAACTTTTGAACACAAGAAACTAGCGCTTTTAGAGAAAACAGCTCGATTTTCCATTCTTCTATACTAACTGAACCACCTGCATTTTTTTTTTGTTTTTGGAAAGATAATCGATAGCTTCTTACTAAATATTACTATATCCGACAACAAAAATTTTGGTAGCTTGTTTTTGTCGTTACATAAAGTTGGCTAGTAAAGAGCAAATTGCTTCCTGAGATACCAGGTTAATCTAATACGCTCATTTCTGGACTATATATTTATATAATTGCCAAACTACCAAATCTTAATTTTAAAGGCTTCATTATTCTTGTTAATTATTAAATCCTTAATTTTTCATATTTTAATGTTATGTTAACCTGGCAACAATTGTCACCTTACTCGCCTGTGGTGGCACTACGAATTGTCTTTTCTGGAAATATAAAATATGCAGAACATGCTACAAAAGAAGAAAGTTAAAATCACTTCCGGTGACACCAAAAATATAATTGAGCTGCAGACCTCCCCAACATAAAAAATTAAAGTTGGCCAATCTTTTTCAAAAACGCTAGCTTCTGCCATTCAAAAGTAAATAAGGATTCCTTTAGAACCCCACCTAGCATAAAAAGAAACAACGACGGTCTTAAGATAGTTTTCAGAGTTCTGAAAGAATTCTTCCGGAATTTTATTGCTCCGCTCTCTACTCCAATGTTATTAAGTTTTCATAACAGTTGGTTCCTTTTGATTGTTTCGGAGTCTCTTTCTAAATCCAGAAGAATGGCTACAATTTTGTCTTTTCCTTCAATTTATTTCTTTTTTTTTAATTTGCTAACATTTTAATTAAATCAACAGCGCCAATAACATTCAGATCAACGTTATCACTATTAGGTTTACGTTTCATTACAATTATTCAGTTCTTGTGATGGTTCGTGCTAAAGAGGTCGAATATGCGTTGTATAATATAATGTTATCGTTGATGTATTTCATTTTGACGAAGCGAGACATTTTTCGACCGTTATCTTTTTAGTGGAATAAGAGCAGCTTCTAGTTTCCCAGTTTCATTTAGTTAAGTTCGAAGTAATCCCGTCTACTTTATAATATAGTCATTTAAAAACGCTGATTCTGGTACTTTTTTGTCAATTTGCTTGAAATTGTTCTATCTACCCAAACAATTTTCTACTAGAAGCTCCACGATCGTCATTAAGGTATGCCAAAATTAAAAATGTGTTAACAAGTGCAATAAAACCAACCTGCTCGTCCATTTCGGACGGGAAACTGCACGAGCTGCTCGAGCATCTACGCCAAAACGGACCGCAGCGCATAACAAGAACGCGGTCCCGTACTATGCAAATTTCAAGTTTGCGGCCATATCTTCATCAAATTAAGAGCACGAAAGGGAGGTACAGACGAAAGAGTATATGGCCTGAGCTGGTGGAATTGAGTTCTGCTGCTCCATCCGTTGGATTTGCAGGTTTTTAGCGAACGACAGCAGTGGCGACGGCAATTGGTTTTAATTGCGAAAGGTAATTGGTCCGCGGATTTCGGGCTTTATATGGGATTTAGCTTCTATTGTCCCGCCCGACCAACGGAATTAATTCCGAATGTATATATTGAATAAAAATTAAGGCATTAGCGGTGAGAAACACACATACATGCACACGTTCACGAATCAACAGAGAAAGATAGAGATAGCGAGAGCGACCGTAAAAATATATTTAACGGGTTTGCGATTTGTAAAAGTTTTCGACGCTCCCTTTTAACGGTTTCGCTCTGACATTTCAGGCGTTTCCTATCTTTCATTCACCGAATTCTAATTCCCAATACAGGGTATGCGGATTACGGAGCTGTTATTCAATTGGAAATCTATCGATTTTGCCGGCGAAATCGGATTTCCGTTATTAACATAGAATATATACCACCCACAAGACATTAAATATTCATTGTTTGACATTTTGTTTTGATTTTTTTAACTTGCTGACGTTGTGAATTTTCCCAAATATATTCGCTTTGCTTTACAGGTTTTTTTTGTGCGATTTTATGTGTGGGAGACACTTTTTTGTATAAGTTACGCTTCATCACAGGCAGACAAGGGCTTGCTTTATATACAACAAAATACAATAAATCCAATAATAACCTATCAGAAATGAAAATTGTGTTTGTTTGACGATTCATTAGACATGCAAGTTTGAACTTGCGTGAACGTGCGCATTACTTGGAACTCAGACAGGAAGAGATGCTTCTGAAGCTGCACAGTATATTCATTTTTTATAAAAATCATCTTTGTATAAGACGCCCATGAACATTACTAATTTTTGTTTTGTTCTTTCTGTCTTACTATTATATTATTACTGCTATTTTCCTTTTACTTCTTATTATTAATTAAAATACACGTTGCTACTGCAATATTTCTTAGTACACTTATTACTCAGTAATACAGAGATACGACAACAAGAAGAAAAATGTGATAACTGAAAGCTAACTGCAACGAGTGTACTATAGCTAAGCATTAGCGTGATTACATTGATTATTTACATCACGTGTCATCTTTTCTTTAGGTTATCAGCAAGATGTCTTAAAGTCTACGAAAGAATATTTACAATTTAAATGGCGAAATGCCGAAGCGGCAAATTGTAAGGTTGTTTGGCGACGACAATTCCCGAAATATAGTATATCCAACAATTCGAGAATGTGAGGAAAATATACCTTGTCAAATCCTATTGAGGAATTGCCAACGAAGACAGTTAGCTGCAGGTAGGGCTCAAGTAAGACTTTTGTACATTGCTGAAAACTGTGTCGAAACGTCTACTCTTGAGCTTAATCGTTGTTTTCACATTTTCCCTAATACTAGTGTTCGAAAGAAAAAGAAAAAAAAGCAAAGATGACCAAAGTACACACAAACTGACATTCTGAGAATTCCTCGATGTAAGAAAAAGTATTTGCCATGTTAGAGGAGAAGCAGTATAACCGTCAAAGTTTACTGCGAACGTTTCTTGCCAAACTGGTCGACTTTATCAATCTGCATCGTCGAAATTGCGAAATTATGAACCGGCCGGATCTAACTTCAAGTTATTACACTCGAGAAACAACACAATGGTTGAGAGTGCACTATATTTGATCGTCGCGAAAATCATCCTCAAACTATTAAAACATTGTGGAATTGACTAATTGAGAAGGTTTAGAAAAATAGGCGGCTCAAGCAGTGAATCAGTTACAAAGCGTTATCCAATCTAAACTCAGGAAAACTGAGTTTGAATCTTATCCAAACCTTATGCGAGACGTTGCACTTAAGTTGCGTAAATAGAAGAATTTGGACAACAAACAAATAGAAGAATTTGGAGTTGTTTAGATTACGTTTAGGAAGTTTCAATTTTGCCAACTGATGTGAATTGACCTCATTTTTTTTAAAGTGTAAGTGGTCCCGAAGCACCTTGTTGCATATTTTCACTCGTTATTCCATATTTGGCAATGTAAAGTACCATGGAATTACATCTGATGCCATGGATGCGTTGCAATTTATTCAAATTTTATTTAGCATAGCGTCTAAAATAAAATATAAACGATAATAGAAATGATTCCGAACTCCAACAACCTTGACGAAGTTTTAAAAATAAAAACATTGATGAAATTTATTTTTTCAAAACCTTGATCGTCATCCCGATGGTTTTAACCGCGTGTTATTTCCTAACGAACGCAATATTCGTTGGTGATTTATGTAATCAGCGGTCTTCAGTCATCTGCAATCAGTTCACATTTTCAAATAGCACAGAATGTTCGGTTGTTTCGCTTTATATAAATCTGTTCTTGGCAAAGCGAATTAAATGAAATAAAGGTGGAATGCTGCCTAATGTAAGTGTTATGGAGAAGAAAGCTTACAAGTATTACTTTCCAAGCAGTTACCCTTTACGACGGCATTGCGGCTTATTATTTTATAGCGTTAATTTTGTTTCGGACGAGACCTTATTCGCATATTACTCGCGATGTAATTCAATTACAGAATGCAAATAAGACTGCAATAACAAACAACACGTAACAATAATACGGGAATGTATGTAGGCAGCGTTAAAATGTACTTCCGATGCTAGCGCTCGGTGGTTCTTGCCTGAATATCTCCGGCGATTCGGTCGCTCGAAAACGAAAATCCAACAGTTCGTCACAGCTAACCTACTTGGAGCGAAACAATGCGGCGTAACTGCCATAATTTTCTACTAAATTACCCGCTCGAACGTTGCCTTAAGCATTTTTCCACAACGCCCATACATATGCATGCAGGACGAGAAGTAACGATCGAATGGAATGTATGACTATGGTCGTAATATATTCAGACGTTGTTATGGAGGTGATTACAAATATGTGGAATATTCTAAGCCGCCCACGACTTGCAAATTAGATACACGGAGAAAATAATATTTGAAATAGGTCGTCTCTCTCGTTTACACGTACGAAGCAGAAGTAATATTATATGCATGTATTTCTGAGTACAATATTCTAGAAAATCTGTTGACCTACATATTTATTGGTCTTATAATAAACCCTAACGCATGGGTTGTACGTGAGTTAACGCGGAAACAGTTGCAGCCTCCACCTTTTGCATGTCGTTTTCATTGTTGCTGTAGTAGTAGGAGGTAGGTTATATAAAAAGGAATAATATTATTGCTATGTACAAGCATTTCCATTTAATATTGGAAAATTGTACGTTGAAAGAATTCTTTACTTTCCAGTTTGTGCCGCTCACATATTCCACGCTTCAACTTCGTGTATTCTAATCCGAACAGCAACCCATCTTATTTAAAGTTAATTACACTCCCTAAATTCAACGTCACAACAATTGAGCACGTAGCTGCGAGCAGTATGTACCTACATGAAAAATCATTGGATAAGTTAACTGTAAGCTTCAAAGGTACTTTCAAATATACAATGAAGAGTAAAGGAAGTTTCATAATAGCTTTTTGCAAACGAGATACGTTGAATATTAGGAATATTTGGCTCTTACCATAAAATTATGAAATGTGGTTCTAATTTTCACAATAACAGCAAGAGTTGCCAAAAATAACATGTGGACAGATATCTATCCAAATAGAAAGACCTCATATTTTTTTGCATGAGAAAGGAGTTCTATTTAATAAGTTTACTTTTTATATATCTTGTGTTTCTCTGTATATTCTTCATTACGACATTAACTGAGTAAGATTAAGTTTCTTAATCATAACTAGAAAAAAAAAACTTTCTGAGTCTCCTGACAATACGCCAAAGAGTTAATTTTCCAATAGCTACTGTTTCTATTATTGTTTTAAATGAAGCAGTCTCTATGTTTTTATTTGTCTGTTGTACTTCCATTAAACTGAAGAAAAAGCAACTGAAATTTTAGTCTGTTAGAAATAATAGTTTCAATAAGGACCAGGTAAGGCGAGAGTTAATTGAGTTTGCAGAGAAGTTGATGTAATAGGTTAAAAAACCCGAGTCTTTCACACGCCGTAAATATATGTAAACAGTCCAAAACAAACATTTGCGAAATATCAATGTTACTGTGGATGTTACTATTTTGATAAGAAAAAGTAGACAAGTGGCAACAAGTGGTTCTTTCGAGCTTGGAACAACACACATGCAAAACTTTGGTTGAAGACGTGAGGCATGAGTTCACATGTATTTTTTGGTTAATCCACTAAGATATTTATTTTCATAAAAGGAGAGCAAATTCAAGTGCAACAATAACGGTAATCCCGTATTATAAAGTTTCGCTCATATTACATTGAGCAGTATACCTCACGCACAACTAAGTCTAGAAAGTTTAGAAAGTAAGATTGTATTCTACATAATTCCACGTGCTATACATTCTCAAGTAATAATAGATTAATCTCCATATTAGCAACATACCAAAATTACGTGATCAAAACTTTAGTAAGATAGTTGAAGATACCTTGCTTTGCCTATGAAATTATTCCTGTAAAAGTCTTGCCTTCGAGTATAATACATTATCGATGTTATGTACAAAATACAAGAGTGTACAATATCTTCAATTTGAAAACGTATTATTTCTGTAAGTATAATTTTGGCGAAAACTTCAGACTTAGAACAGCTGGACTTAGCGTCTAATGGAGCGTATTTTCTATGTAAGTGGTTTCAGTTTTAGCATCTTTTATTGCTACCACTGTTCTAAATGTGTTACTCTCGTGGCAGGTATTGAAGATATTTCATGTAATATATTGCATTTGAATAAACATAGTGTGCTTTCAAACATCTTAATCCGCAAAAAGAAACTTATTATTCGACTATTAAATTAAAACATCCGTTTTCCAAACTCAAACTCCCTTGCGTCACCATCACACTTTTTACTACAATGTCCCTTTACAACTTGTCTAGTATACACGCATGGATTCCAATTCCTTTCTTGCACAGCTGTTAACGACATTAAGGTAATATCCCTACGTTATTCAACAACACATGATATTAATCCCTGTGCACTACAGGAGTATAAACAACATGGATTAGTTTCGCCGGAACAAAAACAATACGGGTCGTGTACTAATGATTTTTTTTTGTAGGAATTTACGAATCTGTTGAACGTTTTGTTGCTTCGTATGACTAAAGTTTCTTCTGCACATTACATGTATTAAAATGTATTGCATAATATTCACGAAAACCATTATCATCTCTTCTACTCCCTCTATCTCTGACGTCGCAGAATTCTGACGGGGAAAATAATTTGGTACGGTTTAATTTAGGGATATACGTACATATATAAAATATATATGCAAGAACCGAAATTAATCAAAACTTAAGAGGGTAGAGAAGAAACTGAGGTCGGGATCTCAAAGGATAAGCGACCGGTTTCGTTCCATCAGACAAAATAAACAACTACAAATCTTAATATAAAACGTTTACATTAATTACTATTACTACGTTAATTTCATCATCATCAGCATGATTCCGAACACAACTCTGCTTTTGCTTTTCAACTTATATCACGAACAACGAGCCATGTATATCTCTTAACGTCATTTAATGCTAAGCGATACACGCGTTAGCCAGCAGGTTTTTTTTCCATTGGCTCTATTCATATTTTTATGTTTGCCTCATAACAGTAAAATCCAAGAAGTCATTCTTTTATTGGTTTGAATTACGAAAGATAGAGCTATGCTATTGCATGCGTAATAGAGCTATGTAACTATTCATCGAAAGCAAGAAATGATTTCAGGTTAAGAGACTACTTGATCATAAAAAATCACCTAACTGGCATAAAAGTTAATGTAATTAGAAAACAGATTCTTTGGCAATAAATAAGCGAATACAAAGTAAAGCATGGCCAAATAGGGCCAAAATAGGGAAGCCAAATACATGGAAGAAATACCAGATTATTCAACCAGATTGAAAGAAACTTTGTTCGGGACAAATTTTCAGTAAACCAATTAACCCATAACATTTTCAGGCGAGATATTCATGGGAGAATACTTAATTGTAACTAGTTGAAGCAACGCGTACCCTAGAATATTGGTAAACAGAACCATCAGAACCATCTAACGAAATGAAAATATCTTAAATGTCAATATTGTCATTTGCGGTAAAGATAAAACAATTTGGAACAAATAACATTTAGTCATTTGGAAGGATTTTAGACTGGGCAATTACGATAGAAAGCAACAGGCTTAATGCCCATTTCTTGAGAAACGTTCAACTTACGTAATTTAAGTAAACCAAAGTTTTTTAGGGCTAACATCAGTAAAATGGGGGCCACCCATTTTTTGTATCTTTAAGCTTAATTCTCTTGAAGTCCAACGTAGCAGATCTCAAGTTTTTGTGGTACCTACTTCTCACGACACCATTGATTCACAGCAGCTTTTAACCAGCATAACTTTTCTTGTATTACAATATTCGGCACGTCACCACAACATTCAATTTTACCCTTGCATATCTAATACGTGCTTTTTTCTATGTATCGTTCTACTTTAACCTATTAACAAATCTACGTACCAAGATAATGAACGTATAATAAATTACGTTAAGGAATATGTCATTTCCTTGAATGTTATGACTGAAACTTAAGCAGTTTATAGGCCCAATTGGGTTGCTTTCAAAATAATCAATGTTTTACGTCATGTTCGAGAATAACGTTATTCTTCAATTTACGCCAAGATATACCGTAAATACATTTTCAGACGATTTTATATACATACGAGTGTTTAATAGCAGTTTGAATAATAAGCTGATGGTTATGTAATTTGCCCAGAGCGAACACTTTGGTGATTAAGAGTAGGGGCTTTGCTCGTCGTAATAATTAATACATTAACAGCATTAAATGGCAGCATTTGGGAAAAGCATGGTCTCTATGTTAGGGCGGTATTATCACCACATTCAAACCAATATTTACCGATGCAAAGAGACAATGCGCAATTTATTAGAATTGTTCATTAGCGATGCGCCGTTTCATTATTTGCTTTGATGCGATATCGTGAATGCGTCGATGTGAGGCAGCGAATAAAACATAACATCGAGCACGCGCACATTTACATGCACATACAACCTTAAATACGAACACGCGTACTACAGAAACAAGCGCGGAGAACACAGAATATGATGTTTCGGAACGTAATGAATATTCATTGTACCACCCGCGGCGGTAGGTCTAAGGTTTTCGTATATATAATTACGCCGATGCCAGTACCATATATCATAAGTTGAATTTGAAAGGTGCACGGATACGTGGTCCGCATTCGAGCAGGATAAATTGGATTTAATTAGTAGTAGCTATCGGGAAGCTTCTCCGAGAGTTTCGTATTGAATGAAACCGACAGCAATTATAAGCGTGCTGCCCGTGTATCTTCTGAAAGCTCTATCCACTCTCACTAACATAATACCGCACCGGCAACCCCTACCACTGCCAGCCATATACTATCGATAATACTACAAGCAGCGGTACGAGATAGGTATACCTCTGTATATGCATGTAGTTCTATCCTATGTATAGGTATACCGGGAACCACAACTTTGCTCCACTATTTACATACGAACGCCAAACTTGTTTGATTAATTGTCGAACAATTACGAGAGTCTCTGAAGATTTATCGTTGCGCGAACTGGATTTATTATCAGCTTCCTTTGTTCATTAATTAGAGATCGAGGCAATATATGCGCCCATAGAGTTGTTATTCGATCAAAACAACCTGAAATCTTCGAGTACTACCGGAATCACTGCAATCTCGGTATTCTAATAACGTTGTTGATAATAAGTAATGTTCGGCACGGTGATAGGAATACGTAATTTTTAACGACGCCGGATTAATCACAAGTGACAGCAATACGTTTGCCGTTTAGTTTTTAATTAAACAATTATAAATTATTATTTAAGAAATTATCTTTAGTAGGTGCTTATAAACTGTTGTTAACGGTTATTCTTATTTTTAGATTGTGAATACGCCACATCACAAGTAATAGGAGAGCGACCATTCAACGGGGTATATAAGCTCGATGATAACTTAAGGAGCCTTCTTTCGCGTGTAATTGGTGGGGGTACTGTATCACGGCCTGATTATTACTATTATTATTATTAAAGGACAAAGCGGAGTTAGTTGCTCCTCGCGTGAATTATAGTGGATTAACTAGAAAGATTTGATCTTGATAAGACTCGAAGCTTTAGCGACTATGCCTGGACAGACGCAGGTCTAAATATAGTTAGCAAATTTGTATAGTTTTTTCACCCATACGATCTAATGAGAAGAGGAAAAGACCTTCATTCCAACATGCTTTACTCCATTCTTACCCTAGAAGAAAAGTACCTATTTTAATGTAAATTTAATGCCAATTTAATGGCAAATATTCGGATATAAAGTGAAAACGCCGGCTGCAAACACAAAACATAAACCGTGGCATAAAGGGTTTTCTCCTCAGTTTAACAGATTTATGTTTGAGAAAATCTTTTTCTCTCGTTCGATCACACCCTCTAATTTTGCGAATTTCCTTTAGTGTTTCTATTTTGCTTATACCAGTTTTATTGCAAAATTTTACCGCAAATGTTGCCATGTTGGTTAGATATGTATGCATATTTGAGTGATTTCAACCTAAATCTTGCTAACGTGAGAACCATACATTTTAATTAGATGTTCGATTACATCCAAAATTCGAGCTAAAGTTAATTTCTTTTTAACCAAAAATTAAAAATACAGTGCTTATCCTACAGCTCTAATGCGGTGACCAATCGATAGTCTAAACATCTACATATTTAATAGCATTAACATGTAATAATTTATTTTCAGTTATCTGAAAAAATCGTTTCAACAATGAGAGTTTTTCATAATTCAAAATCAATTAATCCTAAAGTGAATCTATTCTCCTATGTTGCTTCTGCTTTCCTGGACCTTCTCCTTTCTTCTGGAAGTATTTCCGGATGATAAGTATCCAGATATTTATAGTTTCAATGACTGATAGCCACAAATATACATTGTGCATTACCTATAATTCTGGATCCATGAACCATGTAGGCACACGTCACTGCTATCATAGCCGTCCGTTCGTACTATCGGTAGGAAATATGAGTGCACAAATTCAGTCTCGCATAGATCGTAGAAAGTTCCACAGCGTCCCGATATCTAGTTCTATTTGTACACATACGTACTATGTTTTTTGCTTGTCTTTTAAATTATCCGTAGGTCTAGATTTTTGTCATACACCAAAACGATAAAAACCCATTGCGTGGCATGTCTATGGAGGACGGCAGAAATAACGTATCTGATTCATATTCGCCAGCTGCGGCTTGACCTCATATAGTTTATATCAATACAAGATGTCCATATTCGCTGTCGCACTGATAAGGACAACAATCTATTCCTCCCAAGTAAAATTCTTATTTACGCTTTTCTATACTTTCAAACGTATATAGAAGCAAAAATTAATCGGGAATTTCAAATTATAATATCTCGAAACTTTTAAGATGAAGCAATTGTTACACTTGCTTCAAGACGTAAAAACAAAGTGGCAGTTCAACTAACAGATCTAATTATAGAAATATACACGAAATATTTCCTTAAACCTTAATATAACTTAATGTGTTTTCTGTATATTTTACGTTTGACTAAACCATTCTAGTAAGTTGTGGAAAAGGCAATAGAATAAAGACCTTGCGAGATAGCGGCTGAATTTTCGGAAACCGACACACTGCAGCCACTAACTACAATACGGTGCAATAAATGTATTGAGAAAGGGGCACCAGGAGTAAACTAATACCGACTGACGTCTTAGAGCTTAGGTTTCTCCGCGCTTCATGTATAAGAATGTGGGCGCATTGCGAACTGACGGTGCATGAAATGAACAGGCCGCCACGTCTCTTCAATGTGAATCCGTGTTGTGTAGAGTAGAAACTCTCAGAGGTAGACGGCTTTGCACAGTTCAATAGCCTAGAAGGAGCATTTCATCACAAAACGTATGTTGCTATCAAAACTATCTATATTTGATGGACAGAACTACTTTTATACTGAAAAACAGAACAGTCTCCGTAGTTATTTACAATGTTTTCGAAAATTTCATTCAGGCCACTTATGTGATTTCGTATAAATACGCGATTCGTAAAATATAGGAATTATTTTAAACGCTTCCGTAGTTTGCGGAAGGCAATTAATTTTCAGAAGTTGTTCGGGTCAAACCGATATATGGAACTATATTAGATATCGGTTATAGTTGCAATAGTTGTCTGATAAATCTAATTGGGGACTGGTAATTACGTAATTTATCCTATATGCTACATAATAACTTCGGAGAAAGCATACTACAATTTTGTACGATTATCAGTTTCTGAACAAATGTAAGGGTGTTTTAAAAATATAGAGAAATAGCATGAACAAAACATAAGAGGTAACAACTTCGACGACCATCTTCTGGGCGGCAGCTGACAAAGAATTATTCGATGCATTACGTAAAACTGCAAGAAAGACTCAAATTAATATAATTTGAAAGACCGCTTTAGCCTAAGTTTAACATATTGTAATATGTGTGTAATATTCAGTTTTTATTTATTTAAAATACTAAACTTACGTCGTGCGCTGTAGAAAATGAGTACGGTACATATGTGTGTAGTTGTACACCTTGTAGCACTCATCTTGGAGTAGTTCCCACTTAAAAACTTTTTCTTCAAATTGCTCAGAAAGTGATTTATCTCCCGTTCGCAGGTGAACTAGTACTTTAGCCCGTTTACTTGTCGCGATTGCACTGGAGGTATACGCTTAATCATAGCCTTGGGAGTTGTTTTAGTATCTGAGTGTCCATAAAGTATTCGGCGGTTTTGTTGCCATCGCTCAATCGCCTCTACAACCGATAATAATAAAATAACGCATATAAAATGGAAATGTTTCATTTTCAGGTTATTATAAAAAGTTAAAATAAAGACAAAAAGATAAAAAAGATAGAAGCAAAAGATAAAGAAATAACAGGTAGCCAAACAGACAAGAGAGTAGGATAAACAAGTAAAAGTTGGGTATAATAAGATAGATGTAGACGGAACTGAGTGGAAAAACAAGATCACTGAAAAATTGAAAACGATAAAATCAAAAAAAACCTATTTGAGCACTTTTGCGCGCATGAGCGGCTTATGTATAAACGTGCTTAAGTGAACACCGGTCGAACGTTTGTGCACGTTCGGATTGAAATGCCCGAAAGGGTTATGTACATATGCACATAACGGTTAGTTTTGATGGCGTACAGTGGTTCACAATCCCGCTTTCATCGAAAAATCATTTAATTGTAACCTCTTAATTGCCTAGTGAAAATTATAAATATCTCTATCACGAGGAAAACCTATATTTTTGGTTTAAACATAATAGATAGGAGTTCCGTTATTTAATTAGAAAAATTGTAGAAGATAAAGATGTCGAAATATATGACTAGAGTTTAGCCAGGCTATGAATAGGAAACATCACAAAAATATTGGCACCCTCTTCACTACATAACGTTAATTAATTAATTCGAGACAGCTATTTGGAGGATGCATCGATCCTCATTTTGAACCGCTGGTTGAATTAATGAATTAATTGGCCATTCGTGGTGCGGAGTTTTATATTGTTTGCCGTAGTAGGCTCAAGCTTTATTTTACATTGCACCTATGGCGTATTTGTGAACTTTAACTCCTCATAATTAACATTAATAACCCAAATTTTGTTTAACGCTTGACCTTACTCGAACATAGCCTGATTCCTAATTTCATACATAGGTTATATACAATTAATTACTGATATATAGTATATATACAACTCTATCAATATTTGTAGGATTTTATTATTACCCTTTTAATAGTAGTCTCATATGGTAGCAGTCTGTAGCACCTTACCAAAATCCTTACGGAAGTTCGGTTTGTAGCAATGAACAACGTTGGGGCGTTTCGCAGTTATCTCTTCGGTTACATCTAATATAATAATTAGATAAGGAATTGAATAATAATTGACAAAATACGCACCTGATCCACTGTGCGACGCTGTGATAAAGATTTGTGCTGATAAATTAAACATTTTATTCTATAAAATATAAATAAAATAAACCCTGTTCTGGAGATATATGTATATGAACAGCAATTACATATTTCTTTGTTTACCTAAAGAAATTGTAACAAGCATCGCAGCACGTACAACTACTACTTTACAAGTCAGTATGCACGTTTGCAGGGTATTTGCGTCGCTACAAAAAAATACGAGGTATCTCTTATGCAGTCATCTGCAGCATTAAAGATATCATTCCAGTCTTCCGCAATTTCCAAACATAATTTTTACCCATCCGTGTCTTAATGAAAAATGTAGTATGTAAATTTTTATGACATATTTGTTGGTTTTTAAGTTTTTTCTTTTTATTGTGCATATATTAAACCCTTGCTTTCAAATGTGATAACACGTTTTCGAATCTCCGTTGCCTACTCGATGCATGTGGTCGATGTGAATTTCGGATTGGATGAAAATCTTGCCAACTTTCAACAAACCAAAATATGAATTACTCGGTATAGAAACAAGCTATTGGTCGGAATATACTGCCTACTTTTTTTTACAAAGCTATAAGTCCAACCAAATTTACAATCATAAACTTTCCTTGCCAGATACACCTTCTTCTTCAGTGCAGTGTTTAGACGGTATAAATATAAAAGACCTATAATTTCGTGGAAATTCTGGTTGCTCCTACTATAATTTTCCCCCGACGTATTTACTTTTCGATACGTGTTCGTATAACATTTAAAGCAATCGCGTAATTGGTATTCACGTATATTTATCGCAGTGATTTGCATATTTTCAAACACGAACACCGCAATTATTCAGAAAAACAACGCAAATATGAAAGGCAACGATGCAATTGCTACATGTAATCACTAACGTGGTGAAATTTGTTATGACAGAAAATTTGGGTGAATTACAATCATGCATTCATATTTCGAAAACCCTGACAAAAATTAAATTTATGTTTTAGATTCGTTTTTCTGAATGGGTTTAGAATGTTCCTTAAAATGTCGTGAGAGCTCGCCTTCGTTTTATTTCCGAAGAAATGCTGCGGAATGATTAAAAGCACGATTTTATACTGCTTACGGAACAGTCTGAAATTTCAAGCCCCATAAAGATGGCGCTACATGCTAGAGGCTCAGCTGTTATTTAACAGCGGTTTGTGTGAGTTAATGTTAAGGCGAGTTTTACATTTTGTGAGGCTACCTCGCCCCTTGTCAAATGTTTAACGATGTGCGCGAGGCAGGTATGATACGCAGTCAAAAACTGAGTGACACTGGCTCGATTGATGCAGCCTTGTTAGCAATTCAAGTCATCACGGGGCAAGTCTACACCTTTCAGGTGTACCAGTGCGAATTCAGCCATAGTGTTTCTGTAAACAAAAATGAAAAAAGAAGTCAATAGCATTAAAACAGTGGCCTGTGAATAGTGAATGCGTTCCGTAAAAGGCGAGGATTGTTCCATCGGCGGAAAAAGTGATAGCAACAGGCGTAATTTACGCATTTGCGCAAGGAAAAGAAACTTTTGCTCCTCCAAGATAACGCACAGTCTCACCTACAAGTCCAAAGAGTCCTGCTTGTCGGCACGATATACTACTGATTATCTCCAGCAGGGTAATTCGCAGACTAGTCCATTGTGACTTTGCACGTATATAAATTGCTTATTATACAAGAACAGCGAAAGGAACAGTAGTTACTTGCTTGGACTTCGACTGAAGATGATAACAGATTTCATAATTTATTCGCGTCAAAGAAGGCCAATTTTCACTTTGTCGAAGTGTGTATATAACTGTAAGCTACCGAAAATCCCAGATGCAAATCATTGAAACACTCTTCACACGGCAATTGGGAAGACTTCTGGAAGTTAATTCCAACGCAGGCATGACCAGGACGAGACTATATCCCACAGTGTTAGAGTGTTGATATAAATATTGCGTCCGATCAAGATTTCAGGTATGCTGAATATTATTATCTTTTAGATAATAATACCACGCAAACTGAAACTGAAAAAAAACTGAAAGAAACACATTAATCAAAAAAGGCTTACCGAACGAAACAATTTCTATTAAATAAGGGCCAGTGATATTTGTTGTTCAACTAACATTTAATATTACGTTGAAAATTTGAATGGCTAATATAATATTTTAGTTTAGCTGAGTTAAATCTCCTTTCTGATAGACTAAATATTTAAATACAATGATATACAACATTTTCTAGAAAAACGTATGTATACTCTGGTAACACAACCAACATACAAACCATAGTCGCCCGCTTGACACCTTAAAGTGGTGGTTTAACAATAACTTTTTCATTAAATTAATAAAAATATTTGTTAAAGAAAGCCACATTCATTTTTGTTATCCACATCCTATTAGTAAACCTCTTTCATAATTCTTGTTTCTTTAATATTACTTTGAAATTTACGTTTCAACCAAATATGTTCGTTCTAAGAACAAATTTCTTTTACACCCACTAAATTGTTACACGAAGATTACATGGTAGGTGGCGATTAATTTGATTACAATATTTCTTGCATCAAGCAACATACCTCGAGCTAACAAAACCGGCATTGTCATCATTTTAAGGTGCTTGTTTCCCTCGGGTTCCCTTTAAGTTATTGAACTTTTGAAATTTTCTCCTGTAAATTCCGTATCTTTTTTATCTTATTATTTTATCGCATATTTATTTTATGTTTGCATCAATGATCAAATTTTTAAAGATTGGTTAATTTGTGTTGTGCGAAACCTGCTGCTACGTTGACGTATGAAATTTATGGGTTATGATTGGTATGACTTAATAATTACGATATTATCGATATAGGTCATTTGCCAAGCCTCTTAAAACTTAAACGTTGGACACAAAATATTATCCAATGTAACCTAGTCACCTGCCTTTCGTATCAGCAAAAAAAAAAAATAGCGACAACATTACATCACGGATACAAGATAATTTATTCTTCATGAACGTTATGAAGAATACTTGACGCCGCTATATATGGCTCCTAACTTAGTGACATTTGACACAGAAATTCTGTCAGAATGGCTAAATAGAGTAACATGGAGTGAAACCTGTTAATGATGATCCTCAGAGAGGTATGACTGTAGATCATAGATGGCAAGTAATTAATTAGGATTTTGAACAGTAAGCAGTGTACTTGAATATATTCCTATTATTCTTTGGCAACACCTTCACACTTAGATCTCTGTAACGTAATGGTAAACTTCCGCAGTTATACAATTACCCTTAAAGAAGCTTTCAGTTTTGCGCGCTTAAATAAAAAAATATGCAGTAAAGTATCCCATTTGGAAATATCTCCCTTTTACGCTAGACGATTAATAGATTAATCTAATCAACTGACTATCAGGGCAGTAACTAATACTTTACTTCAACTAGTGTATACAACATACGCGAGTAGTACGCAAGTTCTTAAAGTGAATTTATCCAATTTCCGTTTGGGTTTCTCGTTCCGCCATTTAATACGGCATCTATTGGTGGTAGCGATTTTCCGCAAGCAAGCTAGACTAGCGAGCGCATACCCCGCTTCCCATTACTGTTCGCAGATAACGACCGACAATAACTTGCGGAACTTTAGCTCTGGCTTCACGACGGGCTAGCAATATAATGGTGGCCACGGCGACTTGAAAAATTATTTAATTTCACGTCATTCTTGCGGCGAATTTATATTAAACGTTAAATGATTTACGTTATTATTAGAATTGTAAAGTTTTATTTATGCGGTAGTTTCAGTAGCAGATACCAGCTCGCTTGATGACTTTTAATACTTAGCGGGCAATTTCTTATTGCATGGTAGAAGTTACTATGTGAGAACATTTGGATGCGCTCACAACTTTCACGCGAGTAAAACTATAAATCTTACATTTAATAAACTCCACGAATAATTAATAGTTCCAAACGATACTTAATCATAATATAGAAGTTAATTTGGTTTTCATTGCCCGATACCATATCGTAACTTTGAAATCATCATTATGACTCTTTTTTTATTTCTGATTCCGATTTAGAAGCTAGATCAAAGCCTCCTAGATAGGCTACATCAACTACATGATTTATGTGACACGAGTACAACAGCATAACTATAAAAAAACTGTCGATTATGGTGTGTTTTGGTCACTTCTTTGAGAAGCATACCGTACAACAACAATTTACGTCAACATTTAAACAAGGTTCTGAAAAAAAAAATCATTCTAAGAGTAACGCACAATAAAGTCTCCCGAACTACAGAAAGTAAATTAGCGAGTTAAAATGTCTGATTAACCTAATTTTGCGACGTAACTAATAACGACATTGGCATCTGCCAAATGCTAGCTCTCAAAACTGTAAAATACCAAAGAAATTGCTGTTACTTGCATACACATTTTACAAGAATTCATTTGAGGATCATCAAAATATACGTGTTGTTAGTAAACGCTAACATATTTTGTGCTGCCAATGGTTTTAAATATCATTTTGATCTTAGTTAGTTAATCACGAATTAAATCAGCTCAAAACGTATAATAAGTAGACACTAATTAATTTAACTACGGATTAAATTTCAGTTGGAGATCAAATGAATTTTGGATTAAAACGGGTTCTGTAAGTCAGAGGTAAAGTTATGAAATAAGTGTTACATTCACCTTGACACATTTGAAAATTAAGAAAAGAGATAAATTCAAGTACCTACAGGAGGAACCGAAGAATATTTTTCACTACAGATACGCTTAAACACGGGTAACGGGGATCCTTGGAAATGAAACTGCCATATAAGTTATTCAAATTCATACGCCAACATGACGTTCAAAAAAGAATCGCTGAAAACTTTTGAGATATCTGCAGACCTGTATAAATTTAGAGATGCAATTCGTCAACCTTTCATACACAAGATAATTCTAAGAGGGAACGTTATACATTCACCTCATGTACAATTGCATTAGTTATCGACATTCAAACAATTAATATTTAAATGGAATAAATACGGAAATTATTCAGGTTACTATTAGATATATAAGAATATTTGCGGTGGTTTTTTTTCAAGCGCACATTGAATATAGCATCGCCGATATTTATATTTCGAAAATAAATAAACAAATTCTACCGTTTCAACTCAAAATGTTTCTACTGCAACGATTTCGATTATTAAAAAAGAGAACTTAAGGCTCTTCTTTACCTGTTAACTATTAAACGCTATTAGAACATTTGCGACAGACATGTTTTTAGGGAAATATACTAACGCAAGAAAATAATACCGCAACCCACTATCTATAAAACGATGAAATTAGCAAAAGTCTTTCAAAACATCATATTGGTACTTCTATTTTATATTTTTATCGTGTCCATAAATCTAATTTCCTGAAGTAGGCTGTATATTTCGGTAGACTTCCGCGGTCGTTGCTTTCCTTTAAAAAATTTGGTAATTGCATAAGAATGCCGACGTTTCGTTCTCAATTTCATACAGCTTCCTCCCGGCTGCTGCATGAAATTAAGAGCGAAACGTGGACACTCTTACGCAACTACGACGCGGTTTCAACTCGGAAACCCAAATTCTGATCGCCCAATATTAACACGCAACTTTTACAAGATCGATTTTGATGCAGGTAGTTGATTCTTTTCTTTAATATATATTTTTTTAATCAGATGGGATTTAGGTTGAAGTAGCTATCTCTGTAGGTATTGCATTAACAATCAATAATAACGTAGACCACATTCATTATTGTAAAGATTAGTACCGCATCTGAGAAGAAACGGAAAGTAAATAAAAAGTTTAGTTATTTAAACTTGAATAAGTCCCATGGAAATGAAAACATCGATAGATTTTGATATTTTTACGTAATTGATTGAGCCAATAAAGCAAACGCAGTATTTGTATTTAATTGTAAAAATACGCGTTTATTTCTTATGAAAATGCAAGTTGGTACAGTCTAATGTAGATATTAAAATAGCTGTTTGACTGCAAAGCAGAAATAAGTATTTTTATCGTACAACTACTGAAAACAGTGTATTTTTTTAATCACGTGTAAGAGTCTTAGTAGTGATTAGAAAATGCATTTTTCATGGGTTGTGCACATAGCTTCTTCAGACGCGAACAAATTGAATTAAAAGAAAATTAGGACACGATTTGTGGAAGTATATCTTAGGCAAGCAGTATATCTAAATTGCAAAGTTAAATTGATCTGCAATGTAAGAATGATTAAATTGAGGGATATATTTTCCTTTAAAATAACATAAAAACCTCCAGGATAAAACTATAACTCTTATAAGCCTATATTATAAATATCAGCTTCCAGGTGTTTATTATATTTTATACTCATAAAGTTTAAATGTCCAAAAATGTGTTAATTACTTGCACCAAGAGATTATAATAATTTTTCAATGTATTTCGCCGATTAAAATCTTTTGAATTTTGAAATCTTTTGAAATTTACGATTACACCGGTTTAATATTTTACTTTATACTTCTCAACTATTTCAAAAAATAAAATCAATAGTTTTTTATATTGGATGTGGAACGACTACATACGTTTAATTTAATTTTTGAAGCTTAATCTTAATAGTCTTGTAAACATAGTCGGTCCAATCGCAGACGAAGGTTCGAAGATTTGTATTTTGGGGAGAAAAATGAAAAAATGGTACCAGTTTACATGTAATTTCCTATGCTACGACCTAGTAGGGAAGGCCCTTAACATGAACCTATTACGCCATCTACTGTAATCCACGTATACATCATTGCACAAATAAATTATTCAAATAAGGAAATTATATTCCAAGTAGCGCATCCACATACCTATTCCAGTAATTTGCCGATAAGATATCTTGAAAAATTCCTGCAATTATTTTAGGTATTCGATGCGTACAGTTTATGCAAAGAAATATTGCTTTGATCTTTTATCTCTGTGATGTTTTTCCAGCAAAAGAGCGCCCCCGAATTTGCTTGATTTGGATTGACAGGCAGAGTATGCGGTATAATTTCTGGTGTTGAAATGGGTTGCGAAGATTCGGTTATTGTCCGCCCTTTCTACCCTGCAAATGTGGTGGAAGTCTTTTGTTTGCACGCTAAAGAGATTCGGTTAGCTTTTCATGGCCCGGACTTTATTCAGCTCCACAGTCCAGAGAAATTGAACTAACAATGAGAGCGCCGAAGTACACTTTCTATTTGGGATCAACGCGATGCTTTGTTGTTTATTTTAGCAAATTAGTAGCTATAGTAAAGTACATGCTACTTTAGTGATTTGTGTTTTTTATGGTACTTAAATTCTATCGCAAATTATGTTTGTTTCGGGTTGTTTGAAAATACAAAGTAGCTTACTTCGACACGAGGTTTACTTACTTTAGAAATATTTGGTACAATATAGTGCGGCTTCAATACGTACAACTAATGATATACTTTAAAGGGCACTTTCTTGAAGGCAACATAATTTTTGCATACATCTAACGCTTATAAATGTTTAATGAACCATTACTTGCGCAAAAAGACTTGGTTTAATAGTTTACATTTGATTAATGTTATTATATTATTATTATTATTAATGTTATGTGCAGCAAGCATTGTATTACTAATGCCAAATCGCACCAAGAACACATCCAGTTCCTTCACAACAGAACAAGAGACAAATATTTGCAGCTCGTATTCGCAATTAAGCTATAGTGCAGTCACAAAAACGATTCTCCTGAAATAAATAGTTAATTGCGGCTAAATCTTCTATTCGAACAACGTCCGCAAACCGCAAAGAGGATTCCACCTAACCGAAGAACGTTTTTTAACGGCTTCCTAGTTTCCAACTAATGTGTGTAATATGTCAAGACGTAAAAAAAGTGAAAATTCAAGTGATTTCTTGTTACCCTGATGGGGAAAAACTTTCCGCAAGATTTAAAAGGGAGCGAAAAGTTGTAGGACATTAAGAAAATCGTACTTGAAAAGGTGACGAAGGATAGTGTTGCAGCGACACTAAAAAAACAAGATTGCGTCAATCAAATACCTTGGACGGTAAAAAATGTAAGGCGGACAATATTTCTACTAGCATACATAAGTAGACACTTGCTATGCAAATTTGAGCTTCAATTTTGTTTGTGTCGCTCGAGTATATTTGCGCTTGTAAATTTTAGAGGAGAGCAAACATATTCGTATTCCTCAGAGATACAAAGACAAACGCTTATCGTCGTTAGTTGTGGTTTGGTGAAATTGTAAGCTTAATTATGACATAAGATGCATAAACATATATGCAATTAGTAGAATGAGGATTTTAGTTTTGTGCAGCAGTTGCATATCTTCGCAAATTAAAATTGATAATATAAAAAGGAATGTTGCAGATTAAGGTTGTAGGAGAGTTGAGAGTTGTAAGTGAGTTGTAAGAGAGTTGTAGGAGAAACTGTGGTTGTTGAGTTGTAAGAGAAACTGTGGTTTCTCTTGGTCAGCCTTTGGTCACCAAGCACTATCACAACTAGTTTGCAAAATTTCGTCGTAATCGTGCTTCCGCCAGTAACGAATTTCGTGAAGGTTATCCAATGTTGTTCCAAAGAACATCGATCATACGCGCAACATGACTGGGGAGGATCGGCATATGGTTTACCCTGAGGAAGAGGTATCCGGCATATCGAAAGCTGCAGCAAATTCGATTTCGCATGAATATTTTGGTGTGAAAAATATCTCTCTCAGATGGATTCCGTATAACTAGACCGAAACACAAAAATAGGCTTATGCCAATTGGTATAAGAAAATGCTGAAAAAGTTCGACGGTAAATATGCAGGTGACGAAACTTTATATATATTTGTGCGAAACAGAAACTAAGCAACAATCAACGTAGTGGGTGTTCATAGGTGAACCCAATCTAATAAGGGCTTGTTCATTCCCGAAGCACTTCCAAGAAAGGGATTACCTGTTTCTTTGGCTATAGCCGGACATACGGTACGCGATGTTTTTGTGGATGAAAAAACATTTGATTTTGATTGGCACACAACAGTATGTTTGCCAGAAGTCGTTGATAAAATCAGGAAAAACAATCGACAAAAAAACAAAAAATGTTTCAGAGAATTGGGAGTACTCTAAACCATTTATGGCATAAAAATTTCATAATTTGTAGAAGGAGAAGAAATTTAGAAGGAGGTACCTCTGGTATACGTACACGTCAGAGAATGTATCCAAATAGGCAAAGATACAACAAACAAGATTTTAAAATAAGAACTATTTTCATGCCAATTAATAGATCGAGCCGCAATAAGCTAAAGAGCAATTTACTAAAATACATAGTTAACATGAAAAGTTCCAACTTAGTTTTGAAATTTTTTTCATTTATTTGAAATTTCGCTTCAAATTTAGTAACATTGTATTGCTGATAATTCAAGGGCTTCACATTAATGATATATGATATGGTGTCTTATTTACATTATATGTAATAAACAAATACAAGAAAAAAGAAAAACACTTACAAACCAATAAGACTAAATCGCCTAATAATAGAATACAAAGTATTCTTGACGTTCTCGTATGTTGGTTTTTATTTCAGTACTACTTGGAACGTTATCCCTGGGCTCGTAAGTTACTTAGAAGATTAATTTATGTTACCCACACTTTTTGATAAAAAAGATTTGAATTGAGTTCACTAATACATATTAATGATTGACAATCAGAATATTTGTGAATACTTTACGTTTGCGTGGATACTTACTGCATATGATACTTTACTTACTATGATTCTGTAAATCAATATTACATTGAAATTTCAGTTGTTAGTATTGTTTTTGAAAAAACAAAAATCAAGTCAAACATTAGCCATCGCTAGAGAATCTTAGACTTTTAATCAATATGTTATCATCATAACAGTAGACTTCTTAAATAGAAAGGAACTGAAAACGACAAAATATCTATAGAATGGAAACTCCGTCATAAATGCCGTGGCATTAAGACTGCATTAAGAGCATAAAAGCTTTGGAACGTTCCAAGCACGTTTTTAGTGCAAACACTCTCACAATTTTGTTACACATAAGAAGATCAATGCCTACGCATGCAATCTATTCCAAAACTTACGAAACCGAAGTAAAGAAACTTCCATCTATTGGCCGTAACCTTTCAAATTTGGTCGTAATCCTAATGCCTTCATACTTCAACGCTAATTTTGCTCATCCAATATACACGGTATAATACATGCATTTTGTACCCATACCTAGTATATACCGCCCGAACGACGCTGTTTACTTTCAGTAGCAAAGCTATTCTCGTACGTTTAGAATATTGCGAAGGTTTACGATACACCTAACAATTTGGCGCAACAAAAGGGTAGGATATTTTTCGCACCTTCGTCCTACGGCGCTATCATTTACGCGCCGATCTCGACATAATAACTCTTCGACGAAAAAGGGGAATATAAAAATCCAACGCATGCACGCCGTCCGGAACCTTTTGTATTCCAGGCAGATCATTTCGTATTTGATTTATCTTATGACGGAGCGTATAAAGCCACTCACACAACTGCATTATCCGGAGAATCAGTCAACTTGACAAGTAAGTGCTCGTGATAAACGTAAGCACATCTTGGAATTAAGGTTTGCTCGTTTGGTGGATGCGCCGTTATATAAAAATGTTATTCAAATTTATGTTGAATGTTAACGGAGGAGGTGTTCTAAATTATCCAATGTGTAAGTGCTAACGCATTTTTTGACTTTTTTTTACTATGTTGGCAGTAGGCTTTGTTGAGATTTGATTGGAAGAGGTAGCGCTACGTGAAAAATAGTTTTGGGTTTTACTTTTATTGTTTATTATTATTACTATCTAACAAGAAAAAGTGGCAACTGATACTTTTAGGATGTAGGGCACCAAATACTCAGGAGAACTCGTTGCTAGTTGTATATTTATGGAACTAGAAACCTTCAATGCTTGTATGTTTCCAAGGATTTCTGCCGTATAAATAACTATGTACTGTTCGAAATTTATTCCATTACAAACTTCTAAAGTCAAGGTTGCAAGATCTACAGTTTTTGAGTAAAAACAAGTGACCATTCGCTTAGAAGTGCTTCGAGCATGAACGACCTTGATTAGGTTTGGCTCACCTTGGGAGACTCGTACAGCCGACCGCTGCTTATTGTCGGGTGCATACGCATGTATGGAGAATTCGGTACCGCGATCGTATTTATCGAGCACTCCCTTCGTCCAATCGAGACGAGACCTTTTCATGGAAAAATGTTCATGTAATATCAAATATACGCTAGAAACATTAATGCATAAGGATGCCTGAATTCCACGGTAAGTCACATAACGATCTTACTTTATCGATTCGAGTACGGTATCGCTGTTCGCTGGCACCACAGCCGATTTCAGACGGCCTGCTTCACAGAGATCTGTGGCAATGATTAGATTCATTGAACCAAACGTATACAGTAACTCTGTACGGAGGATCATCATTAAATGTCGAAGTATTGCTGCTTAGGTAATCCACGTCCACTGTCATAAGTAAAGATGACAAATGCGGATGAAATTATTACGTTTTTGCCACGACTATACTCGTATTTCTTCGAACCTCGTAGAAACCAGTAGGCAACATAAACGCTTTCTGATGAGACGAATAGACATGAGTCTGTCTAGTTGCTAAAAAAATGTAATAATTTCACCTGCCTTGGTCTGATCTAATCAGAATTATTTACATTTTGCTTTCAGAAGGAAATTTCAAACTCAATGAAAGGAGCAATGTACTCATAGGATACACCGTACTGAGGGCGTATGCTATCAAAAGTGCCAAACTGTATGATGTAAATGGCAGATCACACTTAGTAAAACCAGGTTTGCCAATTCTCAATACATAAAGGACAACTATCGTAATTTACAGTGCACCCAAATTGCGACAATCGCTGCAAAGCTGTATAAAAAGTTATTTTTTTATACTTTTAATTTTGGACGTACGTAGCGAGGAGTTACCTTACGTTTAGGATGCTCTACAGCTCAAAACAGTCGATTGGCCACTTACTGTTTTTAAATTAAATTGACCTATCACAAGGGCGGGGGTTCGCCATTGCAAAATTATATCTATTTCGCTTCTTAACAGGTCAAGATATTATCCACCCCCTGTCAAAACTATGCCAATCAACCATAACCTAACAAAGTTTCATTTAAATTTTAAATTTAAATTATCAGGGTTGTTCTTGTAAAGTTAACGTAACATTTTGAGTTGAAAAATATTATATCCATCGTATTCTGCTTTAATGATTTTCTGTGCACTTACTATGTTATTAAGAAACTTTCCGGACCTTCCTCTTTTTCGATTACCGATAGCCGAACTGAGCTAAAAAGAAGAAATAATAAAACAATATAAGAAATTTCCTAATTCAATATACTGTCCCTGACAAAAAAAGTTAAAGTTCCAACGATACAAGGTAAGAAGTTTATTCAATACAGTAAATCAGAAAACGTTATCTGAACTCCCACAAAATCTATTCTTAAAGTGTGGAAGACGAACGCGAAGCTGGTGACGTATGACAAGAAATCCCTTTCAGCGTAATTTATTTTACGACACCTTCGGATAGAAGTTCAGCATCGATTCATTTGATGTTTGCATAAAACATATGAAAATGAAATGTATATTAAAATTGGCACCTATCGTCGACAGTCTTGAAGTTGCAATTTTGCCCCGGATACGAAGGTAACGACCTCTCCAAAAATTCAACATATCAGGAATAGAGCATATATTTATTTAACTATAGTCGTATTTTACTTTACTATTAGTCGTATGTTAGGTTGCTTGCTTCTGGCTTTGTTTTGTTCGGCTGTGTACTTGAATATGTCATAAAAAAAAACAAATTAAAATGGAAACGGTCTCCTATTCGACAAGAGACACCGATGTTGGCAAATAAACAAATTTAAGAGAAATTACATAAAGTGGACGGAAAGTATATGAAGATTGAACAAAAGAAAATATTTACAAACTTGAAAAAGTAGAACAATTTTCTTACTTAGCAACGAAATTTTACAGAAAGCCGGAGAAGAATAGAGAGATGCCAAAAAGAATAATGGTAAGTAACCGTTGCATATATGGTACACACTTAAGAATATAACGCATAGTAGAAATATCTCCCAGAAGCTGAAAATGGGAACTTTATGTCGGTACTAAAACTAAATGTATTTGCTGGCAAAGTGTAAATTTTTGGGGTCGAAAGAATCGCTTACTCTGGTAGCTTGAGAGAGAAGAATGTTGAGAAAAACCTGTAGAGGTAAAAGAACACAAGAGCGGTGGGAAAGAAGAACAAGCAGAGAAATAGCAGACCTGTCCACGAGATACTGTGATAATGGTCAGTTAGATAGAACCAACGAAGACTAATGAAGGAAAGAAAAGAGGGGCGAATATTAATCTTTTTAAAACATCCTGGACCCGATCACTGTCCTGGAAAATTATCCTTACCTGGAAAATTCGAAATACCCTCGAAGTTCCTTTCTTTTTTTGGAAAGCTACATTACATGTTACTGATATCACAAAGATTTTATATTCAACTCTAAGATTTCTAATTTTATTTTTACTGAAATCATCACGTCATGGTATTCACACACGGGGCTTTTTTTCACACAGTGCATCCGAAGATAGCTTTCCTTATGAACTCAATCTCTGATACGAAAAAAAGTTAAAGAGTAATAAGTAATGAAAAAGACAAATGAACATAAGAAATGTACTCACTATGATATAATAATAATCTCACAATACGCGTTGTTCAAACGAACCGGGGTGAAATTGATAGCAAATTCATTATTAATTACAATCGAAACATATCAAAGGGAGACCCGACTTTCCTACATCCAAGAACACGAGAATAGTTGTTGGCATTTAGATGTGCTTAGTCTGGCTCACGATAAGGTGTAATACAAGAGCTTTTCGTCTGAATTAGGAAGCCGGTGCGATAGTGAACAAAACTGCTGTGCTATTATCTGGTCTATATTACAGAGAAATTATCTTAGAAAATTATTGTTTATCTTACTGTTATAGTGTTGTTGGCATTGTTCGCACATAAATGTCGAATAATGCCTGTAAAGCTGAAACTTCCGATTACGCGAAATCAGTTTCAAAGTGAATAGACAAATATATTTATATAACATTAAAAGGAGATGGTGTATTTTCATATTTGATAATAATGAGTGTACACTGTGCGTGAGTGTAATTATATGTTACTATATATGTTTATATTTATATATATGTATATATATAAATATATACAGCATATAGTTTATATGTTATATATTATAATAATAATGATAATAATAATAATAAACTTTATTTGTTCAATATATTTGAGAAATAAAAAGCCAATGACAGGACCAAATATAGAAATATACGAAATACAGTATACAAAAAAATATATAAAGTAATATAATATGAAAAAAAAGGAAAGAATATCTATTGCCTAAATAAATATTTCTTGAAAGAAAAAAAAAAAATAAAAAATCTCTCATGAATGAAACAAATGGTCATTATATAACTTGTTAACATTTCTCGAGATATGCATTAATGGTGCTTTTAGTGCATTGCTACTTGCAATAAAATGAATAAGTAAGTGAAATAAGTATCTGCAGTCTTATGACTACAATAGTTTATGATAAAATAAACTTGCAAAAGTAAAGGCGGCGACTCAATATGTTGTTTTATTTATTTGGAATTTCTCGTTTGCCACATCTCTGCGAAGTGACAGCTAGTCGAAATCGTGTCTGCGAAGTAGTTGGTATAATCCATACGAGGAGAATAAACGAGATCAGACATCAAATAATTGGCAAATATTCCAGTTTCGAGCGAGAGCTGGAATCACTGGGATCAAATAGAACTGCAAGACCTTTAAAAACTGCAATTCTTGGAATGGAAGCGCTAGTGAAATATTTGTGAGTCGGACGACTGTGTAAAGGTAAGTACAGCGTATCGATTAATGTGTACATGAATTTTAATTTAAGGAATCAGAAAGAGAGCTAATAGTTTAGATCGTCAGTGTAAGCAAGCGTATTACAGTAGAAAATCACTTTTATAAATGTTAAAAAGGAGCAGTTAGTTGGAGCCTTGAGGTGCCGCTGCGAGCGACGAATGACTGTGACAGAAATTCATTATATTGAACATATATGCGATAATATAATTCCAAGATATTAAATCCATAAATATAATAAATGTTCACTGTGTATTATATGGTTGATGAGTAAACGGGCCTACAGAAACAATTTTCGTTTGTGTACATCTTTTAAGTATCACCGATAAATTACTAGTGATACTGCTCTTATTACTTGAAAAGGGCATTAAAAAAGAGTGCGATAACAGCAGAGCAATAAGTATCTTAGTAGTGTTTTTAATTCTATTAACGATGCTATTTTGCTTGGTTACTACTACTACTATTACTAGTGTTTTAGGATTGATTTACTCTTAGTTAACCGGTAGGTGTAATCACGTTCACTGCAAAGAATTTGCATCCAACTGCTTACTAAAATTTGATACTTCTCAGGGCCCTTGGTGATGACATTAAAATCTATAAATCTATTTCGAACTGGGAAAACATGAACCATAAATAATATTGCTTGGTGCGACAAATATATGCTGCACCTAAACTCCAGCAAATGTTGTTACGCATCTTTCGTTACTAAATTCAGTCAAACAATAGGTTTTTGAAGGAATTTAAGTTGATCAGAAGAGTTTCGCTTAAACCTTCGATGAGTTTCTCCTTACATCTAACAAATCTCTGCTTATCGGCCCCCAAGGCCTTAGATACTATCACAAAGACCCTCTTCTCTAGTTTCGTTATTAGGTGTATGAATTATGAGTATGGTCTCTTCAGTATGTCCACCTCCAGCTTTCTCTGGGAGAAATTCAAGGATGATCTCTTAAGTACCATAAGAGTACCCATAAAGAAGCTAATGTCCATCCGGAGCGAAGGATACACTACTCCGAATTACTTACCAGATATGGTTTGGCTTTACCATTACAGCGACGTGAGTGCCAAGGAGTCCGCCTTGTCTAAACGTTGATTCACAAACTACTGCTAGTACTTATCTCCTTTCTTTTCTTAGTTCTCGTATTCCTCGATTTTCTTTTCTCTTTTCCTTTGTACGCCAATATTTTGTATGCCAGCGGTTTTCATTATTCTGGTACAGCAATTAAAAGAACTAATATGGGCAACTTGATTTTCTCAAAATGCGAGAAGGCGCCGACTTCAAGAGGCTACTCATTTTCAAATATTTATATCTAGGTAAATAAATTCCTTAGATTTACGGCCAAGAAATAAAAATATGAAATAGGTGAAATAAAATCGGTTTATTTCCTCGTAAACTGTACGATATCCTCTTCCGAAAATAAGAAATTAAAGACGTTCAAGGAGGAGAAAAGAAGTCTAAAAATAATTGCTATTAATACATATCACCGTCCGAGAGTAGGATATAACATCTGGTTTATGACATTATATGTAGTGCGCCTCATATATGAGGCCTTAAATTACCTTGAGCTTAGACGTTATTAAATATATATAAGAAAGCCCGTCATTAAGTTTTAACGGCTCCGGCTCTCCAAGAAATTAATTAAATATAAAGGATTATATCGGCAACAACAAAATTAAGTCGTAATTTAAGGGAAAAAGTTTACCCCAAAACGTTGGTAGGGAATATTTCCTGCGCCCTATAGGTAGGTAAGAATCTAATATGCATTTTTAATCTATTCATCTTGAAAGTTTGAAACTTGGCGGAGAAACTTTTCCTCATTCGCATTGAACGCTGCAAGTGGAAAGGTAGGGAAAAAATTTAATTTAGTACGATTAAGAATTGTACGTACTTCTTGACAACTTCTTTGTAACATTAAGTTTCCCATTGTTAATTTGCTTGCGCAAGAGATTAAGTAGTGATACAAAAATTGATACTTTTAAAATGTGAGTTAGTAGTTAGTTGCAAGATTTTTTCGTACTGATTTGTCAGGGAATGAAGAAGTGAAAAGAAGTTAGGAACAATTCACTGGAGAGAATTTTAAATACTCATGAGCCATAAAAAATACGTTATTTCTGTATTCTTATCGTTTATTACTGCCGTTTGTTCGGTGTTAAGCGCATACCATCACAATTTTAGTGCAGCCCGCTTGAGGATTACAACGAAGCTAGAATTTAAATAAGAGTGATTTTGAAATAGGTCAAACTCACAATATTGCATAGTCTTTTTGATTTTCTGTTCTTTTTACTGACTCTCCCTTATCATTTGGCTTTTTAATTACTGCATTTTTTGAAACTTCGTCAGCTATGTAAGTAAAAAATATATGGTAAATGATGAATACTGAGAAGGAGTTTATCAGAATTTAGCATCCTTTCAAGAACAAGAGACATACAAAATAAAAAAATTCTTTTCGCCATTCTTTTCGACTGTTTTCTTTTCTTTAAACAGAAAAAAAAAAAACAGTCAAAACAGGAACAAGTCTGCAAAGCAATTGCCTAGAGCATGTGTATTGCATTTTTCCTCAACAATTCTTTTCAATCAATCAACTGATCATCTAACAACAATCAACTAACAACTAATCAAATTAGTTCTTCAAAGCAAACAACAAATTGATATTTATCCTCGTAATAAATTTGTAGCAAGCAAACAGTACATTCTTTGAAGCATCCGTGTTATCGAACGAGTTCGTGAACTCCGCTTTCATTTAGCTTTATTCACCATGAGCTGCACCAACGAACCCTATAGCGACCACATAAGCATGCCTAGAAGTGCTGAGGAATGTATTCGTCGCCATATTAGTCTCCGGACGTTAAAGGCTAGTCTTTTATTTGACAGCTGCTGACGGAAGACCTATAAAGTTTCAAGATTATTGTGGAAAGGACCTTATAAAATAACATTTAGATCTAAATTTCTTTGTAAAGAGGAGTATAACTCCATGATTATTTATAATTTCTTTGCAGCCAGTTTTTCTTCATTATTTGTATATGCTTAATGCTACTTAATGCTACAAAGAGGGACCCTGAGGACCCTCGAAACCGGCAGGTGTATTTTTTCCATTTACCGCATTTTTTAATCTTTTCATAAGAATCTTCACTGACTACTTATCCTCATTAAAATTCTTGATACTTCTAGACTCATTTTCAATTGAATTCGGAAACTCTCTCAAAAAGCTCTTGAATAAATATTCCACAACTAATTTAACCTGAAACCTCCAGTTGTTTTTCGATTTACATTCCAATAGAATTTAATTTTAAATCCACGCAAAAAAAACACAAAAATTCTTTTATCTATCGTTTACTGATGCACGGTATCAATCAGGATGCAACAATTTTGATGTTGCTAAATGTATTCATTCGAAATAGCCGTCATGTAATTCAAATAAAATAAAACAGGCAATACAATAATAGCTAGCATGCGTTGTAAATGTTACTGAATAGGATTTTTTAGTTCTTTCTTTTTATGAAATACTGGGAAGCTATAAATTAAATTTTTATTTAAATTACTTTAAAATTTTACGATACCAAATTGCGTCACTAATGGTCCTTTTTTATTATCAAATAAATTTATATAAATTATCTCAAATAAATGAAATTAATGCAATGAAATATATTTAATTTATTGTAACTATCAATTGTTCAAAATATAGAATATAGAATTTTGTTTCAATATAAACGCAGGCTTCTACCTAAACAAGAATCACATATGTGAAGCTCAATATAGTACATATGCTAAGTTATACTTTACATAATGGGCTATAAATGAATCGTATTATAAAGCTGTTGGAACAACATTTTACTGCTAACATCCCCGTTATGAGCGTTTTGTTACTCAAGCGATTAGCATTGCATTTCGATCTGAAGGACGCGGAGTCGCATCTCGACATGGACAGTTAGTTGTTAATAACATCGGATAAAAATCGGAGTAATGTTTTCTTGTTGAATGAAGGAATAAAACCATAAATCTCACGTTTAGTGCAATGAAAATTCTACTGAAGGCTAGACACCAAGACTGGACCAAAATCTAGTAGGGTGGGATTAAAGTAATCAATACTTGCAAGTACGAGATGCATTTCGTAACGCGATGCTTTTCTGAACTACGACACGTCACGTCACGTGCAGATCAATTAATTAGTTATTGTATAACAAAGAAGTATACTTTAATACTTTTGTACTTAATCAGAAAAATCACCATAAATATAGGTTATGTCCCAAAATTAAGGTATAAAATTAGTTATTCTGTTTATGTTTGCCTTTCATAAGGATACAAAAGTATTTCCATTTCTTTGTCATATTTATAATGGTTAGTTATATGAGGTTTGATCAAAGCATACGCGGAATCTTTTAATTTTCTAACCTGTGTAAGTACAGTTGCCGCAATTTTTTGTTTATGTTGCCATAGCCATATCGAACGCTTAGTTTAAAGGGTTACACGTTCAGATATTGTAGGCGAGTTTTTACTTCTGAAGAAACAAGACTATTTTTTTAAATGTTGCTTTAAAAATTTAATAAGATGGAGGCGGCGCGTTGAAAAATTGAGTAATGCTCTTGGTTCGTCTGCAAAGTTACAAGTGGTGCAATCGTTTCCAATAAGGATGTCAAAGCACATGAACAGCTGATAACGTTAAAATGTTATGGATGATCGATATATTACTACCAAAGAAGTTGTTGACGATGCTGGCATATTATTTGCCTGGTGGTATAACTAGTATCGAAATATGGGTGTATAACAATGCCGGTGGGAAGCTTAGCGAACTGATTATATTCTTCGATTTTAAGGGTGTTCACCCCACGAGCTTTGGTCACCAAGTCGTGGTGTCTAGAGGTATTATCTGGAAATTTTAACCCGCTCCCATCAAATGATTCGAAGAAAATAACCAGATTTGTGGCGAAACAATTCATGGAAAATACACTCAACCTCATACATAAGATGCGTGCCTCTGTGATTTCTTCCTATTCCAGAAACTAAAAATACTTTACTGCAGCAAATATCCAAGATGACAACCTTAGTTAGTTTACTACCTAACGACCATAAATGTTTGATGCTCTATTTATACACACTTTGCTTTCTATGACCCCATAAGAAAAGCCCAGGATAAAAAAATCATAACTTTCATCCTTAGCTAAAGGAAAAATCATTTTCAGTAATTAATTAATAAAAATAAAAAAGGTGGTAAAATAAAAAAGTATTTGACAATTTTGACGACTTCGGAACTAAAATTAAACCTGCCATTAAAATTAAATAATTTCCATGACAAATCAGCTTTCAGCTCAACTTTCAGAGGACACCGACCCTAGGAATTCCTACAATTTTTTAAGATGAGATAGAAAAAAAACTGATACAGCTGCACATCGTCGAAATTAATGGTATAAAATTATTAAAAAAAAAAACATAAAGTGCGTAATGTGTTACATAATCGACGATATCTAAATATCTCTGGACTAATTACTTGCAGCACCATCGTTATAAATCATTTAGTAAACAACAAGAGCTGTCAACGTATTTAAACAAACTTCTAATATATGATATATGCAAAGAGGTAGTAACTAGATCGGGCAGGTATGCGCGAAGAGATCCATGGACGTTGGATGTGATGAACTACGAAATCAATATTAATTTGGTTGTTTGCTGTCAGTTCTCCACTCCATTTATCAGGTTTACTAGTAAGTAGGTTAATGCATAAGTGCAGCGTATGTACCAATGCGTCATATGCTTCTCAAATTTAAAATTGACTAAGACCTATCAATTAGAGCTGTTCGTGTATAGATGCAAAACACACTTTCGAAGGCTTCTACATTATGTGTGTATATGTATATTTGTAAACGTAGTCAGCTACTCTCAACAGTAAAATGTAAAGGAAGATTATTGGTTCTAAGTATATTTGAATAGCAGCCGTGAACAACCGATTCAATTATGTGACGGTGAAAAGAGGAACTTAAGTAGCGATATAATCCTTCTTATATAAAGTACTGTGAAACTAAATTTGTTTAGCAGAGCGCTATACTTGTAGCTTCCATCTGGATAAAATCCTTCAAATATGCAATATAAAAATTTTAGCAACCTCCTTTAGACAGAGCCTGCAGAATTTATATAAGTTGTGTATGTGGGAAACCAAATTAAATCATCCAGCTGGGATACAATGAAGGGCAAAAATAATGTAGGCAATTCCTTCATATTACGGAAATCCTTGCAATTTCCATAAACTCGTAAGATTTACGTATATTTTCTTTTATGCACTAACAATGAAGACAAGACAAGAATCTTTTGTCAATATTATAATAAAAAAGAAGCACCGAAGTTACCAATAGTTAAGTGCAACATTATTCGGCGCCATACGAATATGAGTAGTTACTACTGTCTAAATAACACTGAGAGTCTTCTGTAGACACCTTCGGAGGGATGTATTTTGCAAGCATTTGTCTAAATTTTAAAGATTGTCTTTTAGGATTTCAGGTTCTATCTATCTTATAAGTTACCTTACCCATTTTAAATTGAATTTTGGATTACTGTTAGGGTGTGCAATACATAAAACCGATCACCTTCGTTAACGCAAATTTTGTGAGATAAGAGCTTATTTTATTTTCACATTCATTACACAGAGTTACTATGGGTTGAAAAACTTTTGTGTGTACAAGTGGAGGACTTCGCCATGCAGTAAGTGGGGGAAGGGGAAGTGATGAGCGTACAACATGTATAGTCTCAGTATTTGCCTAACGTAAATAGATATGTTTGAAATCAAATAACGGCAGTTGTCTCATTGTTCGTGCGCGAATGATTTTACTGAGGCTACAATAGAAGAGAACCCTCTTCGCCGTCATTAGCTCGTTAAATACCAATTTATCTGTTAACCTTCTCTGAACCTACAAACCTAAGAGCATATATTGTAAAGGGCTTCACGGTTTAGTATTGATTTAGAGTTACAGCTCTATTTTATAAAATTATAAAATTATATTTTTTTATAAAATTTTGAAAACAGTAGACTTGCGATTATATTAAGTAATTAAAAGCCAAGCTGTTCACAAAATCGTATTATTCACAAAATGGAGATCTAACTAGAAATAATTTAGAAAACATTTATTACATTGTATGTATTTATATTTCATTGCATCAGTGGTTTAAGAAAGTTCCTAGTTCTTTAGTGGTTGAATCTTTTTCCCATTTGATGAATGTCCCTAGACTTTTATGGGAGCCTTCTTAGGAGGGCCTCATGGAAATTTAATTTGTATGGATAGAGTTTGCCGTTAGAGAACTGTTCTGGAGATAATCAGCTAGCACCAAAGGAATATCTAAAGCTATTTGCGATTCTTTGCTACGAACTTGACTATAACAGATGAATTCTTTTTTAAAGTAGTAGCAGTACACCTGTGATACTAACATTAATTAAATCATATACCATTGACATAGGGATGTAATTTATTAGGTTAGAGGAGCATGCAACACCACCTCATTAAAAAGGACATCCCATCTTCAAAAAATTAATTTTTGTCTTCCAAGGCGTTTCAAATAATTAATCCTCCTTCATTCTATATTTTCTTATTACAATTTTGGCCAACCGTATTTAGAAACTATGCACAAAATTTAAGATTTTGATAGTTGCTGTAACGGAACATTCAATAAATCTTTCAATAAGTAATTAGGGTTCACTTAAAGCGTATCGGCGATCTTTTTGTAACATCTGCACGTTTCTTTAGTGTAGGACTTTTCGGAAGCAATGCGAACAAAAACAAACATATGGGGAGATGGGAGAGGTAAATGGAATGAACGAGTTATAAACAAAAGAATGGTAAGCACACAAAAAATAAAATATGCCACGAGACTTTTTGTAAGGAAAATAAAAGGATGCTACCAGAGATTTCGCTTGCAAAACAAAAAATATTCGACTCATACTACTATTTCGTGGAGGTACCATAAATAGACAAAATCAAAATCAGACAAAATAATGGATTTTATCTCAACATAGCATAATACATAAAAACGATATATTCGATAAGTCAACATACATATATTCCTAAATCAGGTAACTAATAACATACTTTTTTTGTAGGCAGCAGTATATTCCTGGTAAGCACAATAGCAGACGGCAGAAGGCGACGTTTGTACTCTGCAAGGCAGAATGTAATATGAACGATAAACGATTTTATGAACGTACTTGAAGGGTTTAATTTTCCGACAATATTTTGTGTGCATTCAATGTATTCAACGAAATGTTTACCGGACCAATCAAATCGAGTAGTTGAAAAGTTTTTAAGGGTTATAAAACATTAACGTCCTTAAATTTTCAATTGTTCGCTTTAGTGCCGGCAGTTATATTCAAGTATGCTATTCGACACGAAAAGCATACTCATTATCGCTTAAATAATTCGAGCCGTGTACACACAAGTTCAATGATAAGTATGTATATGACTAGAATTGATAACCAAGATTACTTTGTAACTGTTTTTTGAGTTAAGGAAACAACTGCATGCGCGCTATGCATATGGTGCAAATGAAAGTTTGAACATCATTCAGAATTTTGTACTCAACAGACAATTTAAATACAAAGTACCGGCGTATTCCCTTCAATCTCACAACTCTTTTATTTTTTTGTTTCCTGGGATGAAAGGGTAGTGGCTTGGTATGTGGCTTTACTAGCTCTATTGTACGTATTTACTTAATAAATATATAGGTATATTTATTAAGCAAATATGTACAATATTCTACGAGTTGGATTGTTTCATCTCAATGCTGCATTGTAAATAATACGATATTGACTTTAATACTCGTACATTAAAGAAGCAAGTTAATAAAAAATATTATATGGAGTTATTACAAATTTCAACAAAACATGAATTTCGTTTTCTGTAGAAAATCACAGAACTGTTTCGGGTATCGGCGCTCAAGCTAGAAGATTTCCGGTCAATATGGAATAATTTCTTTAACTCAAGTTTGCCGCAGAAGTGATTTTTGGACTTTTGAAAAATTGTAGATATATTTTTAATGTTTTCATGAAAACAGCAGATGTTAAAAACTCAACTAGGGTGATCTGGATGTTTTTAGATGCTAATAATAGATAATAAATTAGATTCATAACGCTAAGTATGCACATAACCTTACCTATAAGTTAAAGTTATTAACGTTATCTGAATCTTGTTCTCAAACAAGACTCTGTCAACAACAAAGGCTAACCCTTTTTTAAGCGGAACAGTATACTTTAAGTCACTTCGTTGGTGTTTCAATTTGCCTGGCCGCATAACATTAAAGTGCACAATTAAAATACCGAGTTTGCTTTCTACGAAAAAAAAAACTTTAAAAATACTAATACTCATAATAACAATAAAGAATGAATGAGATTGTTCATTAGCATAAAGAAGAAAAAACATCACCACAATAAACCATAAGCCAGATAATTTTACGATGTCATCAATCTTGTAAATATGGAAAAATGTGGTTGTTTATGCCTGGATTAGTGTTAATTATAATGAACGGTGCGATTACTTATAATTTTGAAACTAGAATGAAAATCATTTTAAATGTCTGATCCGAATTTTCTCACCTTGAGATAACCAACATAATTTTATTATTGAAAATAGCTTCAGCATAGCGCATAGAGTGAGCACGGAAAATAAATTAATCTAGAATCTTTAGAAATTTCACATGAACAAAAATATAATAAACAACAGCGCGGTTGGGGTCTGCTATGAAAAGTTTTTATTTATACCACTTGTAACTTTATAATTTATTCAAAGAGGGTTCTACTTCGCACTTTTTATTCAAAATCTCTAGTTTTACAGAAACGACATCATACTTCTCAATTTTAATCTGTGGTGGAAGCAATTATTTATTTAAAAGTACATTAAAATTTGTTTAAATATATAACATAATCGAAATAAATTTAACTTCCCAAAGTTAAAATTATATATATGTGTGCTGCTTCATCTGATGTAGTTGTCGGCGAATGAAATATTTCACCTAACATATCACATTTTTCGGAATCTTTTAATAAAATAAGCCCAAAATTAGCAAAACTAATTAATAATTTGGCTAACTTTAAGGATCCGGATGGTTTAAGCTAGATTAGGAAGTACTAAACGTAACAGAGCAAGTAATTTACTACCAAATAAAAATATTGCCATTGAATTGCGAAGTGCCAAAGTCTCTCAATTGACTATATAATCAACGACGTAAAGCGTAATGCAACCGATATGATACAGTTTGAACGTCCTTTCTCCTAGAAAATTTCTATATTATTGGTGTATACCAATTCTATTGTTTTGATTTTTGAAACTGTTATAATAATTGAGATACAGTAAATTTTAGCATGTTTATTGCCATATCAGTTGACTCAAATTATATTTGCTCAATTCGTTATAGGTCGACTAGTTAAGAAGCAGCAAAATTATGCCATTTTCAACCATTCTCAAATTTTTTATGTAAGCCATTGTTTCCGAGATCGCTAACGGAAATGCCCAAACGGAAACATTCATTAGAAACATTCACTTATGGAAACTCACGTTCATGGAAATTAATTTAACGACCCAAACATTTCCAGTATTTAAAACGACAGTCTGTTTTGTTACATACTTGTTCTCGTTCATATTTCTATCGCGGAAGCTACTGGCATACGTACGTATGTTTAATTTACCGAAAAATTCAAAGTTTCGCGACGGTTTTCGTTTTTCAAACTATGAAACACGAAATCGGTATTTTGTTCCGCATTTGCTTTTATTTGCGATCAGCTTGGCTGCGAGCTATCCAACTTCGTTCCAACTTGCTTCGTATAAAATATTAAAGGAAGTTTCTAAATTTCTCCTCCCAAGATCGAAATTGGTTTAAAATATCGTATATTTTGTACTAGACGTTAACAAGGCTATATGAGGAAAGCTGGAGGTAATTCCTTGTGAGAGTACATAAGACCGTAAGTTTAGGGAAAAATAAGAAATTAAGGTACCTTGCAAATTATGGAAGTTATTAAAATTACATGCAATAATGAGGCTCCACAGAATAAAACTGTCTGCATTACTTCTACAATTGTAGCAAATACCACTACAAGTTAGGATCCTGACAATTTGTAGCATTAGTGAAACAATATTTTAGTAAGCAAAAGTAACGTAAAATGTGCAATATTTGCTACAATAAGCGTATATATTTTTCAGTGACGAGTTTTAGCAGTTACTACAGTGTACTAAAGTTTTGGGTTAAGTCGTAGCCATAAATATAGTAATATTGGCAGCTTACTATTCACTCGAGTAAAACACAAGATGTTAAGAAAATTGTTATTATAATTGAAAAATCTGTGCAAACGACTACTTTATTGTCCTTATGATTACTGTACATAATGCTGAAACAACGAATAAACAGAATAATAATAATTAATCCATCTTTTGGAATTTCAAAAGAATAATCCACCTACTTCCCACACGTAAAGCACCTTAGGTGCCTCTCGTCAAAAACAAAAGAAATATTTAGTTCATGGATTTAGATAAGTTATGATTACTCATAAACATATGTTCTTACTCACTTACCATACCTGCAACGTTGTTGTCATTATCTTCACACGATTCTCTTCTGTGTTAACCAACATATTTAGTATATATCTGTATCAAAACAAAACATTAAGATTGCATTGAATGCTATCTATATTTTCAAAACACAGACTTACATGAATTAATATAAGTGGAAAAAATCCTTTATCTTACCAAAATAAATTAATTTATTTACTTTATTTTTGTAATATTATATATTTATAATAATTAAAATAAATAAAATAATTAAAACAAAGCACAATTTTTCATAAAATTACTCACTGATATTTCATGTAAAATTTAAAAACTACGGACGAATTTCATGCACGGGTCAAATTACTAAGTAACAGGGTCACGAAGTCTACAAACCATACGAGAAACGTTTAACAAAATCAAAAAATCGTACGTAAACGTAGTATTAAAAATTTCGTTCTATCGACGACTATCGATAGATTTGTAGTATAGCCTGTGGGTTATGTTCGCTCTCCTAGAAATAAGATATAACTTCCTACTCTTTTTGCAATACTACTTTGACGGACAAGAAATGAAAAAGTCTGACGTCGTTTGTGGTGGAAAATAAGCGGTCAGAGTCCCGATATCGCTGCCAGGACAATACGAAAGGCTTCACGTGACAATAAGATACAGAAAGCGACATCTGAATCAAATTACCGCGGACACACACGCACAAAAAGAAACACACAAAAGAAGTATCGTCCCGAAGAATACGTACAACCACAACAACAACAACAAGGGAAGAGCACAAGAGATGGCAAAAAATCAATAGGACAGACTGCAAATTACTGCCGGGACTCGTATGGTCATGAAGACCACCGTCACCGCCAATATTGTTGGTCAGCCACGGTAAAATAAGGCAAGGCAAACGGTCGTAGCAGGAAGGAGTTTTCGAATAAATGGCGGCGGAGACGGAGCTCGACATCCGTTTTTGCAACCAATTACACTGCTAAGCTTGAAGCTGTCACCTCTGCGTCTACTCTGCAGAGAGCCGTTAAAAGAAGGGAAATGGGTGGAGGCATTACTGATGGTGAAGCGAGACCAGGGGAGCGTGTGCAGACGAGGTGAAGGAAGGGGTTGCGGGTGAGAACAAAGCTGTGTCGAATGTTGCTGCTCTCGGACGGTGTTACGTCACAAACACCAGATAAGCCGGTGATTAATGACAGTTATGTTACTCTTACAGGATTACATTTTTTCAGATCTTTAACTTTTTGACCCTTGAACTTTTTTTGGCATCGTTGCTTAGCCCAAAGGGTCGTTGTTGTACGCGTCGTTTCGTACTTTGTCCCTGTATGGAGCACGTTCATCAGATTAATTGTTAAGTCTCGATTACATTGCTTGTCGTTAGAATTTTCGGATTAGGATTTCAATCATTTTCACTTGCTATAAATACGACAGCGTTAATTTTCTAAACCGGTGAATTAAGGTATTAGAGCGTTGCAAAATGCAATTACATGATTTAAAAAGTTATACGAGGAACTATATTCAAATAGGGACAGAATTTAAGTTAGGTAACTGTGAAATATTCTGTAACTGTAACGGGTAGAGTCCTGATAGGGCAACAAAAACTTATACATAAATAGAAGTTTTTAACCATTAAACACAATGAGTGCTAGCATGAGCCCTAACAGCAGATGTTTCAGACGACAGGAATATTTATTTATAAAGAATCAGTAGGTACATTACAACAGTAAGAACTCAGTCCACAGCGAAAACTATATTTTATTTTGTGAAATAAAATGTAGTCTTTGCTACGAAACGATGTAAATAAAATAAAGAATTTATAAATTATACGGACTAGTTAGAACAATCACTGATTCCGCAACTTAATACGAAGTTACATCACCTTTCAACGACCTCAACGGCCGCTTTAATTCGATCTGGCATGCTTTCTAATAGCCTATAGTCATCTATTGTAACGTTAAATTCTGCTACTTTTGTCTGCAAAGCATTCATTATACATTAACGATTATTTTATATCTTATGTAACTTTTCATACGATACAACAAAATTTAGGTTTGGCTTGCTAGGAGGACATGATAGAACCGCCATGTTATGATTTGCAAATCATTGTTTCGCTTATTTTGTTGTATAATAAAAAGCCCCATCTTGTTAATTATTTTCATCTAGATATAGCTTTTCTACAATAGAAACAAAGCTATAATTTGGAATTTGTTGACAGTTGCCAGCATTCATTATTTCTATTCTATTTACATTTTATCCAGACAGTGACCAATTACGGTGCCGGATCACAATCTAACACTGAATTTACTCAAGCACAGCAACCCTCCCGACTTTTACTTTGAAGGTCCTACCAGGAAGGTCTTGGAATACACGGTTTTGATGCTAGACATGTAGCCTTTTAATTCCCGTTTTAGCCACCAAGGTTCGAGGTTCGTCAGAAGGAGTACTGATTTTAACAGATTCTTTCCTCCGACTAGATTCAGCAACTGAGTACATTCCTGTACCATTCCTGATGTTAGTTCAGACGCACTAGACGTTTTAAAAGCCGATTGGCTAGCGGCTACTATAAAGATCTTGTTCTTTGAAAGTATGGTTTCGCGAGACAGACGAGAGCACTTAGAGTAACTTTCTCCTGTTCCCAATGTTCTCTAGTTGACACGAATCTCTCTTAGATTTTCACAATGATGTGCGCCTTGGGGATTTCCTCCGCACCACACTTAATATTTGAATTTCATCCATTATATTGAATATGCCAGTCTCTACGTTTTCCTTTCGTCTATTGTCATTCACATGGTATACTCCTGCCAGAACCCTTGCCCTTATCAGAAAAAGCAGAGGCGGCCGATTAAATAGGGTTACCAGTGTGGTGATGGAGCTTATCGTCATAGTTCCAGTTATGCTTAGTTTATTCCGGTACTATTAAAAATCAATGCGCTATTACAGGGCTACGCTGGAACACATTATTATTGGTATCGCCTTCAGCGTGTAGATCAAATGAATTACTCCAGGTATTATCTCCAAATTCTTCCAAACATTCGTTTACAGTTACATAAGGCTCCAATTGTCTTGTTGAAGCTCCCGATTTGAAGGTAAGCTTGCTGTCCAAAATCACTTCTAGACACTTAACCTTTTTCATCCTCTGTAAGGAAACTTCACATAAGTACACGGAAGTAAGCCTAATTGTTTTGTTCCTGCTTAGTCTTACAAGAATTTACCCCTAGTCCTTGCTTTTCGCACCATCTTTCAACAAATGTCAAGGATCCCTACATTCCGTTTCATATGGTATCTTCGAAATTACCACTTCTTAGTACGGCAACGTCGTCACTTACCACTGAATAACCTCAGCCTCTAATCCTCGTAGGATACCTTTCACTACCAGACACCAAAATAAGGGCGCAATCAGCATTTATTTCAACGATACAGTCGTTCATGGAGGCATATACATTACGATTACCAAGCGTGTGAATAATCCATGTGCATAGCGTATTGTTAGTCCCCCGTTTCTTCACAGCAACATGTGTCGATGTACCTTTAATACCTAAAACGGCACCGATCCTAATGACCTTTGAATTTTAGCATATATTTGGTCTTTGAGATCACTTCACTGGTTACCAATAAGCATACTGATGACTGCGGCAATACTGCATTGTCCCTAATATAGTCTTTCCGGGAATTCAATTTAAATTCAATGAGTTTTTTTTCGTGCACCAATTGATTGCAATACTAAATACAGAGTTGAATAGTAATATACTACGAGTTGCCACTTTAATGAAAATTAATTCGCACTCATGGTTGTCTAAAACACGTTGCGATTCAAGTTTGTACGTTTTTTTAAGAGCGACACATTTCACTTAAAATTAAAAGATTTTATGCTCTATAGTTATGAATTAAATAATAAATATTGAAAAAACACTAGTTAGAACTTGTAACAGACATAAAAACGAACTAGTTGTAATAATAAATCATCCGGACCTTATTTTTGTTACAGATCGATCAAGCAAAAACATTGTTAAACTAGTTCAAGTAGTATAAACCTCGTCATATGAAATAGAAACGGTTCCATCTGTCTTCTGTTATTTAAAAAGAAGTGAATCTTTTACAAAAGCCATACCTGAATCTTTGTTAACGGGAATAGAATAAACAGTTTCAATTCTAACTATCGTTTAATAATAAAGAAATAAATATTTACGCTAGAGTACATGGGTATACCAATAAAATCTTAATTAAATCTAACACCACGACATACCCACACGACATATGTATGTATGTTTATTATGCATATTCAGTTTTATTTTTAGAAAAATATTAGAATTCAAATCTTTCTCTGAGAGCTGCAATAAAAGTAACAAGCAGCCTTTTCACAGTAAAGGTACGTACAACGTACCTACTTGTCTTACGTGACCACAACAGGCCAACCAGACAATCGATACCGCGCTGCACAGTTAACACGCACCTTAAAATCCGTCGCACACACCAACGCGAATGTGACCTCTTTTCTAGCCGTAGAGGTCAGAAGTTATCCGATCTACGACGTTGCTACGTCATCTGATTGGTATATGTTAACGTATTTAAGGCAAATTGACATCTAGTCATTAGCATCGTACGTCCTTCTTGAACTGAATAGTTTCATTTCTAGGTGTTCTTGCATATAGCTAAATCTAAAATTGAATTCAGCAAAGTTCTACTACGCCGGAAATTTAAGTATGTAGAGTAATTTGACACTGTATTGGATACCTCAACGGTAAACCCTATTTTATTATTTTCGCTTCATCATTATTTAGCAATATTCTACATTTCTTAGCTCCGGAAAGAATTGAGCTTTTCTCCTTTGTCACCATATTCTTCAGCATTCAATTACTTCAAGAGATATAATAAGCAATGTTCACTGCGATTTTCTTAATTTATACAACAGACTGCATGCAATTTACTGATTGCAGTCTTTCTTTCTATTCTGAGGAGAATTATTAAAGTCTGATTTAGTATTTTCTTTTTCTGAAGTCTTACAAATACGTCTGTCTTTAATGAATTGAATTTCCATATTGGGAAAAATTTTATATAGTCGTACGATATTTCTGCTGTTACTTTAGATTTATTTCGAAGGAGCTTTTATTGCTCATATACAGCCTGTTCCTTCATTATAATCGAACGTCTCGAATCTGTTCTTTTATTTTACAGAAAAACATAAAAAGACACGAAATCTTGGTTCCTAGAATTGTTAGAATAAGAATTTTACTAAATACATGATGGTATTGCTTATTTACGTTGGAAAGTGCTCCAACTTGATTTACATTTTAGTTGATGATCTCTTCTCTTTAGATCTGGCTTTTTACCATCGTCTTCAGCATGCAGAATTTTATACAAAGAAAGTGTCTAGTAAACAACTATACTATCATATTGTATTCAGATAAGCATACTGTTGTTCGCATGCGGTAACTAAAATTGGGATCTTCCTTATGATAACTATGCTATGTTTACACTGTACGTTTTAGCGTGTTCGCCATTGGAAGTCGAATGCATTTACATCATCAAGGTTGTTATTTGACTGAGTTAAAGTAGTAAACCATGAATGAGAAATTTTAAAATAATCGAGAGGAGTATAAACAAGTTTTCGACAACGACAATTTTAAAAGTTTCCGGTAGAATTTAAATTTGGATAAGCTCGAACTAATTCCACTTCGACCTTAGATCAAAATTGCTATCCATGGAATAGAGAACGACAGAGTACAAGTACCGAATGTTCAATATTTAGACGAAATGAACTAAATCCAATATTAAAATCAATTCATAAGCTTCAACTTTAAAAGTTCTATTCAGAAAGATAAATATTGTGATAGGAATTTGTATAAAAAAAAGAAATATTCAAAATTTAATTTTGGTATACTGCTTCTAGCGCCTCTCTTCATCTTATTCAATCAATTGCTAGCTGCACATTACAGAGAAAAAGGTAAACGAAACATTTTCCACCGCTTCTGAGATACTGCGCACTTGCACTATGAATTTCGGGCGCTATGCGGCGGTCAAATTAATTGCATCAATTTGTATCTATCCCGTTGACAAATAAGTGTTTGTTGTTGGTACTGCAGCGTTGCTCTCTTCGCTGCTTCTATGTTACCCAATACACCGTCTCTATTTCAAGCTGTAGTAATAATGAATGGGAAAATAAATTAACGAGTGATTTAATGATGGCATTCTCCGAAATTATAATAATGCCCGTCTTAAATTTTTCAATTTAATACATTCATAACTTACGCGTAATACGGAGCTGAGAGTTCCTTGCGGATACCTTACCTTGTTATTTTAAACTCGCAGAATGAGGAAAAAGGGACAATTAGTCTAACTCACTACGTAACAATTATGGAAAAAAAGGTTTTATATCTTTTTATGTTCTTATGTAATATAGAAGCAATAAAAGTTTATTTTATTACTTATTTTAAATTTTTCCTTGACATGCGATTATGCCTGTACTTCAATTTTCTTTGTGAAAAAAACTTAATTATCTTTCTGTAAAGCAATCCTTTGTTTATGGTGCTCTTTCGTTTGCTAATAGTGGTTCCGTACGTGCACAATTGGTTAATAGGCATTTAAATCCTAAGACACATATCTTTTTTTTCTTCTTTCAAATATGTTTTGCAATTTAAGAACTATTTAATATATAATTTAAGTAATTTAAATATCCTTATACGTTCTACTGCCAATACTATCAACAGCTCTACATATAAATTATCAATTACCTTTCTAACCATCTAAACTATCCTAACATTTCGTTAAACGACTGAAAAGGTTGAGATAGATCCTAGCGAGTTACTTGTAACCTTTGTTGTCGAATCCTTATTCACCAGAGCTTTCATCACAGAGTTCCTTACATCCAATGATCCAAACGAATGATCTGGCTGACTTGGTTGAAGCTTGTCTATTTCCAGTTTCATGGTAATTACTACAAGCAAGTCTTAGGCGCAACTATGGGTTTTCCTCTGCCTTCTATGGTCGTCAATATCTTTGAGGAAGGTTATCTCACAAGTGTGGTACAGGTGTGGTACAAAGTATGGTACAGGTACGTTGGGAACATCCTTGTTGCCTCGTCTCATAGACACGAATCTTTGAACAATCCCCTATCCCTATCCAACTTGACTTGTGATAAGCCCTGTATAAACTCATCCGGAACGAAAAGTACCCTGTTAGTGTGCGGTAATAGCGCTGAAGACGCTCTATAAAGGTAAGGACAAAACATCGGCAGAACTTACGACAATAATGCGGTTTCATCTCGGAAACTAAAAGTAGTTTTAAGTATGAGGTTCGTAACTTACTAATATGTTTAGGAGCACTCGAACCCTGAACAAAGGTATGTTCTTGTAAGTACTCTATGGTCTCATAGGTATAATTTTGTAGTATATAAACGTATTTTCAGAATGTTACCTGATTAAAGTAAATATCTACATTGGAATACTTATAAAATAGCAAGAGTTAAATATATTTGTTATTTATTGACGAAAGAAAAACAACTTCATATTAACACAAAATTCGTAGTCATTTATCTGCCGGTCTCGTAAACTCAGTGCATTTAAAACAAAAAAAAATGGTAGAAACCACTGAAAAGGAATCAATGTTTTAAATTGCACGACGACTCCTATTAACTTTTCCTCGTGCGATTTTCTTAGACAAAGCTGAAAGAGGATCGATCCGCGCAAATTGTAATGAATGAACGGAATTCTACGGGAATGGAACAGAATGTGGCATTAAGCGAGCTTTCAGTTATCGCGTGCATGGACGTCATTTGTGCACAAGCGACCGTGGCGGCGGCGGCGGCAAGGAAAACGGCGACGGCGACTTACCGTTTATGCGAATCGAAGTTTGGACAAAATCGCCGGCCGTCACCGCATATGTGTGACACACGCTATCTCTAAATCGGTACACCTCCGCAAGCGTAGACGCAGCACACAACCCCCGCGTAGACACGGAAGGCATATTTATTAAGCCGTAGGAAAATTATAGCGCAAAATAGGCGACCGACAATGCGATTACCATTTGCTGCCGCAAATCGAAATTGTAATTAGCTACGTAATAACAGACAACTCTCTTTGTCTCTTGTCTGAAGTTAATTAATTATCGCTGATAGTTATTAACTGCTCAAATGTGTTTGCTACGTGATAAAGTCTTGTACGTTGTAGCACGGACGTGTCCATCAAATAGTTATAAATACCTTTTCAAAAGTTAGTCTGACCTTCCCTGAAGTTGTTAGTGGCACACTACTGTTGTCGTTTGTAACTGCAAATGCCGCCATTGTGATGTGTGACTTTGAAGCTCATCTGCCGTGTTATAAGACAGATGTTGAAAGAAATAGCACGTGCTAATTAATATTGCCACCTTCATACAAAAACCCCAATATTGGATAATTTCTTTCTTGAACGATTTACTGAAAAAGTTTTCAAATGAAAAGTATTCAATGATATGTATTACACAATACAAAAAAAATTAACACACTACGTTTTACTTTTAAAAATAAACATCCTGTATATAAACTAGATTCTTGGATGCCTCTCTTTAGTTCATGCCAACTTCCTTCAATATCGTTCTATATCTTATTCTTTGAGGTAACTGATACTATTTGAAATTCTTGCGAAATGCTGCAAATTTCTTAAGGGCCAATCTCTTAAACGACGTAAGGTGGTTCAAATTTGATTCGATTAATTATTCTTGAAATTTTTGACAATCCATGGAAGGCAACTAGATTCTACATCGATAGCATTGTTAAATTTGATTCGTGTTATTGCCATTTCTTTCGTTTAAAAACAAAGACCTTTGTTTCGTTATATTTTATTATTATCATAAATATTCATTAAAGTAAATATGTAAACGTTTCAGCATCTACTTAAAGTAACCATCATATCCTTAAATATGTACATTGCTAAGTAAATTAACAAATACGTATAAATAATACACAATTAGAAGAAACAAATAGGCAAACGTTAATTAGAGTTCAGCATAAAACGGATGGATTTATTTTAAACATGGCATACTAAGCCTTTTCAATATATTCAACACATTCAGTAACATAAAGTTTCTGTAATTTTGCTAGATAGAATTGTATGAATTCCCTAAAGCAATGTATGTAATTCGGATATTAGTTCAGATCAAGATGTTTCAAGTCGCGTATTGCTTTGCAGTTGCAACGGATTATGAACCGCGGCCACATTAGTAAACGACGTCGCATATTGCTGGTAGATTAGCCAGAAAGTGAGTAAGGATATATAGGACGGACCTCGGAAGCTCAGAAGATGTGCGTTTGTGAAGAAAAATTGTTGTTTCTGTAAAATTGAAAATATATTGGTGTGACACTAGTTTATAGCCACCCATAGTTTCTTTAAGCAGAGTGTGTAAGTAATAGCTACACTATCTTCCTTGATTTGCTTCGATTTCTTGCAGGGTGTCGTCTCCAGTTCGTTCGTTAGCATCTTAATTCATTTTATGTTATTTTATAAATTTAACTATTTTTATTTATTTGTAAGAGCAATATTTTATTTATGTCCATTTTATGATAAATTGAATGTTTCATTTGTTTTCCTTTGTATAAATTCGTACTTATTTTAACTTTGCATCATTTAAACTTTCTAAACAACATTTAAACGCATTCAATGTAAAAATACGCTTAATTCTTTATAGAGTTTGCAAAAATATGAATTCGTCAATGTTCTAATTAAAAATATCTTTAAATGTCATTTGTTATATCTGTTTGATGATGCTACTGCTAATGTACGTATTGGATCGAGTGCTAGGCAAGGAATCTCTGCCAGTTACCACCGGTAACGTACAGATACCCAAACCTTGTCGAAAGTCGAACGTACGAACTGACACGATTGCCTGCCGTCGTTCTTTCGCTAGCGAGTCACGCACCGCTTAGACCCGCACTATTGTTGGTTTCTAGTTTTTCCGATTATACATGGGGACTGCAGCTCAGAGCAAGATACTAGAAGAGGTGTATCAAATAAGAACGCAGCGTCTGGGTAGCCGAGCGTTATGTTATGTAGCATCTTTTTGCGATAGTGACCGGCTATTTCCTACTGCCTCCCATCCAGATGCTCAGGTAGGGTATGGTGGTGGCCCTAGCGTTAGGCATTGAACGTTTGATTGCATACACAAAGAAGGATCCGAATTATGAAATACATAGATACTATTTATGTATTTGAATTTTGATATACACGAAAGAGTACCATATTTATTTCATTTTTGTCAAGGGAATTGTTTATTTAATAAATATGTTTTGTATATCCACGTACTGTGTTTAATTGCAAGAGCAACTGATTAAGCGAGTAAACACATAAGAATTAGATACGAGCAATTGGTCCTTTCGTCTCACAAGAAAGATACACCGAAGCAGAGAACTAGCGGTGTTGTTCTTCAAACTAGGAAAACGTAACAGTTATGTTCCGTTCCTTCAAGTCCTTTGAGCCTCCTAAATCAATATTACTCCTGGCTCACTTTCTTTTCGTGTTTATCCAATTACGGAGCTTAGCATCTTCTTCAATGTCCTTTTCCTTCCATGTCTTTTATATATCCTAATCGCCGTATTATACACATACATTTTCTGCCTTCTTCCCTCCGTATTTTCTACGTAATTTTTGTCTCTCTCTCGCCATTTGCTTCTCCTTCGATGTTAAGTACATCCACGTGCATTGCTACAGGTCCTAGTGCACCGATTTCCTCTTCTTTACCATAGTCAGTACCCCTGCGATCATTTAAATATAGAATGATCTTTCTAGATCCCAATTGTATTTCCAGGATCAAGCGTTCAAACCATTCTCTATTTTGATCTCATCTTTATCTATTCAACGTCTGCTTTTTTTTTTATTGAACTTGTTTTCAACATCCGCTTTGTTAGTTTGCCATAACTTTAACTACGTCGCTAGAACAGTTGTTGAATACATCTAACAATAATTTTATTTGCCCGTTCATGCGGTAAGGAGATTGCAGATCGATCATATTTTCTTTTAGATTTAGCGCAAAGCTTACTAACAGGAAGAAGTTCAGGAGGTTTAGCTTGTTTGCTGTACAATAATTGTAAGCGGGTAGGTTCAGGCATTTTGAAAATCCTCTCTGACAAAAAATAGTCGCATGAAGCAGTTGAAAAATTTTACCTCCAATGCTCATCTATAGACAAATGGCTCCAAGGAATTTTATGTATGTATGATATACGTACATACATACGTCTACATTGTTCAAGTTATATTGTATGACACCTAAACACAAAACAGCTCTATACAACGCAGCCATTCTCGCATATACGTTTGTACAGCAAAAACCCGTATACACCTTAAAGAATACTCTTTACGTCCTTGTGTCGCATTTGCATGTCCTTATAAAGGTCAGGATGTACACTTAAAAACATAAAGCCAGTCAACATGAAACCCCAAAGAACTTAATGACATGTCGTTCTACCGCCTAAGCTGAAACAACGAATTATGTACACATAACAAACAGATGCTCTTCTGAGCGGTGTCTCTATATGCAAAAGGCATTCACTTCGCACGGCCTAACCTGAATAATTTAACCCCTCCAAGCCTCAACAATATTAGTTACAAAGACAAACCGGGGAAGCAAACTTGAACGATAATCTTTGCAAAGCAACATAATATTATGTAAATAGACGTACGAATATTATTTGCTTACAGAAAATAAGGGTTATATCTCGGATAAGGAAAGAACATATGATATGTAGATTAGAATAGCTCGTAACCGGAGAAAAGGTATTCTAATTAAAATATCGATCTACTTTAACATCTGCCTTGATATAAGCGTTACCGAAAAAAACTTAAAAAATGTAAAATAGGCTATAGGCGTAGTTTGTAGTATTTTTTATCAAAGTAATATATACAAAGCTTGTAGTAACTCTAAACTGGTCGATATAAACTTCTCGCTTTAAATTTATGCGATGACTTGCATCAGAAGGTCTTAATTTTTGATTTTTTTAGTAAGATAGATATTTCATGTTATACGTACACACTCCGTTAATCTAATTCTAATAACTGCCTGTGCAGTATCTTAGTGCAACAACATAGTTAACGTATAATCAAAATTTAATACAAAAAGTACCTACTACGAAAATATGCAAACCAATCGAAAAATGCTATAGTAACATGTGACGTTGTTATAGCGCTACAATGTCTTACAGCTCTCTTACTTCATGATTTTACAGCATTTTTTAAGTGTAACACATGCACTTAAATGGCCAAAGATGCTCAAAAGCTACAGTTACTTTCGCCGGTTGTTTCTAAACATTATCACTAATTTAATTAATTTGATAACGCTGGGTAAATTGAGATTAGCCTGGCTTGTTCTAACGTTTCTATCGGCTGCCATAACTTCCAATTACCAGGCAATAGGTTCACGCAATAGATATCGCAAACGCTTTATAATATCATTAATTAAATCACATACATATTTATATTACGTGATTGTTTATTCGAATACCTACAGCAGTGCTCTACTTACAAATTGGAAGCGGTCGAGTGGTTGTCCATACAACTCCTGGTTGGAACATATTACAGACCCGTGCGTGCTTCATGTTAAAATTTATTTGTTTAAATATGCGCACATATCTCCAAATTAGTGAAATATGCATCGAAATTATATGCGTTGTTTATGTGGCTGTAATTTCCGCCTGCAGCTTTTTTGGTGGAATGAACTGATGTGTGGTATAGCGTAGAATAGTAAATATTTTACGGAAAATATAAAATGGTACGCGCGAGACATCTGGTGAAACGCGTCGCGGCTATTTTAGCAAACATAACGCGCGCATTGGAAACGTGCTATTATTGTGATATGCTTTGAAGTAGTGATGGTACTATGAAATGGTGGTATCGAAAAGTAAATTCAAACAGTAGCAGTATCAACACAAACATTTCAAATTCGACAAACCACAATTCTGAAATATTAATTTATTGTTTTACGGATCCAGCTGAATCAATAAAACAATCCGGAAGAATTATGGAGCGAAATATATTAAAGTCTGTTCTAGCTTCTTAAGTGATTCGATAAAAAGAATTAAAGAATGAGAGACCAGCCGTCGACCGATTTCATCGACTACTTTGTGTTATTATTTTCATATATTTTATACTTGAGCACATTCTTGGTGCTATAGCAAAAAACAAATTAAATAATAAGAAAACTTCGGGGCGATACCTGCTACTTACCAACAGATCGGCAACTCCAACAAGTTAAATGTGAAAGGATTTCCATTGTTTACATGTGGTTTTGTGCTATAAAGGTCGGTCGATTCCCCCTCCTGTGGTCCATGCCGGTTATATCTGGAAGCCATGACTAGTTTGGAATGGCCATATTACGAACCACAAAGTAAGACTCGGTGCTGCCAAGGGCATTTTGGCCTCACGAGACCCATGAATCCTTTACTATTATATGCTGATTTACGAATATCCAACATAGAAGTCTTCGTCGAATAACTGTGAGGGGGTTCATAAGAGGGGGCGTCGGCCTCTAGTGATCCATTAGTGAAATAGTGCAGCCACAGGATAGACTGCAACTTCGCGTGGAAATCAAACGAACAAGATTTTCAGTAACTTCTTTTCTTTTAAATTTTGCCAAAGAAACAACTTTACATTGTCTGCAATTTAGTGATTTTCTACATCTTCATGAAAGTTTGATATTAAAATTTTTGTAAATAATGAACATATATAAACAATGTCAGCTTTCCGTCAAGTAAATGTAGTGAAATTTCAGAGTATGAATATTTTATTTGCGTAGAGAAAGTGTATTTAAAACAATATTTAGTAACAAAAACCATTCGAATGTCGACTTCTTTGTGGCAAAAAATCATTCAATATAGATTTTTTAATGAAAACCAAGAAAAATTGCAGTTGCTCGAGAACTTTGCAAATTGGTAAATTAAAAAAAGAAACAACAGTTTTTCAGTAATATTTTCCAAGATCTTGAAATATAAATCCATGTTTTGTAAATTTCAGAAGAAAACGTTAAATTTGTGGGTTAGCCAATCACGTGATGAACCACGTGCATGAGAATTACATGTCGAACAAAAAAAAGAGCAGAGAGAGAAACACTAGTTTGATAACAATGTTTTTCTTTATTATGTGGTGGCCAGCTGGTCATCGAACGAAATCATTCCATGAACAATTAAAAAAGGAAACTCAAAATAGTACCCTTAATGAATTATCGAAGGAAATGCCATCCGCCAACACATTGATGAATATGGCGAGTATAGTCGATCAAGATAAGGAACAAAAACGGTTTGTATTGTTGTACCCAGATTTTGAATATTTTCCAACTTCTTGGTAAATTTTATCTATATTTAGCGACTTTTTCAAGATAATGCTGTTAAATACAAATCCTGTCCAGTGTGAATATGGTTATCCATGAAATAATAAATTTATTTAGATAATATCAAATAGCTCGAAATTATTTATCGTCATCTCAAATTAATATTCATCGTACAGAATCCGCTTATTATTTTCCTAAAAAGTTTATTTCCCAGTCGACATTATGCAAATGTAATTAACATTTCGCAGGTGAATTAAAATTAATGTGAACCGCACAATAAAAGAATCCCGGAAGTTTCCATCCGAGGAAATATCGCAGAAAGTACCAAAGCAAGTGCGCCTGGGTCATAGTCCGCGAAAAGTTGTTAAGCCATCCGCCACACCGTTGCTGTTTCCCGTCCACTTACTTTCGCATTTGATCGATATTTTAAAGCGGGCCACGAAATATTGCGGCAGACAGGAAAGCGTGGGGCCCGAAGAGAAGGAAACTCGCAATGGTAAATCTGTCTGTTTGTTTAGGTCTTATTAACAAAGTCGGCGAACGGCGGCGACTCTCTAAATCAAATTATATAAATTGCAGCCACAATAAATTAAACTACAGGGAGTTGATCAGTTGCGCTAATTACTCCAACGTTTTCATATCCTGAACGGTTGCTTCTCTGACCCGAAGTTATTAGCCGCACAATGTTATGAACAAGTACGCTTCAGGCGGGGTTGTTCCTTCAAATAAGCAAGAACAAATGATGGATGGTGGGTTATTAAATTCTCGTGTTGGTTGATATACAAATTCATTTTATATCTGCCTTGCCGTTTCAAAATGAAATTTATTCGGAAAATGTAGAAATATAAAGAACAAAAGAGAATATTCATTGTTTTCCCATCATCCTCTTTGTACTTAAAGAACTCACAAAGTCAAATGTAAAAAGATAATCGATTTTTCGATTTGCGTACTAAAAGCCACAAGATCTTTTCCACAGTTCGGTAAATTTTTTGGTTGTAGCGCTAACAAGTCAGCCAAGTACATACAATAGCCTTTCTACCTTCACTATTTTTATACTGATACGTATGAACTGTCTGTATTAATTCTTAAATTGCAACGAATTAACATAATTGCCCAGGGAATTTCTAATGAACGAACATGAACGCCTAAGTAGATAGTAACAATTTTTCAAGGTGTCGAGATACTTTTGGTGAGTAGGTGTGTTAGACAGGGGTAAAAGAAAAGATTCCCTGAAACACAGGTTGCAATGAGGGCTTTGAGGGGAGAAAAACTTCCTCTAGACTCGCCGACTGCAGAAAATAATGGGTAAAAATGATAAAGTTACCTTCATCTGGACACCAGCGCACTGGTATTGATGATAATAAGCATACTCAGCACAGACTTTTTAACGTAACACATATTATTCGTTCGGCCGACGACAGGACTTTTTCCAACCTTGAGTAAATGTCAATTTGATGGGAATGTTGCTACTGAAACAGAGCAAGGATACTTATGGAATTTGATAGGAGCCCTAGAAAAGCAGTCCTTATCGGCCATGATTGATTAAAGAATCGACTGCACAGAAACATACGCTATAGGATCTGGTTACAAATTTAATTTTGAAAACATAAAAACTTAAAAAAAAAAAGTTCAGGTGTGTGTCAGAAGTGGTCCAAATCCAAAAACCAAAAGATTCAATTAACCACAGAGCTGAAATGCAAATTTGTCCAAGATATGCTTTCCTCTTTCCTAATAACGTTCGTTTTTAAACTTTGCAAATAAGTAAACTTTAAATTACATATCAATACATTCACAAACAAATTTTAAATAAAGTAATAAGCTTATTCATTCTCTACTTTTTCAGCAAACAGTATATAAATATATTGTTTAGTTTAAAAATTAAAAAATTTAAACTTCAACTTTACCATTACGAACTAATTAGAGCCAAAACATTTAAGATAAAAGTACCGCAACTTGTGAATTTATTTTTTTGCAACAAACTCAAAATTGTAAAATAAAAATAAAATTGCAATTCGGTGAAGTATTTGAAATCTTGCATTTTCTTTGAAAATTTTTGCTACTCAATTATATTAACCGCCGTAATATATTACGTTAAGTCTGCATGTGTAATAAAATTAGAATTCACTGCCTATTAATACAACTTTGGTGTTCAGACTTACCGATGTTGCTATTTCCTCGAGTTACCTCAACACACACTACCATGGTGAGAAAATTCAGATAAGCTTGTAGTTTGAAGAGTAAACTATATTTCTTTCCCTAGCCTAGATTTTAAAGTTTGCGTTTTCTAATTTTCTATTATAGGAACCTGCCTCTACGTAAACTAGGTTACAGGAAAATACATATTTCACCCTACTTTACCATTATTCAGGTATGTTTATATTCTCGAAAATTCGTGCTAAGTTTGCCGGTGTGCTTAACTGCATGTCGACATTTAGTCTCGAGTATATTTAGTTGATGGACATAATGCTAAATATGAGTTTAGCTCATTAAGTAAAGTTTGCATGCTAGCCAATTCCTGTTTATGTTCTTGTGAAAATATAATATTTAATAGGTTTCAGGGAAATCGATTATCCCTTAATTGTAATTTGTACAATTGTTCTTCTTCGATTTAGGAAATTATTTTTATAAAATTGCTTTTTTTAAGTAGCTATCGCACAAAAATAACTGATTTATCGTAGTTTAACTTTTCGCCCTAAGTACGTATTTTATTGTTTAGGTTTAACCAGACCGGAGTACAATTTCGAACGCATGTGGAATTGTAGTTTGAGAACTTCGTAAACCCTTTTAGCGGTCTGTACAGGCTCCGCATACGCTGCTCGGATAACATAACTTTACAGCGGTTTTTTACAGCCTTTCCCGGAAGAGGGGACGGGAGTCGCAGAGAAAGAAACAGACTCGGAGAGAGATAAATTGATGCGAAATCCAATCGCATTTACTTCATGAATTATTTAATAGCAAATTTCGCATCAAAGTGCGTGATTAAATGCTGACCGTGTTAGCGCTTATCAAATAGTAAATTTAAGTTATTTTGAAGTCCGTTTGATTGGACGGCATTTATTTACCATGAATCCATCGCCGCGCCGGTTTGAGTTTTTAAAATTCCCCTTTCGCGTTCGCTCTATCCAATAGGAAGTCGGCAATAACTTTAGCTTCATTCTGATTTCCCATGATAACAGAATCTATTGATGTATACAGGATGTTTTATGAAGAGCTGCATTAATCAATATATGAAGAGTGTCCGTTGGAAAATTCTGAAAACTTGGAAATAAACTAAGACGCTAAAGTAAAAAAAAAGGAAATGTGGTATTGTACTAAAATATTTCTAATTATTTAAATCTTCGGACCATATCGGAACTAGCTGACAATGAGATGACTCTTCTGACAGATTAAATGTATAAATGAAATAAAAAGCTTATGGATGATGAATTCATTACAGAAGAGAAACTAATGATGTTTCCACACCCTCTTTAAATAATGCGTCTCCCAGTGTTCGCTAAAATGATCAAATTACGTTAAAATGCCTACTCAGCTGAGCTCGTTCTCGCTCGAGCTAAAAAGCCTCGGTTATTCTTGCGTCTCGTCGCTCACCTATATCCATGGCATTTATTGAGTTAATTACGGTCAACTACCACACACTTTTTCTGTTCACAACATTAATTATTCTTATAGTTCAGTGTAGGCTTTCGCGACCGTAATCCATAGTGGAAATGCCTTTCGGGTGTTATCGCCTACTTAATATTTTACAGCATGATCATCGAAACGTCAAATAAAGTATTAAATACGCAACAACACATAAAAGACACTTCTATTATTAATTATTCTTATATTTCACCTAGCTTATTTTTCTACTTTTGTATTACAAATTGTAATATTTTGCTGATTTAACGTCTAATAGGTCGGCATTTCTTTTGAGAAAGTAACTTAAAATAAAAATAATATTTTCTTCGCGTGTTCAAAGGAATAAATTACATTAAACATAAGAAATAAAGTTTTGAAGAAGATAGAGCGAAGTGGAGTTATATATCGTCATCGTGGTTGGGGATATATGTAGATAGTTACCAACTAAAACCGCGAGGCAGAGAGACAGAAGCTACGATGAGCCAAGATGAGTCTCGGCGTATAAGCGTGGTAATAATGTGTATCTTTAACAAATACTCTGTACTTTAATAATACTATAGGTAAAAATTGTTGTCTGCTATGCATGTCCATGTGTATATTTCTTACTAATATTCAGTATGTACTTAGCGCATTCGATGAAGCTTACCGCAGCATTAGATATGATAACCTTGTCTGATAACTTAATCCTTTAAAGAAAGTAACAAAGTATCCAAGTATGTCTTATTAGTAAGATAAATCTGTGAATGTTAAACAACGCTATGTTGCAAATGCTTTGGTAAAGATAATGAAGACCGACACGGCAATGTCTACACATTTATTTGTATTTAACATTGTCGAAAATAAATAAAAAAAAAAAAACAAAAAATGTTACTAATTGTAACAGATGCAGCTGTATATATGAATGTGGTTGGTCGGTTAGCGCATGCTCTTCATCGTATATGAGAGGAAGTCAGTAGTGTTACCTGAATAAAGATAAATTGATGTATTCAGTGAAAAAGTTCTCGAGAAGGCAAATGCACGCACGGGTTTATTTGTTGAAAATTACACTACTACTACATTCACTCTAATAACGTAAAAATTATAATACAGCAAATGAATCTGGATGATCCTGTTTCTATTTTACAAGCTCAACAAACATTTATAAAGCCGAGTATTCAGGCAGATTTAGCCAATACTCACGGAAATTATTCCAAAATACCTGTAAACACAAGTTCCTGCGACCAACCAATAGTAAACATGCTAAACATAGAAGAGAATCTATCCATTATTTATGATGTGCTGATTTATACTGGCTTTAACGATATTTGTAACCGAGTAAGCTGATAATTAGCTTTCGTTGTTTTTAGATTCTTCAGCTTTTGTGACAATAAACTGAGTTTTATGGAACAACACTTAACACAAAATAATTATCATTAACTATACTGCTGGTACTATACGATATCGATAGAGATGTGTTTTAAAACGGTCATTTTCTACACTGCAATTGCTAAAGTATCACATCATTAAGACAGTTCTAAAACAACGTTCGTCGACAGATTATGTTTTCCTTGATCGATTTCTTACATAACTGCTTTTGTCACTTTGAACAACGCACAAAGGCGAATTATACCTGAAAACAAAATTAATAATCACGGATATAGCAGCAACAGTTTATCATATTTTATAACTTTGGTGATAAACATATTAATAATACGCAATGTCGATAAAGTCTCGGTACCAACAGTGTACAGCATTTAATTCATCTTCGCCGAATGTTTCACCTTTCGCAGAGCGACCCTTTACGAAGTACAAATTGATAAAACATAGTCGCAACGGGTTCTGGAGCAGAGCCCGAGGCCAGAATGGTTACGCTGATGTGAGCGAAATGGGTCAAAAGGTGAAATGAACACGGGTCTCTCCTCCAATATTTAATATTCCTGAAGTATCTGTCAATCAGACTGTATCTATTTAATAAAACATCAACATCGAAGAGCAAAACCGTGTCGCGTTCATAAATTCATGCAAAATATAAACTTCGAGCAAACCGGTTGTCAAATAAAGCGCGACTGAAACAGCGCACACGTAAATTTATGTCATCATCCGCTGTAAAACTTAGTATATTCGGCGGACGAGGTGTATTTGTATTGCGAATTCTTCAACTATTTTGATACAGGCAAACCTACCTGTCAGTTCGTTTGTTTTAATCAAATGGAAATGGATATACTTTTAATGTTTGGTTAAATTTTACTGGTACGTTCCTTAAAGGAATATTCCTTCGGTAATTTAGAAATTCATATTTTTTCCAAATTATTTGGACGAAACTTAAGGTTGTGGGATTTGTGTTTGTCTCTAGCACACTCTCCCAGCAATCTAAATTTGATTGGAAGAGATAAAAAAATCTTTAAATGCGTATTACAAGTTTAAAAAAAACTGGCAAAAGAAGACAATTTAACATAAAGTTAGATATAAAATTAGCGCTACCACACTCTATAATTTAATAACGATGGCTATTGTTATATATCTATCTACCCTATTTGCTCTTTCTTTATACTGTAGCATTGTTCCTGAATATCTTTTAGTAATCATTTCCTGCGTATAGCAAATGAAGAGAATACAAACTGTAAATCGTTTGATCGATAGTGTAAACATCATTTTGATTTTATTCTATTGGAACCTTCCAGGATCGAAATTTTCTGATCGCTATTAACCTTAATTTTGGATACGAAAACTATTTTTGGGTTCCTTGAAAGGCACCGCACTTATGCTAGGCTAGGACTCCAAGATAATAACTACTTATTTGCCGGCGAAGGTTAAAAACAGGAGTTTTCGTTATAGCTAAAGCACTTCCAGCAAGTGAAATACAAACGTTCGTAACATGTTCTTAACGTTTTCATTCCCCTACCGAGCTACGGAAAGGTCGGTTTAATATCCTCGGTCACTACAATAACAATCATTAAAGTAATTGATGTTGACACAAGTTTCATCCCTACTACTGTACGTCGAACCGCTATCAAACCAAGAACATTGGCAAGTGTTCAGAATCTAGGAACGGAGCCGTTCCTTCCTTCGCCACTAGCGTACGACTGCTGCGTATACAAACAGAAAATTCCATTTACTAATTGATCCATTGCTTCACTGTTTAATCTATGTAGTAGTAATATTTGCCGTCCCGCTGTTGCAACGGTCATTTTATATTTGATTTGCTTATTCCGTATTCTGCTAATTAAATGAATGATATATAGTATAAGGTTTGCAGAAACCACGCGTGTACTGAAGCAACTTAGTCTGTCTTTGGCAAGGATACTTTATTTTTCTATGATAATTTCAAATAGCTGTTTCCAGTTAGTTTCCAAAGGGAACCCTATGTTCCGTTATTAAGACAAAGCAACAAGATTAAATTTTAATTTAACTAACTAAAACACCGGTGCATTATGTCGTTACGTTTCGGAATTTTTGCTCTTTTTTTTTTACTTATGCAGCTGCATATGTCCTTAATTTAGATATAATCAGAGGTGTGCGAGGCGAAATAATTGCCACCTAATTTTTTAATTAATTTAAAGTCCAGCAGGAATTATGTGAAAAATTCCACGACTTTAATCTAGGCAGAAACTAATGGTAAGAAACTCCCCTTTCACAGCATATCGAAAAGTTTTTAGGGATCAAGATATGAACGTATATTTTGGATTGCTGGCAATCCGAAAGCAGGCAATGATTGTGGCAAAACTTTGGTCAAACGAGGAGAGCGGTAGGCGTCTAATTCAATTAGAACATCAGATCTTACAGACAAGATAGAGTAGACGCATTATTATCGTTATTATCGAACAAAAAGAAAATGAATAACTTCACAGTTGATATTTTCGTTTGTAAAGCTAAAAAAATCATACGCTGTTGAGAAAATCAGTTTGGAAGCGGGTATTTATACGCGCGGGTGTAAATACCTGTTAAAAAATTTCCTTCCTCGTTTTCTTGTAAAAGGAGCATATCTATAACACACAAGAGAAAAGAATCAAATAAATTTAATTGGATTGACGTCAACGCTCTCGGTTAAGAGTTCACCTGTATACAATTTTTGTCGAACCGTTCTCTAACAGCTTCAACAGTGAACAACTTGTCGAAAATCCAATCGATTTCCGGAAAAATTTCTATATTCTATATAGTTCTATATTCTCAAATTTTGATTTCACTACCACGAATTTCGAATTTTTACGAATTATGTTCGTGACACATTAAAGCCATATCAACAGCTTGCCCCAATAAACTAGAGCCGGAACTCTAGTATTTGAAAAAAAAATGCGTTTCTTCATTGTAGTTCATTAACAATACGCTATTGCCAAGAAAAACGATGTGGTTCTTTTAAAAAAGACTTATTTATATAATACATGAATTTAATACTAACCTAATACAGTTGCGCAAAAAGCAATCAAAAATATACAATACAAGTAATGCATCCCGTTACAGTAATAAAGGTTACATACGTTCATAAATTGACATGAAGAGGTAGAAAAATAATCTACAGTTAAATTGTGATTAAATCGAATGCAATGATTAACTTCGAAAAGCTTATGAACATATGTTTTTTATTTAGTAATTGGTGTTTTACCGCGTGTGTTAGTAATCAGGCACAATACCACGTTAAATTGAATTCAATTAGGTTCCCCTGAAATTTTAACACCTATATAGTAAGTTTTACCTTTTTCAAGTATTAACATAAAATATTGTGCTGGAGTGGAACAGCCACTGCTTTACTTCTGGGTTGCATAAAAACGTTCAAAAAATAATATTCACGTTTCTCTCTACGTTGTACCACTTAGTGGTACCTAAAAGAATATATACAAACATTGTTTCATATTTTTTTCTGAAATTAAAGAAAAATCGGAATGCTTCTACTTACCCATTTTTCTTTAATTTCAGAAGAAATTGTTGCCCTGGGCAAAAGCATAAAAACCTACTCAAATTCTACATTTTTTTGTACCAGATGGCCAACTAAGAATGGCAAGCAATTACTTCTCAGAAACTAGTAATACCTTCCGGGTAAAATCTTTTTTAATGAATGTGATTAAATGTAACCAGTTGATGCCGTAAGTATAAAATTAAAGTTCCTATCTGTTTTGTATAGTGCGTGTGGTTACTAGTTTCTACAGTTAAAACCTTGTTTGTAATGCATGAGGTGTATCAATTCCACTTACATCTAAAAAAAAACATGTTTAAATATTTATCTTATCAACTTATGATGCTTAATGGCGGTATTTCTGTCAAACTACGACTAACTAACGACCTTTTTAAAATATATCCCTGGATGAAGATACGAGGGAAGTTTAATAAGTAACGAGACAAACGGCTGTGGACAAGAAACGTTTTGTTTAATTACAGTGAAAGTTTCGCTACTTGCCAACGTAATCTCGGCTAACAATCAGGCACATATTCTATCGATTTAGGAACTTTCAAATTTCCGACGACGCAAGGTGAGACTATAAAGTGGACGTGACAACATCTGCTAACCCAAGATTTCTACAGTTTAGACAGTTATTCCGCCTTATCTAAACTTACTTATACACATTTCAGTTTTTCCCATATCGTTTCAACATCCTCGAGTAAACGGCGATCAATTTCGCACCTTCGTATAACTAAAGTCTTGGCATTGAAGGTCGTTTAGAAAGGAATTAATGCATTGAAGTGGACAAAATCCCCGGAAAAATTTAGTGAACAATCATTGAGATTGGCAGCACGACGTCAGCATGTTGCGGTTGCCATATTTGCAAGCGTAAAAAATTTGAGCTTGTTGCCGTCAATCATTTAATATGACGAGTATTTAGTCAGAAAAGTGATCATAAACGCATTTGTTCTCATGAACGCGACCAGTATTCGGTACTTTCCCCGCTATTGCAGTTTGTCTCGTTAATTATGAACGTCCTCCTTAACTTTATTGTCAGATGGGCAAAGAAAATAGAATATCGGTTTCAAACGAAGCATGTCTTGTAAATAAACGATTTCGAGTTCTTAGAACTCCAATCAATACGACCCGGTTACGTTCTTGGCAGATATATGATTATAGGTATCGATAGATGTTCAATTATAAATAACACATACATCTACGAAGGTACTTTTGGATTGAGCGTATCACCCTGTTGTAATAGAAAGAATAGAAATGAATCTAAATTGAAGGTACGGTCGTTTGGTATTTTAAGGTTAATATCGCTAACATACCGTTAGTAGTTACGTTTTTCCAAATTATTCAACTAAAGTATAGGCAATCAAAGAACCAACTGTCTTCACCTTAATATTCTTTCCGACGAACTCCAACCGACTAACCGTTTAGGGAAGAAATAAACTAAGGCAGAGGTGATCATTACGTTCTTAGTAGGTTTAGTTTTCGCAACTATCTGAAGAACACAAAGCGTTTAGTTAGTTCTGTAGTAATTGCCGTGCCGAGTTGTTACATCGTAAAAAGGAAGGAACCGCATGCAAAGTTTCGTATACGCCAAGTGAGGTTAGGTAAATTATTGTCTAACCCCCTTGTTATTTTCGGGTTGTTAAATGGTAAAATGTTCTTGTTGCGCCACGCTATAAAAAAAGACAGTTGAAAAGTATCATCGATTAACAACGGATGACATGTAAAGGTAAAATTTGCAGTCGCGCATGGAGTTGATGACAACGTTGACAGAAAACCGGCGTATTCAAGTTCATGCTTTTCAGGCCGATTCTGTGAAACTATGTGAATGATTCCTTTCGAATTTGTTTACTTGGCCCCCTTATATACCTCATTCCTTTATATGTTGTGAAAAGGGGAAAAAAGTCATTCAATCTGAACACAAGTAATTTATAGTAAAGATTGATAAGTATTTAGGAAATAGAGGAAACGATAAACATGAAGATGTTATTCATATTAAGTCGTCTTAATGAGTATTTGTTGTTCTTAATAAAAGGAACTTTTTAAAGTTAACTAATTGTAAGTATTGATATTAATACATAGGAATTCTAATTCTAATTCGATGCGGTGATAAGAGCAGAACGCGGCAAGAAGTGTGAAGTTCATTTAATACGAAACATCCGGATAGAATTATCGACCAATTATAAAAATATCGACCAATCGACCAAAATCGACCTCACAGTGAGTAAAACAAAAAAAATTAGAGAAACTATACATATCGAATACGCAGTTTTAAGAAAACGAAAGAAGATGTAAAATTTGATATTTTGTTAAATGTGGGTGCGACACACTAACAAACAACCAAGTTCTCGACGTTCAGTATTGCTTGTGTTAAAACCAGAAAAATAATTGTAAAATACAGCTACTGCAAGAGCTCAATGAAGATGCTTGATCGCAGAATGCAGTTTTGTGACATAATGCAATTGTAGCTAATACTCCATTTGCCAAGCTCTCTTTTCAAATGAAGCCTTATCTACATCGACAACATTGCAAATTGGGATAGGGAAAGAAAGGGGACAGTAGATTACTGTCTCCCTATGGTCTTATGGTAAAATGTTGCACAAACCAATTTCTTCTTCATTTTCTTTCGTTTCTTTCGATGCACGGTTAATATACGGAAAATAAAATTTGCAGTCTTGAATGTAACATTTTTTTTTGCAGTAATAGTTAATCACTCAAAGCATACCATCGACAGTACGTGACAGGCGTCCGATTATTTTTATTGTAAAAACAAACAATGGAGGAATATACAAAAAATATAAAAGCAGCATCACAACTATCGCCGCGCGACATATTTTTTCGAATAACCAATTGGAAATTCTATTTACTTACTGAGTTGACGTGTTCAACCAAAATTAAAATAACACAAACGTGTTATTTTTATTTTCATGCGTTTGCCATTAAAATTAATTAAATTACTACGACGGCTACATTTTGCATCAGTCCACAGAATATTGTGAGTGGAGAATTGAGCGGCTGCGTTTCGAATAAAAAAAAAATCGAATTCGTATACATTCATACGTTTCACCAATATCTTTCGGCTGATTTCAGTAGATCTTCTATAAGAGCGAATCTTTGAACATTTGTTTATCGCTTTCAAAATGATGATGTGGCGTAAGCTCATGGCGCTCCATAAACATATCCCAATGTAACATAATATCTTACAATTAGTCCAGACGAACTAATATTGTAGAATCTGCCTAATACTTCTCAAAATACAAATATAGAACGGGCCTTAAATAAATAAAAGGAAACGTTAACTCGCGGTTTGCAGGTTTACAAAACACTAATCTAATCCTAAATTAAGTGAATTTCCAATTAATATTTAATTCGTGATTAAATTAATTACTGCTGTCACATACACTTCGAGCTGGTTTAATTCGTGTTTAACAGATGATATTTGGAGCAGTTGGCACCACACAAACATGTTAGCGTGTGTTAACTAATATATTAAGATGATTATCTCTTTTGTTTCAAATAAAATTCTTGTTAAATTTACGCGAGTGGGGCCTATTTCCTTGTTATTTTACTTTTTTTGCGTTAAAATTGACAAACATGAAACAGACATTAGGTATTAATTAGTGGCGAGGCTATAGTGATAAGTGACGTTACGAAATTAATTTAATCAGGAACTAACGTGCTAGCCCGTGATTAAATATTTTATTCACTTCTTGTAAACCGGGGATTAATATTACACGATTTATATTCAATTTCTAAAATATTTGATTTTTTTTAAGTGGTGTGTCGTCCTTAATTACTCATTCACCATATAACAAGGCTTAATACTTGATCCGTTGTTAATCAATACAAGATTTTAAAACTAAAATTTTTACTTAGTCGTTTAAATTAGAGGTTAACTGTTTATGGTTTCCAGGCGAACGACAGGATATGAAGTAAGTTTTCATTTACATCCTGCAAAAGCAAACATCTTCCTTGAGTCTTCAATGTAGGCATGATATGTACAACAGTTTTTATTATTTTACACGTTTACATGAACTTTGTAGATAATATAAAATCGTCTTGTTTTAAGTGTACCAACCGCGTTTTTAATTTGGTTCCCACTGATTTCGTTTTCTTTACCTTCTACATTTTGTATTTTCTCTATTCGGGCATTTATATCCGTCGAAAATAAACCTCTCTGTTATTATTGTAGAGACAAAGAAATATTGTTATTGTTACAAATTTGTGGCATAATTAAAAAGAATATATCGTGTATATAATTGTATGCTTTATGCAAAATATCAATCATACATATCGAACAGTCCTGACTCGTACGATAGAAAGCAGACGAAAAGCTACATACCCGGATAATACTGTGTAAATAAACGACGTGAATACGACATTGTTGACAAGTCTACTACATGACCGTTTTAAGTTATATGTTACACGAATGGAATGTACAAGAATGGTATTTTTAAAGATTTCAACAGAATTTTATATTTGAGATTAGGTTAGGTTCTTGAAGCATTCTTCTTACTATTATTATGGTTCAATGATTAATGATTGTAGACATTTCGAAGCATGTTCTGTAGATCAAGCTAACAATAGCAATGGTTATGTTAGTTTACTAGTACCAAGTATTCATAAATAATTAAAAATTTGGGGCTACACATTGCACTGCTAGACTTCAATTGATCACGTACGATGCTTTGGCCGAAATACCTAATATCTTTGTTCTTTATTGGGTATAACGTGCGATCGTTTTGTGTACTATATATTCTCATCCTACAGAACATAATAGCATTTGTAGCAAAATATATTTTATGCCCAAAAGCTCGAACTCAAAAGCTGGGCTTTGCAATGTACCTATTTGTTTATGTATCTTTTCGAAAGACAATAAGAGCTCCTTAATACATTACAAAAGCGTAATTAAGAATGAACGTACAAATTAAAATAAAGATTACATAAACAGGGAGATGAAAAATGATAATAATTGAAATAAAACAAACCACTTTTATATCTAACAATAAATAAATATAACTTAATTTCGGTGTAATAGACAATTGCCCCTCAGTTAATTCACAATCGTATGCCCCGTTCTATTAGATTTCAACACCGCCACATACAGATCTCAAGCTACAAATAATTATGAGTGGGCGTTGCATTCTTCGGAAAGGTAATTGTGCACGCTATTTATATATATCAAAAATTTACCGGGAAAGACGACAAAGTTTTTGGTATGCCCACTATATAAGGTTAATACAACTTATTACGTAAAATTTCTTAGGACCACTAATGTTTGTCATTTCCAAAATCCGGTTCAAAATTTACTGCAGCCTGTCACAGTAAATTGTGCTTTTCGAAATTGGGTTGCTACCATAAGGATGATAATGTAAAAGGTAATTAAACTTACAAAATAATTAATTTTCCGCCTTTGTTGCTACAATAAACAGGAAACTCCAGCAATTATATGCAGCGGTTAAACACTTAACAAATTAAAAGAAAAACAAGAGTAATTCTGCTACAAGTAAATGAGTACATAAAATGTGATTCGTTAAATTTCAGCGCTCCCATATACCAAAAAAATCATTAATTAATTCAATTAATAAATTAATAAAAAAATTGCATGAACTTATTTCTAGCATGTACACAATAATTTAAAATGCCATTATTTAGTGCGGATAACATTAGACGCCTTCATTCAATAAAACTCCAATTCACGCAACATATTCATGTTCGATTTACACGAAATAATTACTTAAAAATAAGCTTGAATCAGTCTACACACGATGTAGTTACTGTTACTCCGCTATTTCTTAGTCAATGTAAAAAGAAATACCCAACCATAAAAAGACCTATTTGGCAAAAGACAAGTAAATAGGGCAAACGAGATAAACATCGCGCGATAGAAGCTTTCACCCGGTTACCGAAAAGCTTCAACAAAGCCTCGAATATTCTCCGCCCTAGAACGTGTGTACATACAGGCAACCGGAAATCAACAAGTAAACTTGCATTTCGACTAGATGTTTCTTTGTTTCGACTTAACAACTAAACGTACAACGGTTGGTATGTAGCTATAATATCCATTTGCGTGCGGAAAGCACAGCATATTTTACAGTAATTTGGCTCTTTCGCGTTGGGGTATATTATTATAAACACGCACAAAACGTGTTTTTGGAATAAGTTTTGCGCTTGTTGTATAAATTCATGCATGTTCATGCTAAATACAAATATTAGAATATTAATAAGAAAACCACACTCACCGTTTGCAAAGACTTGACCGCTGGCTAAAAGGACCAACAACGTAAACCAGAGAGGTAGCCCTGGTTTGCAGTGCGGGGGCATCATGGTTTAACCTAAATGAGAAGAAAAAAGAAAGAAAATCTATAGCAAACCCTTATTACAGGACATCCTCTTGATTTTTTTTTGCAGTATTGAGAGTATGTTGGGTGTATATCTTTTAGGCTTTGATGTAAAATATGAGCAGCACTTCAAAGTTAAGTTTTCACGAACAATCACACAATTTTTCTTCCTTAATATTAATTATTACATTTAAAAACTAATTAAGTAAATCACAGGTGACTTTGAGAAAACATGTTATGTATTTCCGTGGGTACGAGTCTTTTCAGTTTAACTATTCTATTTGGTTATATTCATATTATGGAAGCTTTCAGCGTTGTTTATTTTAATATTACAACAGCAAGACTTCGTTTATAATCATCGCAATATTCTTCGTTTACTTATTTAAAACACCTTACAAATTAGATCAGACGCTTTATGTATTAATCTACTACAAATATTTTTGGTATCAAAAATGGAAACACCGCAAATATTACTCGTCAAACTGCTTGTTTAAATTCTTATTTGTATTTAATTTTTGTTGAAGTCGTCATATCTCCATCAAGTGCGTTCGCCGATGAGTCAAAAGATCAGATGTTATTGCCGTCATTTCCATTACGCGTACGAATTAATGGATAGATTCTCCTGAGATCGAAGTGGTGATGCATTTACTGGTGCACTTGTATTTCCCTTTCCCTTCCGTTTCGATCGCAGGGTTTCTTAGAATCTACAATCATTATGATAGAAATACACTCGTTGAATTGATGATCCGCTAGCTAAATGGAACATTTTCACACGTGTGCGTAACATATACCGAGTGTCTTCAGTCGCGGTACCAGCGTGCACCCGCCTCCAATGACGTGACCACTACTAAACTAACTGAACTGTGTAGTCCTGGGTGCCCGCTGATACGCGCGTCTCGACGCTGAACGGCGGCGCTTTCACGGTGCGCCTGGGCCGCGCGTATCATCGTCCTTTTCGAATATGCAGAGATGCAAAGATTAAGATGCGAGAAATACATTACCTACTTTACTTCGGCGGCGCGTTCTCCATGGTTCTTTAGGTGTTTAGTAGACTTCCGGGCGCGAATTTAGATTCCAATTCTTAATTACCGAAGCGTTCTTAATTAGTTGTATAGTATAGTACAATGTAATGAAAAGAATTAATTAAACTCCTGAAAACACTAATTTAATTAACTTCGTTTTTTTTTCTCTTATTCTCTCTCTCCCTCTCCGGCGTTTAAACTGAGACAAAAAGGAGAGCGGCCTCCTGACGGGGTGCTATACCTGAATAAACTTTATTATTGTACATACTGTATGCACAAGCAATTAAAAGATCCCATTTACTTCAAAAAATCATTATGTAAGCTACGTTGAATTGTTGTTTAAAGTCTAAAGGATAAAATTAATCCCACGATTTTAGTTCTCACCTGAGTGAACGCAAACATTTACTCTAGTTTACAAATTTAAAGCTTTATCCTCTCCCAAGAAAACTTTTATTTTTTTGTCGTGTTTACCGATACTGTATTTACAGATAAAACACTTTATCACGTCTGGTTGCTCGATAAATTACAAAAATATTTTCATCAACTTGTTAATAAGGCGTGTGAAATCATTACTGTTTTGCAGCGACTAAACAGACTCGTGTTTTGTCGACTTTCGGGTAAACCAGTAGGCAACACGAACTCTTTCTTATGAGACGAATAGACACGAGAATGTCTAGTCGCTGCAAAAAAAGTATGATTTCACTCGCTTTTGTCCTCTGTATTTAAATAATACCATCAGCATAAAGAATGATATGTTGATGGTATTATTTAACAAGGTTGTATCTAATGAGAGCGACTACAATCTACCAAGTAAACGTTAACCTAGATAGGATCTATAACTGGTTTCTAACCAACCAGCTTGTTAACAAGTCTAAAAGTACGTATTTAGATTTCGTATCGCAATTATATGCTTCTTTGGACCATTTCCTGTACTTAAGTCCTTGCAAAGAAAGCGTTATTATTTTCTCTTAGTTAGTGAAATTTCAGAATATAGCGACACTGTCTGTTGGAGCCCCAGGGATAACCCCAACGGCGCAATCTTAAATCGGTTAGAGATGAATTTATTCCTGGAGAAGCTTGAAGAAGCCACATTTGCTACATTCAAATTAGAATAAACTTATAAAGGATGAAAAATTTGTCGCTTTGTCTGAGGTCGACAAAGCTGCATGGACACCTTTAGAATTGCAGTCAAAAAAATATTGCGAAAATAAAGTGATAGCTATCGATAAATTGCTCCTGAACTCTTAGTTAATGATCACTAAATGGGTATTACTATGTCTATCCATAGATCCATCCATTTTTCAGATTTTGCTACTTCTTACTACTTAGTTCCTAGTATACGTAGTATACCAAACAAATAGAAATAACGACAAAAGGTGGGGTAATGAAGTATCAGTATTTTTAAATAAATTATATGCGAAAATATTCCCGTTGATTCAGATTTATTTCACCAAATGTGGGTATACCGACTATGTGGGTGTATGTAAGATGTTCCATGGCTTTCTAACTTCTACAAATATCTTGCAGACACTATACAAGGTGTTCAAAAAAATATTGTTTTGTAATACGCGATTAACTTAATGCCAGATAACAGTCGTATATCAAAAGCATATCCTCAGGCAAGTACTGTTTCAAACCTTCTGGCTTAATGAGATGCTCTTCACACACAGATCCGATTGCAATACTTAAGTGAATATAAAGTTCGTAAGCGAAAGGACTTTTATATCCGACTTTAAGACAAAATTAACTTAACGTTGTGAGAAGTAGATTGATGTAAGCTTCAAGTGAAGTTGGAAGTAAATGTCGGGTCTGCATTGTTGGATTCATGTAAGGCTGGTAATATTTCTACTTCAAACAGAGCGTGTATATGTTACGCGTTCGAGATTCGCAGGTTCTACATTTGGCCAGCCAGCATGTTTTGACAAACAATCTGTATATTCTATGATAATAACAATGTTCCAAACAGTTCTAGTATTCGTTCAAATTTAATTTTATTTTGATATGCAGAGCGCCCGAAAAGTGCGGATAACAAGCTATCTTTGAATAGCAGTAGTGTCGTTTTTGCAATGACCTTGAAAACGTGCTAACGTCTTGTATTTTTTCTTATCAACGGCAATATAGCATCTTTCCTTCGCTTATGGATAGGCGTTGTCATTCTCCAGATGACACTTGAACAATGCTCACGCTTTACGTAAGAAAGTGTTTGAGGGAAATCTAATAATATTATTCCAAAACGTGAAAACTTCGTCTCTAGTCCCCTATCCAAAACGTAAAATCTAAGATGTATTTTGGTGCAGCTTTTTAAGCGACAAGTCAACTCGTGAATTGGCAATACTCTACCTTAATAAAGAATATAGATTTAACAAGAAAGGATCTCTCCGTGTGATACAAAAGATACGATTTTAATCTATTCTGTTTTATTATTTGGATTATACTGTAAAGCGTATTAATGTCGGAATTCTTAAAAGACGTAGTTCCCGTTAAAAGGAGCCAAAAGAATGTTTGAAGTAATTAATCGAAACAATTTTGTAGCCCACCTCCGAGAACCCTTCATGTTTGATATTGCAAACCAAAATCAGATTTGCACCAACAGTTGACTATATTATTATGCTTTATTATTCCTACCAACACATTCCTGAAAGTAATAGAGTAACTGTATTTTTCATTGGTATCATCAAGAAACATACACGTTAGTGTTACACATCAGTTTCACGGCTAATACACAAAAAGTGAAACACCAGCGCTTTAAATTTCTACACTTACAGTCAACCTTTTTCTCATAAGCCATGTACATATATATATATATATGCACGAGACGTATCCGGAGGACAAATCATTACTCAAGTTTCTGATGAAATAGGATTATGGTATTCCCCCTACACACGTATCATCTTCCTTGCAACTCTACCATTTTATGTTCAAAACATATTTCCTTTGTTATAATACCCATGAAAGCCTCCGAAATACAAAACAAGGGCTCGAATTGTAATTTCAAGCGGCAAGTCTGGAATAATTGGGGCTTGACCATTTCACCTCCGGTCTTTTCGAAAAGTAATCCATACGTAAATGTAGTCGGGTAAGGACTGGTAGTTTTCAGTCACAGGTAGACCCGAGCCTTTCCCTAAACCGATTTCGTTTGCATCCTGTTGTCACACACTTTTCGACCCTGAACTTTAAAAAACACTTTCGGCTGCCACATGTTAATTAAATTGGTACGTATGTGTGGAACTTCGTAATTCTTGTGCAAATTTTACTAAATTACCATCGTGGATAAACTTCGGACGTCCGTTTAAGTTAGGATTATGGCCAAACGTATTTTAGGAAAATGTATAGAATACGAGGGCAATACATATACTGCGGTTTATGTGTGCGCCCAGTTTACTCAGTCGTGAAAAGTTCTAAAAACTGCAAACGGTGCGTTGTATTAAGTACTTTATGGTTAAAATGAGGACATTTATGGCACATTTTTTATAAATAACTTCAAATCAAAGGAAAATTCAGTTCAACTTTTTCGAAAAACGGAATTTTCAGTTTTTCAAAACGCGGAATTTTCAGTTTTAATGAGAGATTGTTGTAATTACACTAATTTCACACCAATTACAAACTTTATGCGGCATATAGGATATATTACAAAAATCTATTAAACACTCGTAATTATGCATAGACAAGAAGCAAGCGAGATTTTGAAAATTTAGATAGCTACATACGTAACATTAAGATACGCGAATAAAGCGTTTATGATCGGTCCTGGTTTTTTAGGCAAACCGCTGTGAATTTCCTATTTCCCAAAAAGGCGGTCGTTGAAGTGATGGCAACCACACAAAAGAAAAGACGGACAGCCATCAGTTTTATCTGTAGAGATATTAGATTTAGTTGAAAGAGGTAGACACTAGCATAATCTCGCTTCTATATTACTCCACATAAACCTCGTTTCCATTGCATTCTTATATAACCAACTAGGCCTACTGCGTTTACTTTGCATTATAACATGTGTGGTTTCATCAGTACACCTAGCTGCAAGCTAGCAGCTGCAATCAAGTTCGCGTACATATATATGGGATATTCAAGCTAATTTGTTCGAATCTTCCACATAGTACTGATAAGCTGCGATACAGCGAAACGCATATACATATAGTGGTTGATTCATTAAATATATTCATTTATATTAATGGCTCTGGGAGTGCCACCCTCGCAGATTTTGTGGCAAAGACTGCATAATTCTTTGGAGGTCGATATAGCGATATAATTCGACAATTTCAGTGATTAAAATATCTCGAATTAGATATTCTCATCCGAATAAGTTAGCCTAATAGAACATTTAGGAAAAGACTCGCTAAGTTGCATTTGTGGAGCCAAGGAAGGATGACAAGCTCTTTGTTGACCATCGACATGATTGCAGCGGAATCCACACTGGCTTTAGGGCGGTTGAATTTAACCAGGAAGACCCAAGAGAAGCTATCTTGAGAACAAGAGAAGATGATGGTTGGTAGTCTATGAAGCGAACTTTTTGATGAGAAGCATCTGCTACATAAAAGAAAATGTTTATTTTGTTGTGTTTGTACATTACGTTTTCTTTAATATCTACTATTTATTTACGATCATACAATAAAAATGTAATTTTTAAAAGATGGTAGATACACAAAATCGTTTAAGCTTCAGCGATTACTGCATCTTTCCTTTTTTACAACTTTTTGAAAACCATAATGAAATCCGCAAAAACATAGGTACAGTAGAATATTTCTAGCACTTAATTCCTCAAGAGGTCTCTTCTCCATTTTGCTTATCGTGCGACCTTGCGTAATTAGTATATGACAGTTCGTCAGACATTACAGATATAACATGCCTTCCCAAACCATTACCGGCTGCTTACGGCTTTTGTTTGCGGTACATATTTACGCGAAAATTGCGGCGGCGGTACGAGTGGTTTCATATAATGGAGCCGGAGTTTCACGGCAATCTGGAATCTATTCAGGGTGCATGTATAAACTATCACAGTTATAAAGAAGGTAGATGCCAGCGTTGAAAAAGCATATTTCATGTACGAAACGACTTGAATACGCTCTTGATTTTGTAAGAGTCACTGCCAATTAAATGTAACGAACGTATTACGCGCTTACTTACTATTATAAAGCAAAACTTGTGTCAAGGCAGCACGGCTGATATTATATGCATCAAAACGCGGGATCGGAAAAGCTGAAAGCTTGGTTATTGTTACGTATTAATTCGTGGTTTAATGTTCATGCTTCCGATATAAGAAGGAAGGTTATTTCCACGTCGATTTACGAAATAACTTATTGGGTGATAGAATGAAAGAAGGAAAAAACAAGATGAATTCTGTATTTTATGACGAGTAATTTTAAAAATAGTTAAGAACTTCTAAGCATACTTTAACTTAAAAAATAACTTTAGAATATAAAATCTTAAAGTAGTATTGAAGGAGCGAATATTTGGCTATTATCTATTGCTTTTTTTCTTTAGTAATTGTTATTTTAATCTCCTTCATGAAATCTCCTTTTAAAGCATAAATACGGTTTCAATCATCTTCCGCTGAAGCTGGCCTTTCTGGCGTTCTACAACGAATGTGTTAAATGTAATCGTAGAAGATGGATGCGAATCTTCTGCTTCCTCAAGTTAGTGCTCACTATTTGCTCCAATCTTCCATGGAAAGATGAAAGATGAAAGTCCTACTTTCTCTTGGTTTCCCTTTAAAAAACAGTACGTTCACCTTATTTAAACCTTTGACAGTAATGCATAGTGTCTCGTCTCCTTATTCAATTAAAACATTTTTAATAATCGGACATTTCGAGTTATATCGGAAGTAACCGTGAACTTTGTTGTTTTAAGTAGAACACCCTATGTATTATTGCAGATTTGAATTTCTAATTTAATTTTAAAGTTAAATCTATGTCCCTATTTCTAACCATATTTGAAGTATTTGGGCTTTTGAAATTTTTGTTACAAATGGACGAGTGTGTGTGAATTATAATTGGGAAAATTGAAATTTTCCAAAAATATTATACAGCGTGCCCCACAATTACGTTTAAACTTTCAGATAGAAAAAGTATCAAAGCTTATTTTTTTTAATACAAGTTGCAAGTTTCAACCCTTTCATTTATTTATTTATTACTACTATTATTATTTAGTAATACAATTAGTTGTGGTGGCTGCAAAATCTCGATAAACGTGTTTATTTAAGTGCCAAATATACTAAGTTGATGAATTTTGATAATTACTGAATATTCGAAATAGAGTTGTGAACACTATCTTCGACGTATATTCAATATCATGACTTTAGATCTAAAACCGAACTTAATGCGCTGAAAAAAGGTGTTACGGTCGACTTGTATTTCGGATACACCGGATTCGTAGCGATGGAAATAATCGACAGTATATACTCTTTGACATTTGCATTCGGACCTTGTTCTGTCCGATATTGTGCAGCGAAACAGTCTTTCAGCAAAAGCACACTTTATAAATGCTAATTACAGGATTTAACTCATTTTAATGCCCTCCTTCAAAATGTCAACTCAGTTGGTCTTATTTTCGTCCGCTTTTCCATTTCCTTTCTCCGTCGACTAGTCGCTATATGGCCGGAACTACCCCTCTCTTCGAATTCTGATAGAAAAATTGAAATGCTGTTATTCATATTTTCCTTGGAAGAATATGAAACACCCCATTGGCGATCGAGGGGGAACTTTTATTTCATCGGAAGATATTTTAAAAGTAGGTTGACTTTGTTCTTTATAAAGAATTTATGAAAAATCTTCGATGTAATAACGAAAATCTATAATTTAGAATAGCAATATATTACGTTTTCTTACTTACATCTTAATATAATTCCGAGACGATATTCGTTGAAAACACTGAAGTAAGAAAGGAAAATTTCACATAGATTTACTTTAAAATTATTATAAAAATTAAAGTCTCTTCATTCATCGTACGGGATAAAATGCAACATTTTCGATTAAAACATTCTTCTCTTTCAAAAAATATATTCAAAATGTTCAATATTAAATATTACACGTTTTCTTAAAGAAAAAAAAAGAAATTCTAGGGAACTACATATTAATTGAAGTTCGCCAATTTATTTGAGCAACCAGCAATATCCACAATATGAAGTTTCCCTTTTATCAAAATACAATGTTGGTAACATAACCCGCCACGGGTGCAAACCAAACAGAATCTCTTACCCATATCTTTTTCAAACATAGTTCTGCTATGCTCACAAAACTTCACTAGCAATGTCAAATGAATAATGTGTGCATATTCCTAAGATGTCCGAAATATATAGATATATCCGTTGTTTAATGATAATTGGTTGCACTATTATTCATACCTTTGCGGATTTTTCAGATCCTTTTAGTTATTTCCTCTTGTTATGTATATCGCTTGAATTGTTAGCAACCGTACGAGAAACTTTGCTGCCTGACATACAAACGATTATTAGCTATTCGAGAAAGGGTAATAAACAAGTAATGCATGATTTTAATGTCAGTACTAAAGCAAAATCCGAGATGATTTCCATGTACGATGTGTCTATTTAATGTCACTCTTATAAAGCTATACATCACATGCGAAACTATAAAATTTAATACATCGGAATGGAAAAATTTCCACATCTTCGACGTATACATATATTTTCCCCAAAAGTAGTTTCCCTCTGTACGTGCATTTCCATGGAAATACGGTTACTCAACACGACCATACCTACATATCAGCCGTGTATACCTAACTGAAATAGAGCTGAAATCGATAGTCCATGCATTAAGCTCCAGTCATCATAACTCTCAATAAGCAAAGTGAAATACTACCGGTGACTATTGGTTCAGAAGTTGTCGCGAACTAAGAGATCTGCGATGATATACGGTACCAGAAAGAACTGATACGATATGAAACAGTGTAATAAACTTTTTAAAGTTAGCCGTTTGTACGGGACTACGTTGCGGTGGCATGTAATGCAGGAACAATGATGTATTTTTGTTTTCTTCAAGGAAACTTCCATTACAGGTAAATATTTCTATTTTCGAAAGTTGTTAGTTAACTTATTTAATTATTTCGCGAGAAAAAGATCAGTAAGATTCAAATACAAACGTATCTAGCTAAAAACTATGCTAGCTTTAATAAGTAGTTTAATTTAATTTGATATTACTAGCAATGTGCAGACATTGTTCAACCTGTAATACTTACTTTATTTATTTTAAAGCATCTGCCTCTATTTTGCGATAATTCATCTTTAAGTTATGCTAAAAGCTAAAGGTATGGAAGTGTCGGATTTGACTCGGACTTTTGCTGATCAGGCATGCCTGAGGTAAATCAGACTGATGGCTAACTGGGGCTGATGGGTTAATAACGAGTAGAACGAGTGTTGATTCTTTTCACAGAACATAATGTTATACTTTAAAAACCTTTAATTTCTTCGACAGCACATTAGCTAACAAGACTGGAACTTCCTAAGCATAACCCAAATAATGATTACTACAAGTTGTTAAATTTGAAGCAAGATCCATCGCCAATTGCTCCGAGTTCAGTTCGAATCTTGGTCCATTTTACTGATGCAGATTGATAAAGCTAACCAATTTCGATGAGCAGTGTTCACGCTGAAGGTTGCTGGTTATTAATTCTCGTCTCATATGGTCTATATAAAGTCAAAAGATACTTCCTTGCGAAATAGTGCATAAGACTAATACTTCCTCTGGGAACGTGATTGTTGTCTTGTATTTCTTGCGAAACCCATCGTTCATAATAATGATTTTGTTTCCAAAAAAAATAATATTTCTTAAAAATCGGCCACATCGGAAGTTGGGCACGGGTGTATCTTGGGAACCTTTGTCTTTTATAAGTTTTATGATCTTTTAATTTCTCGAGCAATAGTAATGAGAAAAACATGAAAATGACGAGCAACTTTACGAATAAACAACCAAACACAGTTTTCAGCTAATCATCATGGGCGACCACTTTCTGGTGGATTTTGACAAGGTATTCATTTTTCCAACTACATTATAAGCATCCTTTCGTAATTCTAATTGGTAAGATATTTTGCAAGAACTTCAAGAAACGATGACACGTGACGACAATAAGATAACAAGATAACACTTGGCCACTATTCAAAATTATTTCTCAAGTACATATCCAATAAAAACTTTTTTTATAAGAACTCTTGTAGCTGAATTACAAAATTCTGGTTCAAAGTTAGAATTTTCTATTGAACTATACAAGTAATAACAATAAATTGATTATTGAAAATACATTACCATTGCCTCACCAGAAGATTGTAGCTGAATTAGTTCAATAGTTAAATAATTCGTGCGCCCATGCTAAAAATAACAGCTAGATATTTCAACATATTTCAAGCAAGTAAATCGGTATACTTTTTGGGCGTACAGTATATAATCATGAAGGATGATCAAATTTTGCGCGTAATCTTAGCGTAATTCTTTTACAGGTCTTACTTTCCTTATTTCCACATGTTCCGCACAAAAAACTATGTGTGCGATTTCCTTTGAACAAGGTACTTTGTATTTTAAATATTTCATTACGTACATATATCCACGTATACACACTACAATGTATTGAATTCGAAAGGTTGTTGCATTCTCCTTGCATATAAAATGCGAGACGCGCAAAATATACGTGTCTTCTAAGACGTCGAGTACACTAAAGAATAAAATCACTGTAAGTAGAATGCGAAGGAAGATTTGGTCGGATATTTTGCTTTGCAAATACACATGTATTCGACGCATCAACTACAATAAAATCCTAACAACAAAAAATTATATCGATGTTGCTAGGTCGTCCGAATACCCACAACAATTGCAAAGATTACAACAGACGTTCTATTAAGCTTCCCTATAAAGTTGCGGAAAGTTGCTCGTTGCTTTCGGTAAAGGTTCGTATGTCTCCGTAATACTTTAAGCCCGGCCGCTATTGTCACATGGTAGCCTTTGCAATGCTTAGTTTAACACAGCTTTGGTCTCCTTTCAAATGTACAGTCTCCGTGTAAAATCGGCTCCCGCAGCAGAGTATTGTAATCGAGAATATGTTTGGGAAGTTGTGATGGATTTCATGAATCTAATGAAAAAGGAAGAAAGTGTTAAACACGGAGAAGAATATATAGTCAATATTGTAGAAGTGATAGAAGCGTTTGTTTGGATTAAAAAGTGAATTTGGCATAAAACGAAAATATTTACATGCAATCCTGCAACTTTAAGCTTCGCCCGACGTATTTAAATTTTAATCATATCTTACATGACGTGTCGAAAATTTTCTTAATGCCGTCACCAATCAAATTCATGGGCATTGTGATAAAATCTCCGGGTTATAAAATCAGTTAGTAATATTGTAACCGTTGCAATGAAAGGGACTAGACTTTAGTAATGCATTATATATCCCTGGTTTATTTTATTAATCCATTGCCTAGCTCGATTTGAACACCTGATGTAATGTAGGTTCCGCAAAATTGTAGCATATACAAATGCGAATCATTTTAATATAAAACTTTGTTAATTAGATAAAACGTATTTTTGTTTTGGAAATAAATCTAACATTGGATATTTGGAAACGAGAATTAAATCTATTAAAAAAAAGCCATTTATATTTAAAATTTTCTGATCGTGTATGTAGCTGCTGTGTGTGTAGTCTCTATAAAAAATTAAATTAGTTTTCGACGTACAGCCAGATCACCCTGTACAGAAAAGGTTCTCTTAGCGGCGACATCGTATTGTTCCACAGGGAAAGTTGTCACAGATGTGTGTGCAAAGTTGATTTAATTTTCCAATCTGATACACACAACAATCGTCCCCAACACAATGGGCTCATTTACCGAACAATATCGTATCAATTGCACATTTTTCCTCGGCTCTGTTCCTAGATTCCTCTTCGTCTAGCGTGCTGCGGTGAAGGTGGTACTGGAAAAGAGACGACACGATAGAGTGCCGTCGGCGCGGAAATTGTTTTGTATTCATGGCGACTCGCCAGATATTAAACGAAACAAAAAAGAAGTATCCCAATATTCCTAATGCACATCTACACGTTGTCGGGTGGAGTAATAAAAAAAATCTGTCTAGATCCCCGTATCGGCGTTCTTACGCAACCTTATCGAAATCAAAAGATGATTGTTGATTATGATTGAGATGTGTTTTTGGTTTTTTTTTTTTCATGGTGTGCTTATGATGCACTTGTGAATAAATATCTAAGTGTTGAAATGATGGTTATTTCAATCAAAAAATTAGAGGAACATTATAAGAAAAGCGAGTGGCTTAGTCTCTGTTTATCTTTCAAAACTTAAGGAAATTGTGTGGGTGACAATGTGAAACTTGCGCATAACTTGCAGAAGACCTTGTATATATATTTAAACTATCTTTAAAATGAGGACAGAATTCCAATTCTTAGACTTAGTGGAACAGGTTTGAAATATGTTAAGGTAAGAAATTAGCTTGACGTTTTATCCACATCCACAAGAGTCTAGCGTATGAACTACATCAGAAACGAAACTTATTATCAAGCAGATGGTTTCGGTAACTCAGTACTGTGAGAGAAATATTGGAGACGGGCTTTTAAAGTTTTTCTTTTTTTTTTTCTTACATAATTAGTTTAATTCTTGACCTGATGAGCTATCAATCTAGACTTTGGCATGCTTTTTGGCGAAAATCTCTACAAGAAAATACTTATTTCACTTCGGTTAAGACGAAAGCTGTGAATGGATCTCGTGAAACATGAATATACGTGTTATACGTAATTTTACAATTCCTGTTCAAACGAAACGACGCGAGTTTAACTTCCGACCGCGATGGTTGATTTTTAATTCCGTATTAAAGCCGAAGTATGCCTTATTCTCGGTTAATGGAGTAAGACCGTAAGCCCCGTACCAATACGATAGTTGACACGTTAAAAAATCTTACACTTATAGGTGTATCTTAGGATTCGGCAACATTCCGATATGGTCGGCTAAAGATTATGTTAGTTGATGCGTAAAAGTACGAGGTGAATTCCACAACCGACTTTTTATGTGAATCAATACATGTCTCTTTCTCATTCTCGACAATGTTAGCTATTCTTTTTTTGAACCTATCACCTCTGAATATAAGACTTATCAGTGATAAGTTATCACACTAATTTCATTTGACTGATTTCTATTGACAACGCAGCGACCAACTTGTTGATTTAAATCAAGCATGCATAGAATACAGCCACTTTCAATTACGAAAAGAGCTTTCAATGATAACTATTTGATAATATGATGACACGTCAGTAAAGATCAAATGTAATTTGAATTTTCAAAGTTGTCGATAAATATAAAACGTCATTTGCAGTTTCAAGCTTGGATTTATCTATCGGACATAGTTATAACGTAGAGAGTATTCTGCTGGAATGCATTAAGCGCAGCGGAGGCTTCCAATACCAGATGAATAATTCTGGATTGAGCAAAGCCAATATGGAACTACTACGCAGAGCCATTCTACATGTCGTGTTTGATTAGGGGAGGTTAAGTTCGTCGGTTATAATTGCTTTTGTTGTATTAGTAAACATCTGCTATATTGCCCTAAACCGACTCTTGCTCCTTTAGCCTGAGCGATAGAAATTCCTCTGCGTGGAACCCTAACTGTTCTTTGCCAATAGAAAGCAAATTGTTGCTCTAAATTTGCGAATAGGACATGCATGCACATCCCGCTCGTAGTGCTCTAGAATTACCAATAGCGTAGCCCTTATAGAAAAATAATAAAAAAAAAACACGGTACCCTCGACTAAGCTTTTGCATGATAATACTGAATTATTTATTTATAAATATCGTATATACTACATAATATCTCCAATTTGTTTATTTCTCAATCTAGTTTTAAAGAACAAACCCAACCCAATAGTTACTTTCCCTTTTTACGGAATTATGTTCATATTTCTTTGTAAGGAAAAATATAATTTTTATACTACGATATAGTCAAGAGATTTTTTTCTTAATCAGTCTTCCATCTGCTCCAATGCTCTATAACATTTATTATGTTCAGTTATATTAAATTAACTTTCTTTATCAATTTGTCTTTTCTACGAAATAAAAACTAGATACAGATAGGGCCTATGCCAACACCCATACCGTTTCATTAATCAAGGCTAACATGCATAATCTTTGACAGTACTATGGTAAGGTTGCAAATATTTGTATAAGAAGTCGTCGCTTCTACTCGAATTTTATAAATCCCTTTTATAAATAACTTAAAATCCTTTTCATTGAATAATGTGCTTGTTCCTTGACTGCGCAGCTACACAGTTACCCCTGTCAACACTACTACGTGATAAGTAGCTTATAAATGGCGAATGCAATTCCTTTATACCCTTCAAATAAATTTCACTTCGTTTATAATAGTATATGTGTGCACAGGGATTGCAATTAAATTTGTTTCCGCTCCTGTATTGTGGCCAGGTAGAGAAACACCTATACAACTACAGCTATTCAAACACCCACGGGTCAGCGTTTATTGGAAACCTGAGAGAGAGTTGCTCACTCATACTTCCGCCCTAGCACCAATCGACTTCGATCTCCTATCAAAGATAGAATTTTCTCATTCTGACATTCGGGGATTTCTAATATGTACAATATATCTTACAACACGGAGACTAGTTCATGGCGGAAGATCAAACCTGTGTATTTATTAAAGTCAAAGAAAAAACGAAAAAAAAATTGCAGCATTATTCATGTAAGGCAGGCTTTAGATCATGGTTTCTTTTGCCCTTTTAAATACGTGTTCAATAATATAGCCTTTGGGCAATTAACGCTTTATTTTCTTTTAGAAAGAAATTTTCTTTTCTATGTAGTACACACAGAGCTAATTTGTAGTTATGAATGTCAGAAAGCAAACAGATTCTTGTGAATGTAGTTTAAGCATGGACTTCAACTAGGAAAAAGTGATTCCTTTGAATTATAATATACAATCAACATACATACAATATAAATCGAATGCCGGATTTCGCCCCTACAAATTTTCGACAATTAACACAAAGCAACTTTGCTAGACTCAGATGGCATCCTGTTTCCTGTTGGTTAAGTTTCTTGTTAAATTTAGTATTCTAGCATATCCATGAATTGTTTTGGCGACTTTAAATTTCCAACTCCAACTTCCTTAAGCCAGTATGCTTACTAAGTGTGCACAGTTTTCTTCATTTCTAACCATAAACATGGTAATTTCTGAAATATTCGCATTGCTTTTGTAGAAACGGCCAGGTAGAATCAGCCAGTAAGAAATGCATTAATAATCGCTGTGTTATGGATACACAATGCTCCTACCTCAAAGAAAAAGACTAAACAATCATAATTTTCCAAATATTCGCTTGACATCTTACACAAAACTTCGCGCAGATTACAAGAAAGAAGTCCCATCTAAAATTATACGTTTCCTATCTCCCTGGAAAATAACTTGAAATTTAATTAATCAATACATAGGTACAGATTAAGTTATAAATTATCTATAGGTAACAAACTTAAATAAGTATTCTACAGTTGATGCTTGATGCGCTGTATACATTTCAATCAGTAGCGTCCTAAAGAGATCAAAAAGTTTGCCGAAGGAATGCTCACTCACCGGGCATAATTTTATAAACGCACTTCCACACCACCGAAGACGACGGCACGGGTCTAAGTCGACAGAAGACTACGTCGTAGTGGTGCCACCAAACTAATGAGATAATAAAGAAGAAGAAGGCTCGAGAGTGTCGGGTTTCGCAATTTCAAAATCTTTCTTCTTCTTCTCTATTCAAAGTAACATTAAATTTAATCGGAGAGAGAAGAGATAAAGCGAGAATCCTCGTAACTTATTGAATATAACAAAGGGAGACTTTTTTATGTAAATCGTGCAACACAATATGAATAACAAGCAACATGTAATGGCATAAAAATCACCAAAATTATCTGTTTGTGTTATTGATTCGAGGTAAGGCAGAAATTCTAGAAAATTTAAATTATTTATTTATCTTGCAACTACGGGCACATATTAAATGAGAACCTTTAAGCAATCCAGAGTGTTTAAGGTCTTGCGATAATCGTCACGGTATTCAGCAAACAAGTGAGTAGACCAAAATGTCTACAATAGCTTCAAAGTATATTGTATTGTGCGACTCAGACAATTTTCAGGAAGGTTTATTCGTAGTTTAGCCTTGCCTTTTAGAAATGGATAAAAACTTCAATCGATTTGGAAATCAATATGTACGTTAGCGGAGTCCAAAATTACCATCCTTTCTTTAGGCAGTGGAAATGAATTAATTTAAAAATCAGCTGAAAAAGTAAAATTTATAGGTTTTGTTCGAAAGGTCTTTGCACTAAAATGCTACAATCTAAACATTTTTATATTTCAGGTTATAAAATTTTGATCAAACTTTTTCCTCTTAATTTCTCAATTTTAAATGTGTGATATGGTGACGTCGAAAAATTAGTCACCACATTAAAAAACATTATAAACCTATTCCTTTTATTATCTTTGGAGTGCTGGTAAGAAAATCCACACATGAATAGACACCGACAAAAAGGTGATACGCGTTAGAAAAAAAAAGACACATTGCAGTGACTGTGAGAACAGGAATAGTCAGAATTGATCAGACTGATGTTAAACAAATGCTTTGAAAGTAGGCAAGATCTCAAAAAATAAGCGATAACTCTAGAACATTCTATCAAGTGATAGTAAACGATAATTTATGTTTATGAACATTAAGTCATGTTGCGTAGAGAAAAGCTCTCAAGAAAATTTTTTAGTGCAGCTTTGAATTTAGGGCTTAAATTATTATTATTGGTTTCCTTTAGTAACTTTTAGTATGCATTAACGACTACCAATCTAAATTTTGTTCATAAACGTAGAAAAAGTTGAGAACAGTCATTTAATAAATACTTTATTTACTATAAAAAAAAGCAATTTCGGACTTACAGGAACATTAGCTTTTCGTTAATATTCATATAGATCGTTAATCGTCTACGTCAGAATGGTGCTTACACTATTTTGAAGTACGCTCGAGGATCATGATACCAGCAAAATCTGAATGTTGTGATATATTCAGGGATCTAATCGATTTTTTCGCTAATTTGGATCTGACGCTTAAGTAATGTTAGTGTATTAGGTTAGTGCATAGGAACATGCTATGCTTACAAAATAACAATTTCAAAATTCCGATTTATTGTGTGATGACATTAAAGCTGTAGAAAATTAGTCTCAAATTGTACTTGTATTTCTAAGCGTTTTAGAGATTTAAACAAATTACGCATGGGGTGCGTTCAGGTACTCCTCTGTGCGCGAAAACTTACCTCACCTTAAATTTCTGGAAATCCGGAAATTTGCGAAAAATATCCAGCAACACGTAAGAAATAATATCGAGAGGAGTATCTTTTCATGCAAAAATTGACTCACCCATTTCCCATTCCTTGCCCATGAATCCCTGCCCACTTAAAAGTCTTAAATGGAAAGTGGCATGGAGCAATCGCCTTATTTTAATGATCTTTTGAAGCGGTACAATTTGGCGTTTAGTTTTTTAAAATCGATGGATTCGTTGTCAAGATTTTTAAGAAAATCTTTCGGGTTGGTTTGCTTTGTAGTTTTAGTCGGTCAATCTACTTCAGGAGCATCGGAAAAAAACCTATATTAAAATAATTTACAACCTTCTCAAAAAGAAAGAAAATACATATAATTATGGATATTTAAATTTTAGGTTAAATTACCTATGAGATGTGATTTTATCCAGATGCGGCGTTCGTCCAGGACATTGATTTTCGGTTATAAACCATTATTATTTTATTCAAATAACTTTCGGCTGATAACACTAATTTAGACTAACAATTTAGACTAACGCAGCAGACAGAAGACGGTGTTTCTTAAAATATTTGAAAATTAATTTTAAAGCAAATATTAAAGGTACTCCGTTCATCAAACAACATCAAAAGATGTTTGAAATCATTTAGAAACCAAGAAATAGGAAAATAGAACCGAACAGAAGCCGAAACGGGTTTAAAAAGGATTTTACATCAGAGGACGGATTCAAACGGATTTGCAACGTTCATAGAGGGAAAGATGAGGATTTTAACAAGAATTTTTATATATACACACATACGTTACAAATGAATTTGACGAAACTTTTGTAAATATTTTGTTAGAAATACAATGAATTGCGATTATTCTTAAACCTGCATTTCATTCAAGCTTTGTAACATTTCAGTATATCATAAAACGAAACAAAACGTTACGTTCATTCTGTTTTAGTTGAAAGCTCAGTGAAAGATCGAATTCATTACGTAAGCAAACGAACACAAAATGTTTAAACCTAAGGGAGTATACGTCGGGAAATGAATATAGAAACGTTCTTAATTTAACCAGCCTTTAGTCTAGCTGGATTGGTTGGTGAATCACTTTCGTTGCCATTTCATTACCTCGCGAACTTTGCAAAACATTGATGCAATTAGAAAGTACTCTATACGGGTGGGAAATTAATTAAACATCTTCCTACCTAAGCTCAGCGTTTCACTCACACTTAAATAGAGCACGTACAGGTACACATAAATTGTGCCTGACTGATTTCACATGTTTGCATCCAATAAATGTTTATTATTATTAAATGAAACACGAAATGGGCGGGCACCACGGCTCTATTTCGCAAATGCAAAGTAGACAAACTCACCGGGCACCCGGGAAAGCTTTGACAGGTAGCGAGGCGGTTATTTTGGATCATAGGCGGGAGGAGACAGGCTCTATTCGGACTGTTTAAGCCCAGGTTTGCGAGAGCTCCGTGCGGCTGCATCAGCGTGGTATCCATCGAACTCGGTATATAAGCTTTTATAAGCTAAATACGTACTATCCCATCAGTATTTATGTCCGTTCAAATATTTGTCTTCAGTGAATTTTATCGGTAATCTTGCCAGTGTGCATACGGTTAGGTGTGTGTTATGGGGATTATACACGGAACAGGTATCTATGTAGATGCAAAGGTATACGTCGCACTAAATGTAATTGAAAGTCGTCTCTTCATATGCAAACTAAATGGGAGTGTTTGCAAAGTAAGCGAACTTACCCTAGGTAATCCTATACGGAGACGTCTATTTCATTTGAAGCGTTATATTAGTTAGACGTGTGTGTTTGGATTGGAAAATTAGTTTATTTACTACATCAAAGTCAATAACAAAAACCATTAGTCAATATGCGAATGCAGTTATATAACGAATGATTTCTGGTATATGAAATACTGCTCGCTGGCCACTGGATTCGTTCAGTTTCAGTGAATAGACTTTAACTTGCATGTACTTCAAATTTTTCAGAGTATTTAGTAACCTTTATAAGTTTTTCAAAAACAAAGAAAATAAGTAACGCTATGGTTATATAAGTTTTAAATTAAGTTTAATTCAGAATATTTGTCATCCTGTTCGCAGTTATTTAGTAAACAAAAATGGGCCCGTTTTTATGCCGATTCTGCGTTCGATTATTGGAGTAATAGTGTAAACGAAAAACAGGCAATAGCATAAAAAGCGGATACATCAGTTTTTGTTCCAGGGCTCCTTGTTTGGAAAGACATCATCGGTAGCTTTAGTCTAAATTGTTATTTAGCGTTACCAACCCAAAGTTATTTGAATACAATAACAATAATGGTTTACAGCCGAACATCAATGTCCTCGACGAACTGCCGCATTTGGATAAGATCATATCTCATGGATATGTCTTAAATCTTATTGGCTACTTTACTCGGACCGAATTTGTCACAAGTTTGAACCATAAGCAGCCTATAGTTTTAAATGAAGCTGCACAAATAGAAGTGTTGGGTCATTTCAGCATAAGTCCCAATCCTTCATTACGTCAGATTTCTGCCGCAACTAGAATTTCCTTGGGTTCCCTGTTCATAAAATTAGAAAACTTGATAAATTCTATTCTTATAGATTTCTTAATATCTACTGAATCAACAAACCCACAATCGGAATATAAACGTGCCTAAAATATGCATTTGTATTTACTAAATAACCGTAAACAGGATGGCAAATATGCTGCATCAAACATAACTGAAAACTTAAGTGACCATAAGGATATGTATTTTCTTTTCGTTTTTGAGAAATTTCCAAAGATTTTAATTTTAATATTAAAATAAATAATAGTTAACAAATTCAAGAACTGTTTTTAGTTGGTATGAAACTAGTAACTAGTGTGCGGACCATTTAGTCTTCGTATAGATGCGAGATACACGACCTTTTACTAAATGTTCCATATCTAGCCGCGGCGTTATCAACGGCCCTTTTTAACAGTGGCACGCTACCATTTACATTAAGCACAAACAGTCGCTTTGATGTGTGAAGTCTACTTGGAGTAAACATGAAGGGAGTTCAATAGTTACCAGTTCTTCGTTATCAACTACAAAATATTTAACAGCAGAATTTAAATGTGGCTATACGAGCATTCTTAAAGAATGTTCAGGATGTATGATAGAAGATCGAAGGTACGTGAGATTGGCGAAGCAGTGGGTATCTCAATTAACCAGAGGCACCTAGTTAACTTCAAAAAACAGTTTGGCAATTCTAAAGGGCACTTCGAATGATTTTTGACGTCGATTCGTAACTTTTGACGAAATATTGAGTTTGCGCAACACGCTAGAGAGTAAAGAGCAGTCCAAACAGTAAGTTTTTCGTGGCGAACCGGCACCAAAGGAGGCCATAATCACTCTATAGATCGATACGATTATCGCCACACTATTTTGGATAATACAACGCAAACCTGAATCCAGAAAATTCCAAGAAAACTACGAATAGTACCCGGGCAAAGTAATGTTCGAAAAAAGTATTTTACGTATCAAGATGGTGTTATCCGAATATCTTCGTGTAGCGGTTTATAATCACAAACTAGTGAAATTTTCCATTTACAGCTTAATAATGGATTCGATTCTTAAATGCGTCTCGTATTTTTAAGAATCGCGTGAGTTATATAACTATGTTCTCTCCTACTTCCTGTTCGCCGTCACGGCTCTCCATTACTTGCTGTTTCTATCGAAATCACTTGTATATGTAGGGCATAATATAAGTCAATCCAAATTACTATTTGGAATGAAAATCGATAGCTAGAATAATGCATAAAGCTTATACATCGAAATGAAGAAGGGCGATTGGTTAGATCTCTAACAAAAAATTGTGTTGGCATTTTTTGTTAGAGATTCGTTATTATTAAAAAAAATAATAAAATAATCTGCGAAGAATCTAGCCTCCTATTGCGTACGAATTATTGTAAGCACGTGCTGAGACATAGCCATACAGTTTATGGGAACGTGAGGAGTAGGTGCTTGTGTAACGAGGGCTGTTGGATAAATACCTGAACTTGGCAAGAAAAAAACATTTTTATGTGTAAAATTCATTTTATTTTTAACGCACACTGTGCAAGGGTTTGTCTCTGTATTCCCTTCATAGTTTCAATCCAATCTCTTTCCGCTGAGCCATCTTTTCATATCCATATCATTCATTTGAATATTAAAGCTCCTTTAAATAACTTAACTGACTATCGATAGGGCAATCGTTTCATGTATTCCTTGTCACTAATATAAATATTGTGTTATATTGCATATGTATACAGTATCCTATCACACCGTAGAATCAATTAACAAAGCTGCTAATCCAACATTAAAGAAATATACATAACATTGGCTAATTAGTCCAGATTTCAAAATGCAGTGCAATTAAAGGATAAATATAGAGAGGGTAGTAGAAAAACCTAGTCGTAACTTAATTACGAGGACACTAAATAGATGTTCCAGCACGATCGGTTTTCCCAAAAGTATATATGCTTTTCATCAGAGCTTGTTAAATGGCTTTAATTAAAGCGGAAACTTAGCGCTGGATGTTTGTGAGTGTGTGTTCTCTTAAACGGAACATGTAAATCGTTTCCAATTGGACGAACTTAAATAACCAACGGTGCGTGAATCAACCTGCGCAACACGAAAAAAACTAGAAAAAGAAATATAACTACGCACTATAAAATATAATCTTTTACAATCGAAATGTAATCGTTAGCCACCTTTTTTGGGTCATGTTAATGTGATGTTAATAGTTCAACGAGGACCATATTCAATATTAATTGGTTTTGCTTAGTTGCTAGTAGCTTTTCTTGAAAAAATGTTTACTCTAGAGCTAGGTAATAATTCTAAACACCTCTATCATGTAAGTGATACAAATCTACCGAAAAATGAAAGGAGAAAACAGATACAAATGAGTTAGACAACTTCAGGGTGAGGCCCGTTGGATCAAATCGATGTGCGGTGCCTCAACCTAATTCTAGAATGTAAAATAAAATGGAGAAAAAGTATTTCTTCTACAAACACTATTGAAAGTAACATCTTTAATACCGATAACATCACTTAATAATGCAATATTATTGATTAATGTATTAAAAGTAATTACTTTTAACTCTAGTGTTTAAAGTAAATCGACGATGTTATTCTGATAGCTTTACTACATCTGACGTGACGGAATCAGTTGGAATTAGGTACTTCATTGTCATCTCTAACTTATGAAACGAATTATCGAAACCTTATAACCTTTCAGCGTAAAAAAACTGTGTTTATTAGAAAATATTCTACAATATACTAAAAAATATAAATATTTATACTTATATTTATTTTGGTTTATTTACCCGTTAGTTTTTATAGACATTTATACTCCAAATATTGAATTCATGTGCAATACCAGAAATACTTCAATAAAGATTTAAGAATGCATATGAAAAGAGCCCATAGTAAAAACAATCAAAATAATGCTAATATAGCTTAGCTTGATGGTACTGATGAAATTAGACTCCTCAAAAACAATAAGAGGAAAAAAGAGCACTTGCAAACGCCGCCTCCCACTTTATGCCACTAATCTCCAAACACAGCACTAACACCATTTATTGTTAGTATCAAGAAATATAACAAACCGCCTCTCGAGCAGTTCTTGAACTGCTTAATGCAAGGTGGCGTTGCGCCTGGGCGGACTTTCCATGGTCCACTAACAACACACATTACAGTCTTTTAATGTGTATTTTTAGAAACAATAGCCGCTATAGTGGTATGCCCACGTTCAACGCTAAGTCGAAACTAACCCGATACAGCGACATTTCAATTTGAAATATCGGAATTTGCTTTGTCTAAGCATCATATGTGACCAAAGCTGCAAAGTACAAATAGAACTCCTACGATATGTATCCCGAAATTGGAGTGAAAGTGCAACCAAAGACAAGAACAAATTTAAATTTTACAGGCAAGTAACGTGATTATTCAACGAAAGATGCTGAAGTTCCAAAATTATATTGAGATATTCCTAAAATTATACTGAAGACTGATGGAAAAATGCTACACTAAACGTGAAGTTTTAGCAGGTGAGGAAAATGCACAGAAAAGAAGCTCCTATACCCTTTCACCATCATCGCTGGCTGGACTTATATCCTCCTTACACCCACGTTTCAAAGACAATAGCATAGAAAAATAATGTCCGTTTCCAAAACCGAACTCTCAGAAAGAATTTAACTTTTAACGAGTGGACATACTGAAGTCATTATGTCTGATGTTTGCGTGGTGCTAAATGCAACTAATCACCCTCGGCAACAACAATGTGAGAGAAGAAAAACACTAGGGAACGGACATGTTTCTGACTAATCAGCGTTATCAACGTATCTCCGAGCGCTTTTTTTTCTGTTCACATTGACTTTGACCTCTCAATTTATGCCGTTAATCTCCAAACACAGCCCTAAAATAATTCCTGGCGCCATCTAGTTTTCTATCTATCTTTATATAAATAATAATATCTTTGTTAATAGTTAGTTGTGCCGAAATAGTAATGCCGTCTAAAATGTAAAGCATAAAGTGAGAGGTGAAGTGCAGAGTAGGCAGTAGGAAAGCGCTCGGAGCGACGCCGGGCAAGCAGAAACATGTCCATTCGTTACTGTATCAATATACGATAAGCCGTATTAACATTAATTTGGTCAAAGGTTCAAGTATTTGCAAGGCCTAAGGTGCTGCGTTTTATTAGCCAAGGCTGCATATGCAGACAAAAATAGAAACAGTTACTTAACTACCAGTACTTATTGCATTGAAAGTACGAAACAACAACAGGCTTGAAGTTAATTACAGAAACGAGAAAATTTGCTTCTTATTTTTGAGCTAATTTTACACCATCTCTGGTGTATACATACAGAGGTTGTTACTGAAGATACTGAATTAAATGAAGTACGTTCCCGTAAAATTTGAAACTAAAGTAAAATCCCAAACATCACAATGATCCCGCTATAGGCTGGGCCAAATGGCAATAATGGCAACTTATTCCATTAAATATTTAACTCACTCGGATACATTGTTGCATGCTTTCGCTTTGATTCCGGTATTAGAAAAAAAAGTTTATAACTAATTCCACGAAAAACTACCTTACTTGAAAATGTAATCGCAATAATTGCTATTAACACCAATGTTTCTGCTGGGTTACATCCCCAAATTCGAAGTAAAACGAAAAATGACGCTATCCAGTTTCAAAGCCGACGCATTTTAATTGTCTCATTGGAAACGGATTAGTCCACCGTTTCGATCTAATGAAAAAGGCGACGGGAAAGAATCGGTGGGCCGGCAATAGATAGCGGTGATTTTGATTTAGCACCGCTACGCGAGGCGACAATCAATTTGAATTAGGGCGTAATTGCGCAACGCTCAGGAATAAGTCGCGAAAAGTACGGAGAGTGTGCGCCCTAAAAATTCTCCGGATACATAGTCGTTTACTTTTATTACAACGACAATTACGTAGGTTTTATTTCGCGTACTTCTACCACGTTGTACTCTTTACGGTCGTTAAGAAGTACGTATGTACGTTCCTCTCCAATTCGCCGGTCGAAAAGATGTCGACGGCTGCAGCGGCGATGGAAAATTTTTCTACGACTTTATTCTCGTTAAAACCAGTTTAGTGTACGGGTATTATTTTGCGCTCTTTTATTGGGTAAACGACTTTTGCTAAACGATCGATCGTAATTAAAACATTGTCGTGCTGAATGTTTCTTCGACAATACTGAGCATTAGTGTCTGTCACACAACACCAGTACGCAACTAAAAGGATAATTATAGATGTATGGAATTCCTTGACTAAGATGAGGCTCCCATTATTAGTCCGTACCTTTGACCATTAACAATCAAAACATCTTATAGTTCTGCTTGATATCGAATGTTCGAAATGTCGAAGATAATTTGCGCTGCAGCGACACTTTCTAAAATAAATAGTTAAGTGAAAGGGCAGTTTAACATCAACATTTTGAACGTTAAAATGGAAAAAAATAATATTCTTTTTCTTGGGAAGAATATGAAGTGCTTCATTTCACTTAGTGCGCGCTGACCATGCAAATATAGTTTAAATCCTCATTGGTTGATTTTCAATTGCAAACTGAAACTGAAACTAGGATAGCAGACAATTAAGGATTGTGTTTCTAGTGGCGATGGCCTAATACTTTTCAATAGAAAAACCGGCGTGGTTTTAATTTTTTTTTTAATTAAAAGTCGACTAGATAATTTTAAATTTCATTTATTATATTCTACCACTTTACAGAAAAGCTCTATCTTCTATTAAGCGCTAGTTTAATGTTTCTTGAAATTCAAGCGCTCCTGCACCGCAAACAATCTATTTATTACACCTGCAGCATCATATTCGCCGAGAGTGTCAAGTTTATTAACTGTGAACAAGTACTACTCTATTACATCGTCTTACATCGAACTACTTATTATTGCACGACTTTATTTCGTTAGGTTCGCTCTTTTTTGTTTTCGGTAGCCTGCGCGCTAGTATCGTCTCCCACGAGACGCATCAGCGATCGGTAGCGCGCGCACTGTGCATTTTTAAAGAATTCGATATCTCTTCTATCCAATATTGCTTTGTTGCAAGCGGATACCTTTGACAAAATATCCTATTACATGAACGCTTAACATTCTATTATGTTACGAGAACATTGAGACTTTACCCTGAGTGGCTTTTATTTAGTTCGCGAAACCAAAAGCAGAGTGAAATTTCCTGTAACACTTCTATGGGATGCCTTTCTTTGTGACCAACTGAGTGATTGGTGAAACTCGTGCAACTACGTTCAACAATTATTGCGTTGGCTGCGAATAATATATAGGGTTCCTTCAAAATTAGCTTCTTCTAAATATACCTATCGAAAATAAAATTACATTAAAACGAATACTTAACGTGCCGACGGATACGCTGTAATGAAATACAGCAATTTGGTTCTTCATAAATAAAACAAAACTAAAATATAAAAAAACAAAAGATATTTTGCAATACTTTTGTCGTAATCCACGAGGAAATTATTTTAGCAATATTTTTTGGGTATTGATAAGTACAAACTTACGAAACATCTTGCAGATTTCAATATCGTTTTAAATAATGCCGCCAGGCGCACATCTTAACAAGAAGGAATCGTTTTGAAAATCTCCAAACACTGCTCCGAGCTTGCGAAGGTGAATTGCTATATATATGTATGTGTGTTTGTAAGAGTTTCGCGAATTATTTAGCTTGTAGTGAAAATTGAGTTTATTTAAGAAAATATATTCAGTGATCGTAAAGTTGATGTCTACAATTTATACACATATCAAATTTGCTCGTATTTAACTTGTCAACGCAAGTAATAAATCGAGAATATTTTGCGATGAAAGTTATCCCGTGGGCCGGCTTAAATTGGCGCGCACGTCGGTACATTACACGAACTTGTTAAATGTGAAGTACTAAATTCCAATTTTATATCTGTACCCACAAAAAAGTTTTTGAGATGCCATATGTAACTGCCATATGTAACTCCCAACTGTAACTGTTTTCGTTATTTTAATGTCGGATGTAATATTCAATTGCATAACATTTATTTATTTATTGTGAGTAAAGATATTTGCCTGAAATGCAGGATCCTTTTGCAGTGCAACGATCTCAATGATACATTATCAACTAACTAGTCAACAGTAAAGAAAAAGAGAGTAATTGGGTTATTAATGATAGAATATCTTAGTAACAGAATTTCAAAATGGTTGCCAGCTAATTTGTTAAATAAATAACATGGCATGCAAGCATGAGATTTTGAAAATGCAACGTCAGAAAACGATTTGGCAGAGTGATGACATTGAAAGAAATACTTAGCAGAAGGCATTTAATTACTAGTCAAGAGTGTTTACAAAAGCAAGTTTGAATACTTGAATACGATCTACTCTGGCTACTTTAATCTAATACTCAAACCTCGAATATTCTACGAAGAAGAATGTTAACAACAACAAACGGGTAGTACTAGATTTTTAGCCAAAAACTTCCGAATTTGGTACTAAAACAAACTGATGTTGGCTAATAGAAAAGAAATGTAGACTTATGCAGACTATACAATCATATTCAACACCACTGGAATTCAATTCCCTAAGTCGCGATAATTTTAAATCGCGCAATAAAATCTATGGATTTTAAATTCGAAAATTTTAATCCAACCGTCATTTTCGCTGTAATAAAATCGTCGAATAAATTTCATCGCGACACTATTGGTAATAAAAACAAACTGAAGCGGAGTTTTAATTTACACACGGTCGGTTATATCACACCATGTATCTTGCATCGCGCGCGCTCATTAATATCCATAATCCAGATTTTCTGTTTATAATAGACACTTCTGAATTAATGTTTTTAGTTTAGTCGACGTTCGCGTCAATTTAGGGTTAGCGCTCGCATAGAATACATCCGCTAATTTGAAACCAACATCCTCTGTTAATATTGCCGCGTGTTTAAATGACCGCATAATTGAATGCGCTGATGTTTCGACAAAACAGTGTTATTCATCGCTAGTCGAAATGGTCTACGCTAAATAGTTTCCTCTCGTTTATTGGTCGATTCTGGCGGCGGTGAGCGGGGTAGTAAAGGTATAGTCAATGCATTTGCATGAATAATTTTGCTTCCATATATACATATGCATTGTAGTGGGGCATTTGGGTAATGTACGTGCGCTCGCACCTTAATTCGTTAATTCTTAATTATTTAATTTCAATATGCACAAAATATCAAAATTTAATTGAACATTTGCGGAGGTCCAGTCAATTTATGTCATTAAATTTCCATATAATAAAAATTAACACAACACTCGCTATTTGGAATTGAGCAGCCTAAATTCACAACGTTAAGCCGCAACGTCAGAAGCGATTGTCGTTAGGACAACCATCAAAAGCACCATCTCGTTGTATTGGCATCCCAGAGATAACGGATAAACAAGCAGACAAAAACATAAGTACACTTTGACATATCTACACATCTAATTTTAATCAAGCATGACATTCAATGGACGATTGTGAAGAGAAGAAAAATGAACATTAACTCAAGCGACAAAGAGAAAACCACCAGAGGAAATTTGAAAGGGAGGAATTTTGAACATTGACGAAAGAGGCACAAGCACAACATACCTACTCTTTACGCAAATTGAAGCCACTTCTACAAAAATTATTGCAAATATATAGTGACTTTTCCATTATCCACCTAATTCGATTAATCATCTATTAGAAGATATTAAAAATATATTTATTTGTGGTCACACATTTTCGCTTTGGACTTAACTACATATAAATACACTTATACAATCCAAGAGAATACGTGATATTAGATTAGATATTTGTCATCCTCGGTTATACAGCAAACGCTAAGCTTAGACGCGCGACATTCCAGGTGGAGCTATGTCGTAGAACAGATATACCGACCGAACCGTGTACTATAACTTCGGCAGACAGTATAAACACAGAGCCTAACTCCACCCAGTCCCTTTGCCACTGGATCACCAAGCCGCACTTAGTATAAATATTGATTTCGAACCGAATATTATCATTCCGATAATACTGAAACACTTTACTAGTACCCCATACCACAAACACTGAAACTATACGCACGTTTCGATAGCTAAGCTAGCTATCATCTTCAGCGGCAATACTGATTTTTTTTACCTGGTAATAATAAACAAATTAAAAAAGAAATTAAAGAATAAATATTGCTATTGATACTCATTTTTGCAATTTTTTGATAACTCTAGAAATACCTTTTTGCGCTGTAGCGTTAATAAGGAAGTGCCTCGTTTCTATTCGTGTTATGGCCGCATCAATTGTCAAGCGTTAATATGAGACATCAAGACCATCGTACGCAAAACTTTTTTCCTAAGAAGTATTTACCACACAGCTCGAAAAACTAGAAATTGAAAACTTAAGAATGAATTCCGTTTGTATCCTACCTACCTATCACCAGGTCTAAATCCCACCGAACATTTCCGCCACTTCGCAAAAGCTCAATTCAAGCCAAAACGAAAGAAGGGCGGACATATATTCCGCTGGTGCACTGCGAAAAATTAGTAAGTACAACATCTAATCGCACGAAAGCAGTCTTTAAGGCCCGAGGAGATTATGTATGATATCAATTTAGATGTAAGATTTTATAATGTAGTCACTATTTAAATACAATTTCAATCAAGTTTTAAGCTTTCCAACGCTGTGTCTCAGCGAAAATTGGTTAGTCGCTTAAAAAACGTCCAATACATTTCGGTGTTCCTTTGCGAATTATAGTGCTACTTACAGAACGACTGTATAGATTGCATAGATTATGTAAACTTATGGGTGTATTTAATTTTTGTTCACAGAAGTTGATGTATCAGATAGAAGTTATGTATTGTAGCAGTGAAAGATTATAATTTCGAATTGTTACACAAATCTCGAAGTTTTGAATTCCATTTTCTCAAAGAGAAAATGGCAGCATAATTGTACGTCTCTCTACTTCGTATTTTCAGCGTTATTACAATTAAAATACCTCTACAAATCAGCAGGAATTGTTTAACATGAACCAATTAGCGCGCTTTAACGTTTTGAACTAATAACGCTGTCGTACTTAATTTCCCAAAATCCCACGATTATGATTTACAGCGTGAATGCATAATTAGCGATGCCAACTCTGAGCGCCCGGGCAACATCGGGACCTGTTCTATTCCTCTAATCCAGATCCGCTGCATGTATTTGTCGAAATCGTCTTAACGGTAATGCGGCGAACGAATGCGTTCTGGTACTACCCTTTACTGCTATTGCAAACGCGTTAAGCCTATTAAACAGTCGTCGGCTATTAATGTAACGCGTTTATACAATTGAGAATGACCGAATGTAGCCGATAATGTAGAGTGCAGGAGCTTCGCTAACATTTCATACATCAAATATGATTATGTATGAATTCCCACTTACTTCCTGTTAGTAGTACACCGGTTCTCTTCCAGAAATTGCAACTAAAAATTAATACGCGGAAACAAATCACTTATGTCTGGAGAAGTTTAGAGCAGACTTTCTACTTTTACAGCTTGCAATACAATAATCATACCCTCGGACGTAGCAACTAAAACGATTAGCTATTTAAGTGTGTCCAAACATGCCTACAGATTGGTATTTACCGTACGTTAATAGCATTAGTACGGATTCGCTTTATTTTAGTCGGAAACAACTTAGATACGGTGGCAATTGATGGAAATTCTCTGGGATTACGATGGCAAACACAATTATTGGATCAGCTCATTGAAATGCGTCATTCTTTTTCATCTTATATTGTTTAGCTTTCGGTCGTGTAAATCCTTTATGGCGCTGGACGTTTTGTTGAAGCTTGTGTCAACTGCTACAGAAAATTCTATTTTAAACTACCTCATTTACACAGTTCTACGTTTGTAGCAAAAACGATCATTAGAAATAATTATACATACTTTAAACGACATCAAAAATAGACAGATCCTGTGCGACTACACTATTCTAGAATGTATTGCATATGTTTTGTGGTGTAAATAATTATTAACACAGTGCTTCCAACCATCCTTTTAAAATTAACATAAAGACAAAGAATCATAGGAAATGTTTATTGAACTACTTGTGTTCCTTGTTTATGCAAAAAATTTAATTTTTAACACTGTTTTTGCTGTTTGCTAAACACCGCTTCTAAATAGTCTATTCAAACTATTATTTACGCTATTCTCTATTATATATATATTTCTATTTTAATTTTAACGAAGTGTATTCTTCTGTATTAACAAATAAACATTAGGAAGAAAAATAGGAAGTACATGACAACATAAGTAACCCAAAGTTAAACAATCCCTCATGTGTACTAATAACTAACTTACATTAATCAATTTTGATGTGCATTGCAGGACAAATAACCAAAACTTGGGTGCTGACTACAAAAGTAGCATCTTAAAGGTTTATGAACAACCACTAAATGGCGCTATTGGGGTTTTACATTACTACTTTCGTAAAATTTGAGGCCGAAGGATTGACAGTTCATTTTTGTTACAAGGAGCATCCAATAAAGGTATTAGTGTGAAAAAATCGAAAGGTTTTCATTAGATGATTTTTTTACGACATTGATAATATTCGCAGGAGTCGGAAACCGAGTAACAATCAATTGTTTAGAGTTTTCCAGACGAACGCATCCAACAAAAGTTCCTCCTTCACGAAGCACTTGAAAGAAAGTGATTCTTTGTTTCCTTCGTTGCGCTGAGCAAGTCGCAAGCATTGCGTTGGTGAATCGAAAAGCAGTTAATGCTGAATGGTAAATATCGTATCATCTCTAATAATAACAACGCCAGCGCATAAAACAATTATTTGAAAGACAAAGCCATCGAATAATTATCGGTATTCCCTTGATTTATCGCTCGAGGAGTTTTTTTTATATAGTTTAGTAATAAAATCGCTAGGCAGTGCTAATCCTGGGGAAACGAAAACATAACTGAATATATAGAATATTGTTTCTGTTCAGAACTTCGTAATTTAGTAAGTAACTTCATGTAATAGATAGTTCTTTTTGGTCTTAGTAATAATTATCCAAAATAAATACGCTAAACAAGGGGCACATTTCAGGAAACGCAGAAATAATACTCTTTACTAACGCTGTTCGGCAAATCGGCTGCATTTTGAAGTCGATAGATGTAAATGGATGCGAAGCTGAATTCACACACGGATTTTTCCTCACCGAATAAAATAATCGGGAATTCGGTAAGGAGACGAATTTGACTTCGCATTCGTTGACTCCTAGTGACTTCAACATGCAGTCATTATGACCAGACAATATCTTAAATCGACAAGTTAATAACAAGAAAATATATAACAAAGATACGAACGGACGCTAATGCAAACGAAGACTTCAGAAGTACAGAAGTTAAGAAGCAATTTTGGGTGCTACATCGTTCTCCTTCACCGAATTTAGTTCTTTCTATGCCAAAATGTTGTACTTTTCTTGTACCAAAAATAAAACGTTTTGTACCGTTGCTGTAGAAGCCATAATGCCTAAATTTCGGTTTTTGTTTAGTAACTTTGGTACAAAACGTTTAGCGTTCGGTAAACCAATATAAATTCTAAAAACTAAACCAACCTTCGTATTCAAAAGCAACTGAAGAAAGCTGTTAGAACGCCAATTTCGGCATCATCAGTCGCATGTATTTTCTAAAGGGGATTGGTACAAAATGTGCGAGCCCTGATACAAAACAGTACAATACCAATACAGCAAATTAGCCCAAAAAAGTTCATATGTGGGACCTTCCCCTACCGGAATTTAAATTTAAACAAAAATGGTACAAAACTTTGTCTTTGCATAAAATAGTAGAAAAATTGTACGTAGTTTCCACGTAGAAAAAAAAATAAAAATCGCTTAAAGAGGGCTGGCATGTCGCCGGGTTCCTCATCGAAAATGGTTCATATCTTTCAAACGGAGATGATACAAAAACTTTTACCTTTGGTACAAAACTTTAACATAGAAAAATTTAAAAATTGCTTGTAGGGGGCTGGGCAGCGCGCCCCTCCCCTCTCCCCCCATTGGGAAATGTCCAGTATCTGCCAAAAATAAATAATCTGACTTTGAAATTTTCATTTATAGGTATATAAATAGTAATAATTTAGATCTATTTTTATCTAATATGGATTAAATAATCAGGCATGTTCTCGTCATCTAACTGCATACGTCAGACAAAAGAATAAAACTCAATTCTGAGGGTCAATTAAATCATCACTAACCGATACCTATCATACGAAAGGACTAGAGACCTCGGGGAACTTACCAATACATTACCGGAAGCGGAAACTAAATTGGAGGAAGCGCTATTTGACAAACCATTAGTGTCAGATTCTGTATCCGTATACGGACAAACATACCAACACTCATACACTAGCGGCATGTCATACATGCAAGGGGGTTTCGGAATGCGTGCCTGCAAACTATTATAAAGGATCCGGTTTGGTCGTAATAACGAATTCCCTGTGACATAAATTCTAATTTCCTTCTGTGTACCATTTGCAACGTAAATGGGAACTTCACTATTATATGTGCCGTTGGAATTTTGCATTTCTTGGGAAACGGACAGACTGTTGCTCGCTTGGCCGAGTCGCTTAGTTTGCAAAACTGACTTATTTAGGTCACGCTAATATAACGTGTACGATGATAAGAAAAGCAAAACGCAAGGAAAGTTATACGTACGCGTATGTAATCGTATAATGTTTCAAATAATAAACTGTATCTAGCTTTATTTTTAATTAGTATTTAAACTGAAACGTAAGCAACGAGCTAAATCTCGCTAACGAATAAAGGAGTACATATGCAGACGGTTAATTAAGGATAATTTGCCGTACCGCTACAACAAATTCCTTATTTTCATATTTCAGGGTTTTCCATAGAGTAGTTTCATATGATAAGGTTATATAATCTTTGCCAATTCGCAATTTCAAAGTTAATATACAATCTTAGGGGTCACAATTGTTGGATTGTGACATTATTATTAAACAATCTACTTCTAGTTAGCTGTTCCGTAACGTCTGTAAGCATAATCTGAGAAAACTCGCGTCTACCTTTTTCGGCTAAATTGATTCAAAACTTTTTCAAAATGTTCAGGACAGAATATTATGTTAAATTACCGAAAGATACTATGAAGGCCGTTTTATTTTTGAAGAATTTCGTTGACTTTGTAACATTGGATCTGCGTATATTCTGATGTTATATTTTCTTTTTTTTTCTATTTATCTGGCGGAACTATGGATTTTTCATCTGAAAATTATCTAAAATCCATTAAGAAGTCGGAGAGTTATACTGGCCTACATTGTTTGAATTCCCTAAAAGATATACTCCATCTACTACAATCAATATAAAGAACCTATTTATGCCAACTAATTCCCATTTTAATTACATTAGAGCCAACAAGTAAGTACTTATTGATTCTCGTGGCAGTCTTCCCTCGTTTCATAATAAACTTGTTTAGAATATTGTTTCAGACGAACCTTATGGATAAAAATCCTCAAGAAAAAATCCTAAAGAAGAAATAGGAAATAATATTCATAATTATAAAGCCGTTAAGTATTTATTGGGAGAACGCAGCTCAATTTTAGTATACATCAGTGTGAAACTTTAAACTAAAAAAGTAATACGATACACCGATACTACCGAATTAACGAGCATCTTGTTATCATTACATCAAAAACAGCTAAGAGCAAAGATCATATCCAATTTATACCAATTATAGCACGAATACGACCCACAATTATTCTGGAAGGAATTTTTCTGTACAACGTCAGGGTACAGGGTAAATTAATACCAAATATTCCCTTTACTCCTTAAGATTACGATGAGACACCAGGCGCCTCGTATTTAATGTATCAGGTTCGCCGATTATCAATTAATGGTACATTCCCTGCGGGTCGGGCGTACAGATCCCCTCAATTTCCTACCTTAAATAAATACCGCTATTAGTCTAGGATTTCCGAGCAGCGCATTCTACTGAATATTACACAAGGTCACTATCTTAAAGGTGACGGACCAGGTACCATAAGTGTAAATACGATCAGATTCTCACCAAGCAGGGCTTATTTAAGTTGTAAAAGTAAATATTTGAAATTCTACGTTCTCATTGGGATTCGCATTTATAAAAAGCACGATGGTAATTAAAGATAATCGTTTTAAATTTACATCATTAATATTCAGAAATATCTATTATTGTCTCCGTATTACTTTGATCAGTAGTCACGTTCAGACCGCTAGCTCTTTCAATAACAAGTAAAATCGTCAACACTGAAGTCACGATAGTTTCGATTAACGCATTTGGTTGATATTTAGTTTATACAGGAAAGTACTGGTACTGACAGAAACATAATGATGACACTGCTCCAAGATATTTTTGTAGTATGTTTACTGTAATTGTTCGTTCTAATAAATTTTAAAGCAGGACTAACGGGGGAATAATCTAACATTTTTAAAGGGTTTTCCTAAGCATTTTTGATATATTGTTACAAAATCAACACAATTAAGATGTTGCCCATAAAATCTGAGTTGCACCATTTTAATTTATATAATCAGCTCAACAGTTGTCTGAAACGATTTACTGAAATTCAGTGCATCACTTCATTTACACAGCACAGTGGACCATTCCTTTTGCGTTGCTTTACGGATACACGTTTATTGGTTTATCTCCGCGTTAGTTATCTTTAAAGAGATGCCAAAAGGGTTAAGCTCTGAGTAGCGCGAGTGCACTGCCGCTCTTTGCTGGGCGGTCTACCATTTCATTGCCTGACACTTTCGTGTGCGAGAGTATCAATTCAATATTCAGTAACTAAATCCGTTCTTGTACCATTCCATAAATTGTTTTAGAAACACTAAGTCCTTTTAAAGCCACTTAGCTGTCGATTTTTATAAAGATTCCGTTCGAGACTATTTACAGCATTATTCCTCTGTTTCCTACATTATCTAATCAGTACAACTACCTCGTAAGCATGTTGTCATGATTCCGATAATGCAGAAGCATGCTAAAGTTTGTTTAGTTTATTCCAACACTCCAGAAAATTGGTACATTGTTATCAGGCAAAGCTGGACAAGGTAATAATTGGTATCACCATCATCGTATAGAAATCCACTGAATTACCTTGAGTGTTAATCTTTTACCAAACATTGGTTTATTGGTCCATAAGCCGCTGATTACTTTATTTGAAATTCTGATGATGATCACTGAGGGACAATACTTTTAATGCGTTGGCCCTCTTATGCCTTTCAATTAGTCCCTCAAGAACCATTAAGAGAAAGGACGTTAAACTTGTAGCTCTAAATAACTAAAGCACAACATGTGTGTGTTGGAACTCAATAATCTGCGCAGGATCTTTAAACGTTTAATAAACGTCAAATTAGTTGGCAAGATTGAAAATTATCTGTGTATTATACTGCCTAGCCGCTTTTGTCGGGGTTTTGTCAGTGAATTGCTTCTGTGGTTATTCAATTTAATTGGAATTCGTTTCGTTTATATGTTTGAGTATGCCTTTCTCTTACTTCAGTCGAGGTGATTGTATTTTCTATGCTGCCATGGTCTGTTCAAGAAACCGGAGAAAGAATGTTCTCATTTACTTTTTAACACATCACTTATCCTGATGTATTCTCTACTTAAACAAATAGTAGTCTAATAGTATTCTATAATATCCGTTATAATCGAAAAGTAATTTAAATATAGTTCCAGTAAAGCTATACACACAGGTAGCATTGTAATAATTCCCTAAATCTTCATATTCATCTATGTCAACTAACGGTAAAATTTCTGAGTAATATTCCAATCTTGACGAATTGCTGAATCGCTTCATGATTTTTCAACTAACCAAGACTAAACAATTTTGCTAGATTACTCCACTATATAATGGACATAGCAGTACTGCGAAGTACATCTATATCCACTTTAGATGTAGAAACTCTTACAGTTCTTATTCCCCCGAACGAACTTATATGAACCAAAAGCCAAGTCCTAACATTGCCGTACATGCACCCGTAATGCAATAGAATTTTTAGTGCATGAAGGTTTATCAAACTTCGTTGTACTGTAGCTCGTTAAATGTTCAATTGTTGCTCTGGATGTGTACTTAAGGTTCGGATTGTGCCGATATCTCGCGCAGACTGACCGGAACGTTGACGAATCTATCATATTCAAGTGAACGCGCACACTTATATTTTTTATTACGACTTTAACAGTTGTCGAGATAGAGCACTATGTCTAGTATGTGGCATTTCTCGTAACCTTTAGGTCTTGCAATGATAGATATCAAATATGGTCGAAAATACAACATCATTATTTGTAATATGGTCCCTTTAACTTAACGTGCCTTCCCCATTTTAGAATGAACAATTTCTTTTACAGAAAAACTTCACAATAGCTTTGTAAATAAATATTTGCTTATTGGCCGTAAATAAATACTTTTTCACCCGAACGCAATATTCACACAACAGACAAGAAAGCAACATAAACAATCATTGTTACCGACAGCTTTTACGTTTAGTCGTTGTTGAATCATAAAACATTTTAAGCAACGAGATATTTAAAGAAGAACATCTTGTATTTAATTTGCTTCAAATCATGCAACGTATTTCAGATATCATATTGCGCGGAAACAAAAGAACCCAAACAAACACGAGAAGCGTCTGGTAAAGGAGCGGTAACAATATAAGAGCTATAGTGAAGCAAAAAAAGGTAGGGAGAACGCCATCTCACATGAACTTCACGCCCATCGAAATATCACGCTCAGCCCCGGTAGACTAAGACAGCAGTCAGAGGTATCCGTCGTGCAGCATACTGAAAGCCTCGTTGTGACCACGCCAAGATAGAGGCCAAACGTTGATACGTGTCTTTCAACCACGTTCCCTTACAACAATAAAGATTCTGTGCCACTTAACTTTATTACCCACAGGGCTTGAATTTTTTCCGTCCGCAGGGAACGCTTCCGTATATCATTGGCAGCGCTTTCTCGCAGACCAACGAAGCGATCTCCTCGGTAAATACCGCGAAGGCGATATATAAATTAATAAAGAAAACGAGCGGATTGGGTGTTTATTTAGCGTTGATATATTGAACTAAAAACTAACTATCTAGATGAAAAACTATATTAAAATATGCTAGTGCATAGGGCCGTATATCAAATTGTGCTGGTGCTTAAAAAAGCGTTTATTGGAACACTTAATTTTGTTTTTTTTTTATTTTATTTTGTATTGCCGCTAGCACTTTAATTTGATATATCTGTCCCTATAATTATTATAATTTCTTAATATAATTTCTCTTATATAATATAATTTGAAGCATATTTTACAATTTGTTAGTATACTTATTTAGATACTTAAAAAACTTTATCTAAAAACTATCACTTGTTCGTGTCAACCTAAGATATTGTATTAAACGGACTAACCATGAGCGTTTTTGTTTAAAACCATTAGTTTTCTACTACTTAATCATAAATTGTATAATTGGTTTCCCTTGTTTGTAACGGTTCCAGAAATACTTGTGTGGTACTGATGTAATCAAGTGTTTATGCCTCTTATTGGACAAACTTAGAAACTCGCTATAAAGACCTCAAATGCCGTGAACATCGTAACAGTAGGACGGTGAAAAGTGAAATTGAAACGAAGCTTAGTCCTTAAATAAGAATATTTAGGAAATTTTATTCCTTCTTTCTTTTTTCTACGTTTAACTACTATGAACTCATACTGAGTTTTTAATTTTGAGTAGCCTTGACAAAATAAAGATTTGCTTCATCTATTACTTTAATCATTCAATTGTTTAGAACCAGAATTTTGTAACTCTTTCAGGATTTCTAAGGAGCTATATAGTGCGCTATATAAAATTTGTGTTCTATAGTAGCATAAGAGTACTTGCTCTTTTATTTGTTTTTATTGTCCGCATTTCCTTTGTTTCCTTATTTTGGAAACGAGATTCCGCCTATTTCTGAATTTCTCAATTTCATATTTCAGGTTAAACACAAAACAAAACGTAACGACATTTTCTATCAAAAAGATAAACGAGTCAAACAACTACGGGAGAGATGGATTATTGCTCACGATATAAACTTCATTCAATAAGACCGAATTGATTCATAAGTCTCGGCATCTTTTGTTTCATGGCCCATTTCAGATACTATAACAATTTTATTTTACAGCCACGGTCGCGATTGTACGAAGTTCTACGACTGCCATAAATAATCCAGTTAAAGAAGAAGCGTCATCATTCAATTTCCTTCGAGGAGTTCTCATACATACAGTATCGTCTTGTCCGGTAATTTTCATTTCAGTTGCGATCATGGATATGATTCGATAAGACGACATCTACGGTCCTTCAGTTCGGTGTACGTAGATCTACGGTGACAGGCACTACTGACTGATGTCTTGACCGCCGTACATCCGCAATGAAATACTTGACAGTTCAAAGAACCGAAAAGAACGAACCGCTATATACCCTTCCTTCTCTTTAGCGTGTGTATAAAACAAACTTGGATTTTGAAATGTTTCCCGGCGCGCTTCACGTCAAGGCACAATTTGAAAAGGCCATTCCGGATTCTCCATCGATTCGAACTTTTGATGTGTATTGGCTCGAAACATCATGGACATCTCTGCTAAATTTACTCCGTCTCTACGGAGATATTATATAGATAAGTTAAGTTTGTCTTCCTTATTCCGGTATCATTTCCGTTCTCCATAAATGTGTACAATAAAATTTGTTTCACTTATATTATCAGCGTAGGTGGAGACTGTACGTGTGTAAGTAATCATGCGTGTGTGGGTGCGTGTTTTCGCTCTGCATGTTATAAAGAGGGCAGCATCCGGGTCTCTGACGTTTCCCCTTGCCACTACCCTTTTCTTCGTCTAACGACATGCGTGCAAAACTTTACTAATCTAAATAGTTTAGTAACTGGAACAGGAGTCGTTTATTACACACCGTTTTGAAACAAAGAGAAAAAGAGTGAACGATACATAAACCTGTGAGCTGTTGGCGCGTTACTAAGCTAGCTGATTCCGATCTTCCGAAAACGAAATACACAGAAAAGGTCGTCTAAACTAGGAATCGCTTGATTCTTTCGTAAACGCTTTTTATTTATATTATCACTCGATATTTTACTTTAAATGAATGTTGAGTCTGACAAAGGGAAATTATCAGTACAAATAAGAAATAACTAGGAAACTATTACCTACATATAAAATATGGTAGCTACGATCTAGGGTATCTCAGAAACTAGCGCAGATAAAAAGGCGATCAAATAGGACAAGAATTGCAGTTTTTCGAGCTCAATTGAATGAGCTTTTTATATTTTTGAAAAAGTACAGCACTAACTCGACTAAACTGTTTGTGTGTTATTTCGTTTGGTGCCTGTAGTATTGTTTTTTGACAATACCGCATTGCGTTTGGGAGAAATCGTTGTGGATTCAATTTATTCTGATAATCTGTGATTAGAGATGTCAAAAGCAGGTGAAATTATCAACCCTTTGGTAGATTTGCAACTATGACCAAGCGCAGAGAATTCTTATTGTTAGAATTTCCAGCGTTAACATCTTTTTTCCACCTTCATAAAAATCCGTAAAAAGCTATAAATTCTTTCCTGGTCTGTCAATATACCGCAAGAAAAGATCCAAGACTGTATTTGCATATATATAAACTCATGAACCTACGAATATGGCGACGCAAAGGACACAACATCAGATACTGATCAGAGAGTTGTATCTGATTCATACAGCACTGAAAATATTTTCCGTTCATATATGTACCAACACACTTGAAAGGTACAAAAGTAGCGTCATAGGTTTTTATAAATGACCACTAGAGCGTCACCATTTCCGCAAAATTTGGCATTTGTTAAACCAGTGACAGCGCAGAAATCGATCAATTAGTTTGATTACGGTGAGTGCTTAGAAAATTTGGAAAAACAATAAAATGATTTGTACGAATATTTTCTTCTTTCGTTGGTTTTGAAAAAACTTAGAAGGCTCTACATACATGTGCCGTACGTAGAACTTTACCCCGTTTCAAAAATAAAATGTATGGCAAGACTAATATCAACATTTTTTTGCTAAAACTTGAAAATGAGCTGGCGAAGGGTCTCTTTAAATACCATAAAATTTGGTAGTCTGTGAATCTTCAAAGGGAAAGTAAATATTAGCTTGTCTTAACCCTTAATTGCTGTCTTATGGTTTGTAAGGTCTCTACGAATATTAATATTAATATTAAATCGTGCACAACAAAAATCAGACAACAGCGATTATCGGTTATTATATATCTCTGTTCTCTAAAATACAGATAAAACATAAGTAACCATTGCTCTATGAAGAATGCACAAGTAATTATTGGTAATATTCACTTGCCTTCACTTATTGTAGGATACTTAATATTCGAACAATCTTGTTCACTTTGATTCACGATTTTATATATTTAGCAGCTACAAACTAAAACAAATTCACCATTCAACGCAGCGTATGATATAGAGCAAATTTATTTATGATCCAATTTAATACACGATCCTCTTAAGGTCTACGTAACCTTTTTTATCCCGCAGACGTTATCAAACCCAACAAGCGAGCACCGTACGAAGACAATATTCGCTGTAGCAGAAAAAGAAGAAAACTATCGCAGAGTGTAATCTCTTAAATAAACCCTCCGTTAGTCTAAGTGTTTTTCGCAATAAACTGTCCCTAAGGGTTGCACTATGCCAACAAAATCTCCCCTTCACGTCAGGTAACCTAAATAATAAATCATTGTATGCATTAACCCTAAAAAATGGCTACTTTATTGCCCAACGAAAGCTCGTTTTAATTTAAACCGAGGCTGTCTCTTCTACAAAACAAACAGCGTTTTTATGTGAGGAGTTTTCCGCTAGTAGGGCTTTTCTTCAAAGTCAAATGGAACATTATAAATATTTAATATGCACGACCTTCAAGTACACATACCAACATACATACGCGATTCTCTTTTTTTAATTAAAAAAGGGTTTTCAATAATCGTATTTAATTTACTTTAGTAAACGTACTACAGGAATAATGAAGAGTAAATGTTTAGTGATAGTTATCCTTAAAAAATTCGAACGTATTGTGTTTTTTGATAGCAAATTCAACCTTTTTATAACCTTTCTTTCTGCGTATGTATTTATGTCGCTCCTTAAAAAGTGTTACGGCCTTATCCCAATATTTATAATAATTGAAAAAAAAAACAAGATAAAAGGAGTAAAAGATACTATGCGTCGAATTATCAGAAATTTTCATCTTGCAATGTAAAAATCATGCTAATGTTGGCATCCACATTCAGTTCGAACGTAACTACGTTATACGAAGTACAGACAACTAATACTTACTGTAGTAAGTAAATAAACGGGAAGTTACCTTTTATTTGCCTACAATCTCTTCTAAAACCCCATTTATGTGGTAGCTCTATTTATCGTGAGATCCATGAAGATTGCAGTTAAAAATAACAATCAAAATCTTTATACTTAAAATCAGTAATTCTCTTCCTTCATTTGCTTAACGAACATGAACGAAATAAAGCGCTAACCACTTCATGTAATAGTAAAAACGTATTAAGTAATTTAAATGTTAAGGAAGGCGAAAGAATTTTATTGCGTATGTAAGTGCGCCTAATCACAGGGCTATAATCCCAGCCTTTGTTTTATTTACGTTGTAATCTCGTTCTGTTATATCGGTAGGTCTTTGTTTTCCAATTACGCTCACGTAAGAGCACTCGTTTGTGCTTTAGGAAGAAAAAGAAATTACATATGCATATTAATCAGCACCCCTTTTTAGTAGCCATGTAATAGGAACCGTAAGTGAGGTACGTCGAATATATTTCCTGTCTCCATTTTAATATGCACGGTTTCCGTTCAGAAAGGGACCCTATCATGGAAACGTCATCAGCATTGGTGGAATATGCCCTAGCGGTTCGTACTTTTCCCCTTGTTCCGTTACAAGACGTTACGGAAAATATTCGTGCAAGGGTAAAGAGACTATGATGTTAAAACTTACTGATTTCCTAACCAGAAATACTGAATATTAACATGATATTAACATAAAAATATCATTCTTTATCAATACAGTTGCTTTAGAACAAATTTCTGCATATTACATTGTAATGATTATATGAAACTGTTTTATTAATTTGCTTTTCTCAGAAATTGCTTACTTTGCGTATTTTCAAAGCAAATCAACTAAACCCAACAACGTTGTAGCATTAGTAACCAAATACACACCTACGATTATGCAAGGCACGTAACATGTAACACAGTAATTTCGAGAAGAGCTGAAGAGAAATAATTTAATATCAATTTGAGGTTGATTCAATAACCGCCAGTAGAGTTGGAAATAACGGGTTACTCTTTGCAAGTACGACTTAATCTGAAATAAAGAGTTCTAAAAAGGTTTGGTGAGTGGAACAAACCATTGTTTCCGAACCGACAAGAAGGGATATGAAAAGACATTAATGAAACAATCAACACTATTTTTATGTATTGATACAGGAGTACTAAGTCCAGTATTTATATATATTGGGTTGATTTTAGAGACAGAAGCCTGATAAACTTTCATTAAACAGATTGCATATAGAAAATAGACAAGAGGACGCCACACAACAGAAGCGTAAGAGGGAATTTATATAGGATATTGCGCTTTTCATTACTTGAAGGTTGTTGGTCGATGGTTGCAGACATCGGCGTTGAGGCAGCCTCATATGAAATAGTCAATTGGACATAATTTCGGCGAGCGCGCGGGCTATGAAAAATTACCAACAACAGCCAATAAATTTTGGGCTCTGTGTTGAAACTAGGTACGTCCCGTATCTAATTCTTTGAAATGGGATAAAAAAAATATATATGTATCATGATCACGTACCGTTTAGAAGTTATGATAATCACACGATCATGTTCCTTGAAAAAGTCCGATGCTCATCATCGTTTGCATCGGTTGCAGAGATCGCTCCAATGATGCATGTTTTGCGCCTCACTGCGTCGTCAGGAAGATTTTCAATCAAATTGTCCTGTTATGATAATTCTTTGGTAATGACCACCTTGCAATGATAAAAATGAAGGTTGTCGTGAAGAATTCGATGTACCGTACGACTACATAAGTTGCAAGGGATTGCGTGCTGACAAGCACAGCGCCTAGATGGCCGTAGAAACGACCGTCTCCCTCGTTCAATGTTCTCCGGCGTTCAGCTGGACCTCTGTGCACCAACTCTCTCTTTCGCAACGTCCCTACATCTGCGGAAGTTTCCAACCGGTGATTGAATCGATTTATGATCAGTAATTGCATTTCAAGGGGGACTTGGCAGTAAGCACGCATCATACGCTGTAGAGCGACGATAGATCTGTTTCAGGAAAAGTAAGTATCGATGGTAAGAGCGCGTTGCTCCATCAACCACACTATTTTTGTAACGGGGAGGCCGACAGATTGAAGCTTGTCAAACTACCACGTCGCTTAAACCTACTCCCACCTTTCTACGACCTGAATAGAATTTATATACATATGTAGTTATGCAAAGTACCTAAGTCACGCAAAGGAATAAACGTTTTCGTATATTCTTGAAATAAACCAAAGTAATTTAGTGCACTTAGCAACAATATAATCAATACGGTACGGTAAAGAACCTGTAACTGTTCTGCTTCTTTTATTGAACAAAGTACAACAACAAACAGTTTATTTATCCAAGTTTCATGTATCTTTCCTTCCCTTATCTAATGTTTAACTGTATATAATACTTATTACCTATTACCTTACCATTTAATTATTAGTATTTGGGTTGCTCAGATTGATTATACAACATTTGGGAAAACCATAAAACGATTTATAACAATAAATGCTTTCTCTTTCATTGTTTTTGTGAAAAGCTGAAGGTTTACTTCTTGTAAACCTACAATAATATCAATCTCCCAAGAAATACGTAGATTGCACTACAATATATTCTATTCGATATGTTCACGGCCCTAACCACGCTGAGGTGGAAGCACGGACATTACCACTACTTGTGGCATATTAATAATATGCGAGAAATAATAAAGTACCATCTACCGTCACGTAATGTCGCTCTCTCGCTCGTTCATCGTTTCCAGCATTCAAAAAGGAACGAAGTTTCCTGATATTGCATGTCAGATACTCTACAGATCGACTCACTCCAAAAGTCAGGTTGTGTCTTTTGGAGGTTTATATAAATGAGGAAGCGTGGTTATGAAAAATTGATCGGCTCACTACTGTCCTATCTAAGTTGATGCAAAAATGTGCATGCAATTAAATTCAAAGGAAGTTGACAATAATGAAACGTTTTATTAAACGTCTACGTTAAAATACATATAAATTTATTACATCGTAGCAGTATATAAAAGTCCGTCATATTTTAATATAGCTACGCAAAAGATATATGACTTCCTCCCAGCTCATGACATAACAAGTATGGAAACCGGGAGATAAATGAATTGTCAGAAAAAAGTTTTCAGAAATGAGATGACAAATACACAGGGAAAAAAAAAGAAAGATTATCCTTTGTCGCAAATATCTTCCGAGTTAGAGTTGGACTCCGTCATGATCCATATAAATTTCACGATCATATATACGCTGCTTAAAATATGAACGTTAATGACTGAAGTTTAAATACATCTGACTGTGTTTTTTACGATATTTTAGGAGGCAATAATATAAAAGTAAAGAGCTTAATTTTTTGTCGTATAAAAGTACTTAAGTGCTTAGTAGAAATTATTACCGACGACATAAAAAAGTTTTTAAGTATCGAATAAGGATTTACAAAACGTGATGAATATGTACCTTAAAATCCCTACGACTTGAATAAAGATGTAAAAGGCTGCTTTGAAATCTTAACTACATCAATATGAAAAACAGTACGGTGCGACGTAAAAATAGCCCTCGTAGACATCAAAATTCTTCCCGAAAAAATTGTTTTTCTTATGTATTTGGTTGAGCTGCATATGGGTACTGAATCAAAATTCTTCTATCACTCACAGCCTTCGTGCAGATGTAATTTATTATCCTTTTTTATACATTCTAGGCATACTTCAGAAATGAAATAATTTATGTATATTGAATTTTAATCTCATGTTATGAATATACGATGCTTTTAGGTGCTTATTTTGATTTGTTCATGTGCTAATAGAATCTTCAAAGTGTTTTGCTGAAAGAAGACCGTTAACATTACTTATTAAAAAGATATTATAAGCCAAAATTTGGGCTTTGTAATACATGTTCCGAACGAAATGAATGTTTTTGCAGTAATTATCTGCCGGAAATCTCAAAATCACTCTACTGATCATTATTTCTATAGGACGGATATGAAAGGTCTTATCGTGAAGCGAAAAACCAAAATCAAGTATCCTAAGTGCCCTCTGCACTAGCTTAGTCGCTTATGGCGAATCGTAGCCTGTACCAGTTCCAGCAACTAGTTACTCACTTGATTCAGAATGGCGATGGATTATCTAAACCAGGATACAGCTACAATCCCGAAAGTACATAACTCAATTTAAATAAAATGATTTGGATCGCGCTTCAGCTCTAGCTAAATCAAAGAATACTTTAATTACAGTAAAGGCAACCGAACATTAAAAAAAAGGAAAAGAAAAGAAGGAAGAAGTTTTATAAGAAATAGATGACAATCATTAAATACTTTCCGATGGATGAAAGCTTTCTATTTTGCAATAAGGCAATGAAATGAAAACATGATGAACGTTTACTATTGGGTCCTTCGACGAGAGACAAAGAAAAATTGACAGTTTACACCGAAAATTAGAAAAGCAAACTAATTGATATTTATATTTGTATATCGACCCGATTGTATCCCTTCGAGAAGTAGCAACAACATAGACATTTCGTGTATGTCCACTGAATGAGTATTAAAAAGAATACAAACGGAGACCTTTTTCATATCAACAAGTATATGCATCTATAAGATTTTTAAGAAAGGTGCGTTTTTTCAAATTTTTCGCCACATGTGGTCATAATGATGAGAACAAAAAAGAACTGTTCTTCACTGAACTATGGCAACTGTTCAATCTGCTGTTCCTTGATATCAAATAGATTGTACACCGGCTCCCAACGCAAAGAATGTCCACATATCTTCGGAGATGCTATTTGAAGGAAAGTGCATGGCAAACGAAGTTTCATATATGCGGTCTCTTGTTCGTTCTCCTGTCTTGACATATAAAGTTTGATAATTGGTGAAGAACGTTCCCAGTCGTTTTTTGTATTATAATAACATTCATTGCTGATAATTGCCCAAGTATTCATTTTACGAACACTTTAATGTTCCATCATCTGCAATAAAAATATGCAGGATGTTCATTTAAGATGACGTAGATATTACTGATCGTAGTTTAAGATATTTGGTCGATAAATACTAACACTGCAGAATATTTCTACAAAAACGAATCATTGTTCAACAGCCCACATTCACAGCTTAATAAGTTGCAACGATCATTAATAAACACCTTTGCATACCGACCAAATAAACGCTACAAACACAAAAACATCGACACACTCCGCACCACACAAGTTTAGTTAATCAATCTGGGGCAGCTGATTCGAGGATACGTCGACTCTCATTTTTAACCGAAGATCGACGACTTCTGTGTTGTTCACCACACGATTCCGCAGTACTGTTTTACTTAAAGTATTCATAAAAATCAAGTTAGCATTGGAACGGTAATGTTTATATCTATGGAAATACACGGATTTTATGTCAAATTAATTGCTGAATTGAGATATTTTATAAAAATGGAGTCTATTTAAGGAAATAATACACTTTATTCCGGTGGAACGGGAAGTTGAATAGACCTACCGATACTTTCCAAAAGCTAGTTCCCTCGAACAAAATAAGTCCGCAAATTTAGAAATTTTGAGTTTGCGTAATTTCCGATGTACCGCTAACGCAAGCTCATTCGGTGACACCCTAGTGTACATTATACATACAGTATAAGTATAAGTATACGTATATTTGAAAAATATGTACACTAACTGATTCTATAATAATCAATAATACATAAACGGGTAATTCAGGAAACACAGTTGGAAAAAAGGCAGGAGCTTTATTCTCTCGAAAACTGTGAGTGGATAGAACCTACCTAGTTCAGCCAAAACTGATCAGAGCGGAAAAAGTTTTATTTTGTCTACTACTGTAATTTGAGAAACCAGTATACACACCACGTATGCACATTCACGGACACGTAATTAAAAACAATAAACAAACCCCATTGGCAGCCGGAAATGTAACTAACTGCTTTGGCAGATTTCGATTAGATAATTGAGGTTGTATCTGTGCGGTAATACATTCATTAGGTTTAGCGTAATAGAGTATAGACGGTATAATATCACTGTTTACCGGCAATAGATACCACTAATGTCATTGAAGACCGCAACTTACACCAAATTTCGGGTCGCATGCGAAACGCGGAATCTGTTAATACAATGTTAATTACAGATAATGTGCATGCACCATTTTCAACAACCAAAAGCAACAAATGTGAACCGGAACGTTTCAATTCGCATTAGAAGGAGCGTATGCAAAAAAGGTAGGTATAAGTATAACGCACTTCAGTTCGTAGAAAAATTTGCCGACCTATCGATGAAATCGCGATAGTATACGCCTATTACAGCAAAAATTGCTTCTCAATTTTTCGAAATAGTCCTATTCATTATAACAGATAATTCTAATTGATGAAAACTAAAGTAGTTCATATGGGCAGTGCAACTTTAACATAATTCTCGGCATTTCTTTTTGAACTTATGTGTCGTGATTGCTGAAAGCGGTCGTTCGGGTAATATATGCGCAAATTTATACTCGGCATATTAGACTACGCCATGTAGTGGAGACGCGAAACGACCTTGTTACCGATGCAAGCATAGAAATAGAGATTTATTTTATCCGAAAGAATGAAATGTGCATCAGGTTTTCTGCTATAAAAGCAATACGCATAAACATAGGAAAAATAACAATAGTACATATTATAGCAGTAGTTGTATGCATAAATAAAATCGATAATGTATGAAATCAATACTTTCAGAGTTGCGCTACGCGTGTGTGAGTTGGAGTCCATGAGAGAGAAGAAAACACTTACCATTTTAACCATCGAAGCTGCAGAAGCTCGGTTGTATACCAGAGTATATCATAAACCAAACATTTTATTTTTGCGCCATCGTATATTAAATCCCGGAAATCGTTGTTAAACTCATTCACTTTCTCTGACAATGGTCGTTTCCTTGATCCACTTATCGACGACATTTTATTACGTATAACGTAAATGCAGCACTTCGCTACGCTCGCGAGGATTCGAACCGGCCTCCAAACACATACTAGATGAGTTATAATTGCAATCAAATCATCTATGCATATATTACGAATCACACACCCAAACGGCAACTTCCGTACCGACGCCTGTAAAGCCCATGGAAAGTGGCGAACTTTAATCGTGACATAGCAAATCATTGATGTTTGTCATAACTTGCCCAAACCTTACACTAATTGTGCATTACCTTACGTGAACCTAACTAAGTTCCTTAGCCGTCTTTGTCAACTAGCAATATGTTCATTCGACACTTTAACGATAAACACTAGCTTTGGTTCAATTGTTCTAGTTGAATAAAAAAAATGTCTGTTGATTGTGCTACAAAACATATTACTTTTAGATCAACCTCAAAATCCGCTTCCCCACAATATTCTCCACAAAGACTGAAATAGACTCCATAAAAATTTGCACATCTGTTTGCATATATCATACATATATTTAGATTGGTTGAACATTCATTTTAAAATCCATCCAATCCAAACGGTTCAACCAAATGTGTCCTGTTGCCTTAAACAGTATAGAGCATTGAATACAACACTCGATACGATTCAACTCTTTCTTACAATGTAACATTGAAGGTAAGAGGAATATTTATATAAAGAAAATCCTACATGTTAAGTGGTTTCTGATGTTAGTACTGTTTGGTAACTGTAACAACAATAAAGAAAACATACTGATATTCCTGTTCTCAACAATATATTCAAAACGTTAAGTCTAAGTGGTTATTTACGAAATTAAGTACTTAAAAGCAGTCGATACATTTGACATGTGCATAACGTAGGCGTTATGTAGTACAACAATTTTAATCTTGAATGACCGATAGAATGTGAGAATAGTCTTTCTATTTCTACTTAACTGATTTCAATTGCCACATTCCACCGGTCATTTTAACTTAAGCCGAGATTAAATTTTAATTCATATTGGTGTAAACTGGTCGTAAATATGATAAGAAAAGTATAAGGCAACTTTTACAAACGATTGCGCCAATGTACCCAAACGGAAGAAAGGAATTTTTAGCGTTCATTCTGGGTAGATAAATAAGTAGATAGCTGTCAATATTACTGCAATAAAAGTTACAATTCCTTTTTTTTATTTTTTGCTAGAAAGATACACTAACACTAATAGTTCCTTTCTATTTCTGTATCTATATGCAGAATGAATGTTTCGGTTATCATAGGGACTTTAGTTTAAAAAGTTTTTTCAGTTGTGGATATTGTTGGTTATGATAGTGCTGATGCTCATGCATTTTGCTAATCAAAATTTCTTTCATTTGTTCCTAATTATTATTATTAAGTTGTTTCTTTCTTACCTTAGTCGTATGAATTAGTACAAAAAGCTTTCGAGGCACAAATTACTTATACGGCGGTTATAAAGAAAATATATGATGGTAAAATTACGTTTTTGGTCTTTAAATTTGGCAAAGTTTCGTATTCCGTGCTAAACATCTGGTATATTTCAAAGGTGTTCTAGCATTACGTCTGAATAGGCGGGAGGATAGGGGAAAATTAAATGAGAAATACTTTTATACGGTGCACAATTAAATGTTTAAGATTACTATATTGTATTGAAGATGCTATTTAACCATTATGTAGACAACTAGTAGAAAATAAACGACTCAACATGACTCATGAAGTTATTATGTACATAAGTATTGTTAACAACCTCTCACACAGAAACGTGCACTTTTATGCTTGTACATAATACTAGCGAGTCAATAGTAGGTGTTTATACTTAAATATCGATTTTTCTGACGTAATTACTTTCGTGCGCTCTGTTAATTCATCATTTGAAATAATAAGTCCGAAACAAAAGGAGTACTTTTCGGTAATGATGAATGGCGTGAAATAAACGATGCATAAATAACACATAGTTATGCTGATTACGAGGACTATAATCAGATATAAGTTTAACGTGACAATTTTAAGTTATTTTGACGCTCTATTGTAGTGCAAATATTTCTAAAAATAAAATGTTAAGTGTTCTGTACGGTATAGAGTAACTGTTCACGATATTTTCGAATATTTGATATTACCCTCTACTTGCTTCAGACATAGCTTTGTCCTATTCCTTTAGATAAATATAACACGTTTTCGACTCTGGCTACCCTCTTCTAAATACTTTTGTAGGTCTAATGAAGGCTTTTAATATGGTTAAACCTTGGATTCTTTTTCATAAATTGAATCGGTATGGGAGATGTTGCTGATACAATATCCGAGTCGTCCTTATCACATCTGGGGCAGACTGTCATAATAGCCGGAGATAGGTTCGAGAGCTGATGTGTACCGGCCAATGTTCCACAGGGCTCTGCTCTTAGGCTGACCCTTTTTTTAACCTTTATTTATAAACGTTGAGTTACGTACCACATTAATAAGGATTCACTCTAAGATATTTTTCAGGAATAATTTAACTTAGGAATCAAATTAATACCAGAAACAGAAATGATATGAACATTTTCAAAGGTTAGGGCTTTAATTATATGACATAGGGATGTAAAATTCATCCATGCCCTAACACTCAAGCGCAAAACATTCTCGCCCACTTACTTAAAACAGACCGTCCTAAAAATAACATAAGTACTCGTAGAAAATTGAAACAATGAAAACTGCCAAAAGTCGTGATTAATTTTACGAATGACGTCTTTAATTTTAAATACGACAACGTTCGCTATTAAAATTTCGCGCAGACTTAAGCGACTCAATTTCGTTTTATATTTCCAACTTTCCATGTAAATAATTTAGCCCATTACGCAGCTTCCGCCACTAAAAACGAAGGAGCGAAACGCGAAAAAAGCGGAAACGTTTTTTTTTTTTATTCGCCATCCGTCGGTATTTAAGCTTAATTTCCAGTGGGGTATTAAATCGGATCCATCAGATAAATTTATTGTATTCGTATTTACGATTCTACATCTCGGATTACGTTCCCATTCACTTACAAGGGTAACGCTGAAGATGAGTCCAATATATTCTTTTAATGTATGGAATAAATGGCGGAGTAAATTTGTACCGTCTGCACATATGGGCTGGCATTTATAATGGAATTGATAATGAATTCTTCTAATAATATGGTGTTGAACTGTATATGAATCTTATCGAGCAATGTAGACTTAATTTATGGCCTAATAAAAGCCTAAATTCATAAAAACTTATTTAAATTAGATACAGGAGAAATATTTTCCATGCGTAAAAATGTTACACGAAACATAGAATAGAATTGAAGAACTTCAATTTCAAGCAATGTATGCGGTTGTCTGGCGTAATGATCTAACGCCGGTGTAAGGAGCTTACACCGGAGCGTTGCAAGCTCTTGATTTCTTCCGAACAAAATATCCGAGTGCTTCTTCCTGAATGGAAAGCAAATGAATACTGCGCAATCGAAGAATACAACGTAACACCGGTCTATTAGCTTAAAGCTCCTTGTAGTGGTTATGTCGGAAGACTTAATTTTAAATTTGTGGCAAAAATCTAAGTGCCGTATTGGATTTTCAAGACAAGGAAAGTTCTTCAGGTGTGAAGAACATTTTTTTATCGGCAGAAAATCACTTTAACCTGGCGAAACACTTCTCCGAAAACCACCCAATTCTAATCGTTTTCTTCGATATAATTCTCAAGCGGTAAGAGTTGGACGTGATGTTCAAATGTAAGAGTTACTCTATATCGGAAGTCGTTTCATACCCGTACCGCATTATATAGAAAATGTTGCTCTTAAACGTAACACTTGTGTGACGGGCATATTTGTAATAATATCAAGAAGCATTTTAAACCAAAGTTGTTTGCTGTTTAAATTTATTAAAAATTGTATTTATATTTCTAAGGAAAAAAGACTAAGCTACAGGGCGCGCTCAAAAAGCCCTACTCTATTTAAAACATGTTCCCATATTATTACAAACATGACTGTAGTAAAAGAAAATGCCCTATAGTGAACACACTAGATGTCTCACAATTGCTTCTTGCCAATTATTACCATTGGGTTATTCGAATCTGTGTTGTAGCTTGGGTGTTTTCTGAGTTCACTTTGTGTTTTGTTTGGAGTTACTAACTTTTCTTTAACCTTTTTTTCCTCTTTATTAGAAACAAGCCCAAGTGCTACATTTAAGTGCAACACACCGTATATTCTGCGGTACAACGTTATGAAGCGTTGTGATTCTTATATATTTCAACATTACCTCTAATTCTTACCGTTAGAAAATTATATTGAAAAGAAAAGTAATCGATCTTCAGAGGGGTGTCCCATCCCTTCAAAGTGAATTGTCGACGATAAAAAAATTTCCCATTGCATACCTGAACATGCTCTACATCTCTACCAAGATTCATCCGATTCTGAACTTGATCCCTTAAGAGCTTTTCTAGTAAGTGTTAAGGGTTTCACTACTCTTAAAGTTAATACAAAATGTGCTACCATCCTCACCGTTATGTTGTTCAGATACAGGAACATCGCATGTCGCCAAGGGTACGTGCTGCAATATTTCTTCACAAATTAAATTGATTTAACTTTACCTGCTGAAATATTGATGCGCATATAACGAGCTTAATATAATTTTATTAAAACTATGAAGTATAAGTCTACTTTTATATTATTTCGCATGTGTAATTTTACGAGACGCTCGTAAAATTTTATTCCCTTATATGGAGCGAACAGGAATTACGTCGGCTTGATATTATCGATAGGTTTTCTTTATGGACACATACGGTATTAGGTTATAGTTTACCGTAAATATATATTATATAGGTAAAATGGATACATACGGCGTAGCTAGTGAACATAAAATGCTCTAATATATTTCCAATAACATGAAAATGTTTTATATTTCCCGTAAAGATTCACGACCATCCTCGATAGTACTTTTATGGAAAACATATGTGATAGTTTGTAGAGCAATTTAAAAATTTTAGTTTACGTATCGAATTGGCCAATGTTGAAGCGGTGGCGGTGTAATTGGGTTTTATGGAACTAAACACTTTAAACAGCTGCTGAAATTTCAGTAAATTTTATAAAGTACACACCTGAAGCGATCATATTAATACAATCTGTTTGTAATACGAAGTTTGCAGAATTTTGGGAAAGGGAAAATTGAGAAAATGCAGAAATTTATGATCTTTCAAAATTATTTGGATGAAATTTAGTGTTGCGATTCGCGAGTTTCTCTGACACACTCTTTCGGCAATTTAAATTTGATTGGAAGGGATAAATGAATTTTTAAATAAGCAAATACTATTTTAAGTTCAAATTGCGAATAGATTTCTTGAAATTAACACCTTCAAATTGGAATTACAACTACGTACAAGTGGCTTCCAATCCAATTTAAGTCAGGCATAAAATTAGCATCATCTCGCTCCATTACTTGAGCAATGACGATTATTCTATGTCCACAGCAAATTTTGATGATGCTTTTATCTTAAAAAAAATACGCTGATGTCGGAAACTACTAATTTTCGATGTAGAGAGGCAACTGTAGCAAGGATTGTATGGTTTTCGATAACATTTTTGACCACATGCAATACTATAATGATAAATTATGATGATTACTAAACGAGCGCTTAAAAATTACACTTAGATATGCATAAACTTGCACTGAATCTTATTGTAAGAATTTACATTAATTTAGGTAAGTTGAGAAATGAGAAGGTAGAACGCAAAATAGACTGTTATCCCGTTTTACCACCACCATCGTTCGCTGGACCTGTAATATCCTCCTATCAACATCATTCCCTAGATAATAAGCCAGAGAAGCTACTGCTTTAGAAACCGAGTCCTCAACCAGTAATGAAACATTGACCAGAGGTTACCGTTTCTTCTAAATACTGTTTAGGCATACATGAGCTTGCGTTAGTTTCAAGAAATTACAAATATATGAATTTGTTCCCTGAATTTGAACAGTTAATCGTTGTGTATGATTTCACGTTATTAGTTTTATGATTCCGGTAAAAGTAATTTTAACATAGCCACGCTGGGAGGTCTGAAATATAACTCGTACGTCAGTGTGTTCCAATGCCTCACACGTAACCTGTAACGATTGTCGTTTGATAAAGATGTTCTCATAAAAGCCATTCATCAGGGTCATCAATGAATTTAAATATATAAGCCAAGCTTAGGATAACCGTGTGATAACTGATTTTGACATAAGCTCACGGCATAATTTTACTGTAGTTTCGTACACTTAGATTAGTAATATTCACACTTTTTAAGCCACTTAAATATGATTTGTCGAACTCTGCAACGCTTCTCTTTTGACAATGATCTCTTCACTTGCACAATTTCTCTACTTTTTTCCCTGTAATCTGCTAATACAGTATCATGAACTTTACTGATCATCCACAGTCATGACAATAGGCGAACCTGTCCGCTGGCCATCAAAAACGGATGTCTGACAACCCTAAAATTAATTAAATGAGTGTCTGATGACTATCGTCGAAGCTGTTCGTCTGCATTCTGCATACTTCTTTTTGATTTCTGGACACGTTTTCCCATAAAAAAAAATAAATCGAATCACTAACCGGCATTGTTTCTTTTTTTATTGGTTCTAAAAATATACAATCTATCAGCAGATTAAAAAATAATACTACTCAATAAATCGTCGAAACAACGATGGTAATCTCACCTCTTCTTAACTTGGTAAAACTAACAAAAGTCGATAGATCACATTTTCTTTTGCAAATACTATCTTTTCCGTTATTTATTAATTGATTCGATAGCTTCGTATTAAAGAGTTTTTGAAAAATTTAAAAAGGGAAAGGGGGCTTCTTAGTTACGCTTAAGATTAATATTCAGTTTTATTTAATTAAATTAAAAATTCATTAATCGATTACATCTATCTGATACTTTCGTTTCCTTTTGCTTGTGATATTTCGTCTATATATCGTATAGTCTGCTTATATTGCTGTGTTTACAAAAATATAATTTTGTAGTAACTGCATAATTGTGCCAAAATAATCATAATAACCGCCACCATATCAAAAAGCATTTCAATCTCGCAGCATCCGCGTCACTCATTCCCTCCCTCGCACACATTCCGAACTTAAATTGACGTCTCACATCAATTCGAACGGATAAGTAAGTACTATCTGCGGCACGTACTTACACAGAATATCCAATTTGTAATCCGCAAACTATCATCGCGTTTTGTTTGATCGCCTCCTAAGTACTACAACGATGTCGGAATAGACAACCGACCGAGACGAGTATTTCCTCATTTGCAATCCGCAAAGTTGGATCTGTAGGAGATACAAATCTCTCAGTCAGTCGTTTCTTCTGTGTGTCTCAGCTACAGCACTTAGGGGTCTACGATAGCGCGGAGTCCCGCTGACTGTTCGGGTACTTCTGGTGTTCTCTTTCGTGAAGGTATTGTCGTCCGTCGAGTGGCTTCATTGTGCAAATTTATCTCCCATGCAACTGACACATTTCTCAAATACAGAGCGGTGCTTGCTCGTTCACATCCCCTACCCACACATCTCGTCACCGCATCTAAGAGGGGAGGGAGTCGTCTCGAATCGACGTTATACCGTCAATTAACTGATGAAGTAGCAAATGGACTTATCGCTAATTTTATGGTACTTACTCGTAATACTTTGCGGCAAGTCTGCATGCGTAACAAACCGCTCGAATCTGCGAAAACATCGTACACAAGGAATAATGTAGGTACTTTGACTATTCTTAGGAGACGGTGCATCCGTTATAAAGTTGTCTGTTCGATCGTAAACGTACAAACGTTTAGCTGTGTGATTGTTTCTTCGGTGAATCCTCCCACCACATATCAAGAGATTCCAAAAATAAAGCCATTAATATATAACGTCGAAAAGACCTTTTCCATGTTGCTCCTCTACATAATTTAAAGGCATTTATGCGGTTATATTCTTATCTCTTGCTAATAGTACTATTACTATTATTTGCATCTAGAAATCGTGGATATCGATTTTCCGAATTGAAGCTTTAAATGTTATAAGTACAGTCTAAAGGTTCCTTCATTACCAAAATAGTAAAGAAAATAAATATTCTACCATGCGACACAAAAACTAGCTTTGTACTAACTGGATCTGAAAGAATTCTTAGCATAAACAGTTAACTCAAATAAAAAATAATTATATTTCTTTTACAAATTTAAGTAACAAGGTAACCAATAATCTGTACATCAATAAATTTCTCTTGTAGGAACGGTGAGCGTCCCAATGTGTTTATAAACCGGCAGGTTTATTTATTGGATGAACTACTGAATCAACTATACAGCGTCGAAATAAATGCATCCTTGCTAACGACTATTTGGACATTACATCTACAACATAGTGAAGGATAATAGAACGTCCAGAACGCAAGTCGTTCAAATTTCAAGAAATATTATGGCTACTTGTTAAAATCGTGCAAGTAATCGTATTTCTATTTTGTATCGTATTATTATTTATATTTTTCTATTACATTTTGTTTTATTTATTTGCTGATTTATCTTATATCTATTTGTTCTGTAAAATGAATAAAATTCATTATTACTATTATTATTATTATTATGGATTGCAATGGAAAGTTTCAGGGATGTAGTATCGTTGTATCGTATGGCCTAACGTTGAATTTTTCAAATAAAATAGCACGCATAGAATGCAGCATAGGCCTTCTTTATGGAACACAACTGGTACGGTGACAATTCGGTTATCGATTTCACCCTCATCCCAATCAAACACGCCCGTATACGGCCTGCCTACCATTCCCTCACCGTTCATAAAATATAATTTCATTTCGGCTTTACTGTTTTCCAAAAACGTTTTCCAGATAATCTGTGCACGGCAGTAGTGAACCACATTCCTCGAATTCTTTCCTCTGTTCGATGTTATCGCTTGCTCTTTGTCTTTCAGCCGCTCGTTTCACCGCCTTGACACCCTGCTTGTCGCAGTCATTTTCTCCGGTGAACGTAAAGGGATCCGGTAGAATATAAAATAAAACACGGTACGGTGAAGCAGATAAGCCCTTAGTAGTCCCCGTATACCGGCAAACGCAATAAAAAACTAGTACCTTTGCGATCCGAAGCAGCATCAAAGATGAAAGGACTATACGAACACATTATTTTCTATTAAGTGAAAAATATGAGTTCCCTTTTGATAATATACCGGGTTATTGATGGAAGAAGCGCTGAGGAATGTTATAAGAATGAAAATGGATAGCTCGAGTGGAACCCACCACTATTAAAATGGTGAGATAAGAAGATACTCAAAAATTTTGAATTAAAGGAAATTTTCCAGTTCACGTTTTGAAATGGAAACCAAATCGTTCAATTTATACGACACCTGGTATTTTTGATGATTTTAATGAACTATTGGGTAACGGTAACGTAAGTAAGAATTATAGAGCTGTGATAGGCAACGCATATTAGCATAAAAATGTCTAGAGCGGATTGTTGATAAAAATATGCACGCAATAAGATGCAGAAAATCAATACAAAGCAAATTTAGCATACCACTAAAGGATATACACGAGATCTCATTTAGGACGCGGCATATTTAGTAACTCCGGAAATAGGTTGCCCATTGTGAATTTGTATTAATATAGTAGACTATAACCGAGAAAATAGAAAAGATAGATCTGAATAATTTATTAAAGTACACTAGAAGCTGCTACCGCTTTTGTGCCTATACATCTAGAGATAAAGCTATAAATAATAAACTATAAACTTTAACGTTTCTTGAGAATGCGTATTACTACAGCAAGGAGGTTATTATTCTCTATTCCCTTAATCCTGTTCAGGTTGCTCCTGAAATAATCTTAAGTAAAATTTTCAGATATATCAATTTTTGTTACTAAAACCACACTTTGCCACATTTTCAAATGATGTATGATGAGATAAAGGTCTTTATTTTTTAGCTTAACATGTTCGCGCAATATAAGATGAAAAACGGAATTTAGATACTCAAAATAGGCGTTAATTTAAGAAAAGGTTTTCCTCATTGATAAAATTCATACTCATGAACGTACCAAACGCAATAAGTGACTTGTTTCCCACTCAACTTGAGCACTGAATAAATATGAAGTGAGAATGATATTAGAAGTGGATCAAGTGTCCTTATAGGTAGATATTCAACGAAAAGTAATAGATTCATCATAATATGTTAGTTTGTAAACAATAGAACAACTTATTGTGAATTATGAATTATGAAAACTTGTCCAGTATTCGCAGAAAGATAATGAATTGATTTTTTTACATTATGCATCATGCCCTTTTCCTTTCTACTAGAATATTATTAGAACTTTCAAATAATAAAAACCAGCAGTTATGAAGATCCTCTTACCTTCCATATTACAAAAATATGAGAAATTTCAAACATTGTAACTGACGACTCTCCGATACCTTACATAAATTGAAATGTAAACGTCATCATTTCTAAAAAGACATAGAAATTTGCACATAATAAATAAACATAATAAAATGTTGAATCGTATTCTTGCCGTTAATAACTGTCTAATTAAATTAACTGGCCCTGCCCTTACACATGCAGTCATTGTCTTACTTATCTCAGATTTTCTATTATGCCAAATTTTGAAGCAGAAGACCACAATGGACACACTAAAGCTTACAAATTTCTTTTAATAACTTTTGAGGCGCGCTCATCTCGTATCTGTACACATATTTACGCTGTATTATTTTCCATAATATCACTAGTAGTAAATAAGCTAAGTGTCACCAAAATACATGAACACCCTACGAAATCGTATTGATAGAAAAATAAAAAATAATCAAAGTGCAAGACAAGATAACAATACCAGAGACTCTTCAATTTAATTGTGGTAACGTTGTTATCATATTTGGTTATTCCAAAAGAGAATATTTGCAGCGCACATGATATAAAATTGCATAAACTAGCCACTAATGGTCAAGTTTAGAGCATATTAGGATAACTTTACAATGTATTTACCGATATATTCGGGAATTTTTGTATTTCACGCATACGTACTTCATATTTAAAATTACATTCGCTATTAGTTGCCTCAACGTTGGAATTACTACAATGATGTTCAATTTACACATCAATACATTACCGACGCTGAAAAACAAAACAAAAAAAAAACGGGAACAAATAAAACCAATAGGCAAAAATATCAACACGCAAGCGCTTCCGTTAAGCGCTTCGAAGTTATTACCGTTACACATTCGTCAATTTCACACGCTAAAGTGCTGGATCATATTTTACATTTTACGGTTAATACTCGTAAAAAAATCAGAGAGTGGAAGAGGAAAGGGAAAACTACTACTAGACACTTCAATTAAGCCCGCACAATACAGTGTACGCGATAAATAAAAACGTTGCGCATGCCGTTTTTTTTCCTTTTTTTTTTTCGAATAAACCGGAATAGTAACGAGAACTTACCAATTATGATGCCGGCCGCCAGTTCAATGGTGGATACCAAGGGTTATCTGAAAACAGAGAATGGATTCAATTACGTAAAATGGATATACCAATTTCATACTTTGAAGCAAAATCCAGAGTCGTTTAAACAGTTATTGCAATTCGGATAATCTTGGCTTTTTTTTTCTTGCAGTACACTCTACTGAAATTACTTGAATTGGCAAAATGATAAATATGCGCACAATCTTTATGATAATACAATCATATAAGCAGGTTAATTCAGAGCACCCCGAGGAGCCCTCGGTTTCGACGTAATTTCACATTTTTTAAGTTCAATGGCGAACAATTATAGTTTTTAAATTGAATTCCTACTAACCTTTTGAATGGCTATAACGCCTATATTCGTCATAACGGATAAAATTAATGAATAATACATATAACCAATATACACGCTGTATACAGGCGTGAATCGTATCATACTTACTACTAAAGTTCGCCACTTTCCGTGCGCTTGACAAGCATTGGTATAAATTATTAAAAATAAAAAGATTTTGATTATCCCCCACAAAGGTATGAAGTATTATAAAAGATTAATAATACAAGTTATCAATAGGCCAGAACCCGAAGCAAAATTAATTCGAATTCTGCAGATGTTCAAGTAAATTTCGATATTTTATGAATATCGACATTTAATTGTAGAGACACTAATCGCTACAATGCTCCAATACGCAAGTTGATTGATTAAAAAAAAAACATTATTTTGATATGTTTATATCTTTTTTTGATTCACCTATATATACAATAATATTTTTGGATTGTTGCACTTCTTCAATTTTTTTTTTTGTACGCTGACAATAACAAAGACGCTATTACAGAATCTCTCACAGTTAATATCTAAAAATAAAAACAATTTTATGAAAATAAAGGTCAAAGAATTTAATACTTTTCACAATGGAAAGCCTATAGTAATAATGATAATTACAGGGGCATGTAAACCAATATACATATAGTTAAACAAATGTTCCACGGGAAATGATGAATATACTTTGTTTAAATAGATCACAAGTAATTGTAATTGTCTTCGAAGCTTTGAAAGCAAGTTCTACTTAAATTTTAACGAATCACTCGCTTGGAACACCTGTACCCATAGTCGCAAGTGTCTGTGTATATCACTGACATGTAATACAACTAATAGGTTGCAATTCATTTTAAAGGATTTTAAAAATATATTTTATAACATCCAATCAATGATATTAGTGGAGTTACTGTTTTTTTTTTTTTTTTTTTATGAGATGATAGCTATATACAGCGTGCTCAGTGCTAGAACAAATCCAGCTTTTGAAGTTCTACGTCCATTAATGTCCATTAGGGGCTCATATTAAGTGGTATTTTTTAAATTCAATGCATCACCACCAGGTGGCGCTATTCAAATTAATTTCTTTAAATGGAACAACCCACTTTTCATTCGATTTCTGAAACTCTGATAATTTTCCTCATATAAAATTCGAATAATTGCAGGTAAATTGATAAATTTTATATTACGTTAATGATAAAGCATTGAATTTCGTAGATGTCATACAGACAGTGTAAGACAATCCCAAGTATAGCAAAGATTACTTTATCAAAATTTTTACTTTTTGGTGCTGTGATTATCAACATCATGTTTACGTTATCAAATGAATAGTTGGAACTTGTGGAAAGTGCAAAGCAACATATAAGAACGGGGCAGGTATTGTATACTATTAAATTTCCGCATCGATACCATCTAAGAAAAAAATTATTCATGCGACTAACACCTTGAGGAATACTGGTTACTTCCTGAAAGTAAATGTCTGAATCGAAGAAGAATAGGAACAAATGATGCCAAGAGAATAGACGTATTAGCAACTGTTGCTAGTACACCATGCTAGTATAGGTACAGCAGTGCGCATGTAGGAAATGGGGAAGCACGACAAACAGGGAAGGGCGTGCATGTGTCGGAGAGTTGGAAAAATAAAGAATTTGAAATCGTCATGTTGTGTTTTCCTGATTAGTACCTATTAGCTCTGGGTTAACGAAATTGGGAAATGTATTAACAGTCGACAACCCTCAACATTGAATATATTCCTATTTCGTCCCAATCGTTTTTGATTGAAAGCCAACTAATATTTATATTCTACGTGGGTGTTTCGAGTTGCTTATCTCAGAACATCCTAAGTTGTTTCCAATTCAATCTCTATGTAATAGAAATTTCAGCACGATAGATTGAATAATTTCGTTGAATATAAATAAACTTGATATGAGAAATCACTGAACAATTGCCAATATTAATATATGTGCTATTCAAAGTAACTAAGTCATTAATGAATGCGAGGTAAATCCGTAACTTAACTGTCGGCTAACATACGAGGTGCTACTTAAAAGATTCTCAAACATGAATATCATTAGCAACATTGAACTATGTACCTTCGATGACAGAAGGAACGCCATAATAAAGCCAGTTAACATTTTAAAATCAAAGATCTGTAATCAAAACAATCGATAGGTTTCGAGCAACATTCTTGATGCTCGAAATATAGCATAACTTCAATTAGCGAATAACCTAACGGACACCTGCGCCGTATAACTGCATTAATTACAGAGACTAAGTGCAATATACCAACACATCCCTATTTGTGTATTTGGCATTATTCCAATTACATGATTGTCTCGAACGCCTCGTAGAAGCTAAACGAGAATTCTTAATTAAAATATTTCGACACAAAGACATTTTAGACGCCATTAGAACGTTCGACTGTGCACTTGGTCATTCACAAGCCGCCCGCAATGACTTCGAACTGAAACAAGCTCGAGTTTTTAGTTCCGGCTGAAACCCATGTAAAACGATTATATCTCATTATTCTTGGCCGATTGGAAAGAGGGTTTCTCAGTAAGCGATTTATTTGCTCGATAATCTAATTGTTTCTTGTTGTTTAAGACGGAGCAACAGTTTAATTGTATTCCTCCACGATTTTCCTTGTTGTTTATCCTTGATTTCGGTTTGCTCGGTCGTATTTAATTAAATAGTACATTGCAATTCCCAGCTGTTGTTGCCAGTTTCATTTCAAAGGTATATTTATTCTATCGGAAAGGTAATATTTAAACTTACATTTTGCTCGATTTAGAATGAATTATCTCTCTTAGTTTCATTCTGAACAAATCAACAATGAGAACTCTTTATATATTTTAGAAGACGTTGGCGCTATCTTCCAAAAAATGTCAGATGAATAATATTAATAATCTTTTAATGATGTATCTAGAGCTCAAAATTACAAGGATTGATGTACGAAAGCGGTTAAATTGATACTGGATTAATGTGACTATTACACGCTACTTTAGACATGCTGCGGTTACTATGTCGAACAATAAAAGAGCGTGAGCAAATACCTAAATTCTGTAATTCCCAAGGTTCTGCCCTCTACAAAATGTATTGCCATGCGTACCGAACGATTAGGAACTACTCCAAAGGATAAACAAACAAACGGACAAATTTACGAAAGAGAACTCAAACGTATTCCTCTGAATGGTCTATGTCTAGTTGCATAATCATGAAAATAACTGTTGTTTCACCTCATTCATTATGTTTAACATACCAGCGGGTCAAAAGTGACCCGACTACCATAGTTGACTGTGTCAGACCCAGCCCTTTTTACTGATAGAATCATCAAGAAAGGGTTGCTCAAACTAATGAATAACTGAATTAGAGTTGTTGCTAGATTACAAGTGGCACTATTCATTTTTATATCTATAAAATTCATTTTCCAATTCAAATGTATAATTACTCGTGTATTGAACCTCAAATTCATTATTATTTCGTGCTTGTATCATTTCAAATACGACGAATTTCATAAGAAATGCATATGAAAAATATAAACGCTCTATATACCCGATCAAATTAATCCAGTAAATTAACCCGTATGAAATTTGGCGTAACCTACAATCAGAATAGTACTCAACTAGTAACGCGGCATCCAGTTGCCTTATGCGAGTCCCCCCATTTAAAACTATTTCGTGTACTTGGGTTATTAGTTAAATTTTCAGACAATTTGCTAATACCAGATGTAAAATATTAGAAACAGGTTTTTAGCCAATTCAGTTGCTCATTGGTGCTAGTAAACCAAAATAATAACCAATTAAACAACCCTCTGTATTCTACCATAAGACTATTTGGAGCTCCTTCTTGATGCTGGATTCAACCCAAAACAAAGCTGCATCCTATGTTTCACATATCTGAAGTTTAGTCCATCGTAAGGTATGATCCTCCTCATTCCTCATTAACCCAACCTTACTTTCAAGCGATAGATTTAACATACCAAAGCGTAAGTAGAGACGCCATTAATTTATCTAATGAATGAATTCTGTCCATTTTAAAATAGCACTTTCTTCTTCCAGGACACTTATGTTTTATATTTTAAAAGAATTACATGCAAGGGAAAGTAATTTAACTGGTCAAAATCGAGCGATGAGCTGATTGCATAATTAAAACATAAACTATTTTTATAAATGTTTCGTAAGCTATCTCACGAGTAAGCATTCTATAGAACGAATATGCTGCATGTCTACGTTGTGTGCTGTACACGTTATATTTTTCAAAAATACACCATAACCTCACATTCCTCTCTGCACTTATTTAGCTTAGCTTTTGAGATAATTGAGATAATTTCAGATTCTTCTGCAAAATGCCCTTACTTTTTTAACTGTCTTTGTTATATAATAACTGTCCTTACACGCCAAAACGGTGAGTCACATTTTGTTCGATACGATATTTCTTAGGATTTCCGTCAATATATCAATTTCTTTATGTCGACAAGATTCTACCGAGGTCGTTGCTAAGTGGAATTCACGATATTAAGTTCCTGTACATTTTTTCCAGAATCTGATAGAGAAACTACTCTAGACCTTTTTTTATAAACATTTACCTCTACCCAAATTCGTCCTCCTTTAGTGAATTAAATTTGAAGCTACGCGGTTTCTGTTAAAATACCACCTACGTCTCCTTGTGTGTAAAGATATTCATTGGGAATAATCTATAAAGTTTATTTTACGCACACAATTTAAATATTTTCTCCAAATAACCACCATTCTCCTGGAACCATGAGTTCCAAGAGTAATATTTTGCTCGAGTAACGTAAATATTTCTGTCTAGAAAAATTGCGTAACTTTGTAAAGAAAATCATGTTTACATGGACCAGATTGTGCCAAGGAAAACAGCAAAGTTTACACATTACTTCTAATGAGCACAAAGTTTATAGTATTTCCGGGCAGTAACTTATGCACTTGTCCGCATTACTTCATATTTAATTTACAAAAGCAACGCATTTTAGACATAAGAACTAATTCCTGAAAGAGCTTTTGTATAAAATTGTTGAGAGCATGTACCAGTTGAAAAAATTAAAATAATATAACAGTCTCGGCAACGATTTTCGCATCCATTTTGTAGAACTTAGTTCCTACAACTCTTTCGTACCGCTGAAAACCTCGGAAGATACTGAATCAAATGAAAACTCTAACGGACATTAAGGAAATACGAGCATCTCCCAAATATCTTAACTACCTCGGAATTTAAATCGTATAGATATTGACAATGTTAAGGAAAGTTGATATGAATTGAGGAAAGCATCCAAAAAACCATACAATTTTACATACAGACAGAAACGCTGTATGTAAAATTGTACATTTGTCGGTGGCAGAGGCTTTTAAGCCAGAAATAGACCACCGTGAAAAAGGTAGCGCCAGGAATGCAGCGTTCTCTTTTTTGGGATTGTTTGCGCGCATCGCACAAGTTAAACGCTCATCTGTTGCAATACCTTAGAATCCATTCGATTTCAAAAAGCGCTGTTATTCTCGCGCTGCATTTTAAGCGGTCGTTTATTCCTGCTCGTGAAAAAAAACACCAGTTGATGTCTGAATAAATGGATGTAAAATATGGACATGAATCAAAAAATGTTAACTAATAATCATCAAAATAACAACCCTAGATTAACGAATAGAATAGGTTGTTAAAATGGGTTAAAAGCAGACTTCGAACTAGCAAATCAAAAGCTGTCTCTCTTAGTCGCGTCAAATATATATAGCCCAAAAACGACAACGTTTCGTGCAATATTTTAACAAGGCCTCTGATCTAAAGTCCCCAACACATTTCCAATTCCTGATTTTCAAAAGAAATGAATCATTTTACTTGTAAATTTATGCTTGTAATTAAAAGGCTACGCTTTATAATGAGGTGTAGTTCTATTTTCAGCTGTATGAATATCATGCTAATAACGGTTTCTCACTTACATACAATCAACAGCTAGGAAAATGAACATCCGTCTGAACGCCCGAAAGCTTATTATTCTTTCTTGACACGCTTCCCGGGAAAATAGCTGTTTGCCTTCTGTACATTCACGATGAGGTTACATATAGGTAGTGTGAAGTAAACTCCTCTTATTTTTTTTTTCCTTTTCGCTGCTACCCCGTTACACGTAATACATCTGAAGTTCTGTTGCCATCACCATCGTTCGGCGTATTTACAACATCGCGTGACGTTAAAATCATACACACATATGCATGTGTGTATACGTATGTTAGCATGTATTCAAACGTATACGTTTTCCATACGCGCCGATTTTTTCCGGTAAGCATTCGAACGAACCGTGATCTGCTTTGAGTGGCGCAGCATTGTTATGCGGGAGTGAACATGAGGAAATGAGCGCGGTACGTGACGTTAAACCTCAAAGAATTATGTTATATTTGCCCACCCGTTTAGCGTACGTTGAAAACTACCCACAGATATAAATGACGCACGTGCTGTAAAATTAATTTGGGTAAATGCTTCTATAGGATTCCGCATTTGGTAATACGTATACATTACGATGCCTATTTGCTGCAGGTACTTTTTCTAGGACAGCCTCTGGTCTCTGTAGATTATGAACGCGAAGTATGCAACTTTTTTTGTAAATTTATCTCTTTATAATTAATTAGAAGCATCCAAACGAAAGAAAGCTGAAAAGTTCGCGAAGAATAAAAGATTTTGATGTGATTTCCTTCTACTGCGTTGCGTTTTATGTAACGTGTCTATAATTAATGAATTCATCTCCGAGTTATGAATTTAGAAGATCTGAAAATACACATCTACAATAACTGTGATTGGAAAAGGCTGTTGCGATGATGCCAAAGAATAATTTTGACTGCTCAAATGTAATCATGAGCTGTTTTGAATTCAGCTTTACCTGTGGTGAATGTACATTAAAAAATAATATGCAATGTTTGAATAGGTATCCATCTCCTGCAAAAGCCTCTCAAACAGTTACCTTACGTTAATAAACATATTGTTGTATTAAGTTGAATCCGTATTTAATGCAATTACATATATCAGCAGCTAAATGTTTCCCCTGTTCATCTGTTTACTGCGCCTTTGTATACCTGCGGAATTCCCATTTTATGTATAACTATTGTCTGCGTCGCATCGTCCAAAATTATTGAAACATTTTTAGTTAGGCAAATTCACAGCTACTTGAATATTCACACAATTTTGTCTTTCAATCTATCTGGCTTCGGCATCAATGCATATTTCGCAATGGACAATAATAAAATAACCATAGTTGTATGTCTACACTACTCTGAAGCTCTCGATGAACTATCATTTAATATTTTAGAATGTATCGGTTTTGACTCTAACTCTATTTCCTGTTTTAAATTATTCTGAGGTACGACAACAGCAATAAAGTAATAATTATACTTGGCATCTTCAATGTATAAATTTTTGAGTTGTCCAGAAAAAATAAATAAACTAAGACCATGAGCACATCCTATTTATTCTTAATTTTTCGGTTATTACACTGAAAATCTTCAGCTTTACTGCTCGTACCTTCTCGCCAGAGCATCTAACTGAGCTTGTTTTACTGTTGTGATTTCATTAGGTTTCAATTATATTCAAATGCTCAATCTCTTTTGTATTTAATGTTAGCTTTGTGTTACACTTTTGAAATTATGCATTGAACGTCAAGTGAAAAAGACGAAGCGCGTAGATTTTGCAATCATCTTTCGATTTGAAGTGTAATTATTTTTATTCCATAAAGCTTAACAGTAAATTAAAGAAAAAGAAACAAATCTAGTAGAAATAGGACAAGGTGTAAATAGCTACCTCCTAAAATTGAGAATCTTGCTTAAGAGGCAAAATCGAAGTCCAATGTTAAGTGTAACTAGAAGTGAAATTACCGTAGGCTATCGATTTTTAGTCATCTCCATAATTGACATAAAGTTACAGGTAAAAGCGTACCGATTCGATATCAATTCAATCTAATAATGAGTATTACACCCATTGTGGATGCGATTTAATTGTTGCACAAGTGGAAGTCGATAACGATGACGCCGTAGAGCTTAGCAAATAGTAACTTTTGACTGGTACTGTTGCACTAGGTGTGCGGTATAAGTAAAAAGTTATAATAAACGCATTTATATCCAGTTATTACAGAAATAATTGGTATCCCACTTGAGAGAAAACTATCGAACTGCATGATCTCTTAGCCGGTTCCCACTGACCAACTAGGAACTATCCGTACGTGTTCGACACTCACTGCAAGGAGACTAGGGACAGGGCTTTGAAGGTGAATCCTTACCTAAAGAATTACTCCAGCCAGCTTTTACACTAAATTACTCCGACATGCGAAGTGTCTTATGGTAATAACCCTGATAAATAATTTATTGGAATACAAAATTTGATCCTTGAATACGACATACACTAAGAAACAGAAATGAATATAGCTATTAACTTACAAAATAACGAACTTGTGAAGGTTACGAGTATCTTACTGGACCGAGAATAGTCCTAAAGCAGCAGCTTTAGTGCGCCTTAAATCCAATCAATTGCAATCAGTATTTGAAGAATAATTTAACAGATCCTGGTTTTTGGGAAAAGCCTAGTAGTATTTAGTAGGACCTTGAATGGAGGCAGTTGCTTTTGTCTTAAGGAGCGTTATTAAATTTATCATCCATCATGCGAGAATAAACAGTAGTGAAAAGAAAGCTAAGAAAATACTAACATATCATGATCACTTACGCTAAAAGCAATTTTAGAAGAAAGAGCACGTTTCCGCCTATCTAATGTCAACAACGCTACTCGCCGAACATTAGCTCGCAAAGTTTTCGCATACTTCTCCGGGCGAATTATCCACTTTTGTTGTGCACCGACTTTTAAACGACCATTCCCTGACAATTAGCTCACTGTTGTCTTACGACCGTGACGACACATGTTTATAATGCTTAGCAACTGATTTTCAACCGACACTGCACGGACTGAATTTGTTCTACATCGATTTGCATATGTTACTCAGGTATTCACTGCCAAGCGTAGTTGGATTATCATTTCCCTGTCGTTAGAAAAGAACCGTTGGTTTTGTCTACTTGTCCTTACTGACTCTCTACCGACCGTGGCTCATCGTCACGGATCATATCCGGACCATACGTAGTTCCATCCACTGAAGGCCAACTGTAAACCAACCAACCATGTTGATGGAATTTCTCACGGTAAAAGTAAAGTGGGAATAAGAAATGATCTGTTTGCTAGTTTTGCAATCTCGGAGCTGATAGTCTAGGATCTGCTCCAGCTGGTTGGCGTCTGTACCCAGCTCTTGTCACTGGCGACGATATGGTTTGCATTTTCTAACATCAGATGATATAGTGCTTGCCAGTAGGGAGATCGGTGATATAAGCTGAAAACAACGCTGATGATACTGGGTAGGCAGAAGCGTGACCACGTGGTATTGCTATCAGCTCCATGAACAGATACCTGGCATAAAACAAGTGAAGCGTATTTGTGAATTTTACTAACATTGCGAATATTAAAATTTCTTCCTTAAAAGCTGTATTCATTACGCAAAGGATGACTAACTCGGGAATGTTAGACACTACGAAAAACAAAACTTTCCAGACCATATTGTAAATTCAAAAGAATGCATGTAGCCCTAAACACTTTCCTCTTTCACGTTACACAGAGTACAAACACAACAAACTGGTTTTAAATATTCAATTAAATTCGGGAGCAAGGTAATTGTCCTCAGAACTGTTAGAATATAGAACGCTCAAGTGCGACGATTCGAATTTAAGGAGATAGCTTTAATAACCGTTTCTTTGGCAATATATTTTTATTGCACTTCCGCTGAATAAAACTGAGCTTCCAATTTAAGAACAAGATTCCTGCTGGAACCAATTACAACCGCAATTCAAGAGAAAAACGTTTATATGTGGAATATGCCGTTTTCATAACCAGTTACTTTTTGTAGTTGCGCGAGGTGTGAGAGTATACAAATAACAAAAAAGAAATTAATTTGGAACATCATTTAAAAATATTCGCAAGTTAATAAATAGTACTGGAGTTGTTTAAGCGTTAACGTTGCAATTCTTAAGCACTAAATCTAAACTGGGATGCATGTGCATTTACGAACGGAATCTCCGCTGTAGTAATTTCACAAAGAAATTCGTGACAGGTTGTTGCTTTGTGTATGTCGCATACTGCATAACATTGCGCTAAAGAGAATTACGTAGGGAGTTGTAAAAACTGATGATTAAACTACTCCGACGTCTCGTATGCATTGGTATTTTGTGTTTGCGAACTACTACTACATGTCCCTCTAGGATATCTGCATTAATATGCAATATTTCTCACTAAAAGCTTAGTTATAAAACATATACGCCACGATATTGGTAGGCGACTGCTACTGGTGCTATGTGTTCATGAACGTCCTCAGCAACGTCCCTGGACGGGCTTTTATCTTCATAGTTTCGCTTCCTGGCGATGCATATCTGAGCTATCGGTTTAGCTTACGGATGACATTAAGTGGCACTAAACTAGGCTTTAAATATAATCCCGGGTTACTTTACTTCAAGTTAAAGCGGCAGTCTTAAACGAGGAGAAACATCGGAGATTTTCCACTGTTTTCGGTGCTAGACGTACTATGTGTCGCCTGTCAGAGGTGAGGGGATTATAAGAAACAACGCAAAAAATACATCTGGGACTTAAACGACCAATGTCTGTAATTTTCCTACTTCTTCTCTGAGATATGTTATCACACGCTTCCAAAAGTGATAGTAGAAAATAAAGTAAAGTAATCCAACGCACGGGTTTGGATTCCTTTCGTCGCAAATACTTAACCCCAAACATATATTGGCTGCAAACTATATCGTATAAATCAAATATGTATTACTTACTTAAGGTATATAGATGTTTATATAAAGTTTCTATTGTAAGCAAATATATGCTGATAAATTAAGCCATAACCGGAGAGGTGATATTTTCACGACTGATGCTACATTCTTAACCTTTTGTTGTTATATGTCATTATTATATTATGGGACACTAATTAAGCTGTTAGATATGGTTTAGAATAAGAGAAATAAATTATTATTATTATTATTTTGAATGATGACGGTCCGATGGAGACCTTGTACTCTTAATCTTATAATCTCTGGAGCCTTTTTCATTTGTATTTTTATATTGCCATAATACGGCAAATCAAATCCTTTCCCATTTTTAGAATAAAATTGCACGAACGATCCCTACAAAATTGTATTTCCACACCACAGTAAGATACTGTTAACATTCGGTTATCTCCATGTCTCATAGCGGCTCGCCTGCATTTAGTCCCAAGCTTTCTTGGAATACGTTGTCACTTGCATCATCCATTCAGTTTGTGATACCTCTGCTTGTGAAATACCACTGCTCTTTACTCTACAAAAATGTGAGAAACTATTGCAATCCACAAACAGTCCAACAATCGCAATAAAAACGATGGTTTTTGGCCATTTAAATCAGTTTGGCTTCCATTACGATATCGTCTAAAATTTTAGTTATGGCAATGCCAAAATGTTGGCCATGGTAGCGATTATAATCTAGAAACAGCATGTGAATAGCACTAGTTTAGATCTCCCTCCTTATCATTTCTAAAAATCCGTTCGATTATTGCTTTCTGCCATTGAAGAAAGAGCTGTTAGTCAGTGGGAAATATGAGTGAAGGTTAAAGTTGCTGCATAGTTCTAGATTTTTCTATTTACTGTTCGCAGAAAGCACAGCGTTATAGGACCAACAATCACTACGGTTATAGTGAAAATATTAAGAAACTACGAAGCGCACACGTCGTGAAACGTAAATTGCCTGTGTAACATCCACAAAAATGCGCACCAAACATAATACATTGCTCTATGAGATATCGAAGCGTCGTTTAAACAATGTTCACAAGCTGCGTCCGAATACATGACTCTTATCGCCCCAGCGTAGCAGCTACTTTTATATTTTTTACTGCGATAATTTAACAAAGTAGCAAACAAATGCCAGTGATGGTGGTATGAAAATTTTATGTCTTCAAGCACGTGACAATTCCTTTTTATGGAATTGAGACGTAATTCGTTCTGAAATAAAGCGCGTTCTTGGCGCACACGTATTCGCGTTTCCTGATAAAATACCCGATGATATCGTGTGGAAAAGGCAAAGCTCTTGCGAACATACCATACAGCTACACATAGGTTGCGAACATTAACTTTTAATGTTCGTTCAACAGCGAATATCACATTTCGCTTCGAATGCTTGCTTGTTGGCTTATGAGTAAGTATTTTTTATTATAGCATGCTTAAGTACATGACACATACCTTGCATTATAGATCAGCGTTAGGTGTGTACAGACTAGTGAAGCAAAATATTCCAATATTATATCTCTTTTGAACCAAAGAATGATTAGCTATTAATACCATTTAGTGTCCAACGGCGTAACCGATTATAGAGCAGTTAGATTTAGATGCATATACTAAATGAAATGAGAGAAAGCTTGAGAAAAAAAACCGCAAGTATTCGTAGCAGAATATATAAGTAATGCGATGACGCGTATTTCAGTCGTTGACAACAAAGCTAAAATCTAATGTTTTAAATAAAGAAAGGCTTACAAGTGCGTAGAATGAAACCTATCGCTTTAGAGGCAGAAACGCAATTGTGTGATTTTATGAGAATCAAACAGAACAGCCAAAGCTCTCATATAATATTTATATATTAGTCTTTCAGATGAAAAATATGAGCAAACAGTTACTAACATTAAACTTAAGATAATACAGCACAGGATAGCGATGTGAATAAGTGGTTTCTATTCGTTGTAAATGACATGCTTTACTTGTGAAGTAGGATTGAAAAAGTCTTAACAGGGAATAGCTTAATACAACGCTGACAACTGTTTTAATAAAATTCGATGACTAATGGTACCCTCAACTTAACGTTGACTACCTTAACTGTCCATTAATAATCTGACCCATGGAAACAAGATTTATAACACCAATCTTTCCTCGTACGAAAATATGTTGAGTAGATAATATGCGAGCCATACAGGAAAGAGAAGAACACTTAAAAAGTTAACCAAGGAATTATGCGAAATTATGCTCACCCATTTGAATGAAACTTAACGATCCGCAACGTTAAAGGCAGTGGTTTATAGAAAAGTGATGTTGAATCTAGTACATTATTGAATGAACTCGCTAAGTAGACCGAACCGCGACTGGGGCTCATGCTACCATGAAGGCCACCGAAAGCCAAAGCTGATGAACTAGGTGGATTAACAAGAACCTGAAGCGCTTTGTAGACATGGTATACACAGGCAATTTCTTACAGGTCGCTCAAGAAGCGCAGGAATAACTTAAGGGTAACAGGTTCTACCAGGACGAAGAAGGATGAAACCATCTTGCACAAACCTATGCGTTTGCACATTACAGGAGGAAATAAGCTGAACAAATTGATATTCACAGCGTCATCGCAATATTCAATTTACAACAAAAATTGTTTTTCCTCTTCTCAGAATAGAAATCTGAGTTTCTATTCAGAATTTCGAAGAAAGTTCCTGTTGTAAAAGTGAGCCATATGAAATTCGTTGAAAGCAGTAAGTTGAAATTCAAACGGAGAATCTCTAATTAAATCCCCAACGGCAAACTTTACCAGTTAGCAAAAATTAACGGTAACAGCGTTTAAATGTACTTTATTTTCTAAAAAAATAATAATAAATAAGTACAGAATCGCCGACACTACAAAAACGCAGTAATGAAAAAAGTTTAATATTTCGCGTAAATTTCCCTGGACCATAAGTAAAACGAAAACGTTTGAAGGAGGAGAAGTGGTTCGGTTGATAGGGGAGACAGAACAATGTTCTTATGAATTTATATGCAAACTTGCGTCGAAGTCGAAGAAGTGGGTAGAAAAGATAGGCAACCGGTAGAAAGAGAGAAGGAAAAGGGAAGAGCAAAATAATTAACCGCTTTATATTAAAATTACTTTTTAATCCAAAGTCATAAATAAAAGATTGTATTCAAATAAACGTGAAATTCAATTATTCTAGATGAGACCTGACGAATTTCACAATTTGCAGTTTTTGCGGTTCACTGAAGGGCACTCCACTCCCACAAAGGAAAAAAGGACAGCTACCATAATAGAGAAAAATTGAAAACGACGAAACAAAAAGGAACGTCGGGAATTATGTTATTTTCTGAATTGTTTTAGGAACAAGCAGGCAGATCACGACAAAGATTGGGACGTAACCTTTGTGGGATAGATTAGGAAGTGTTTTATTGTAAAAAAGAGATAGAATCGCTCAATAATATATTGAATATATTTAATACTATCATTGTAATTTAATAAACAAAAACAACGATGATTCTTTATTTCTCTAAATACATGCGCATAAGTAAGCATTAGTAGATGGAATAAAGTATACTCGAAAAGCAAAAGCAGCAAATACTTAAAAATTGTCATATTTGAAAATTCACGTAGCAACCCACGATTCTTTACTTAATACAGTGATTTGCCATATACAGAGTATTTTTCGAAATTAATATATATCTCAAAACGGAGAACCAATATTTTAACGTTATCTTTGTCTCGATATTTTGTCTTCTAAAACAAAAATTGCAATTTTTATTATGCATACTTATACTTGCTACGAAAAATGGTATACATACATATATCTTTCAATATCTAAGGATCAATAAGAAGTATAATATATGTACATACTATAATGTTTAACATTCGTTACCTACAAAATAATTCAGAAGCGACGTTCTGGCGCAATTAAATCCAGGAATAACGCAGTTCATTTATATGGTGCACGCTTTTTTTATGAAATGATCAAATATGTTTGTAGAAAAACTTGGAAAATTAAGAAAAAAGTTTTGTGGACCACGGGTTCGCTATTAGGAATGCTTTAATACTATTTCAGCATTAATTCAAAATATCAATGCTCATCCCAATAACATTACTCCGTAGGATAATGGTAAAAGTTATTCCCTTTAAGTGTGCCGAAAATAAGCGGCTAGGAAAATAAAACTGGAGACCTCCTCACCAACGGTAAAACATTTTCTATTGCGTTGTCGGCAAGGTTTGGAAACTTCTGGGGGTACATTAAGAAAATGTTAATAATACGTTTAGGTTCTCATTATTTAGTAACGATGCTTTTACCGCGTATCTAAGGCCAATGTCTCAAACACCTGCTGCTTCCTGACAACTTGACAGCAGCACAAGCGGCGTCCCACTTTTTTTCTCTCAACGTTGTTTGGAGACAACAGAAAATTTCATACGGATATATACAGATATACCATATATACATCGCCTCTTCCTCTTTGCTTTTCAATAAAAATAGATGGCGCTTCTGTCTCGTTGCGTGAAATGGGTGGTTCCGTACGGAGATCTGCCGAGGAGAAGGAAGTTAGAAGGATATAATTTCCGCAGTCGAGTTTAGACATAATGGCACAACATCTCTGATGCTCGTATTCCATGCAGATTGTTTGTTGTTTTGCGTGAAACGGGTAAATTAAACATTTACAGTTTGTGTGCTGTTTAAATACTCCATTATGTTCTGTTGTTCATCCAAATGTCGTCTTCTATGTAGGCATCTAACGCGTTATTGTGTCCCTATTTTAATTTTGCTTCCACCATATTTACCCTATGAGAAAACCGCATCTGGAAATGTAATCAAGATTTCGGAGTCTGTATTGAGAACCGCGAGGGAAACCCCATTGAATTTATTATCTTATATTTCATGTTTTTCATGTGCCTATATTGACAAAATGTACCGAAATCGTTTTAAATTACGTGTAGACCGATAAATTTTGAAACTGAACTGACTCAAACTGAACTTGAACTGTTGTGTTGTTCTCCAGAAACTGAATTAAAGTTGGTCCAACTTTAAACACAACCTCTTTGCTCCAAATAACTATAAACTAACTAAACATTATTATTAGAAAAACTGCAACACTTTTTTTGCAAACGGTAATAGATGCTAGTGTTACCGCAACAAAAAAACGTCACCCTCTTCTTCAATATATTGTAATATGCCAATTTATAACATCGAAAGCGCCACCACTACATCTATTTCTTAAACATCAAAATTCGTTTGGCTTTTACTTCTGTGTCCCCAGTTTTGTTATATCCACAATTTGGGTAATGGAGATATCAGAAACTAATGTTATCTTATTGCGGCGACGATTTCGGTGAAACAGATAAGCAACTGGTAGTCTGTTAAATTTCTTCACGTCTTAAATTCTTCGATTTAATATTCTCCTACAACAATTTCAAGGTTAAATTCAGTTGTATCTATTCCTTAATATCGTAAATGGAATATTTCTTTTAAAGTGCCGGGTCCGTTAGGAAAAAATAATCTTCCAGGGTTGTTAGTAACATCAAAAGCCATAAAGGTGGTCTTTTAATTGAGAACCCTCATGTCAATTTGTCTTCTAAAATGAAGGAAAGTATGCTAAAATTGTAGACATACAGTTACGATGTACGATGCTATCATTAACGAAGGAATTAAGGAATGTCTATAGTTTCGTAAAAAGTCGTTGCGAAACTTTAATAGAGAAATAGTAAGAAAGAATCGTCTGCCAAGGATCTTGTACACTTGAACATTATAATTTTACCTAAATAGAAGAAGATTCCCGTCAAAATGTTATCGCTTATGGACCAGCTCTTCATTTAAGTAACACCTTATTGTACCAAACCATTAAGCATTTCGTTGCAGCTGATTGAACTTTCATATAGAAAATACGACATGAACACAATATGAAATACATACATCGACCACAAAGCTAGCAAACACCTACATATGCTTTATATTTGAATATATCAATATATTTTTTGTTAGATACTTAACGTACCGTGAACTGAAAAATATTCCACTTTAATAGATATGGTCTACATGAGTCTGTGCTGCTAATACCAACCATAACCCGCATTACTCTTTTTCTGTGTCAGAATAAAGTTGCACCTCAATGAAGACATTCCCCAAACGATGATGCCATATGAAAAACTGCTATACAACGAACGTTTGGACTTATAGAATAACGACAAGCTGTAAAAATTTTTCCTTTAAGTTTTTCATTCGATAGAAAACAGAATTTGTTCTATTTTCTGATAATAAGAAAGTAATTGAGGTGTACTAATCAAAGTGTAACCCCTAAAACTTTGCTTTCCCTGTTTCGTTTGGTTCATTGTTTTGAGCCAATAAATGTATATTAAAATCTTCTTCGTTTTGGAGACTAGAAAATTCTGTATTTGATCTAATTATTGTTTAAATATACTCCATTCACATTTTTGTAAGAATATTCTAAAATTCTCTTGCTAGAAGCAATAGCGCCAACATCGGCGACATTCCTTATTAAGTTGTAATTGGAAGCGACGTTAATCGTATCATTTATAAAAACAATAGATAATTAATATGGGTCCCAAAATGCTTCCTTAAGATACGCCTCTTTTGATGACAGATTAACTTCTTCCGCACGAATACTACACAACTCCAACTGGGTTAAAAAGATATCAATGTCTACTCAATGGAAGGGCCGATTTATGTCATAAAATATTTCAACAGGAAGGTTGTCGGTGTCTAATTTCTAAACTATGAATCGCCGTCAAGATGGAGTGACCACCTCGATATCCTCGCAAGTACTACTATAGAAGGTGCTTATATAAATGTGAAAGGTTGACAAAATACCTACTGGACGGTGGTTGATAACATTAGACTTAAGGCGTTTTTATAGAGTGTGGTGTAATGCAGGTCCTTCTTTCGGTTTTTTAGGAAACACCTTGAGCCCATGTTAATACATTGGCCAGTACTTTATCTGAACTTACGGATGTTTTAGTTCTTAGTTTCTGAAATAATTCCTGGACTTTTGCACACACACATAGTACCTAAAATATCGTGATTGATGATAAAAGATATTTTTATGAAAGTATCGCTAACGAACAGTATAAAATGATTATTGAAAGGTTTAGAAGTCTCGTCAGAATAATCGATGGTAATTCCTTGATCCAAAATGACGTATTCTTGTTGGATGCAATTACCAGCCAGCTCGCACATGATGTTCCATGCTGCCTTTACCGCAGTCCAGTTGGTTATTTTCATAGAATAATAGTTACATTTAGTGTTTCTTAGCAAGTGCAAGCAGAAGTCTGCTGATACAAGAAATCTTTTTTTTAATGTATACAAATCTCTAATTATTTCACTCATTTGTGATCCACTTATGTTTCTTTATCAATGTATCAATAAATTGGAGACTTAACGCGTCGTAATTCGAAGAATCAATCGAAATTAAATAGAAACGAAATAGCTAAGTCGTTTTTAATTATCCAATTGACATAAGTGTAACTAAATACAAACAAATGCTTACCACTTCGATCCTTTCTAATCAGTTTAGTTCTGATCGAATCCTAGGCTCTTAACGAGTTCGATATCAAATAATTCGTGAACGTTTTCCTTCCACTGATACATCTCAATTAATTGCGCACATGAATGTCGAACAATCACAATGAAAGCTTAATTCGTTTTGGAACACATAGAATGTGTGTGCGAACGTACAATTATTTTGCGGTTGCTACTCATGTCCTTCGCCCTTTAAACCTGTGTGTAGCACAGCACGTTGCATTCGTTCAGTGTGAACATATTGTACGAGTGTGTGGCTACACCCACAATGTTTGCAAATGTTTTGTCAACCGTACAACAATTAACAATAAGCTCTGTTATATACCTATATGTTAGCCACTTAATTTTCATTGTCCACACCCCAAACAAATCAAAAGCTGTAATAAACATCCTGCAGCTCTACTTATTGTTAGTCCTTTAGTGATGCATCCTGATTTACTCATGGTGGCATTATTTGCTACAATGTACTAAATGTTCTGCCTCTAAAGTAATACATATTACAAAATTAGTATGTCAAACGTGTTTAGTTTAAAGATTGTAACATAACAAATAAGATTGTGTAATACATAATAAATATACCAAACACACAACGTGTAATACATAAGTATTCTCAAACGTACATATATGTCATTTAAACAGTCATAGTCACTTAAACTTAAGAAATTCGTTATGTAAAAGTAGACGTGAATTCTGAAATAAAGTCATAAAATGAAGGTTGGGCTACAGTTAACGATAAGTAGGCGTGCTAATTAGCATGTGGAAAATATGCTTAGTAATTGGATGCAACAAAATAGTACAAACCAATGGAGTAAAGGTGCACAGCTTGTACAATTTATGAAAAATCGCTATCATACCACTACCAAAAGAATTCCATGTAGGGCTTCCATGTAGGGTTTAGTATAGATTCAACAGTTAACTTAATAAGTTCTTCTTTTGGAAACAAAGAGTAGGATCATTACAGGATCAAAAACCTTTGAAGAAACGTTTCCCAAACAATCTCACAAAAAATGTAGTAACCACATCAATGGAATTTCCTGTAAAATTATGTAAAAGTATATAACCATTTCCTCTGTATTCGTTAATATATTTCACAAGTTTTATTGGCTTTCACTGCCATATATTAACAAATCAGTCAATATGTAGTTAATAGCAGAAATCTGCATTAAGTCTGCATTGCCCCAGAATGTATACGATATTCAAAACAATTTATAGAGAACTCGGTCAATTTCTCGACTGGTTATTTTAATATTCTGTCTTATTTAATTACTTTACAGTATAATGTCTTTCTTACAAGGCTGTACTATTTATATTTTCATAGTAGATAGTTATATTGAGACCTATTGTACCTTTTATATCTAACGTGGTGGATTTGATGGACGGAATATGCATATATGTTACTCACAGAAATTTAAAAATAGAATTTCACAATTAAAATTTAGAAATGTGCATTATCCAAGCGCATTCTCCATATCCACCTTTCATATCCAAGAGCTATAAATAAAAATGCCTTATACTTTATCCTCCGGAACCGGCTCACTGAACGAGTAGTTGATACCTAAAGAACCATTAAATTTTATTTAGTATCAACTCTAATTGAATGATATCGATTGACATACATGAATACATAGTTGTGGGCTTTTTTTACCAACCAAATTATGTGTGACTAGACTAACGCACGATTTCTCAGCATATAAACCTAATGTTACATCCTAAAGTTTAAGATCTAATTACTCTACAATGATTTTCTCCCTTATAATATTTTAAAAAGGTCAGTAATTGCATTATCATAACAAGGTCACTTTATTCGTTCAAATAGTTTCATATCCATTCCGCCTGGATAATTTTCCTCAATCAAGTATCCCTTACAAACAAGTTAGACCAATCGATCAATCGAGTGACATACATAAACATAGTTAATATATTTCAGTTTTAATGTAATAACTTTCAAGATATAAATGGTTGTACATCTATTCCAATTAGTACGTTGAAAACAAAAAAACAAATAGAAACTATATCAATTTCTACTCTTCGGAACTATTAAAATAATTACAAAACCTTTCCTAACTGCATTTGACAGGGTTCTAATGCCATCACAGGAACAATACCGATCATAGCTTTTCAAAACGGAGCCAGACGTTCGTTAACCAAGCGAACCGATAGATGGATTAAAACGTTCGGATTATAGGCATTAGAAACAGCATTTAATTTCTCGCCGGATGATTGAATGATGCAGGTGAAAGGTGACAATACGGACAGAGCGACCGACTATGAATTATGCAAGGTATAAGCTCCGTTAATCTGTGGCCGGAGTCGCTTCGGCGGGGCTTACGACTCCCTCAGGATTCGAAGACGTGCTTGCATTATACACACAGACGGACTGGGATTATTATTGAGATTTATTGGACGTCGATTTTACTTTGCTGGTTTATTTATAAGTGAACTGAATGGAGGGGCAGGCAAACAGCCGAAGCCTGGAAGAGTTTCAGCACTTCAGTCTACGGCTAAGGTGGAGTGACACAAGGAACTCGTATATCCGTTGTAATGGGTTTTGTTGGAAGCGCTGCGCACGAACGTAATTAAAATGAATAGGTCCCGCGAACATATGTTTTATGCTAGCCTGTGACAAGTGATCGATTATAGTATACCGTGTTCTATTACTTAAATAAGATTATACGCGATAAGGAATCCAAGGAATATATAGATTACGACAGTTATAGAAGCTAGAACAGCAGGGCCATTTTGCTATTACATTAAAGCACATACATAAATTACCATTTAGGTTAAAAGGATTCTTAAAAAATGTGGGGAAATTGAATTTTTTTGGCGAAAACTAGGTTCGAATTAACAACTTCTCAAATAGTATCCTTCTTAGAACCCATACATTGCGACTTTCCAAAAGCTAAACCCTAACAGCCATTAATTAATATTACCTACCAATGGAATTCACACAACGTTGATATCAAAAATCAGTTGAAAGAACAAATTTTATAAAAAGCAATATCTCTTTGTGTTTCTTCTTCGTTAAAAATATAAAATGTTATCAGATTCAGCAGAAATGCAACTTCGGTTAAGAATAAGTTACCGCTTATTCTTGTTTTAAAATTTAGAAGACTTAACGTAAGATATTATTTACATTGAAATTTAACACGACGACTTAATATAACGACTATACACATTAAGTTCTTAATTTTTGTTAATATTGTTTGCAAATTTCAGCTGCTACTTTGGGAGATAATGAGAATTACATATAATTTGGTGCAATTATTACCAACCGCGCTAAATACTTGACACGCTTTGCGTCAATACATATATTACCGGCTTTGTCGAAAATTCTTGAAAAAAATTTTGATATGCAATTACATAGCTATTGATATCAACTTACCAATTCGGATTTTATTGAACTCGACTTCAGCAAAGCCTTCGACACGTTAGATCACAAATTACTGATAGCGATACTTCATTTTATTAGATTATCTTGTTACCTAATATCTGCCATATCTTGCATACAAAACTAGCAAACTACCAAAAACTAGCCGTGCTAAAAAAAGAGTAACATCGTCTATATTTAAACGAATCACTATTGACTTGATAATATTATTTTTTCCGACAGCCATTCTCTGTCGTAACGTACGTATTTTAAACTTAACTTAGAAAGAGGGCGTGCAGAAGAAAAATCTCCATATTATTTTCAATATAATTTTCTACTATTTCATTCAATTAATTCTTTAACAACACTATAAATATTCGATGGCTGTATGCCCTCAAAATGTTGCCTCGTGGATCTCTTTATCGGTATTAGATTTTCTCCCTTCTAGCTCCGATTTTAAATTTGACTAAGTCAAATGATATAAGGTCGAGACTGTATGGTGAGTGGTTGAGTTCGTCGAATCTCCACAGAAGCATAGCAGTTTTCAAACGGCAACTGGGTCAATTAACAAGATACCCTCAATCTTCTGCGGTCATTATCACCTTGGTCTTCTTAAGGATAGATTCGGCTTTCCGGTGCCACTTTACCGATCCTAGGTCGTGATATAGAAGAAGAAGAAATATCTTACAAAATTTACCAAGCACCGCTCAACCTCTGATAATCTCGTTTAACTAAAGACCGGTCTACGAAATGGTAAAATTTGTTTTTGACTACTTTCTATCTAAATGCCTAACACTTAGAATACGTGAGCTACACCTCATAATTGATATGGTTAAGTTAATAATCTTCAATTTCGAAGATATCTTTTATCAACTACTACAAAGAATTACTAAGAATCCGGGCAGAGTGTAAAACATAAATTAATCAAATAATTACGTTTATCTCAAAAAGACAAAAAAAAATTACAACGTAGATAGAAAAGGCCATATAATAGAATAGAATGAGACCAAAATAGTACGTCCTAGTAAAACATATTCTTGTGCACACTATGTGCAACACAAAAAAAAACCTTCACCCTCACTAACAATTAAGTTTGTATTTTCTAAATCTGTTCCTATTTAAAAACCTTAAAGGAAAGTTGGCTTTAATAAGGATTTGTACCCACGAACTAAGTCGTTACTATGGCCTAAGGCGATATTTTACCGATGATTTTCATACCTCGACATATATTTTATGTCATCGTAAATGTATACCACAAAAAATGTCTTTTTTATGTCATCTTTCTGATTTAATTATGCTGATACGAATGCAGAAAGGTGATCCCCGAAATTAAAATCTTCCCGATAGCAGCAGGCATTATTGCCAGTGCGTGTCGTGCGCTGAGCACGCCCATAAAATATTTCATTAAACTTTCATAAAATTGTCAACGTAAATCACAGTTATTTAACTAAAATGCGGAAACTGTATTTGCATGGCTTGTGACTGTTGAAAAGTTGATGGCTTTCGGTCGAAATGTAAGTACCTAATTAAAAACTTGACTACTGCCGCCAACGCACCACTTCTATCTCGTTGGCTGTGGTACATAACTTTAGAATTGAAATTCGTCTCATTTTCGTTGCCCTATTATTTGTTCCTTGAATCCGTCATTCAGGAGTAGTAAGCAACAAATGCAAACATTATTTTGTTCGATATAGTAGAATTTACTTAAAGAACTTGAACTATGACAACAATCATACATAGCGGATGTCTTGATTTTTATTTGTTAATTCAAGCTTACTCGTCCAACAATGATCGTCAATTACAGCATCTTTGACCTCTAAGCTCTAATATATATAATAGAGCTAATAAATAGAAGAAAAAGAACCAATGACGAACCAACAAGAATACAACCTTAATTTTATCTAATGGCAATATTAGTTGCCTACATTTCCATAACTCCAAAGAAGCGATAGATAGTAATAATAATTCATACCTTTACATCCCTCAATAACTTTAGTCAATTACATCGTTTAGATTAAAATAACATATTCACTTTTTTATAGGAAGTGCAGTAACTACCCGATTAACTGTAGTGAATAAGAAATCATTAAAACGATTACTGCTGTATAAATAGCATGGATTCCCCCTTCGATCCTATATCGATTCCGGTAAAACCGCTTAAATACAAGGAACGGGAGCGATATTCAATAATGCATAGGGCTCTCAAAGCAATTTGCGGAAATGTTTTAAATTATACAACCCCTAAATGAAAGTCGATGGCCTTTATTGATTATTTATTCAAACAAATCCATTTTGGACGATCGTAAATATTCTTATCTGTTTTTGGGCAAGAGGAAAAGCTCTCTGTCTGCCTTCGCGATTTCTCGTTTGTACGTTTACGTTTATTTGAAGATTCAATGCGACTTTGCATATTTCGAATGAGAGGAAATGGAAGGAATGCGGAAATATTGCCCTTGTTGATACGGACTTTCTGTAACGGGGGTTTACATGTCTTATCCTTAGCATTATAATAAAATCTGGTATTCCTATAAAAAGGAATAAGAGCTTAAGTAATGCTGATTTCTATCCTCCTTCGATTTCAGGTCGTACGATCTTCGAATCCCGTTATGCGAGGAAGTAGTATTACCATCATAAAACCTTACGTTATTTACATATGAAGCAAAATTATTACTTGATAAATGCTTCACAGTAATCTTAAAGGTTATGAAACAAATTTTGGCAATAAGCTCCCTTCATATTTTGGGATTTAACCCTTGTAGTTGCCACTTTCTATTCTATGCACATCATTTTGCTGACAGCAACATAATTGATCAATCTGTCCTATGTCCTATCAATCATTTATGCAAACTTACTAGTGCGATATAATCGAAAATAAAATGTGTGACTTTCATTAGGCTGGTCATTCCAATACAGATTTGCGTTTAAATGACGTACGTAATAATAATAGTCTGCATTGACAAAATCAATCATTGTATAGGAATTAGAAACACTACTTGCTCTTCCAAGTTATTATACGTACTTGAATAAATGGTTGATATTGTTGATGAATCTCACCATATTTGTATTTCTATCAATATATGGCATTGTAGCAGTTCCTGCCACAATGTTGAAATACATTTTTCACCTCCTCGTCGTTACTGAAGCGCGCTGCGGTCAAATGTTCTTTCAACTTAAGAAATAGGAGGTAGTTACTAGGTGCCACGTCCACACTGTAGGATAGACTAGTGATGATGTCCCATCCAAGCTGTTGCAAGGGAGCTACTGTTTCATGGGCTCAACATTTTTCTTCTTCTGTTCGAAGTTGCCCATGTGCGTGGTTTCAGTGTCTCAAAATTAGAAATGACAAAGGCGAAATCTTATCAAATCATTTGTCTACATCATCTACAGCAGAAGCCTATATTTCTTCACAATTTTATAATATAAACATGTTTTTGAAATGTGAACTTATCTACTATCCAAGGGTCGATTAAACCTTGTTTCAGATTTTCCTTCTTAGAATAGAAACGCCGAAATCTAACAGGAGCTCACTAGTTACGGTTCATTAAAATGACTTAAATTCTACTCGAAACATGGAGATACAATTTTGCATAAACCGTTATAGTGATAAATTATTAACGGCGACGATAACGTTATAAGTATTCTGTCTATGAGGTCACAAAATATCGTAACTTTATAAATTGATCGTCGAAAACATCTCAGAAATTTCCGCATTGCAGAATCCAATTACAAGTTCGGCTAAAATAACTCAGAGAACTTGGGAGTTAACAAAGATTGTCCCGATAACTGCAGTAATTTTCACGTGGATAATAATAGTTTGCGACTTATCACTTTCTGGTTATTTCTACTAGAGGGTAGGTATACATGGAGCGTGATACGAAAAACTAAAGTTTGTATTCGGGCTCTCGCTATCGGCGGTGATCGAAATCAATAAAACTGGCGTGTAGATATACGCCGGCTAAACAGTTCGCACGTTAGAAGGGCAACATTAGGAAAACATAACAATTATGTGTATAGCAAATACATTGGGAGTCATTAATCACGGAGATATCGGAAAACAAAGCACGATATTGTAAATTTAAAGTACTAAACTGATCAAATTTACATTTTACAACTTCTTATACGAGATCTATATGCTACAAAAAATTCCTTTGCAGTCTCGCAATTATTAAATTATAACAAATACGATAATATAAACTGTTCGGTGTTATTTACGGATGCATGAATACCATTGCTAGCTTCACTTGGGACACATAAGAAAAGAGAGTTGATCAAAAAATCTACAGCCAAAACGTTGTTTCCTTTGGTTCCTTTTGCGTAGAATATGCAATTCGCTTGCGAGACACAAGAAACACGACAGTTGATTCCAAAATTTCTTTTAAAATTATGTCTTCCTTCCTTTATAAAGATATATGCTAAATCGATAAGCATCTCCATAAATGAAAATTAACATCTCTGGACACTTTTTGAAAACTTCGAACGTATCAGTTGTAAACCAATGAATGTTGCTGCAAGTGCCTTTCTGGCAGAATGAAAACGTAGGTGTTAAGGAATAAATAATCGCCCTGAAATTGTCAAATAAAACAAACGGTGATTGCGGACTCGGTGGTTAAGAAAGGGTGAAGAAGCAAGCTAAGTCTAATTTCGGAGATTACATAAACTCTCAAATATTTAGAATAATTTTCAATTACAGAGATTATTCTAAATTTTGGTTCGGACTGCCCAAAATTTAAGGGATTTTCTCAAATATTTTCGCTCATTTAAGAAACCGCTACGCTATCTATTGCAGGCTCGAACGTTTTCCAATAATAAAATATACGGATTTAAACGTGGGCAGTTTTCACTAAATGAACTTACGGAATTAAATGTTTTCCGATTACCAAACAACAGACGGATCGAAAACCGCCTCTATCGCCGACCCATGAGAATGCATGTCGCGATATAGTCGTTCAACTACGGCAAAAACAGCCTGCATATGCATTAGGGAAAGCAGTACATATTTCTTCTGTGTGTTTGTCCGACTACAGACCTACAAAATACCAGTGGCGTTCATAGACGTACCGAAGAGCAAGCATTGTTTATTTCCTGATACCACAAGGTGTTAAACAAAATTAATTATTGAATCATATTCTAGTATGTTTGCTACCAAATGTGTTCATTTACTTATTAGGCCCGCAAGTAAAAATTTCATGGATTTTTCTTTATATTTGGAGGCGCTAAAATGACTAGAAAAAATCTTTAATTTATTGTAGCATTTAATGCCTCAACTCCATGTTGTTTGTTATTCAAAGAATATTATTTTTGGAGATATATTAGGAGAAAATGGATCATTTTGTAATGATGGATCCTATAACAAAATTTTACATTATTTCAATTGTTTATTTATGACCTGAAGAAAATGAAAACGCTTTTAGCCACATATGTATCTTATTACGCCTGGAGAAGTCGAAGAAAATAAAATTTGCTAACATTATATAGAAAAGACATTCAAGAAAATCATAACATCCGAAAACGAATTATTAATTAAGAATACAAGCTAAGGCCAAAAATGAAATATACATAACCTGCCTTTCTAATTATCAATTAACGACTCATAACTAGAGAGGAAAAATGCGAGTGAAATCATACCATCATTTTTTGCAGCGACTAGACAGACTCGTGTCCATTCCTCTCATAAGAAAGTGTCGAGAGTCGACAAAACACAAGCCTGTCCAATCGCCGCAAAACAGGTATGATTTCACTTGCTTTTGTCCTCTCTACTCATAACACAATAAAGATATTACACTTTTTCTTAGACTTCGCTCATCACAACAGTCTTAACCACGTGCTAAATCGCCATTTGATGTCAAATGCTACTTGGCCAGCATTTCTGTTTAGCTCTGAGTGGTTGCACATCATTAAAAAACGTACTCATTGTTTCTTATCCTCTTTATAGTTGCGGCCGAATTAGCTTAATCTCACATCAAAATGATACAACAGTTATTGGAACTTATTAGTGTTACCTTGTATTTGAAAGTACGTATATAGAAAAGCTGCACGACCTTGATTTGGTATTTACTTTTTTGTAATAGTTTTGCCCTATTAGTGGGGTAGTCAATATTGAGCAACTCAAGAGAAGACTATCACAAGACTAAGACTATAAGACCAAAAGAAGTAATTTTACGCACCCGGTCGAAAGTATTTCAATATATAGAATACACAACGACAAAAAGATACAATAAAAGTAGCTCGAATACGGCGTATTTTATTGTCATTAACGAATTCCATCGGTAGCTGCAATAGGCCAAAATTACAATTTCAACCAATAAAATAATCTTGACTGCATTTCTCGATGTGAACAAAAATATATACCGCATGCTAGTCTTAAATATAAGTTATAATAATTCTATTACAGATATCTAAGCCCAAGCAGAAAACTGGAGACAAGCGAGAACCATCCAACTGTTCCAAGTATATACATATTGTTAAATAACCGTACCTTGAAGAGCTCTTTTCGAATTTAAATTATAAAGGGCAAGAGGAACTACCTCTTGCGTAAACGTACGCAAATGAAGTTTTGTATGTTGCTCTCAGTATGCCAAGCGATATTTATTTGGTATGATGTAAGATGCTACAAATGCACCCGCTTTGAAGGAAGGAATTTTAGTGCATCCGGAATATGCGGAACCCAGACAACATAAAATAAACATAGTAAAGAAGCTCATGGACAAACAAACAAACAAACAATATTTGTACCATTCGACGATTCCTCTAATCCATATATACGCGCACTCATACAGACGCAAACGTCGTAATCGTGGTGTAGTAAAGGTAGCTTCTTACTAACCGACGCGGCACCGCCACCAGCAACTATTTCTCCGTCAAGCAGGCATCCAAGCGAGCCGGCCGTAAGGAAGCGAGTGGAGAAGGAGAGGCAGAGCGAGAGTAGCACAAGTAAACATTGTTTGCATTGAAAGACGTTCACAATTTAATATAACCGTAGTGAGAGAGACATATTGATTTACTTAATGGAACCCAAAGCCACTTAGCACTGTTTGTGAAAGCGGGATGACTGCCGCTTTGATCCTTCTTTATTTATAAAGCAACAGAATGTGTTTGCACTCCGGCATCGATATTAAGTTATACATATTACGGTAGGGCATAAATTTAAAAAGCGCCATACCGCGCGAGTAACAGCATCCCCAGTTAATAATTAAAGAGGTCCATTTAAGGAACGACCATAAATTAATATATAACGAGATTTTAGTGGATCTTACCCTACGTATGTGCTTTGCGTGTATTAGATACGGGCACTGCGTAGGAAGTAAATAAACTACCGCCCTCTATATTATCCATTGCAACCATTCCAGTAGTTGAGCAAATAAATATACGTAAAATAAAAAAGAAGGCAAACACTTTTCTGAAATGTAACTGAAACGGAGACTAAGTAATTTAATTAATTGGATTAATTAAATGCTTGCAATAGCGCTGCAAAGTTATTTGACATTCAAAACGACTAATTTTATGACAAATATGTGTACAAATTATGGATATAATTAATATAATAATTGTACAAATTGTGCGCATAATTATATACGCTAGAGTTCTCTGAATCTTCTGTATATTGTTGAGTAAATATAAATGGCTCAAAGAAACAATATTCCGTTACAGTAAAATCGTATTAAATTACATGATTTTACTACACATTCTTCGATTCGCCCTACAGAATAATATGTGTTGCCAACTTTATCTGTTTGTTCAAACACTGTTAAAAGTTCTTTGAATTTTCACGAGTAGATCTTTGATGAAATCCTTAACAAAATTATGAATTTTTTAAATTCAGCATTTTCTCCCAAATTTAGTGGCTAGGGCTTAACAACAAATGGGTATGTGCTTCCCACAAAGAAGTTGACCACGCTGTAAAATAATTTGTCATGTAGATATAGCTTCAGTTTATTTTTAAACTGGCGAGGTGTTACGCAGGCTTTGAGCCTGTATAACACTTCATATTACATGTGGAAGCCTGTTGTAATATTGTATGTTTCTATAGTAAGGACTCCTCTCAAACAGAGTTGTCCTATGTCACGGCACGTTCAAATTACTCGAGCTACGAGTGGCCATTGCATTATATACATCTCGGTTAAAGATAAATTTTCACTCGTTTTTCTTGTAAAATAGTAAAATCTCCAGAATCCACTACTGAATACTGAACGTGAACTACTATATACTGAAAGTAGAGGGAGTATATTTAATTGCCTAAAGTATGGCCTACACTAAGTTACCTGAGAGACCCCCTACCATACCCTCTTCTGAAGGACAAATAAGCCTTGAAGGACCCCAGAAAATTGCGGAAGTATAGAGAATTTATTGGGGAAAAAGAAAGATATCAAAAAGAAGCAAAACCAATACAATCGGTATAAAATCTATTCAACTAGCCAAACTAACTTTTAGACTAAATACCCCTACTATGTGACGTTTTATCGACATAGCTCTGCATAGCATATGCCAATAAGCCGATAGGTACTTGGCGAAATGCACCTGCGGTATTACGTCGTGTTAGCTATAATTCAAATGAACCAATCAGTAATATTGCCGATTTCAATAACTCCGAATCAGTCATCTAATTGTCCGTTTTCATCCAGTTTATTTATCATTGGCACTGCTTCATATTATAATATACATACATACATCAAAGTATTGCATGCTATTTAAATAGCAAGAGAAAATTTTTCACTAATCGTGGATATACACTTTCTTTTTATAAATCTACTATGAAAAACCTATTAAACCTCATAATTTGTTACTCCATATGCAATAGAATATATGCATATATATGTGGATCTGTATGAAATACGAACAATTAACTAGGAAGGGTGTCAATAAACGCATATTTGTGTTTACCATGTCCGCATGGTATGTGCGCGCATCGAACACAAACTACGCGTACAATAGACAATTGAAACGAACAAACGACTACGTTTGCACTATCCGTTTAAAAACCCGCGTTGCACGGCGATATTAACGGTTTTAACAATAAACCATGCAAATTTTACCAGCAATTGCACTCGAGCTATTTTAAACAGAGGCCAGTGCACAAAATAACCCCAAGAACATGTACATATCTCCACCAACTATAACAATATTAAAGGCAATATTTAACGCTTAATTCGTTATTCATGCTATTCCCTACGCTCGAAAAAATACATAATAAAACCAAGAAAATGTGAGTTGGTAACCATTAACACCGTGTTAATAAGCTTTATTATAATGTTAATAAGATTTATTATCCTTTCATATTTTGTACGTCCTTTTAAATGCATATTGTTGCACCTCTTATTAAAATAAATCTGGCCGGTCTGGATAAAGAAAAGTATCGCAAATGATATTAGACGATAATATATCTCTCATAGTTAGTACTATCCGCCTTTTAGGCTTAATTTCCTCATAAACAAAGCCAAGCACGATTTGGTCAGATATTAGTGATGCATGCTTAGAAGCATACGATATGACTATCATAGGTTCATTTTTCCAGATTGATTGTTTTATGGGTATCACCTTTGGTAGGCTCAATTAGTTTCCGTATTCACGACAATATTTATTATTCACAATTTCTGCTTATTCGCAATTTCCCAATATCATGAAATGATATATCTTGCCCTGGATACGTCTGCTCTGAGCACTGCAAATATCTTGATTTCAAATATTCATCCGCATCGCAATACATAGTGCAGGCAGTATTTACAATTACTGGAAGATTCGAATGTTTTAAAATATTTTGATAATAACCAAAGAATATATTCAAGAAACAACGGATCGCAAACAATTCAGCGTTTCCTATGATAAACGAAACTAGAGAACGAAAATAATGCCGTCGGAAAAAGATGTTGTTATGAAAAATACGTATTTATGCTTAAGCAACAATACAATATACATCTTCAATCAATCCGGGTGTCACAAAATTTTGCGGTAAAAACAATAATAATAATCGACCTATAGAGGCTACCTCGCTAGTATTCTCTATAAAAGACCCCTTATCATTTAGCAACCACCACCCGCGTTAAATCGTTTATATAAATTATAAGTCGCGTTTGGAAAAACATTTTCCCTCAAAAACGGGGTCAGTATTTACTTATCACCAAATATTTACCGTTATATTTCAGACGATTTATTTTTATAAATCGTCCGGCTGAAAACGTATCTCGCACGATAAACGTAAATCACCCTTTCCTTTACCCCGGTAGCCAACAACATGGACTTATTCAGAGCCCCAGACAGCACCTTCCAAGACACGCTGCTGATGAAAAGAGAAAAGTAAACGCCACAGAAACCACAAGAAAAAAAAAGCACTAAAAACGCACAACGTCATCTAGGAAAGTAAAGGCAACGTCTCATCAAGTGAGTAATTGCAAACTATAAAATTCCGTAATAATCTCAGATATGAAATCTCTCGACTTGCTGTGAAGAAATGAAAGATGATCCGGATATACTTTATGGAGACGAAGTGGACTGTTCGCTCATCGTTACTAATGCTATATTTATACACCCTTTGCATAGGTTTTAACCCAGGCAAATGCAAATCGAAGAATCTAATGAGATCTTATTCTTTTCATATTTGCAACCGCTTTCTTCTTAAAAGTTTACAATATATTGATTTGTAGAGGTTAGTGCGTTTAGATTTTTTAAAACGCGCTTCCACAACATTGCTCAGTACGTACCATTTGCGCAGTAAAAGTTACACAATTAAAAGTTTTGTAAGGCTAGAATGTAGGAGTACGAGAAAAGATTACGAAAGATTGAGAATCCGTCCGAAAAATTCAGATTTCAGAAGACCCGAGTATATAAGAAGGAACTTTTATTTAATTAGAGAAGGAACACAAGACATGAATTGATGCAGTCAAACCGCCCGCTACTACTGAAACCAGAACTGTCACGGTCGCTAAACGAATAGTCAATATACGTTCATCTAAACGGTTCATCTAAAACATCAGACAACTCATTACCTTGGCATAGCTTAGGACACTGTCCACGCGAGTCGCTCTAATGGTAGCAAGATGTAGCCTCTTGTCATTCGGAGTGGTCTTGCACAAGAAGCATTGCAGCGTTTTGTCTTCAGGTTGGTACCCCCTACATGAAAAATCTTCGGTCATTCCTATTTTGTGAATCCCCAGTGAGAATTCCAACAGCCAAGCGAATGTTTGTTGTGGATAGTCTTAATGACTTGTCGGTATACATCTAATACAATAGGAACTAATATTGTCCCATCTCTTGAAGAATTTGTCATGGCCTTGGCCAGCCTGCTCGCCATTGCCTTCATTCCGGCTTCCGCCTGGAAAACAATGATACTCGTCCTTAGCGTCTATGATTCTTTTAGGTAGAGCTTCTCAAAAAATAATCCTGCTCCAGTTCCTTTGTTTATTGATGTATCAAAAGTTGAGGTTTATGGTAGACTACCCGATATTCTAGCATTAGTCTAAGAATTGCAGTGTACATCGAAATCGTTATTCTGGAAGGCGGACTCCAAATTCTTCCCAGCATTGTGCGGCTTATGGTCAACATGCAGGATCCACGATAGTTTCTTGTCTCAGATGATATCTAGGTATTTGTAGCTATACGTTTACAACTGAAGGTGATTTCGCCTTACTTCCTTTTCTTTTCCTGGTGAATTGAACCATCCCCGGTTTGTTGAATTGACAAATAATTCGTGGTGTTTACATCAGGTTTCAGTACTTTCTAGCGTCATGTTTGAGAAATTGGCGGTCAATATGTTCTAGTGTTTGCCTTGTAAGTGGTAAATCAAATGAAAAGTCTGTATTTTGCGTTACATGCATTCATGTTAACAACCGTAAATACTCCTTTTATTTTTTAGAGGATAATATGAAAAATAATAAACCTGCAGAACTCGCTGCAAAGGTTGTACATAAAATGAGATATAAATACATTTTTCCCTCAAGCTCCCCAACTTAATTCAGTCGGAGCTTTCTTTAAGAATTTTTTGAACGTAGCATTAATCGCTTTCAGCTGTTTAATCCTTAGAATCTAGTGCACAATGAACGAATAAGCTACGTAGGTTTGAAAACGCGGATTCGCCTAATTTCTATCTAAAATATTTACGCATCCTTTACATAAATTACACAGTATAACGAACCGAAAAAAGAGCATAAATAGCCGTAGACAACAATAGAGCACGTGCCGGGAGCAGACCAACAAGAATAACAAGAATGTATATTCCACTAAACTGTGCATTGCGAAGAAAGATAAAATTCCTATCCAGCCGACATCGTTATTTATTAACGAAGGCACTGGCTTTCTAAGTAGAAAATTTTTCAGACAACAAAAGAAAACAAATCACATCCTGTTGGTTGCCTTTTCTTCACTTTATATTTTCTCCATTTTCAGCTTTTCTTCTCGCGAAATTTTCCCAAGACCGCTAATGTAAGGGAGACTCCGATCCGTTCGCTTCTTATACACTTTGTCGAGCCCATTGTACTGCATTTGCTCTCATGAGAATTTCGTTTTGGGGAGGAGAAGGGCGTGAAGAGTAAATGGAGCCAGCGTATATAGAAATCTAAATCCTCGAGGAACCCTGTTAGTAATAACTGCTAACGAATTAGTTTTGTGTATTCATGCATAATTTAAAAGCTAGCAGTACACGCTTTTAAAAAAGTATTTAAGGGAGATGTTTGTTAGATATACATTTGCTGAGTTTAATATAGTCAGCGGTACTTCTGACGTGTTCCGCAATGTTTATTTTTCGTATTTTAAATGCCAAAGAAGGTGATACAGTGAACACTGCGCAACAAAAAAAAAATAAAACTTGGTATTTCTGGGTTTCCTGTTTCTCTAATTTGTATTTATTCCTTCCTGTTTCTATTCCAAGCATTGGTAGCAAAAATCTATCTTGGACTTTAATTATAATTGGTGTTCCGTAATTCCCATCCACAATTCAGACTTAGTACGGTTACTTCTTCTTAGAGGCTGGTGATTGAGCGAAACAATCAAAGCGAATCTATATTGTCCTAATATCTCTGTGATTACAAAACTTACGACAATCTAAATCTTCAACCCAATCAATACTAGTTAAAGACAAGAGAGTTCGATATACTTTACTAGTAGGCAGTCATTTGAGTAGTTGGTTTAGCAAGTCTCATTTGCTTAGATTATTATTTTTGTTGCAATCTTGGTTTTTTCAGCGTAGTCGAATTTTATGTTTTTCTGGTGATGAACAACAGGAACAGGAAGTAAATTAAGAGATCAATTATTAATAAATACAAATAAGAAGAAGGTGAAATCAAGAAATAGAAAACTAAATTCGTCATTTATACGCAAGAAAATTAGAGATACTATTCTGTTCCAAATAATGCAAATTAATTCCAAATTGACGTTGTGAAGCCGCAAATATGTTTAATAGCGCGCCCATAGTTACACGCTTATATGCTTGGTGCTCGAAAACCGCCTTGATCTGGTTTATTAAGAAAACTATTCGCGCGATATTCTCGTCGCACCGGCGGAGGTAGAGTGTGTATAATGATCAGGTGCATAAAAGCTAGTTAAGCTTTGACAATCCCGCAGTCGATAGACGTTTCACAGAGCGAGCGTGGAGTTACCCTTAGTGGAATAGTTGAGCGAGTAAGCAGGATTATCTATTCATGTACACGAGTACATAACATTATACTAGGCTTGTAACGTGATGTGAGATAATCAACGGTTCCTCTCATTAGATATTTATCAAATTAATGAATTGTTAAATTACCACTTCATATATGTATGTTGTAAGTGAAATTGTAAAATTTTGTAAAAGGGGAAAACTTTGTAGTAGATGATTCTTCCAAATTGATTAATTCAACATAGAGTTTGTGGAATTTCTGGAATGTTACAGAAACAATCTTTCGACCATTTAATGAGAACTAACCTGATACACCGATATTTTCAAATATAAACGGTATGTTTATATAATTCTTTTAGGAACTCAGCTCCTCGAGCAACCACACGTCACACGAACTTGCTGTAGAGAAATTTTATATTAAAGGAGATATTTCAAGATGAGAGAAAAATTGAACAAAAGACAAGTTATACCACACAGCCGTTGTTGGTTGGACTTATAACTTCCTAACTCCCTCGCTAGCTAGATAATAGCAAGTAAAAAGGAGTAGCTGCTTCTGAGAACAAGCCCACAATTACCAGAGAGATCTTAACTTTAATTAATCTAATTAACTACATTAATGCAGCTAATTTCCTTGCGAATTATAACACTACAATATAAATAAATAATGCTATTCAGATATTAATGAAACAAACACCTTCATCCTTATACAAAGCTCATCCAGTAGCACTAGCAGCCTTCTAAGGATAAAATGAGGATCTTTACCCTTTTTAATTGTTTTAAATTAAGCAATGACATTTTGACTAGTTAAACCCTACTTCTGAAAATTCCTATCGGTTTACAAAGATACATAGGAGAATATCCACTAGGAAATACTATTGGGAATATAAACTAAAAAATTAATGAATTACCTACCCAGAATAGAAGCTACTTTCCTCATGTCATGATGTTTCAGCAACAAGTTGGCTTCTATTTTTGATAATAAAGCGTCGCATCGGTCGACGATTTCAAGTTGATACCGCGAATTCCATCGGTCCATTCCAAGACAGGACTGCCACAGACAACAGTTGCTCAACAAATAATCGCTGTTGTACGATCGCTACTCAAGGAAAAATCGACATATCATAATCGACATCATATGTTGCCATTCAATGGTCTAAGACAAATCTAAATTCCAAAATAATGAATACCATAAGCTAGCCTTGAGAGAGTTAGTTTCCCGCTGGATCTTTTAACTGAAGAACACAAAGGGAGGTTTAGCATTAATTTGTAAAGAAAAACCTTAAGCCAGTTCATCAACGAGTCTTCGAAAAATATTTATAGCACCGCGAGCGCTAACGAATCATAATTTCATATCTGTGAAACCGAAACCGCATCAATTCGCTGTGTGGGTCTTACAAGACGAGGAGAAGTAAAAAAAAAAAACGATTATCCCTCCCCAAAGTGTGTCGAAAAAAGAGTCACAACTTTGATGTCACAGTTGTTTTGGAAAATCCAAGACGAGTTAATGATTGCTATACAATACGTGTTGCGTACTCGTGTCCCCGAGAATCGACAAAGCACGAGTCTGTCTACTCTCTGCCTCTAGAACTGCCCTCGCGTTTGCAACATATGAAGCTTTCGTCAAGCTTGCCAAAGTAATCGCTTGATACGTGCTATTACATAAGGCCTTAAAAATTATTGAACTAACTTCTGTGATTTCGTTTCGTTCTTCTAAAATCATTTCTTGCAACAGCAATATTAACGTGTTAAATTAAATGAAACCCAATAAGAAGTTAAGCGAATGAAAATTAAACCACTTTTCAAACATAGACGTACATTCTGATAATTATAGATATATTAGGAACAGTCTGCACTAACAACATTATGACATATAACATAAACGTTCATCAAGTCTCTTTAAAGTGTGCGAGATCTTTCTAAAATAGAGAAAACCGGTATTAGCAAATTAATGTAACCTATATTGCTCCTCCAGACACCGTTTATATTCATTAGCGTCTAACACAACTCTTTCAAAGCGTTATCGTCGTCATCTCTTGCCGCGGCGCATATCTTAATTAGGCGTAGCGAAGTTTGGCAATATATCGTTCGCAGAAGTTAAAGGGAAACTAGTTTTATACAATTAAACTTTACTTATAAATTCATTCATTTATATTAATTACTTCCCCATGTGAGGCATAAAAACCCAAGCAGTTAACTGTGCAAATGCTCGCGTGGTGTTATCGAATTTGCGATAAGTTTATGACTTTCGTAAATAGATGAGGTAGGGCTGCATGCAGAAGTGTATACATATATATATATACATGTCAGATTAAATAATCTAGCACTTTGCAACAAGCTTGACGGCCAATAGGCAAAATGAATAATTATTATTACCCGGAGTTCAGCGTTGGCGATAACGTGGACGTCGTGTCAAGAAAATATAAGCAGATCTGATGATCATATTTCCTGCGAAAACCATTGTGATCGTTAATTTCGCATCGCTTGTACGAAACTATCAACTAATGAGTGAAGGACGATACAGTAACAAATTGAAATTCTGAACACATGAATCTTCTGCTAATCAGTTAACTTCTGAAAAGATCTTGAGCAGTGAGAAACAACATGCAAGTTTGATTACAGTACCGTCCATGGAGGAAATGGTATAATGGTAAGAGTACAATTAAGCACTTTACTGAATAAGTAATAATCCCACTTCGAAATGAGATTTAAGAGTCTAAACATTCAAAATAATACTTTCTCCTTCAAAAAGTGACAAAACTAAAAACTAACTGGATAATATACGTCAACCGCAGAAGGAGAAAATGGTCGACGTCGTCGGCCCACTGTCTACAAAAAATTTGGTCGAAAATCAAAGCGAAGAAAGAAGCGCAAATAATGATTTGATAAACGCAACACCTACACTACAGTATTCTTTGCAAGTGAAAAAAAAAAAACAGGAGTTATTAAGAAAATATTAGCAAGTAGTCAAATGCAAGGAAATAATGGACAGGAAAATAATTTACCAATGAAATGAAATGGCGCACATAAAAAACTTTACGGAAGTCATCCGTAGAAAACGGCATGGTGCGGTATTGGACACTGCGCAGGCTCTTGTTTCGGGTATCAATTTTGGGGGAATCACATACATATGTACCAGAACTATATGTGGTAATATGACTCGTATACTTAACAATTAAAACTTAACAATTTTTTACCCCGACTATCTCATAACCGGCAAACAAAGTAGGATGAAATTCTAGGATTGCTTTGCTGCTCTTATATCAGAATAATTACTTGTCTTGATGAGCAACAATCTGGTAAAAATATATATTGTTACATATGGCAACTGCGAATAGTGCATATTGCTGGATACAATTTTTCGCCTTCTTTCTGCAGGCGTTGTTGCGGACTATACAACCACAGAATCAAGATAGCTTAACTATTAAGAATTAGTATAGTACTAGTTTATTATACATTTGGTTTATACTAAGAACTGGGTTTCACAAGGTTACCCTACTTCAATGCTATTCATTATTGTACACGTTTAACCGTTTGCATCCGGCACAATTAGGAATTTTAGTCCTCCAGGGATAAGCTTGGTATACCCTACCTGCTTAAGGAAATTACCACCTTTCCTAATGGCGGCAATAAACTAAAATTTGAGACCGATTGTAAGCTATGTTACATATAATTTATAGTTTTATTGCTAAATTGCCCTTTAAATTCTAAATAAAATGTAGGGAGTAAGAGCCAGGACCAGTAATAGCGAACAACAGTTCAACATAAACTCATCAAGTTCAATGTAAATTAAACCTTGCACATAAAAGTTAGTGTAAGAAGTTACGTTGAAGGTTTTTAATTTCATCGCATATATTTCCTCAAAGTAGGAGGAATCAGCAGACGTCTTCGCTAACTTGATGAAACTGCAATATTTTTTCTAGAACCTCAATGTTGAACTATTGCAGGGCCGTCAACATATACATATCATAACGTCCCCAGCTTTGTATACCGTGCATGTAAATTGCGTATTAATAAGCCTAGGCTTACTGTTGTATGTGTATAAGATTCGCAATACTGACGTTTATGTTTTCTGAAAAATTGGACTATTTGTTGAGCTCTGTTTTGTTTTGAGGGAGACTTCAATATAAATACATTTGCAAAGACAACGAACACAAATTTGTTTTATTTACACGACTTATTACACCGACAAAATGATGAACTTACTGCAACACAACCAACACGTATTTCTAGAGATTCGAGTAGTTGTATAGACAATATTATTGTTTCGAGAATTCCGTTTGATCGAGTTTTATAAACGAGTAGGTTGCCGCTAGCTACTCGGATCATCAAGCTGTACTAATGAAATGTTATATTACTCATATTAACATCTAAATACCTGAGATCTTTTATCGGTGCGGCACTTGCCAGATTTTCTTCCACTTTACATGATTGGTATGACTTTATACAATGTTTGACTCAACTCATTCCTTTCAGATTTGTTCGAATATTTAATGAGCGTTTCTTTATTCGTAGAATCAAGATTCGTAGAAATAGCTGGAATACTACACTCGAAATCTTAGGGTCTTGAAAATAATGTTATTTTTGTATCAAATTTATCTATACAATACGCTCCTGTGTGCATAGAGATTATTATTGTAACAAAATTCTAGTTTGCGAATAAAATAATACGATTAATTAAATTAATTAAAATTTAATAAGGCTAAATAGATGCAAAAACAAACAAGAAAACCATTTTGAGAAATACAGAGCTGGCAAGCAAATAAGCAACTATTTTATACATTTAAACAAAAGCAATCGATCCTCCCTCATCGCAATAGAGACACACTGAATCAGATGACTCTTGAAACTAGGAGAGAGCGTAACAATTTTTATTCTATAAATTTAATTTCCGAACTCTAGAACTTGTCTTAACAATTTTGGTTTATCTAACAGAACGACCTCGGGTCTCCGAACAATCTTACAGATAACAGATATTACACAAACAGAAAAAGAAGAAACATTTGGAGTCGATAATTCGGTTACCGGTTGATGATAGGAGCCATTCGTGTCGTCGAAACGGCCGTCCCGGACTAATTATTATATATTGTTATATAATTTATTTGTTACGGCGTGACAATACCTTCACAAAAAGGAATTTTTCCACATTTCCAAAAATAATTCATTCGCAGCAATAATACCTATTATCACATACAGAACAAAAATTGAGAACTTATGAGAAACACGTAATTATTGAACTATTAAGTTCCCTCCTTTGGAAAATGCATCCTGAAAGAACTCTAAGTTGAAAAATAACCACGCAACACGAAATACGTAAAACAAGTAATCAATACCTTATGCATCACTTTAAACTATTATTAATAATGGGGCACCCTTGTTTCCCCTTTCTTCAACGCTTTTGCGCTTAGCCTCATATTTCCTTTTAATTACAATTAAAGCGCACACAAAGAACAAACAGCATACACAAAGAGCAGCCGAGTACGCCTCCCGCCCCCGTTTAAACCTAATAAAGTATTCCGAATAGCTCGCAGAGGCCGAGGCTTTAAATCTTTACACTTTCGACTCGTACAGAGAAATAGGCTCTAAACGTACGTAGGTAGCAATAGTAATTGGAAATAATAACAATGCGATTAATAATGCAATCGTATTAGCATGGTAAGTCGTCGGATTAAGATTGCGAAGAGACGACTACAGCATAGTCTCTATTGAATAAAGAGAAGTAGAACACCATGAAAAAGACTAAGCAGTAGGTATGATATAAGGTTCCGTAATTACAAAGCAACTTTATCTCGCACCTTTTTGACCCTGCGTGTAGCATAGAAGGAGAGACCATTCACTACACGAAGAAAACTTGATTGTCAGTTATGGTGGAGCCGCCGGATCTAGTTATACGCGAGGAAATAGAAACCTATCAAACGGATTGTTGGAAAGGAAATAACGAAAAAGAAAGTATTACAGTTTGTAGTTTCTTATCAGGTTGATTTAATTGTGAAGGAGGATGAGAACTGAGACACCTATTTATTTTATTTATTTCATATCTAATGTTATAGCTTCCGTAATTTTATTTCGTATTTATCGATTATCACAAAAACATTAATTATTACTTAATGTTTATTTTTATAGTTTATTTTCCTCCTGATTAATTGAACTTTATTTGCATTAATTATACATTGCAAAAGATTAGGTTAAATTTAATTTAGGCATTTCACTTTTTTGCGTATTGTATTATTTTCAACCAAGGATTTGACGGAAGAGCGGGAGCTCATGTTGTCAATTTGTGTTTTATTACTGTTATTAACGCTTATTATAATTCGAACTCTCGAAATCGTCATACGGGCGCATATACGAATATACATATTGTTTTGTTTTTATTTTCTTAAGTTTAATAAAAGGCACTGAAATAATATTGCACCGTTCCGGATGAAATGCAAGCTAGTTCAGTCTTCTGATTACCTCGGATGCTGTACTTAGAATTCGCTCAAAAATAATAAACGTCGTCGTATATATATACTGAACTCGAATCTGTATTACTACATGTACATATACGCTTTTTACGCGCTGTATCCATCTTGACGTTCCAACATTGCATTACCGGAGAAAATTAAACTTGCGTAACGTAGAAGCTATTTCCCGTTGCATTCCCATTGTTAAGACCCGATACATACTGGCTGCAAAACGGAAAGTAGTACTCGAATGCACATTTCGCATATACATAACATATATATGTATATGTATAGCTATATATATAGCATACCATGTACCGCATATTCTATATACAGAAATTGAACATCATTGTTCTCGATCCGGATAATGCGATATCGGAAACGGGAAACCGATATTCTCATATACATCTCATAAGTTTTAAATTCCTACGTTTAAAGGTAAGGCATCGGGCAGATACGAAAAAGAAATGACGAAGGAAGGAGATACCGTGCTTCTCAGACGCATATTTTCATTTATTCAAATTCCACGTGAATGACGTCTACAATTTGAGCCTGGTAGATATATAAGGCAGCCCCGGTAGACATTTATCGACTCTTGTTTATAGTGTAACCCGATATTTGCACGTAAAATGACGAACAAGAAAATATTCGTAATGATAAGGGGGATAGCAGGGATACTTTGCAAATGAGATCCATTTTTGAGTAAGAGTAAGAATGATGCGCGATCGCCGCTTTGCGCGCGTTTAGACGGCATTTGAAGCCGTACCGTCCGTCTCTGTGCTGATCTATAGAAACTTATAATGTTCAAGAAAATTGTTTCGTCCGCAGACTACGAGATGCAATCGGTAATTCGATTCTTGGGAGCAACAAACTTGACAGCGGTAGAAATTCCGCAGTAAACTCCGACGTACTGTATAAAGACCTACTGCCTTTCGGTATAATGTTATTCCATGACAATGTAACGCCACATGTTTTTGGCGTTAGGCAGGCACAAGGATTAATCAGGTGTTTTAGACGTTTAGATAAAGAAATGGATCATCCATCTTATTGTCCAGACTCGTACCCAGTGATTTTCGCTAGTTTTCGTACTTAAAGAAGTTCGTTGATGAACATCGGTTCGACGATGAAGAAGATGTGAAAACTGCAGTCGTGATCTTAGTTTCTTCACAGACGGCAGATTTCTTTGACATCAAAAGCTTATTGAACGATATAACAAATGTTTAATGAAAAATGGAAGTTATATGGAAAAGTAGATGAAAATATGTAGAATACGAAAAAAAAAGCATTTTTAGTTAGATGTACAGCATCTTTTTTCTTCTTATTTAAAATCATGTTACGCCGTTTTTGTCATTGGGGTTCAGTATCTAATAAGGCGCAGCAAAAGTTTTTCGCCTGCTAGATTGGTAGACTTTGCACTAACGCTGAAAAAGTAAAAGTAAAATTGTTATTAATGTTGTGGTAAGTGTGTACCAATAAAGTTCTATGTCGACAACTTAGCTTGTGTAATCACTGAAAGTAATCTGTTTCGATGAAAGATCAGATGTCAGTGGAATTAGGGACAGCCTGAACTCTGGCAAAATTTTTCATATCAATTATTATTATGTATTGTCGTGTTATAATCCATAACACCGGGTTCAGTTGTCATTAACACCAAGCATAATGCATAATGACTGTAGTATATACATATGTTTTCAGTAGCGTCAACTTCTTTTATCTTCATTATCTACGTAGCGGAGCAGTTAATGGAATATCATAAATTCAGCTAACGACGGCAGTGGTAGAATTGAATAATAATTTTCCTTCTTTTGCCACAACAATCTCCTGATTAATTTTAGGAGATTAAATAAAGGAGTAAGGAGGCGTTGATTAAATTTCTGATTCCGAGTCTAATAGTTACCCAGATAATAGGTGTTTGGTTGTGTTCCCAATGCCAAAACGCTTATTCTAATTGTGAATTCTGGCCAAGTGCGGCGGTTCGAAAATTTGAGTTACAGTAAGAAACATATAAACATAGTTCTTATGTGGGTTGAAACATCGCAGCAACGAGTTAATTTCTCGTTTCAAATGTCTGATACTAGTTTGCCTCCACCAGGTTTGGTCCAATTATTTTTTATTACACCATCCCTATGTTGATGCTATATGTATACATATTACATTTAGAAAATTCACAAAATTCTGTTCACACAACAGATGCAAATAGACCAAAGGCATCCTTCTTTACTTTTATTTTCCGTTCTCAAGAATATTTATTGCTTTAGGGACACGTGCTTATTTCTAATTCGATGCAGGCGTCATTTTGCTTTCCACCAACGTTCTAACGGTTCTAAAGGTTCTAAAACGTTATAAAGGTTGATTGAACATTCACATAACATTTTAAGATTCAATTCAAAATATTCGGCCAACTGTAGGTTGTCTTTTTTTTGGCATATTGAGTGTTGAATATACACAAATAAAGTTAGTGGAGTCGACCAATTTTTTACTGACTCAACTAATCTCTTGCATCATTCCATTTTGTTATTAGTATCCCTCGCCAAAGTGTACGTGTTATACTTCCGCGCAAAACTTTTTACACTTTAGTCGTTGAGTCTCTTCTAAATTAGATATCAAAGCTGGAGAAGGTCTTTATAGCTCCTCATATCAACTTGTCTCCTTCTATTACGGCTCACCAGATGTCAACCCTTTGCTTTTACTTTCTTTTCTTTCTGACTTACCTCCACAATTCACTTGCTTCTGGTCTTACTATTTTCTCGTACATTTTTCTTAGACATGTGATCCAAATGTATTCCTTAGTGCTGATAAACTTTGGTTGCCTTTATAATTTATTTCTCGATTTGCGATCCTTCCTCACCCTTATCGGTTACCAGTACCAAATCAAAGTTTTCATCCTACCTCGTTGTTTTATTTTATTTAATTATCGTTTTCGCAACGTCTGTGGTGGGTAGTACTGGTGTCTCATTTATCTTATTCTATCCTAGCTCGTTATAATTCCTCTTCTATAAATACTGCTTAAAACTGTTCTACCCATCTCCGTAAGCTACCCTCCACTGCTTCTACCGATTTTTCTCGTTTATTTTGACAAAAAAGGATTTTTTTCTACTTCATTTCATTGTTTTGTCGTCCTTCCTCGATCATGCTCTCCTTCTTCTTTTGCATCGCTCATCGTACCACTCGTCTCTCAGTCTATCCGATGCTTCTCTCAAGATCTGTGGACGATGGTACAGCAGGATGGCCTGCATTTAACTGGGCGGAGTTAAACTAACTATTCGTAGTTGGCGTTACGGTGATGCGGTGGTAATAACAAAGCCATGGAACACTTCACACACACTAAAGACACCTGAAGTTATGACAAGCTTAAAAACGTATGCATCCCGTTGGGTCGTCACCATACTAAGAACAAATTGAAAAATAACAAGTTTCCAAAATTATAACTTCCACTATTAGCAAGATAAATAATATTAAGATGAGCAATGACTTTATTCACTGAACCAACATAGTTTGAAAATTACTGCGGAATACCAACAACAAGAAACGAATATTTATACCATGAAATATAGCGCCACTTTAAACTAACATGTTTATTTATATGCAAAATCCGTTAAACGGTCCAAGTTGTTCTAACCTGGTAACTCCTAGCATCTGTTACCTACCCACATAGCGAATATGAAATACAATTCTCAAGTTATCTCCAGTTGCGAAACATATACATTCCAACCTAACCTGGCATCCGCAAATCTTCTGCATAAACACATGACGTAGGTCTATGATAAGCTGCAATACCGGGGTCGAAATAATAGACTGTGGCGGATCGGCCTCGCTGTATGAGGTCAGAGGTAAAATTCGAAAGCATCAATTTTACTCGAACCAAGTGCAATTTATAACATCTTGTGCCGGCGCATGTTTCCACAATGGTTCGCTTTATACGTCATTATTAACCCCGACAGGGATCCATCGTCCAGCTCGGCGCCGCTTTTCGCATGTTGCCAACATGAAATCCGGCGGTGGGCAATGAACGAAATCCGTAGAATATATTTTAATTAGAAGGATGAGAATTTTCACATTACGTTCGCAATGTATATAATAAAAAAGGAAGCAAAGAAAATTGTACAAAACTAGTAGTATAGTATTTCTTAATACTTAACAAAATTCCTATGTATCATCACAAAATTAAACCAATCATTACAAAAAGAAGAAATCGTCAGTGACTTAAGACCAAACAAGTTGTAAGTTATCTTAAATAAAGCATAACATATTTTGCAACCACCATCCATATTACGCAAGCATGTTATAAGTTCATTGACGATAACACATAAAAAGATTACAATAAGCAACGAAATCTACTGAAAATTAAGAATTGAAGACTTAGTTTTGCAAAAGAGTTCGCACAGTAGTTGAAGATGTACTTTGCGAAATCACAAAAAAGAAGAATAACTTTGGTTTTAAAATAGAGTGTTGCGGAACACTCTGGCGCGTTACTTTTCGACAATTAGTTAATCTTAGCCATCATTTTCTAACCTTCTGGATGTTTGCAGGAACTATGGTAATCGCTAGTTATCAACAACTATAAATAAAATAAATTTAGATTAATTCTTATGCGCTGTATAAGTCACTTCCTTGGCGATCATAGTGTTTTACTAAATTAAAAACCTAATAAGATCCACTCTACGAAGAAATTATTTAAAAACAGTATATGGATTCAATAACGTTTCAGCTGCAAAACGTAAACCTTATTAACAGTAGTTCTTCCCTACGTTCCTGTATTCTCCTCTATTTTTAAGTGATTCTGCAGCGTGCTTGCTGAATGTAGACAAATCACCTAAAAGTAGATTTCCCAATATCTTCCACATGGCATGCATTACTCACAGCTGCACTTACTTCGATAAATTAAGCAACGCAATAATAAAATGTAAAGAACAAGCTCTACAATTGTCGGAATCATCGAATACTTTAAATAAAGTAATTGAAATATAAAAACCGTTGTAGGAAAGTTTTCTATTCCCCAAATTTGATTCTGTATTCGCAAGGTAACCCGCAAGAGACTGAAAGAGTATCGTGATACACTTTCGAGGTAGAGCGTCCCATAAATTGAATTAGCTTTGAATGAAAAAAATAAATGACAGGGGCCCAGGCTGACTGAATGAACTCAATTTCCTGAAACATCAAAGAAACCACCTCGATGGCAATGTTGGTTGCTTGAAACATTCTAAATAACATTTTCAGCATATTAACTATGTTAGTCGCTGCTACTGTGCCTACCTACCTTCTACCACTACAAATTTGTACCGCTACCTTACAAATCTATACCTAAATGGTCTACGGAGCGCGTAACAAGAAAAACATGTTTTTATTATACAATAATATGTTAAGCATTATTAATATTTTCGAGTCTCTAGTGTTTATATTTTTGTGTATTTTTCCAAAAATAAATTTAAAATTTATGCAAATCTGCTTTTTGTGCTGAAGTTGTGTTATTCGGCCCCTAAAAAAATATATTGTTTTTATGCCATAATCCTTTTCCGCCCTCTACAATTTTATCGAAATTTATATTTATGGGTTGGTGGTGTTCCCTTGTCAATAGAAACCCCGATTTGCATATTTTAAATGAAGTTTGACGAAAGGAGTTTAAATTAGAACTTCAGCTAAAATACCAGGACGCTATACTTCATTTTAAGCTTCTTCGGCGTTGTCGAGCAATCTTTTTCTATATATAGTTCTTTATTATCTTCCAATCGAACAAATTTAATAACATTTAGAACAACCTATAATTATACAAACTAAACTCTGTGACATTGAATGACGATTAAAAGACCCACTACATAATTACCATATATTTACGTATAATTTTAACTTAATAACATTGACGTGCTAGTCTTGGATAAATAGTTAAATGAAAAAGCAATCGATTCTGTCGTATACTGATGCCGCCGATATCCTAATGCACACGTGTTATATTCACGAGGAAATCCAAGTTTTCCGTAATTCGTGGCAGGTATAAACGCGTATAAATCGATATAACGATATGGCTAAAAATTTTTCATCCCCTAGTATTTCCAAAAGTTCCAAGCATAGGTAAAACGCTTAATCCTACTTATCATTAAAAAAATTTGATTGAAAATATTGCAAGAGTTTCCCAATCTTGGAACGCCAATATTCGGGCTTTCGCCTGAAACCGTGGGAGGAACATTAGCTCCTGTAACGCTGGTGTTGATGTTACTGAAGTAATGGTGGCGATGGTGGTAGAAGTGCTGGTAACGCTCGCTATCTAGATATCCGAAGCGTATTCTTCGTTATTGTATTACACTGCAGCAGCAGAAGCAGCAGCCGCGTCGCTTTATAGACGATAAAAATTGTTCTCCTCGGAATGATTAGCCGGATTTCTGTATTAATTACCCGCCGGGTTTAACAGCGTCTGGCTATTAGCCGTAGGCGTTTTAGCGAACCGGTGCCTCCTTCTCTGCTTTGTTCTCGGATTAATCGAGAAGAAAAAAGGAGGAACAAAATTGCTTTAGGTGAACACGTTAACTAACAGGTATAGATATTACAAGGTAAGATGTTACGTCTGCTGTGCAGTACCTCCGTAGGGTAATTTCGAAATATTTCGCTTAAAACACGTCGAAAGTGAAAACCACTTTAATACGATAGCTTTCGCGAATGCGCATTTTATAATGAAAAGTTCTGCGTAATTTCTAAAATATCCGTATTAAAAAATCAGAGCTATGGAAATATAAAGGAATATCTAGTAATAGTGGGTAGCGTCTGCGGTTTTGGATTTTTTATAAAATTTAACATATTTTAACACAGAAATCGGTTTCGGAAGGTTTTCGTTAGTTGATTTTTAACGATTTTGTTAAAGCCCACCACAACAATGTCTGGAACCACTTCGTTCAACTTTTGGTAATGAAATACTATTAGAAAAGAGAGTTTGCTGGAACCTAAGAGATGACGAGACTTGTATATATTCATATGACCCCGAACAATCCAGCAATCAACTGCTTGGGTGTTCCCATATTAGCCGAATCCAACGAAAGTTGTTCAAATGATTGCTTTTTTATTCCGTTGCACTGAACATGTCGCAAACATTGCTTTAGATGATGGAAGAACAGTTAATACTGAATGGTAGACGACCATTCGCTTGCCAAAAGTCGTCCTTAAAATCGGAAAAAGCAGTCGGCAACGTCGCATGAAATAACTTCTTCCTGGAAAGCTTTAGTGTTGAAAGCAACGCCATTATAATCGAAACTAATAACGCGAGCTTATGGTTGCTCATCTATGTGCTTTAAAACGCGTTTATGTAACGGCAACCCTTAACGTGGACCAAGAAGTGACAGACCGTCAATACAATTTTTGTTTATTTTATTGAATTGAACGACTTGCAACAAACTTTAACGCTTCCTTGTTATAACAGTCAGTACTGCCACACTAACCCTATCACTAAATTAAAATTATCAGGTTTTCATATATGAAAACATATCGATCATCCGATGATACAACGATCTCTGTAACTCGACATAGAATCTTAACGACCACTTAGAAAATTACCCATCAATACTTTAAAAAACCGCATTTAACAATAAGATTAGCGCGAATTCAAAATCCAGCCAACGATAATCTCGGGAAAGTAAACATAACCTACTTAAGCAAATTACCTTTTCGGTAGCTAATTTTACAATTCCAAGATGTTTGATGCACGAACCACAAAGAATAATTCGTTTTGGTCTAAATATGAATTTCCAGAATTATATAGATCAAGTTCGCTCTGAGAAATGCACGTTTTACGGTTGAAGATACGCTGCGAGGACACTTTGTGGTAATATTGAACGATAAACTCAGGCATGTACTACAGCCTCGAAAGAAATTTATAATTTGAACTCATTTATATAAGTTAAGCTATATATAATTTTATTGGAAGTTTTTGTGGGCGTATTCTGATTAAACGTAATTCTTTATGTAAATAGTTGGTCAATATATAGCATGTCTTTATTACATTATATATTCCTTAAGAAGAAGACGTAGCAAAAGCAGTTAGACGAAATTAATTACAAGAACTGGAAGCTTTCATATTTACAACTCCAAACTGTACAGTGTATTCATACCGTCAAGGGATGAAGGAGACGTTCTATTTATTTTGTCATTCCTTCGTTCGCATCCCACTAGGCTCACCTGTATTACTTTCTTCCTGTAGGTATCCGTATTCGGTTTGAAAGTAAACGTTAAAGCTCCGTTACGTTTGCGTCTCACTGCCGTCGCTTCCTTCAAAGTTGTTTTCGAATATTTAGCACCGAAATAGCTTTTCACTTTTCCTGGAATCGCGAGCCTGACAGCTTTCCTTAAATATATAGCAAAGCAAAAATGTGCTTCGCTGAAGTATTATGATAATTAATTTAAGCGGGCGATGAGAAGAACGGGTAGAAGATTTATACGCGCGGTGAGAAATTGAACTCCGAAATTAATTTAACTGATGATACATCGAAAAAACAAGGAAACGACACATGGAACTTAATTAAATTAGGAAGCTAACATGCAGTGGAGGTAAAGGGTTGTACCTTGTAGAAATCAACCAGGTACACCTAATTGTGTATTAGCATGTGCGTTGTAATTAATCCGGTGGATCCATAGAATCAAAAGGAAAAGAGCAAACGTCACATCCAAGAAAATGTTTACTTGTTTTTTCCGTTGTACTGGGTGTTTCATAAGCGTTGCTTTGAGGGATCGTAGAACAGTTAAGATTGCATGTCAAAAACCATCAACGAAATCAGGAAAAATGATCGACAACGTCGTATATATGAAAAAACTGAATGCTTCAAAAACGACCCAATCGAATTTCGTTCCCGAATATTAAATAAAAAATGCGTAGATAACCACCTTGACCTTACAAATCTTAATTTTGAATGTAGGTTTCCAAGTTGAAACCGCGTCGCACTTGCACGATTCCGCCCACGTTTCGCTATCAGTTTCACGGACTCCTTCTAGGCTCCTACAGATTGAATCACTTCTGTGAGAAGAATAATTGTGGTCGTTCGGGGTATAGCCTTTATAAAATTTGGTAGGTGACGACAGGTTCTGATTGGAGGATTCGAATTTCCACTAAAAGTGTAACACGTAACCATCGTCTTTATCAAGATTGGTGAGAAGAGCATCGGGGTGAGAAATGAAAGGTAGATCCATTAACATGATGGTAAAGACTACTAACTCAATAAACAAAGGTTTAAATTATTTTTATTGAGAAAGATTTATGAAAACGATGAAGTAAAGGTGCATACGTTTGTATTTTAAACATTTCACGCGACTAATGCGTATACATGCGGTCCGTTTATCTCGGACGACCCGAATAATTTAGAAGAAATTACTTTCATGAAAAAAATTTAAATAAATTCTTAAAAAGTATTCTATTTAAAGTAGAAAAACACTAAAGCTTAGCAGCTTAACACAAATATGACCTAAAGTTAACATTAAGTGAATCCATTACAATAATTCAGACGAACATACATTAAAGATCAATATTTCACACATTTAACTAAATAAGAATTTAAGTCATTATTAAATGCTTTTTAAGAACTTGTAAAAAAAACGTCATGTTCCGGCGAAAACTTAACTTGATCTTCCTCTGACCTTCAAGCAATACTCCATAACCGCCGCAATGTCATCATTGTAGGGACCTTCTTTTGTGTTTCATAAAACCTAACGACACTCGGAATATGGGCGAAGTATAAATACCTTCGGTTGAATGGCATTAATCATTTTCTTGGTTCTTGCACGATGCTGTACAATGAGCACGCTTGTAATAGTCGATTTTACTGATCAAATATCAAGTAAATGATAACGTTCAAACGACAATGGTGTTCCCGTTAGCTACTCTTGTACATCGGTGAGCAGTCTCGAAATTAATTAGAAGCTTTTGATTAGCAGTGTATGTATATACATATATGTATGTATGAAGATATTAATTCCAGAGTTCGGAACGTCGCACAAAAGCGATTTCTATTAAAACACAAAGGTCGAAAATTAACAGAAGTCCATTTAACGAGGTATAATATTTGGACTTGGTTTGCAAAGGAGAAACTAGAATAGACGCTAGAACAAGCTACATGGTCGACCTGATTCATAGTTTTTCCTAGTGGTATTGTATCATATATATTGTACGTATTTCTCACTTAATGTAACTTTAGATAAGGAAGATCTTAGGATAGCTCCATATATTTCTACAGATAGTGTCTATATACCCCAATTTTTAAATTACACTAATTAAAATGTTTTAGTTGGTACATGCAGAGCTAAGTATTATTTATAAACTAAGCAATTGTACCCCCTATCAACCGAAAAGTGTAGTGAAAACCAAGATAGAACTGTACGATTTCCTGAAAACGTAAATGAGCAAGGACGGTCGATTTTATGAAGTCAATCTTTAGCTAGATGTTTTCACTGATTGACCTTTGAGATTTCATATTTATTAGGAATATAAAAGAGTGCATAGTCGCATATGGCAGGATATACATATATTGTCACCTCGGCTTCACTTTTGTTAACATCTTTGATGGTTATACTCGTTTGCACTCAATAAGTTAAAGACCACATTATTTCGTAATTCATACATTTTCTTGTTATTAACGCATGAAAAATCTGTCACTCTCTCCATCCCTCAATACTTTTTGTACACATATATTCGTGCAGGAGGTGTGTATAGTTACACTTCGCTTTTCTCCCCGTTTCAGTCATAATGGAATCCGATGAAACGTGGGAATTAGATGAAAATATCAACGGATAAGTATCTTCGAAAATTGAGTTTGTTAGTATATGGGGTTTAGAAATTCACGAACGTAACGGAAAATAAATCGAGATGCGTGAGTGTCATTTCCAGTAGTTAATTAACGTTTAGCTGTGAGGGTTTGAAAGCGCAGTTGTCTGGAAAAAGATACGTGGGAAATAGTTTGCAACTGATTGAGTTGTTACCAGTTTAGATTACATTTTACATCATAAGGGGATTTTATTACAGTTGTTGTAAAGTATGGGCACGTTAACTTCATGAGAACTAACGGAAATAACTAAAAGTAGCAAATAATCTACATAAAAAATGTCTCTATATTTATATCGAAAGGAAGACTTTCTTTAATCATGCAGATCAGGTAAAGAGGTTTGTACCAAATAACTAATTAAGTATATGTTCGTTAGTGTTATCAAAAGGTGGAGCGTGTTAATGAGAACAAGTCTGAACGCGTGGAAAGTAGAGGATAACTACATGTAAAAATAAATGAGAAAATCTAACAAAATATTAGATTTATTTTATATTACCGATAGTTTTGACAAATCATAAAAAAGCTACTATTTATTTATTCGCAACACCCTAAGTCTCACACGCGAAAGTAGGTTGAACAATGCAAAAATTAATAAAAATAAAAATTTATATTTGCCGGATAAATTGCTTTCATTTTTCAACGCAATCTCCTCTAAGGCGCCTATAAACGGGCTGATAAACGTCAACTGATACGGGCAAATACGCGCTAACTATACTTGGGCGCAAGTTGGGCATGACTATGCATTTGCCATGTGTTTTACTTCCACACGATATTTCGAATAACAATCAATTTTGAATATTAAAATGTAAGGGAACGTATAGCCAACGTTATTGTTAATGTCGATATTTCATAAATATATCGGAGAAATGGAGAGCAAAAACGAAATTGTAGTTGCGAATTTGTCGTTAATTATAGCATCGTGCGCAAACAATTGCGAAATATGTATAAAGAACCCAACAACAAAATAGGTTAGATGGACAAGGCTATGCTTCTAAGGTTGCTGTTTGCACGAATTACCAACGCATTTGCCAATGTTGGTGAAACTTGGCGTGTGAATTTCTTGCCACCTCCAACGCAAACATACGTGCACAATACGTGTTTCGTACTCGTGATACGATATATTCCGAAATTGGAAACATTCGGTGACGATTATCATATCGTGTGTAGCGGCCTTTAAGCTATACACTTTCTCCAACGCTATCCACTTTGTTGGTCCCTCCTGACGAAGAATTGATTGAATTCTTTCTCGAAACTTGAAGCAATTAAGGGAAAATAGCAGGTTTGACAATTGTAATTAATGGCGAAGTATTCGGCATAATATACAATGTATATAGGAAATGTGCAACACATGCATTAAATTGGGCAAATGTAACGACACAATAAGAAGATTTTATGCATTAATATCGCGAATCGCCCGTGTATAAGTATATCATTAAGATAGGATTTTCATTTATCCTTAACACATGTTCAAGATCAACCTCACTCTTCCAGTATATAAAAGAAAACTTACCTTCAAAAACAATGACTCAATTCAAAACTAAATTTGGCGCATAAAGTCTTAAGCTTTAATTACAACAATTAATAGTGCATTATAAGCATAAACGAATTCTTTAGCGTGCGTCACTGCCATTCCTTGCGGTTGTTTAGGTATTCGCCGTTCACAAGATAAATGTAATTTTTCGGCCAATTATTCTGTTCATTAGATTTAATTCAGACAAATTTCTGATTGTATCAACAATTTTAAAATCCTTGAGTTAGCGTTGTTTTATTCGAAGGCACAGAAAATTCTGTATCGATTTCTTATTATTCTAACTAAATAATGGTTAACACCACAATTGGGGCAAATAATTAGTACCAATATAAACAAATTTCCCTTTAACCAATGACGTTAGCCGAAGACATACAATAATAATAATAATATTAATGGTAAATGTTTGCCTTTCGTTGAACAACTAGTGTATGGTGGCATTTTTTATTCGTCAATTTTTCCAAATCGCGGGAAAATTTTGCATACTATTTTGCTCTATACAAATCATCAGGGGATTCCATCCAATAACACTACAGCAACACGGTTTAATATTGCACCTAAATCTGCTTTCTACATAAAATTTCACGAACGAAATTATAATCCCTCCATTACGTAGTAACTCCAAATTCCCTTTTATTTCGCTCCGATCCATTACCAACCAGCGAATTAAAATATTCAATAAAGTTATGGAAATAGCACATCAAAATATGCATATAAACAATCTTAGTACCGAGTCTAGCTAATCAAATTTCCAGCCACCTGAGTAATTGTGGACTAACAATAAGGTGCCAAGGTATACAGGAAACCCTGGCGGGATAAAATCAGGGTACGCTGACTTCGTCGATCGCGCTTGGAGAATACGCCGTTATACAAGCAGATTTCTAAGACAATGAGCGACGAAGAGGTTGAGCTTTGGAGGATGGAAGTTACGGGATAATATAAAGGGATACGGTGCGAGATTAGAGTAGGCGAAGAAAATGGAAAGAAGCGACGAGAACGAAGGTTCGGAAGAAAGTGCATGGAGATTAAGGGATAAAGTTTGAGCAAAATGATAGTACACCTTAAACTACGAAAGGATAAAGGGTCTGGCTCGTCGAAAAACAACTATGATGAGAAGCAATGGTAAATTTAATAAGATACTACAATCGGTCTTGCATTGACTTAATTTAATAACGTTCTTAATACCTCGCCGTAATCTGTAATACTTAAAAATTAATTTAAAATTAAATTGCATCGGCTTAACTAGCTCGCTTATTCAAATAATAGATCGAAGCAAATTATTCCAGAATCAAAGATTATCGGTAACACGAAATGGATTCCGTTAAGACCACGACTTACAAGCACCGCTAAGTATTACCGGAAACAGGAAAAAATTAGCGTGAGGTATATAATAATAAAATAATAAAACAGAATATTCTAAGGAACATGTCCGATAATAATTAAACAATAACTCAAAAAAATTATGATAATATAGCTGAAATCGCTCACAGCAAAAGCAATGTGAGGACAGAAGAAACGCATTAGCCCGAGGACATGTACCCAGCTACGTCAGCATTGCTTCGAGAGTGTTTTCTTCAACTTAACATCACTAATTACGTCACGTAGGTATGGTATAAATTCCCAAAACAATCCTGCCCCCACCATCTCGTACTAAACCGACCAGGAAATGCTCGGGAGGTGACTTGAAGAACAGTATTGCTGCTTTCCAAACGACGGGCATGCATTTCTTGCAGTAGTGACGCCAACAAATGTCTGTCGTTGTTTCGAAAGGAAGTGAACTGTTAGGTAAGTGGGTGTGATAAGTGGATAAAATACATGCCCAAAGTCACCCTTATGATGCCGAGTAGACAGGTACATGTTCATGGGCTCACGTTGCTTTTGCTGTGATTGATCCCATCAAAACCATTTAGGAAGTTAAGTTGGAACACATTATTATAACAGTGCAGGTACCGGACGGTAAACTTTATCGGCGTGTTGGAGCGAATATAATACTCAATATATATCTCTTAAGTAGATATAAGTGGGAGTACTACTGTCTGCAGCACTTAGATGGAGCAGGTAAATAAAGGAAAGTTTAATTTTAATATATCTTCAGTATATTTATACACAATTTCCCCATACTACAAGAAATGCTCGAAAACGTTTTGAAAAATGCAAAAGTTATTACCTTTTAGTTAGACGAAATATAGTAATATACTGTCACCAATTCGAGATAGGCTTTAGTCCACAAAATTTCCCATAAGCTACGTCCCGTAAACGTGTTCAGTTATAATAATAATAGTAATTCATTGCAATATCATGAAAGAAGCAACAAGAAATGGAAAAGAATGTTACTACTTTCTCTTTCAGATGTCCCATCCTCACTTTGTTTACACACCGTATTAGAAAAAGAGAACGATAGTAATAATAATTACTATTACGATAATTGGAATTTATTACTAACATCAACCACTAAGTACTCTAGCCTTGGTACGAAAATCCATCAACTTATGTTCCATAAAAAAAAGTGTAAGCTTCTCATTAACACAAACATGCACATCCACCGGCAAACAAAGCAGCACTCTGAATGCGTTAATCATTGACAACAACGAGAGGTCGGTCGTTATCCTAAGATATGCGTCCTCATGACGGCGTGCCTCCGTAAATATTTGTCGATATGAGTTCATTAATTCCGCAGTTGTCGAACGTTGCCGTGACCGTTAATAGTTTTAATCGATGGCATATCTCTTCGGCGGCTGACAACACGACGGTAGGATGGGGAAACACGTCGGCCATTTATGGGGCGCAATGTCCCCTCTCCACGCTTGATATATGACCGACGCTTGGCTGTTTGTAGTGGCGTTCAACAGTTGGAAGTATAAATGATAGGGTCTAGGGAATCCACTCTGTGTGCCCCGTGTATTTCGTGTACACGTCGTAGCACCTTGACAAATGCACCGACAGTAAATTGATTAGCAATCTAATTGCGCTTTACTGGCTTGTTTATCTAGATCAAACATTCACGACGAAAGACATACCGCCTCCGGTACATAGGAGTACACCTATACATCTAGGTTTACGTATATGTGTATATATGACGCCAACATAGATTCCCTCAGCGATTCCCTTTGACGGACCCGCTCGCAATAATTCCCAGTCACCGGAAGTTATCAGACCGCCAGCGATGGTCTTTCTCCTCGATCACCGCGGAACAAAGACAGCGATAATTAACTTGGCCTAATTAATGAAGTTACGCGAGTCTGTATACTGGTATACATCAGCCGTACATATTTCTGTTGTTAAATTGTGATGAGAATGCGGTACATATGTTCGGTCGATTTACGAGTCGCTAAGCAGACACTTAGTGCGCATCCTAATGTGCAAGATCGCATAGCGTTTTGGATCTATCTACAAGAACGGATTACAATTATTTCGACAACGTAAAGACAGGGCGTCTTAATATGAGTTTTATGTTGCTCTTTTCGCATCTGGTTGTACATAATTAATACTTCAATTGTAATTGTAATTGTTCAATGTAATACTTCAATTCAATTGATTTTGATTGTTGCTTTGTTTTTAATTGCACGTGAAATATATTTTATGTACTTTCATAAGTCCTAACCGTTTTATATAGAGTGTCGTCAGATATCAGAAACCAAGCGAAGTTTAAAAAGTTATGCCTACTTTCCTGTAAAACGTAATAAACGAGAAGCAGATGCGCGTCAGTGTTCTAAACACAAGAAATAACTACCGCTTAATTTGTATGTGGCACGCAAAAAAATAATGTATTCACCCAATACTAATATCTAAGTGTTGGATGTTATCTTCATTTTTTTCCTCCATATTTTTCGATGCGAGATATACATTGGATTGCGAATGTAATCACGTGTTGGTAATGTAAGTAATACAAAAAAAAAGTGCTTCTCTTATTCATCATACATAGAGAATATAAATTTATTTAGATCCTCTCAAATTCAATTTTCCTCGTGTCACGTAGGTGGCCAGTCTACCTAGGCTCTTCTTTATCTGAAGATCATCATGTCATATATGTGGCATATAGTGAAGAATTAAAATAAATTAAAATTGGGAGAAATAGCAAGCGTAAGCACATTTGTCCGAGGAAGCAATAAGTAAGCTCACACTTTGGTCTTCCTAAATATAATGTGGTAACCATTGTATGAACATATCTACTTACGTTCAATATGACATAGGTATATTACAGAATCCTAACAGTTACGAGTTCTAATTTTGCTTATTTGTTTAAACTAACAAATGTTGTACTACAAAAGAAATATGTATTCTTCGTACTTGTTTGCAATTGAAATATCGCTTTAATAGGGAATGTCTCTAGATTAAGAAATATATTTGTTTATTGTCAATTATATTATATACGCACAAAAAACAGTGAAGACTAATTGCTCGGCGAACTGGCATTTTTGTAATTATACCTGCTGCGTGCGTAGCAAATCTGATGATTCAATGATTCTGGAGACGATGTTTGATAGACTTGTAAACACTGAAAAATTTTCATTTCTGACCGTGTATCCAACTTCCTGCTCTGATTTTTCCACTTACTGCTTGTAGATGATAACCTCCTCTTCCATCCATTCTAATAACACTTTTTTTTTCTACAGTAAGTAGCCCAACGAGATAATAGGTGTTCCCTGGTCGTGTTAGTAACATCGAAGACGAAACGCATCCGAACCCCTCAGAAAAACAGCCACCACTTTTGGCCAGGCCCAAAACCTTTATCCACTTTCGTTCTCTTATAACTGGACCACACGTAAGCATAAAAACATCGTTACGCAACGAAACAAGAGGGAACGAGCCAAATTATGTTTGAATAGTGCGTTAAGGTCGAAGTGGTTATCTTACCTCTACCATATTATTTAATTGAAAACGAAATCAACTTACTTTACAATTATATAACTAATATTATTAAATAAGAAAATATTATTTGAGAACAACACATAAATTGATTAGTTATATACGTCGCTATTTATTAGAAATAATTGTCGATGAATAGGTTGCGTAATTGCCGCTCATTCTGGATACGAACGATATATGTTCGTTCAAACTTTACTTTGTTCTTTAAAACCATTCGACAAAACTTTTATGTAAAGCTATCTGATTACACGCCATATTGATCTTAGCAGTCACAATGGAAAGACGCCCGTAACCAAACAGTTATTCACCTACAAAAAGATTTGGATAAGAAACAAACTAGCCGTTACAAAAACTATTAAAAAAGCATAGCAAATTCGGAACGTCCACTACATTTGTTGCACAGCACACGCATTCAGCAGCCTTTTATGTACTGGCGTACTGGTGTCTACATAAATTAACTTTCTGTGTCCAACTTTAACTCTTTGTGGCCCAAATTAATCCTTGTGGCATCACTAGAACACCAGTAGGCCTTGAGATAAGTAACCCTGAAATGGTGGTCAGCCCACGAAACCACTAAGTCGGAAAATGTTCTTTTGTACTTTGTTGGATCACATCAAATTAATTATTAATTAAAACAAAATTACTATTTTCTGAATAGGTAGAGATTTTCTTCTATGTTGTATCAGAAAATGTAAACAAAAATGAAATTGTCTTCTCCTTTTTAAACAAAAAGCATTTTAAACACACTGTTCAACTTGTTTCCATGAACTTTAATGAAAACGTAACACGTATATATATCTCAAATAATTCTGATCTATTTTTCACCCCCCTCATTTTTATCATACATATGTACAGCATAACCTTGTGGAGAAAGATTGATAAATTCCTTCACGGGCGCTCTTAGTATCGGTGACAATGTTTGACATTCATCACAGAATTTATGGCAGGCTAAAAGATAACGTTTGTCTCTGAATGGTTTATGTATGAACGTAAAAGTTTAATAGGGGAAACGTGATTTCAATTTCCGCCCTCGCTATATAGGCTATAAAATATTAATAAGAACAATTTAATAGAGTTCTGCACTTGTCAAGAAAGTTATTTGATAATTTAATTTGCGCTTTTCAAGAGATGCACGAAATTAACCTGAATCTCTGCTAATTTCGTTTAAATGGTTTATTATTAACCAGTAGTAGTCACATTTCAAATAAATTACAGCTTGAAGAATAAATAAGCATTTGCACCCGACGTTTTCGATCAATCAAACTGGTTAGTAAATAGAATTATGATCTGAGGCTATTGCTTTTTGTCCAGAAACTAGTTTTAAAGTGACTAAACTGGCATCAAAAATAAGAATTTCAGTCTCCTGGGCTGAAGCTTCCCCTTTCACTTAACTTGCAGCGTATCCTTTTAACACATAAGTTATGAGAAATCTATTCAGCAGCAGAAGTTAAATAAATCGAAATCTTTAGCATGTAATTGGTTCCTCGGGGAAAAGTACATTGACCACAATTAAAAATGAACCGCCTCTACGTTGGAGGATTTCGTCAAAACTTTATAAATGTATTTCTGAGAGTCAAGTTAAATCATTGGTTATAATGTTGCGTTTGTCTAATTTGTTTTGTAACATTTACAAGAACAAAGCGTTCGGAATGTATTTTTACAAAAACACCTGTTGCAATCCGATGCTTGCAATGCAAATGTCCAAAAGAAAATAGAAATTCTAAACCGGAAAAAGGAGAATGAACATGTGTTATTAATTCCTAACATTTGTCTAAAATAATTTTTGATAAAAGCAGTATAATCAATTTTAGTTCGATAAATTTACCGGTACTGAGTATTTCTGCTTCAGCCTGAGGCGGCAATTACTTTTCTTTAGTCATCTATTAAAACATAAAAGCGCTGTTGCTACAACATGGTGTACAAAGAACTATTAGACTTAGTGACGGAAACAGTAAAATTCATCTTTCTAGCACACGCTTGTAAATTTTTCAAATCATAAATACTGCAATATTATCAAGGAAAAAGTGCTTTTCAACCATTTTGCAACTCGAGAGAATTCGCTATACATATCCATGAGATAACACCGCAAGTTACCCAAAATTCGATCTGAAAATGTATATATTCCTAAAAATAATACTAAACTTTTCCGTCGCGGCGTTAAAAATTAGTAATATTCCGAACACTGGAAACTACGTCCGAAGCGAAACACGGAGCTAGCGCGGAAATTGTAACGAAATGATAAATAATCGGGTAGACCCATGGGAAAATGCTCAGTTCTACTTGATTAACATAAGAAGAGAAGCGGGTGAGTGGAGAAGAACTGAGAAGACTCGATATATCAATGGAGGCACCGAAAAAACTGACAAAATAACAAATATTCTCCCTTTGAACGAAATATCAAAATCGCATCAAGTAGAAGTTAGGTTTGCGACGTGAAAAGGAATTGTGCGAAGGGATAGAATATTTCTTTTTTTCAAATCACAGGCTGTCGTTCAATCGTAACGGACATAATAAATATATTCCATCAATGATTGCCCATGAAACAAGGCCGTATGTAATGAACAGGGAGAGTGATGATGGAACGTATCACATTTATAAACACATATCAATGTGATAAATGCGAGATGGTACACTGAAAAATGTTTTAATCCACTAATGCTGTTGAATTTTCAAGGGATGGGAAAGTTGTAAACAGAACCGGCATTAGGTTAACTTCAGCATAAACCTTATAATCTTCAAAGCGCATTTTAAACATCTAAATTTCACGCGTTTTATATGTTCTTTGTGCTAAAACAACTAAACGTATTTTTTTAACAATTGAACTGTTAAACAGTAATACAAGCATATACTTTCGCTAATGAAATTTGGTTAAATCATTGTTATTTTTTTATGGAATTTTAGGGACAAATATCTTTAAAATAGATTTTAAAAGAGTAGAGAGTAGATAGAGTTTTAATAGAATATTTGGCAGAGAAATATTTTTATAACACTGATATATTCATGAATAGTCTCTAGATTGTGGTGTTTTGTAATATTGTTAGATAATTCCTGACATGATCTTGTGGTGAAGTGGCTAGAACGCTACAATGAGAGATAGGTCTGAGTCCTTATCACCATTGAAATTTGTCTGTACCTCTGATGTTCAACCTTAAAAATAACTCTTCTAAGTGACACTTTGCTCCTTGATATTAAATTGGAACACACAAATTTCTCATTTTCAATGAATGAAAATTTCATTTTCAATGAATTTCATTTTCAATGACAAAATGAAGAATTTCTGCCATTTCATGGCAGAAATTCTTCATTTTTCAGAGTTATATTTATTGTGCGTATCATAAATGGTTTTAATGTGTCTATTCTTTGTATCAACATCGTTCATTAACATACACATGCATTAACGATGGCAGTCTTTGTTTTCTTGTGCGTATTGCTTCAGAGGAATCCATGAATAACTGCATTTATTAAAGTCTTTTACTCACCTTCAACAAAGCCACCAACATGGCTCCTCACCTACAGTCACGATTATTACAAACTGCAAAAGCTGCACATCAGCACTTGACATAGGTTAACAATGTTAATTTTCCCAAGAGGGCTCATTGTACATCAAGAACAACTTCCGTTTTGAAAGAAAATGAAAAACTGTCCTAACATCGGTGATATTGCCATTGATTGTGACCTATATACTGGGATACCGTTTTGGCTCTCAAAAACGCTAGAATTGTGACTTAATTCTTATTTACGTGCAAAATTCATGTTTAGCTTGGCATAATACATGGTAACTCTGTGTGAGTATAATAGAAGGAAGAGGAATCAAATAAAAAGGCTCTTTCTCGCAAAAATACCAATTTTTAACAGTTCTTCAGCCCCCGGAGTTTTGTTAAGTTTGTTTTGTTAAGTTAAGTTTGAGAAACTTTGAGTAGAACAAACTTTAAACCGAATTCTTATGTATATTCTTTGCATTTCAAACAGAGGAATCTCCATAAAAGTAATGTTTATTTGATAGTTCTTTTAATGATCGCCTTCTTAAACTTTTTAATATAATATTCACAGCATGTACAGCCCACTTATTTATAAAAAACACTACATCCTCGCTTTTGCCATAATTTGGTATTGGATTGCTATAATGTTAAACGTTTTTCTGCTCGCTTTATTCAAGCCGCGCTATCCATAATTTCTCCAAATTTCATTAAAATCCGTAAGTTACAACTCCGTATCCCTCCCTTTAAGTTACACACAAGAGACTATTTGAAACATCCGATAACGTGGTGGCACCGAATTCAGGTCGCGTATGTACACGTGCCCGCCCCTAAAGCCGGTTCTGACATATGCGTTCGAAGTAGCAGGTGTATGTGAAGAGCAAACGTATGCGTGTACGTAGGCGTATGTGTGAGAGCATACATACAGCATATCTATGGGTAGAACAGCGTAATACAGTATATACGCGAACGTAGAAGCGAAAGCCATACGTTTTAGGGCCCTCGAATTTCACCAATGGATCCGCTGTTTCCGGTCACTAATGCGGCACTTCACATTCGCGTGCAGTTCCCTGATAACACGCACCCGTGTCTTTGTCCGCCAGCCCGGGCCGCAATTCTGGAGAGCTTGAGCCATGTTTCAGTTCCGTGCGGTTTATTACCTGACCACAAGGGCTTGCGGATTTGCACCCCGGTAGGTGATCCGACCGCGCTGATAAACCTGATTTAATTTTGTGGCGATCGTAGCAGGACATTGGCGCTTGATCTTGTTTTACACCGATGTTCGCTGAAGTCGGTAAGCAGGTACACAAGAATGATGTACATAGTATCAACAAATATCATACATCCATAAATTGCATCCCGTTATTTTCATTAATCATCCTATAGTAGCTGGTAAATAATCAGTTAAAGTCGGAATATTCAAATAAGAGTTGAGAAGCGTAATTTGGCCCGTATCATCAATGCTAATAAATCCTTACATACACAAAGAATTATAAGGATGCAAAATTACTACTCTAACGTGCATATTTATACCGGAGTTTTTTCTTTAATACACACACGCCTTTTATTACATTTTCCTCTTATATAAGAAAATTGTGCGACATGGTAGACAACATAATAAGAATAAATACATCACTAATCAATTTGCTTGGAACTATTATTTTTTAAAGAACCAAGTGAATATGGAGAGACATCTTTTTTTACAAAATATTTGGTGGTACCAAAGGAATAATACTTTAAGAAGGATTCGGAAAAATCCTGAAGCCCCTATACCTTGTACGAAAACTATTCTGAATACTTTTAACAAATTCAAAGCAGTTAGTTGAATTCCAACTTCTCGGAAGAAGTAAAAGGGCATGAAACTGAACCCTAGATTATGTACAGAAATGGTCCTAGGGACGTATTTAGAGATAACCAGCCATTTCGAAGTATCGTGCAGTTCTGTGCATAAAACCGTGAAAGAATTCAATTATAAGCCATAAGCCATACAAAATATTAAATCATCAAGAGCATTTCAAGGAAGATAAAATAAAAACGGCAGATTTAAAATTACTACACCTTAATAACATAATAGCGCTGGATACTTTTTGCTGATGAAACTACATCTATCGTAAATGAAGAGGTCAACTTTCAGAACTTCCGACTTGTATTCCATATTTGTCAATTGAAAAGTACTAGACTTTCTTTCGATTGGTTTCATTGGTTAGTACACAGTGGTCCCGTTAAGATCCTCACACTTAAAGTAATAATAAAAATAAGAGTTTAATCCTTTTTATTGATTGTTATTAATTAATTTCAAGTTTTGTTCCCTTTGTTTTTGTTCCCAGGCATTTCTTAGCGTCCAGTGACACTAAAGGGCGCTAAGTGCCTAGCTCATCGTTCCGAAAAGAAGTGATATAAACCGCGTGGCAACTAGCGATGTTAGGGAAGCGGGAAAAATATGCTCGACATGGGATAGGCAGAAACATGTGATATTTCTTTGTTCATATTGTTTTTGCAGTGAGTGTTTGCGGTGTTTTACATACATAACTTCAGTGATGTGTAGAGTAGGCGAATTCGATTGCGCACCATCGGCGCAACTAACGAATGGACTTTCGCATGCGAAACACTAGTCAGTATATAGGTTCGCTGCCGCCTGGATCGTACATAATACATACATAGCTATCATAAAGACAGTGAATAGATTCATTAAGGATTATCCGGATTTGACTTACGACAGCGTAAAAATTATATCTTTACTATGCGATATATGTCTAACGGGTTGGTCACAAAAACATTGCAAACGTCATGTGCAAAGTGCAAACCATAATAATATCAAAACCGGTGTCGAACGGGGAACCGCGTCAATCATCATTCAATTTTACTTCAAGACTAGGAGCAATGTACAGTTAATCATCGAGTTACAAACACTCTGGATATTATTTTTTATACAAATGACTAGAGACGGCAATTTCCCGTACTCATTTAGTAACATAGAGACAATTTATCGAGATTAGTTCATAGTGTACAGAAACCATCTTAAAAACTGTTTTGTATCTAGCACTGGAATGGTACCGTTCGCCATAATATATCTCTGCATGCTGATGCAAGAGTCCATTCGTTAGCTAGGCCGATGGTGCGCGTACAAATTTGCCTACCCTAATTATAAGTTAGACATAGGAGAAGTAAATGTGTATATGTACGTAATAAAAAACTACTTATGAATAATAAAAAGAAGAACTTGTAATAAGACATATCTTATTACAAGTTTGTAACTAATTACTATCAGCAAATAATATTCTGGGCTGAATAATAAATTGAGGAATAAATCAGCTGAGGCGTACCGCAAGCCTGCACAATGAGAACGTTATTGTTTGTAGTTGCAATCAAATATTTGGTGATACTAAGGCAGAAATAACTGACAATAAAGGGCGGGAACTTCCTTTTAGTTGTAGGAACGAGCGAACTCCAATCTACTGATTTAGCAACAACCTACTTTTGGGTCTATGTGACATATAAAATTTTCCGAGAAAATATTAATAAAGAGTATAAATGCCAAACTCACCGTAGTTGACCATATAATGGTAATTGAAGGGGAAACCTAATTTAGTTTCAAGCCAAAGCCAACTTAAAAGTAATAGTTACTAATCTATTAAATCCGTTTGCTCATGCGGATTATTACATAAATAGTAAACTATATTTTATAAAATAGTATTTTACTATAAAATAGTAAAATTGCTTGATATTACAACATGTCAGTCACGTAGATTACCTTTAAAACTAACTTTTATCGAATGAACCTTAAAATATAACCGTTAGCAGCAAAGGAGAAATGAATTGGTGTGAGGGAGGAGAACTAATCCGGAGTAGGCGGATATGGAGAAAAAAATTATAAACCGGATAAGTCTAACAATATGTTTCATATATACATTCCGTGCTTAATTGGATAAAAGTCGATTTTAAAAATAACGTAATAAAAAATGAACACTGCAAAAAAAAGGAAATGATAAAGCGAGATGAATGAAATAATGTTTAAAAAAACAAATTGTAAATAATTAACTTTTAAAATGTAATTATAGTTGAAACTTGAAAAAGTTAACAGGAAACAATGCAATGAAGTAATTATAAGAAAAGAAGCAGAAATACGTTTTCTTCATTCAAGTTTAATTGAATACATAAAGTATTATCTATCACGTCTTTTAATTGTTTACGATTTCTTCCTTGATGAAGCATATACACACAGTAAGGGTTACTAATCGAGCAACTGTATACTACACACTATTGCTTACTAGTATTGGTTCTCGTCCGATCCGTAGGTATTGCATTAATCCGACTTATCTCTCGCACCCTTTCGCCGATCCGTAGTTATGCCGCAGCCGCCAACGATCTACAAAACCCCTTACCTTCCTTAACTACACTATCCCAGATCCCAATCCTCGGAGGTTTGTCCGTTCCCGAATTATTTAATTCGAAATTTAACGTCACTTGGTCCCGGAGTCACATAAATTAACGACTTAATCAGGGGTTATTAGTCACGGTAATTTGAGGACGCGATTAAAATTCCGTCTGCTCGCTCAGATCACCGCATTATTAATTGCGGGATCTTGATCTGTTGAAAACTGAAACATAAATTTTTGGGCATAAATCCATGCACAGATATGATTGTGTAAGCGTGTTTCGCGGTTGAAATATGTGCTTAAATATGACGGGTCTGCGACTAAATCTTACGCCAGTATATTTCGGCCATATGTGACACGAAACGAAATTGATATAAGCAAAAATGAACCAAGTGAACTAGGTTCTTGAGTAAAGAAGCGTATATTCTCTAATATTTAGACACCTATATACATATAGCTAGTTATGATCGATAATAAGGAACACATTAACAATATTGTCAACCGGAACTGCCAAAAGTTAGAATTGTTATAAAGAACGGTCTGCACAAAGAAAAATTTCTCGAAGTAAAAGTGGACAGTCTTACAGCTCTCTGTAATAGTGTACATATACTCCGCAGTTTAATTAAATTGCCACCAATATTATACCGTTGTGGTGAACAGAACAGAGAGAACATTCCAAACAAAAAATTTTCAGTTTGCGTTTTTTTGTTTTTCTTTGGCAGTCTTTAGCAGATTCAACCATTGGGGAGCTATTCCAGCAACATCTATTCCATGAAGGACCAACCGCAAAACTTAAACGCCGAGAATCCACTAATTTTGGATATTTGACGGTGTCCTTCTTATTTTCTTATTCTAAATCAAATATTATCAATATCCAATTGTTATTATTTTTTTTGTTACGTACAGTTTATTTACCGCCAATATACGTTTGCTTTGAATGAGCTTAGTCTTTAATGGAGAATAGCTAGCAATAGGATAGTTTGCTCTGGTTTCTCTAAAAATACCTGGCATCCTCTTTCTTTTAATGGTGATCGGTCTCTATATCAAGATTCACTGGCTTCTTGAAAACAAAAATAATCGAGGACTGTTGTCGCTATTCTTTGCAACTGATTTTTTTTTTTGTAAAATTGGAATAAACAAATTTTATACCGCGATGGTGTCTGAGATAGAACATTTTTCCGCTGCAACGGAAACATACAGAGACACTTCACCGAGAACCAAGAAATTTGACACCGAAACGCATGCCAAATGCAGGAATAACCAAGAAAAAACGTATATAAAGCAGGGATACAGAGAGGAGCGCAAGCGGAAAGCCAAGAACATGGAATAACGGGATAAGTAAACTAACAGCAAAAAGAGGAATGAGCGAAGTAAGGCAAGAAAACTAACAAGGAATAAAGATAGATGGAGAGACTATTTAGTTGATTTCAATAACATTTATTAAATAAGCTCCTTGATCATTCAGCATCCTTCAAGAATGTATTGAAGGAAAAGCAACTGCTTAACCGACTCTTTAGTAAATTATACGAAACATTGGTTGAGCTAAGAAACACCTTCGTTCCCTAATTTGTCTCTTTCACATTACAAACGTATTCTATGACTGGTCAACCTTCAAAATATTCTTCATTGACGGAAGCACGAAAAAATTCCGCAAAGCAATTGTAAAAAATCTTTTCTGATGATGCCTCATTTCCAAAACTTGAGCGAAACAATTTGAATATTGCTGCTGTGTTTGGCCTTTATTAACATCGTAAACAGCATCACAGGAAAACCTTTACGTGAAATATCCATTTTATCACCGAATTGTTTCTTTAAATGCTCATTGTAACAAAACTACTCGCGCGATTTCTGAGTTATTAGCGTTAGCTTCGTTTCAACAATAACAAATGCTAGATTTTACGAAAATAGTATATAGAATCAAATTTCAATTACTCCATCTAGTGGTCATCTGTAAATATTTAAGGCGATCCCTTCGTACTTGTAAAATATAAAAAAATTAAATATGTAAATGCTGTGAAACTAGAAACGGAAACAATGCTCATAACTTGAAATGCATGTGGAAATAACGAAACCATTCGATTAATAGGTCTGGTGTAATAATTAACCGTTGATATCAATATCGGTTACAGTTGTCGCCAGGAGGCAGATCGTATGCAATATGCTAAGCCTCCAAAAAAAAAAAAACGTAATAGGACTGCCTTCCGCTTTTGTGCAACATTAGATACTAACACGGATGGCTGACTGGATACTGCAGGCAAAATTAATTAATATAGTTGTCGTTAAAATAGCTTTGATTTCCGGAATGGCTAATGAGAACCAACGTTAAATTACCACAGTAGCACAAATACGCACGGCCCAAATCGATGGCTCGTTCCCACGCAAATACGCAAACCAACAAATACGTAACGTACCGGGGGCAGACTGCACTGTCGCAAACTAAAAGCCAAATCGTGGTGCTTGCAATTTGTGTGAAGCTTTCGGTCGATTTTCCGAATTCAACGGAATAGTACGCAGTTTATCGAATACTTCAGCTTCCATCAGGTGGTTACAATGATCCGCATATTGTTAGAGAGCAATAACAATTTCGCATAGACGGAACAGGCGTCCGAAGTGTAATTCGTAACTACATTAAAACTCATTGTCCCAATTACTGTTAATTTTAGTACCGCATTATACGGTGGCAAAAACATGCTGCAATTAGCCATACCTGAGAGAGCTCCCGAGAATCTAACACAACGGGCCTTTATCTAAATCAATAGACAAATTTGTTTAATAATATTTGGTCTTGATATCAACTTACCTACTGTCCGGTATATTTAATCTACATATTTGCTTAGTTTTGAATTAACTTTTTGTAATTTAAAGTTATTTATATGCGTTTTTGACTGCTGAAAGCTACCATTTCTTTGATGTAAAGTATATTGCTTTGAATGAAAGAATACTTTTCTTGGATTCAAGAGTGTTTCTTACAGAAACATGTCCATGAATAGTATATTTTTTCTCGCGTTGCACTGATTTGCGGTAAATGATTCTATCGATACCAGGAAAACCCGTTTTAGTACCATTTATTGATTATTGCTACTGTTTGTCAATTTACTTTATGCGAAGCGACTAAATACTTAATTAGGGCTACTTGGAAACATTTTTTAACGAAAGATTAATTATTAGATCCAAGATTAATTAATCTTAAATATTTAGAGCGATTGGTGTACTTTCCATTATTATTTCGTGTTGGCAGCTTCATAACTGAAAATACTAATAAGAACTGGTTGTTTTTAGTAAACAAAAGTGAGATGAGGATTTTTTTGTGGATTTCTGCAAAAGGCATCATAAAAAGAGGACGATCGTCTTTAAATTTCCTTCTGACGGAAAAACGTATCATAAAGTATCAATGGCCACGCGTCTAGTTTGTTTTCAATACCATTACCTTGAATATGCGAGTTAAAACTGATTCGTATCCGAATTACTTCGGCTTTTGGGGATTCTAATGTAATTTAAATAAAAAAGCAGGCTTTATGGATTCTTCGTTAGACATTAGTAAATGATCTATTTAATTAATAAATCCGTTTATTGTATATATAGCGTGTTGTAATGTCATTAATGTATTTAATTAAACAAGGTTATCTGTCATCAGCGCCGTAGTCACTTCTTCCTTATTAAGTTCATATTGTACATGTATCGGATATGAGATTCCATTTGTCGGTAGGAAGCCCGATCCCTAGAGAAAGAATCCTGTGCTAAGTCGAATATCGTTGGGGCGTAAAAATAATAAAGTTAATACAAGTCCAGCCAACGACAAACGTGGGAAGACGTAGATGATCTACTTATATCTAACATTCTCTTTCTCGAATGTTAACATAAGAAATGTCTACAACACGTTGTAGGGCATACGATTGTCGTACAAAAGTTATAAATGTTAATTAAACATCGTTCGGTTCGTATCATCTAAATTCTCGATACAATTTAACGTTGTAGTGTTGCATGTGTTAAACTGTGTCGTAATAGAACGCAGAATCCCGGGAGCAGTTGCGTCCTTGTGTTACACTACAGCAAAATCGTTCACTTCGGAATCCAGTTCAATAATCATATATTTTAAATTATTAAAAATTATCATAGGCACCAATGAAACACATCATTTGGCAATGAAAACGAACAATGCTTAATTTTTATTTGTGACTTTATGTCTAGCTATCGTTCATGCATATTCTATTGAAAAGTTCCTCCAATTTTCCTGGTTTCGATTCACTATTTAAAGTAAAAATTTACTGAAAAATGCATTGGAAGAATATAGTACTGAAAAAATGTGATGTACAAGAAACACAAGCCTTGTGTTTATGTAGAAGAACGCAACAAAAATTAAATCATTTGACGGAAGAGTGTATTGGGACATTCCCGCATTCACGACCCCTAATTTTAGTAAATGTCTGACATTTGTAAAAATTTCGAAAATTTCTTCAAATTAATCTCGTAAAAGCAGTATACGCGAAACTATGCATTCAACGATACAATAAACAATCATTTGCGCGTTCACTGGACCAATGTTGAAAAAAGAAATTGTTACATCAACATCAGTACCTTTTTTCAGTGCTCGAATCGATCAAAAACAAACTGCTTAATGAAAGTTAGCAAGCACACAACTAGGTTAAGAATAAAATCGGAGCAGCAACAGAGAAAAATTTGGACCATGAATTGTAGAAAAGGTTATATTTCAAAACGTAACATCGCTAAAATATAAGAAAATTCAATAAATCCTAATTTTCGCGATTTTGAAAACGCGCAATTAGTTAGTAAATTAGAAGAAAGCAATCCCTTTCAAAGCATTTTCTAACTTCTCTCCTGGCTTTCATAGCATGACAAATTCTCTAATCTACAAATATAATTAACTGTTTTGCAGAAGTCATGAAAGAAATAAACTAAGAGGCGAGCTTATCGGGAGAAATTTAAATTAAATGCCAACGGCGAAATTCGCTGCCCGGAAAATCAAAAAACCTGACGAGAGAGCGGAACAAGCGCGGAAAAACAAGAAGTGTAAATTGTTCATTGAATGCGGAATGTAATCAATTAAAATTATCTACTGGGATAATTTGAAGTGTTCGCAGAATTTGCACAATCGTTGTTTTTGCTTGATGTACAACGCAATTATAAAATTAATTAGAAGTATAACAATGCTTAATTCGAGGACGGATTGTGCTATTCTAAGAATTGCTGTCACAAACTTTGAACAATTTATTTACCTCTTTATCTATCTAATGTATCAACAACTCTCCGATACTGTAAAGAGCCCGAATTGTATTAGTAATTGTTTTACACTTTGCTGATCCAATTGAAGCCATTTACACCAATTGACTTTTTTCGTGGAGTTACTAATTTGATATGTCTATAATCGCAATAAAGTTGTTTGTTATAACTAGTTAATAGTTTTACAAAATTTCAAAAAAGTCCTTTCTTAGGAACCTTCGAATTTTATCAATGGCGTAGTCAACGTCAAAAATTATAGATGATAAAACGATATTACAGACGTTTTAAAACCTTACTACTATAACATAGAGTAAATTATTACCAATCTGACATCTTACATAAAAATATTCTTTTCTTTTCACTTTTCTAGCACTCCACCACAGACGAAAACGAATTCAAAGAAGTAAAAAAAGCTTGAAAATGTGAGACATCAGTAAGAGCAAGGTACGCGCATACTTTGTCTACATAGAAAACTATAGCAACGTAAAATATTGTATCGTATATACGTGTTTCAACATTCCTTGGGTGTTTGTTTCGCAGCAAGAAATGAAAGAATTGTCTATGCGATTTCCAATGTCTAATATATGATGATATTGCAGGATATTTTAAGGAAAACTTTACAGTCGCATATGTTCCAAGGAAGAAAATGACACGTCAGTGTATAGAACAACATAGCTAAGCATTTAGTTCTTTAGTATTCTATATTCTATTTGACAGCTTAATGTTTGTATGCGGTTAATCTAATAAACAAGCGTTAATCCTATTAAGAAGGTGGCAATGACATAATCTTCGAAATTAGGGAAGAATTGTAGTTCCACTGGAATTAAAGTACGGTATGATGCTATAACCCGAAAAAATGCTTGTTCTAAATTAATTGATTAATTTTTCCAATGTCTAATACATCCGAGTCACCTACACACTCTTTCGGTAGTTTAGATAAATACATGGCAAATAACGATGTTGTACGATCACAAAAATCACTTGGATTGATACATGACAGTTTTGTAGAGTACATCGTGTATTAAAAAGCTTCCCATGTCGGCGGACTTTCACGTGTCAGGAGTAAAAGCCGCCTCTAAAATTTCAACGATTTTCGGATTTTTGCAATTTACACCATTGTTTTTACGAACAAAAGAATAAACCGCATTGTCTACTGGTCCATTATCAACTCAAATGAGATCGCTTTATCACCACTGCTGCTATCCCTCATCCCCTTGCGGAGTGGAAGTTGAGCAAAAAAGTGCAACACATATGCACGAGTGATCCTTCAGAAATACCATTTTACGTACTTGCTGGCCGCCAGCCCTCACTTCCCCCAAATTTAATTTTAGGAACAAAAATAATAAATATGTATATACTCTAAAACAAAATCATTTATCTCCTTTAGTGTCTTATATAAAAAGATGAATCCGTAAACCTCTAAACGTACATATGCTTAACATCCACCAGAAATAGGGCCCGAAGCTTTATAAACGGCTGCAGAAAAACCGAGAAAAAAGTCAGAATCATGTATCGTTCGAATATGGATACTTGACTGAACCTACAAACAACCGGCACTAACGACACCTACAATGAATGCGGAAATTTCTAATGATACAATAAAGGTTAATAAAAAGTAAATGTACTGGATAAAACAATGACATATTTGTACATTTATTTACCTATAAGTTACTTCAAGTTACTATAGTAGTCCGTGTGGTTTTGCCAGTAATAATAGTACCCCATCTCAGAACTTCCTTGAATTTTAATATTTTATTCTTAGTGTTAGGTTCGTAGTGTATTAAAAGAAAATATTGAAGATTAAGTTCTCTTCCAAAATATATAATAAACTATAGCGAGATCTATTTAACACCTATATACCACTATGCTAACATGAAAATAGCAAGCAAGATCGTTGCAATTAGTGCCATGTGGAGTGAAATTCACCCAAGTGCAGGCCGTCAATATTTGTCAAAGTAATTCGTCGTTTGGTCGAGTTCCAATTCTTTATCGGGTTATATAACCACAGACTCCCTCCCCAAATCCCTGGTATTTTGTGTAAATTTGTCTTCAGCCAACGATAGTTCTGTTGATACGGCACAATAGTACACAAGGCGAAGACGAGTAATGACTTGTCCCAAATATTCCTTCTTAATGTAGCATTTTCCTGCAAACATGCACGAAATAAATTCTATTTTACCTTTATCAATTTACGGCAAAATGAATATGAACTGGTAATAAGTTACAAAATCTGGTAGTACATGTCCCTATTGTACGATTGCCGATACTCGCTAGTATATCGTTAGATCGCGAACTCGTACGGCATAATACAAAGTGTTATTGTATGAATATCAAATATCTATAATCTGCCCTGTTTAGATCCAATCGTCTTTGAAAGATATCGTATTGCGCCAAGCACAAGATCAATTCAAGTCTCATTACTCAAAAGAACGCGAGGTCTTATTACGTGAACGTGTTGGTAACAAACTCGAGGGCGAAATTTTTGAGTTTGGTGTTGTTATTATAATTTAATGTTTGCAAACATTATTGTTTGTAATTATCCTTTTTAATCTACTAGAAGAGTATTTACATGACGAAGCTACGACCGCAAAAATTAATTTTTACTTAGAGAACAACAAATTTTTCAGATCTATCATTACAATAGATTTAAAACTGAAGCCACATATTATTAAAAGTTCTACAAGAACTGATGAGCATCAGGACTGAAGGCCATCGTTTCTAATTTCAAGTTGCAAGCAATTTCAATTTGCACTTCGTGTTATTGGCTCTGCTAACCTTGAACATCTGGATATCGCATCTTGTGCATCTGAACGTATTAAATTCCGGCGGCGTCACATTTGTATGCAAGATCATTAATCATGTTGGCTTCTGCCGCGCATATAACTTCTGGTATTTCGAATCCTTTATCGTGAATACCTTAATTATATGTGTACATACTGAAAATTTTCAGACAGAAAGAAACTGTACAACTGTGAATTGTGCAACTTCCAACAATAATAATTAATTTCGTTCTACTTAGCATACTTAATGGATCTACATATTTCAAAACAGACAGAAAGTAGGTTATACAATTATCTCAAATTCTTTGAAATTAATTAATGACAAGGATTATACTTTGATTTACGTGTCCATCCCATTTTCCCTTTAGCATTTTCACTAAAATACAAAGTTTTGTTTCCCTATATTTATTAAGTAGAAATTAGAATAGAATAATGAATAATAAAATAGAATAGAATAACAAATAATAATAGAATGAATGTGGAGGAATATGCAATGTAAATTGTCTTTCTTTAGACAATCGATAGTTGAAAACTTTATCCCAAAATGAATATACAAATAGTTTTATCGTTGACACAGATACCCTTAGATACACGCCCGCGGTACCACCATGGAATCAATCCCAATCGATATTTCGACAGATATCGCTGGATCCCGTAGGTAAATAAAGTGAAAGAAAATATTTGAAAATGGCAAAGCGGCGCAGGTCTGACAGCAGCGCCAGGCAGCCTTTATTACTTTTTACCCTGAAATCCATTATTGCAGATCGGATTACGGCGAAATTTGCATATTATCAATTTAAATATGGAAAGCTTTAAATACGCAAAGCCACTTCAGCTGGCGATCTGAAAATTCGATTATTTCTTCGCTCTCTGTATCGAGAGTGAAGCGTTTGCTAGTGCGAAACCATTTCCGTTCGCTTTGAATTAAAAAAAAGAGGACATTAGTTATTCATATCCTTTGTCGCGTATTCCAACATCTTTGTGAACTTGAAATCCTACTACAACAAACCGATAGGACCCAGAAACATACACACATACATCTCCTTTTAAATAACTATCCTTTCAACAAATTTGAAACTAGAACAGAATAGACGAAAATACTTACGATTATTATTATCAATACTAATCGCCACATATTAACTCAAAGGACATTAGCTGCAATTCACGTTAATGCGGAGTACTAAGTAATTATTACTTTCTTGAGTTATCAATCTTGTTCGAATCACTTTTTGAAAAGAAGGTTAGTTGTGAAGCCGAAACTAGTTAGGCAAAACCTGCAATTTTACCTCCGGTTGAGGGTTTTAATTTCTAGGCAGAAATCCATACTGCTGCGTGACCGTACTGCGACTTCTGCTAGCAAATAAAAACCAACCGGAACAAGAAGTGAAGCCGCACTACTCAAGCTTAATCCGTCAACCAAAGATTTTATTTATTATTAATAATAGTATACCTTTATTTGAAACAAGTATTCGCCCAGTTCTCGGATATTTGCAACAAAATGAACAGAAATAAACTTAGTTGGAACTTAAGTGATTATGCCAAACTGCTTGAACATTGTTGGATATTCAGAATCCAGGGATTAACTATATTTATAGATACGTTTCCATTTTTGTCTGACAGTAGTTAGTGAAGCTGGTTGGCTGAACAGATTCATATTATACTTACCAATCTTTCTAAGCCTTAATCGAACTGATCACTCCCTGATCATCAATAAATTGAATGGTATTGAATCGCTTCTATTAAGAGTTACATTCTACCTTGGTGATAGAAAACACTTTGTGACATCTTTGAGCTTTAATTCTGAATGTTTTATACCGACGCCTCGTGTTTCGCAGAGGAGTAGTTTGAGGCCGCCTTTGGTCATAATATTTATTAACGATTTGTTCTTCTAATTGAAAAGTTACTGTTTACAAACGATTTGAAATTGTATATCATTATTAATAGTAGTGAAGACTGCAATTATTTACAAAATCAAGTAGATACCTTCCACTCGTATGGCAGTAGTAATTCAACAATAAATATCAGCAGATGTCTATATCTGCAAAACAACACCAATTATTCTCAATTATTCCTACTTACTCCTAAGCTGGACCTCATTCACTTAATCTATTCAATGAGAAGCTTAGTGTCATATCCCATACGAAAATCACCTTTACTAAGCACATATCTAATATTTGTGCATCGTTATACCTATCGCTCGCCCATTTTCTTTTGCAAAGACTTTGTTCTTTCTCTTTACTTCGCATTTGTTTAATCCAATTGTGAACATGCTTCTTTAATCTGGTGATCCGACTACAAATATGTGATAATGTCCTGTTTAAGCAAATACAAAGAAAAACTTGAATTATTACAAAATCTTGATAATATCCTACGCCTGGAATTAGGTACCTCGACAAGATAGCCACGAACAAAACAACCCCGGATAGGACAGCCCCGACCAAGCAGCCCACAGACAAAACACCACCGACAAAAGAGACGAGTGTTAATGGTTGAATTTAATCATAAACGATGATGAAATGCACATAAGACACTGCATTTGACATGTTGTTTTTGACAAATAAGCCACATAAGTATTAGAGCACCATATCAATGCCGCCCGTCCTCGATACATTCAGCGTTAGCCTTATATATACGTGTAGAATTAGAAATATCTATGGCATTTATTTTGACAAGGTTGTTTCGACAGAGCCGTTTTGTACAGGCTGTCTTGTCAGGGTTGTTTTATCGGGTCATCTCGAGACTAACATTGTCATCAAGACTCCACTACATAGAGTTTGTAGTCATTTCAACGCTATTATCAATAAACAAGTGGATATTCACACCTGCTACTTTGCCATCTTTGTTAGCAATCATGTGTAGCTTCATTGATCATGCGCATGTAATAATTTAAAAGATCCTTTCGTTCTCTTATATCTTACATAATATGCTTTACCTTATAATTGGATATAATTATTAATCATCATTAATTGTAACAAATCTGTTTCACTCACAACAACTTTAGCGATCCCTTCTTACTATTTAATGCGATGAAGAAATATATGTAGCTTTATTCTTTCGTTTACACAAACCAGTTTAAATTTCCCTCAGGTGAAACATTTTTAATAAATCTGATTTATTCTAAAGGGGGCTTTTCTAAAGCACCGTAGTAGACTTCTGAATAGTATGCGCTAAATAAATAAAACTGCGTGTCCATACAATATGCTATTAAAACTCAGCGTGCGCGAAAGGAACGGAGAAGCGGGAATTGAGAGCGGATTCTGATGTAAGCAAATAAAATGCAATATATCTGGAACAGTAGAGGCAACGAAAGGAAAATTATTCGTGTTGTGTCCCGGCAACCATTCGACATCATAGAAAAGGCAAAGGCAGAGCGTCGGGTTCTATTGACAACAAAGGTGTGCTTTTCCTTTCCTCTTAAGCTCCGTAAACCTAGTCACGTATTAACTACAATAGAAAGTTGAACTCGAGTGAATATAAGCGATAAGTCATAAAACATACCATATCTTGTTATGGCAAAATAAAGGGGACTTCTAAGAACTTGATGAAATTAAATCTCTCGTACAGAGCCAACGCAATTATTATTATTGACAATCTAAATTTGCTGCATTGTTAAGAAAACGACATTCTAGATCAAAGGCTCTGGGAGTGAAATTACAAACTTGGACTTTTCCAAAATATTAGTATGAAATAGAAATGAGGAATTCTGGAAATAATCTTAACAAAATTTGGTACTTTTACGAATATTATAAGGAAGAATGAATATGAAAGATAGTGTTTAACAGATAATGTAGCAGATAGCAGATAACAATAGGTTAAAAGTGTAAATGTAAACACTGTACAATAAAGTATTGTAGATAGATTTAATTTGAGAATAACCCAAACTTAAGTAAAACACAAAATTATAAGGAAATGAGCTACTTCAAAAGTAAAGTTAGTTCCTGGAGAAAACTTGTCAATTTAAAAAATATCTTCCTAATTATGGTAACTACCTGTAATAAAAACAATTCCCTTCACCGATGAGATTGTATGCATCTGAACGTCAACCATTTGAACAATTGTAAATCATATCCTATATTATCAAGATCTAGGCATCCCTTTTTTTCAAATTAATTTCCCAAACATACCGATACCAACAAATTTACTATCCATAATGCTATGATGCTCGACGTAATTATTTGGAGCAGTAATACTTCGCTACACATGCCAGTAAAACTTGATTTCGTTAAGTTGTGTTTGCAATAACGTCTTACAGTTACCGCAACAAAAACATTGTAAATAATTGATTTTCGTAAGCTCTGAGCTAGACGTCTATATAACGTCTAGACACCTGCAAATGCTCGTACAATATTAAACATTACGAACAGTACGACCAACGTGGTATATTTTATCACGCCCGAATTCGTAAATTTAAAAAAATCTCGAAAAAATTGGCGATATTTTAGATCACTATCAGAAAAGACTTTTATCCAATAGCTTTTATTCTAGTTAAATGAGTACGTAAATTTGGAACTTACAATTTATTTCAATATTAAATACGAACAGTTTCAAGTGTTATACCGAAATATATTGGAAAATTTTACAGGATATATTCTGGGAGAGAAAAGAGAGAAGAAGGAAGAAAGCAGAAGAGAATACGAAGTCGTTATTCAATTTGTTTTCGTAAACGAAGTTAGGTAGTACCGAAAAATTAGGATTTTATTTGAGGAAAATGAATTTTCTAAACATGTTGATGTCTCGACTTTAGTCAGGTATCCATAAGCAAATGATGCGAAGAATGAGAGCGCGGACTTAATTAAATTGCGTCTGAAAAATGGAATTTGAGAATTTTTCCAAGAGAAAACCGGTGTCAGCATAAACATTGATATTAAGAAATCTATATTTAGAATTTAAATATTTAGGTTGGAAGTCTAGGATTATTACATTAATTAATATTTTCAAATCTTCAACGTGTACATTATTTCTGAGAAACATCGAAATTTTAGACATGGTAAAGATGTGTCTTAATGTTACAGGAGAGTATTCATGTGATGATATAAAATCCAACAGAGTCACAATTCTGATAACAGACAACTCCTCGTATTGAAAACATTGCCCAGCAAAGAAGAAATATTAAATTTGCCCCTGTATTTTAACAGGAAAATGTATACAAAAATAATATGCTCAGGTAGAAAAACATCAAAATGATAAACATCTAATTCTTCTTCTATTTGGTGTTTAAGTTTCAAACAAAGCTAGTGGAAACCTCGCTCCACTCAAACACGGCAAATACCCCAAACAATCCAAAAGTGTGGGCACACTGCACAGCGAATAGTTTAATTAATTATCCGGAGTGGATGCGTCAATTCTCGTTTTCAACAGTTGATCGATTAACAACAATTCTTCGATTCTTTGTTGATTATTGCACCATGGAAATACATGTTACAAGTCAATGTCACACAAAGTTGACAATTCGTGAAGTAGTCGAGGAAAAATTTCAAGAAAATGCGTTTTGTTCCGTGAAGATGACGCCTCAGCTTACAAAATACGTAATCGTATGTCAGCGGTTGACATCCAACGCTTTCGACATTCTATAAAAATCACCCCATTCTTCGTATTTGGTGCAGAACTATTATTATTTACTATTTAGATTGTCCAGACAGTTTCAACTTTATTTTATAACAAGGACATGTAGTAATCGCTACCTGGAAGGAAACTGTTAAATAATTCCATTGCCTTGCTATGATCACGAATTTAAAAACTGAGCCCTGGTAATCTAAGCCTTTGCTATATCTAACAGATTATAATTTTGTCAAATCCACAAAATTTTCACTTATCTCCCGCTTAAGCTAAATAATGGACAAACATATAGACTAGAAATACATGAATGGCAGAAATTCGAAAGAGGGTCCTTTTTTATTTTAAATGTACAAATGCGACCGGGTGCGTCAACAGAATTCACATCATCTGTTCAACTATATTAGATAAATAATAATAATTTTAAATAAATAAAACAAAATAAGGATAACAGATAATAACTTTTGACATTTTTTACACTGCTTATCTCCTTTTTGGCAAAAAGTACAAAAACAGACGTCAACGTAAGCATATCTTCTCCTGTCATTATGTTTTAAGTTAAATAATGATCTAATAGTTCTCTTTTGGAGGATTAATATTTTTGGCGCATGTACTCAACACCAGCTTTAAAGTAAATGGAATATATAGAAACAAGCAATAGTAACCTGCAGCCTGCGTGGTGCTCTTGAGCCCAAGAATTTGAATTTGTTAGCTATATTTTCCTTCTGATCTTTTGTTAAGATTCTGAATATCCGACGCATTATTCGTTACATGTATCTAATTTTTTTACTTCTTCTGAATTCCCTATCCTATTATCACAACAGCAGAATTTTTTGAGAAACTATCTCACAAATGTCTGATGATAGTTAACTCAATTACAAAATTTGGTGCGCCCACATTTTTCAAGTAGCAAATTAATTTTATCTTAACGCGATTCTTTCTTTCAGAGTGTAAGGACTATTTTATAAACAAAGAAGAGTCAATCTAGAACTAAAAAACATGTATGCACATTTTTTGGTAGCTGGCGTCTAGTATGTCCCTTTAGAAGCAAACAGTGCAATATTTGAGAAGCTTTTCGGCCTACTAACTATGACCAAATAGATTTTCAAGCGTGTGTGCTTAGCTGCGTGCTTGTGGTGATGGAGTAAAGGAAAAAAATATTGAGGTTTTACGTGAAGAAACGATAAAACTACATTTAAATGTAGGCGTACATTTCTCAAAATCGTTTGAACCAATTTCAACGAAATTCCGCCGAGTTCCTTCGACGTTTTATAACGGTAGATGAGACGTGGATCCATAACTACGCCACAGAAATAAAGAATCGACACAAACAGTGGGTGGAAGAAAGCGAAGGAGCACGTCATTGCTATAATTTTCTGAGATTCTCGCTTAACATCCATATTTGAATTAAAGATATTCTTTTTTCCGCGTAGCAAGCGCAAGTACTTAGGTTCAGCCGATAATAAGAACAGAACACAGAACAGCATTTGTTGAAAATACACCTCATAAACTAATATGGAAGCAATAAAATCTACATGGGGATACAACAATAATCCAAGCGCACGGCTACAACTGGTAGAAAGTATAGATACATCGTCTCACAGGGGGCCGGGGAGGCAAAACTTCAAAATGTCACTGTACATTCACTATGTTCATCCGCAATTACTTTCATTCCCAAACGTTCGCTGAACGAAGATTCATTCAAATCTCAAACAACCGCTGAAAAGACGAAACAGATTACGCTAAGAGTATTAAAAGGTTGGAAGACGACGTTGGTCTAAATGTATTGGATTGCCAGGCGAAAAATTTCAAAAAGCTGGCATTTTCTTTGTCGTCCGAGAACTTTCCAAACTTCCCTCGTTTTAAAGAAATACCCGCGCAACTTTCTTACGGTTGCTGCAGCATCGGATGAGTTACAAACTAGGTCCACACGATTTATGCGAAGATACACTGCTACACCGACAATGTGTTATTTCGCTTGCGCAGCTTGCATGCAAAACTTGTACGATAAAGCGGGCGGCTCAACTAGCAATTTGTTTGATTGCATGAAAATATGTGAGAGATTTAACACTGCAAATTAATGTCGCAATTTTCTAGCGAAGAAACTCGTAAAAGTTTATCGGCAAAGACGCCGTTCAATACCGTATGCACGATATAAAAGTCCCTCAGATCGTCGGGACTCCGACGTCTTTATCGGAATGGTATCGAATAGTTTCTAATATAAAATCGTTATTCGATCGAGAAGTATTGTAAAAAATACATTGGCGTCGGGCATCGTCGATAGTTACGAGGCAGGTCGTTACGTAAATTAAATTTTATATATTCGTTCTATGGCGGCTGCCTTTATTACACCGCGCCTTCATCCGTAGCCAATAATCGAATCAAAATTTCAACATTAACTATTACTTCTTGATATTCCGCCTATCCGTTGCTCGTAATATCGTCGACGCTACATTTAATAAAACGTCCCGTGATTTATGATGAAATACTTTCATTGTGAAAAATTAGAAATCGTTTAGTGTTTGATTTAAATTTTCTGTCCCGGTAAAAGCCGCCTACAGACTATTATTGGCCAAATACTAATGGTACAATAGAACTCCTTCACAAATAAATATTATTTCCTGGCATATTTTTAGTTACTACGTATAAATCTATTAGGCATATGGAACGACGAGCTTGCTCTCCTCCTCCTCGATATACAAGTAAGAAGGTAATGATTTTTGAGATTTTATGAGCTTACCAATATTATCAATAGAGACGACAAAGCGAGTGAAATCATACTTGTTTTGCAGCGACCAGACAGACTCGTGGTTTATCGACTCTCGAGAAACCAGTGGACAACTCGAACCCTTTCTTATGAGACGAACAGACAAGAGTCTGTCTTATCGCTGCAAAAAAAGTATGATTTCACCCGCTTTTGTCCTCTAATTATCAATCTTCTTCTACCTTCAGAATTTCTCCGAGGGTGAAGCATATGCTGTTCGTTTTAGAGAAGCGTTAAATACTACTTTAAGATGACAAAACATACTTTTAATTTATCGCTTGCGAAATATCTCATTGATTTTCATTCACTCAAATTTCTATTGATCTAAACATTACGCAACTGGCTAAACCATGCATTGCCGATTAAGATCTGCGATGCGGTCGTTATCATTCTATAGACAACGTAAATACCTTATACTTGCCATTGTTACATTTTAGTTGGATGAATGAAAATACTTACATCATGTCTTTCTTCGTTGACATACGTAATTTTTCTACAAACGATGATTGAAATGTTTGGCAGTTTCAAATTTTATCCCCTTTTTATTTACTCTTAAAATGTCTTCCTTAAAAATTAACAGTGATTTCTGCTAACAAGTTATACGCATGGTTAAAGTCGGAACAATGAAACTCTTAATTTTTCTTTTGTTTCTGCAAGGCGATACGAAGGTGCTACAGATAAAAATCCTTTTTCTTTTTAATCTCAAACTTATCACACTTATCAATTTTCTATTCAGGTTCACGACAAACAAAAAATGTAACAACTCTTTGTCTCGAATAATAAGGAGGATCCCCATGGTGAGAGTAGGAAATGAATCGACCTGCATAGCTAAACATAATTTCTTCGATGAAATAAGAAACGAAGGCTGTATTAAAATATGTAAATCAAACATAACGCCACTCGCATAGAGATACATGAATATCAAAAGTAAACAACAGCATCTGCATCTCGGCATAATAATAAGTTGAAAACAGCAGACGGTATACGCCACAGAGCATGAACCTATAACCTCCTCAATCGTGCTCTACGACACGGCAAAATTAACGTGCTCATTTGCATTTTACTATGTTGTTAACTCCGTGTATCTGCAATGCATTTCAAATTCAAGATATTTGTTATCGCCTGATACAACACACAGAACTTCATAACTTTAGTGTGCGAATGCAATTTAGTGGCATTCTTAGGTTAATAATTGTTTACTGCTAAGTTAGCGATCGTATTGAAATACCAAGGAATACTGTCCCAATAAGCGTTTCCATTGAAATGGATTCCGAATTTCGTTTGCTCTTAAGAATAGGGAATCCTCGGAAAATTTGAGAATTTAAATCAACGCGCAGAATCGAAAGATTACAGCACCCAAATAACATTGTTCATAAGATTAAAAGCAGTGCTATTGGTGACGATGGGATAAGCGTTCCAGCTCCTTTTCCCATGCTCTTCCCTATATGTAACCTGATATTATCAACTGTGCTAGTCAGGACAATATATTTCTTAAAATTTGGAGAGTCGCTAGTTATACCTATATCGAAAAAGCTTGTGTTAATAACCTTCCGCTTATTATCCGCCTATTTCTTATGTGTCTTTCCGTTACTACGTTTCGTTAACTTGTTTTATCAACATTTTCAAGCTTAATCCATAAGTAATTATGTATATCAATAATTGTTTAGTTTCATTATATACGTGCTTTTGTTATACTCACCTTGTCATTTTATTTCTGTTATTATATTCTTCTTAACTGAGTTGGATTTAATATACAGTTATGCGAATAACCAAAATCTTGCCTGAAGGTCGTATTATTTTTTTAACATGTATTTAACGTTAAACATTCCTTGAATAAGTGAACATGCACAACATAAATCTATAAAATTTAAATGCTATGCAAATAGATCTAAAATCGCAGTAAATAAAATTCTATTCAAGTTGATCTAAAGTCAAAAACCAAAGCATATTCACTGAGAAAACCACAAACCATTACCTTCGTGTAAATCAGGCTTTATAAGTAATAATAGTTATGTAACTACTTTGTTAAGGTTATATATTATTGCAACCAGAAAAGCTTGCTGACGTTACCGAATCACAGTAAAGCTTTTGATAAAAAAAGGTAAATGCAAAAATTTTTTCACCAGTTTTAAAGTTGAGCCTTATTCCTCCTTCTTTACCTATTAATAGTGGAGTTCCTCGAGCATCTATGCTCTGCCCGTTTATGCTTAGAACAGTCCGCTATCGAAATATATTTACTTTCATTACTCATATGTATGCATAGGATATTACTTTAGGAATAATTAACTGCAATTTAGAACGCATAGACACTATTTGGAAAAATTACGCACTTTAAGATTAACCTTTAAAAGTAAGTATTTTATTCGGTAAACTTAAGGACTCGGAGTTGCATACTGAGAGTATCTAAATATATGTCAAATATTAATATACCTTCATCTCATCGTATCGGAAATCTAGGCATCAGTTGGTTTCAGATGATTTACTAGAAGAGCAGAAACTGAATTTTTTTTCACTGCTCTGGTACGCGGTATTACCATTTTCTTTATTTACAACCATTCTTGCACCATGCACCAATAACAGATGATCCAAATCTCACAAAAGTCTTGTTTATTTCGCCAAGGTGGCTGATATTTGATACTCTATTTCAATGGAAAACGTTGACTTTTGCTTTGAAGTAACAGCAAGGCATCCCAATTAGATGTTCAATTGTAAAGAAATAAACATGGTTCATTACAATCTTATTCTTGTTTAAGAATACCTAATTTGTAAGGGAATGTTAATAAAGATACTAACAATAAGTCTAAGGAAAAGGAAAAAAAAGTAAGTGTAAATTGATTTTGAGAAAAATGTAAGTATCTTTAGCATTTTTTAGCTGGATCAGTGTTCAACAGTTTGTATGTCGACATATAACAACAGCAGGGTTTCTTTACACCTTATTGTTAAGATTCTTTTTTTCTAAATATTTGTACTTAATAAAAACAAGTAACAGAAAATTGTGCACGTAATTTTTTCAGGTGTTTTTCTGATAAACCTTGAAAGAATACAAATAATGAAAGTTCGGTATCCTTATCGCAGCATTTATTAACACGTAATGATATTACGCTATATTAAAAAGTACTCCTGCAAACATTAGCCGACCACCAAAATGTGAGTAAACAGCTATGTCGTAACAGCACCGCTTTAAACATAAAGATGGCGTCTACGGAGCTGGTAATCTTATACTCCACATGTTGTTTATTCTCCCGTTAAATGGTCATCAGGTTAAGGAAAGGATCGAGCGCGCACCTGTTAGGCACTTACGTCGTTCCCATATCGCGCTAACTAACACTGTCTTGCAATATTACGCCTCCAAGAAGATTACGATATAAGAAGAGTATTAGGTTGCGGGCGTATACTATTATATTACTTAATTGATATTAGAAGAGAGGAGTAAAAAAGTACTTATCCCGGCAATTTATTTATAGCTGAGATGAGATACGAATATCACGCTATGTTAGGTGGGATAATTGATTCTTTAATATAAACTAGAAATTTTCCTCAAGATGCCTCTAAATTGGGGTTAAGGTTAGGGGAGGAAAATTGGAATTCAGCATCAATGGCAATTAGAAAGAGAGAAGCACTTAAAAAAGGGAATTGAATAAGGAAGGAAAACACCAAACAAGGTACTCCAAGTTTCTCCACCGTAAAAGAATGCATAAATAAGATGAATATTTCTTAGTCTACCAGAGGTATTTTTTACCTAATTGAATATGAGACGTAAATCCATTCTTCAACGGCGGTGGGTGATGACGTAAACGGGAGGGTGTGAACAACGATTCGATTCCCTTCTTCATCTTCCTTGTATATTGCGTACATTGTATTAAGTTAAATATTAATAAGTTTCTGATCGTCAGCAGGGAACAACATTTGCTTCTCATCATGAGTTTTCTCCTCGTATCACACAATTATATGTTCCTGCTTCTAAAGCAATAGGTTTCGTTTCACGTACTTGCAAGATATTCAATGAATCTCTTTAACATTATGCTTCTTCTTAGTTATCTGCAAACCAGAGAACGCGCTCTTCAAAATCGAGGGTGTACATCCAGAACATTACGATTAGCTGGTGGAAAGGCGTGAATACCAATCAATTAAGCATTAACGTGATGTGAAGAGCAAAGTTCTTCTAGAATATGGTGCACGGATTCTCTTCTTGCTTTTCTCAATTATTTTCCCCGTTACCATTTCCTTTCCTTCGTACTAATCTACTGCAAAATTCCTCACTACTAATTATGGGGCATAATGTAGAATTCTTTTAAGTGTTTTTTTATTCAATTCTTAATTTACTTTTTTTTCCTCTTATTTTCTTTCATTTCATTTGGAGCATGTTTTTAAATTTAATTGTCCTGTAATACTGTTGAGCAATAAACTATATTATTTTTATTATTAATATTATTAACGGTTTTCCATTGCAAAGAAAAGCCAATATACTAGCTAAACTAGCTAAAAAATAATCCGTTCCAAAATTATGTTCTCCGCCCAAATTGTCCATTAACCGATCATGGTTTGCAATAGATAGTTAGAGGGATTCCATGAGCTCTCCAAAAACTGAAATAGACTTATAGTTCCAAGCTTATTCATTAAGAGTGGTACACGTCCTGGATAAAATTAAAAAATCCATTCTGGGCTTCTTGTGCAGTAGTGAATGACCTTGCAGATGTAGACATTCTCAACCTGACTTGAATGCCATTGTAAAACCCGTACTGCGACATACTTCCACCTTCGCCAAAAAATCTCTTCTTCGCACTCTGAGCTTGACAAGGAAGGACTAGCTTGTCTTCACTGTTAGAACTAAATGCCACAAACGACCTCAGCTAATCACATGTTTCGACTAAAAAAGCAGTTGATCCGGTATTCAACTCCACCAGCCCAGCTTTGTGTGAATTCCATACTTATATGGGCACAACCCATACTTACGTAATCTACCAATAACTTTTATTACTTGGTGTAAGATGACTTAAAGGGAATGAAATCTGCATCAATTCAAAATTTCATTGAACTGTTAAGAGCGTCACTTGAACAAGTGCACTGATGCGCATGAAGACAAAAAATATTTCGACTTACACATGAAATTGATTCTAAAGGCATAATGCATCAACTCAATGGTTTAACATAATATACTACAAACCACTATAAGTAGTGTAACGTAGATTTGCAAATTCAATTGCAATTCTGTAGTACGAAGATATTTCATATTCTAAGGTTATTTTATTTTAATTGGATTTTAAAATCAGACCACTGTTTTACAATACAAATCTAGATATCACAACTAAGGATATCAATTTTTAGTACGTTTCTTAGTTGTAAACATGCTACTTTATCGACTTTTAATGAAGAATGTCCAGTCTTCAAAATCAATTTACCAATAGCGCATCCGTAGATAAGAAATACGCTTAATTGCACAGTTTATCCACAACAAAAACAACGGCCTTAATTTTGAGTGCAATCAAGTTTAATGATTGAAATCTCTTCAAAATGTCGTTCACGTTATCGTAAATTTTCGGTGTAACGAAAAAAGTTATACTAATCTCCACTTGGACCATTAATCATTCGGAACCCTATTATTCATGAATTGATTAATTTCGCCTCTGGCAAAAATGTTATTCATTAAAAACACTTCTATTAAATATCGTTATGTCGACCACACTAAGTCAGTTAAAAATAAAATATAGTTGCTTGGTTAATATCGATTAAATAATTAGAATAACAAAAAAAAAACTCTAAAGGAACAAAAGTCCGCAAGCTGACAAAAAGCCACCTTGAAGCATTAGAACATTGATAGGAAATCTGTAAGGCAACTAAGTTTTCTTTTAGAAAGCCTAAACAATGAAATAAGCAGAATTTGTAATGACCTTAATCTCTTTTTCGAAAATTTGACGTAATTCCATGATGATAGTGTCGCATATTTAGTTTTTTTCTAACATTCAACAATTATTTCTTTTTAGTTTTTTGTTAAAATTATATAATGGAAATCACTGTCATTAGTGGTGGACTACGGTTTCAGAAGCACTGGATGAGCTTTTTCCTGGCACAATTTCAATTCTGCAACCGCTCGAGTATCTCCTTGTTTCAGTCGTTTTATTTAGAACAGTCTCTCTCCCCAACCAACAATGACTGCGGGAAAACGGCAATATTACCTACCTTCGTCTATTCTCAAATTTTCTTCAAGTCCTAAATATTTGTTTTCGCTGTGATTTTTTGACCAAACACATAAAGAATGATTCTACATTGCATTTGTCATAATTTTGTAAAACGAATGTCAGTCGGTTATTTTCGACAATGAATAAACAAATTCCGACACCTAAAAGTGCGGTGATGTTCAAACTCTGCTTCTTCAGCACGTTACCACGTAAACGTTCGATTTTGGGGGTACCTATACGTTCAACCTTAAGATTAGTGATTTTATTCACCATTTTGAAATCTTACACTCAACGAATAAAATGGAATAAGCATATGTGGCATGACATCATTTGATCATATCGTCACGGTTACTTACTTATTGGCGTTGCAATGGTGCAATTATTCATGCTTTTTTGTTTTTGCAGATTTAACAATTTCAGTGATCTATGGCAATTAAATATTACTTTTGTAGCAATTTTATGTAAACTTCTTTAGATCGGTTACTAAGCTACTACTATTGTTTGTTCAGACTTTAGGAATTAAATTCTTGAATTAAATTTTTTGAGGGTTTGTATACTTTATTCCTTGTATTTGGCAACGTTTCATTAATTTGAAACAACGATCCGAGAAGTCACAGCTTCTTTCACTCTATTTCTTGCAATATTTATACATAATATAATTTCGCATTCTTTTATCTGCTTACTAAACTAATCAGTACTGTTAAAACGTTTTAGAAAACGAATACACGCAATTTTTCAGTTGCCATCGCACTTGTCTCAATATTTTCTTCCATGTATATTTTTATTTAACGAATAGTATTATCCGTTGATAAATTTTCACCGGGGGCACCGGATATATTAACAACTTCGCTTTAACATCAATAGCAATATTGCTTACCAAGAAATGATTACAAAAAAATGTTTATTTAATGTTAAGATATTTCCATTTAACCTAACAGCATAGGTTTTATACTACACCAACCCATTAATGTTTCTGCCCCGCACTGAAATTCCCCCTTTTGAAAAATTCATGAGAGATACATAAAGTAATCTAAAGGTTGCTGTTAATATTACGTCTAAAGTGCTCCTACTAATAGTATTAAAATTATTAACTAGTTTAGACATTTTCGTATTATTTCAGTGCTCAATTAGAGACGTATCTAAAAAGAAATCCATCTAATTACATGTAAACTTTAAATGTATTTACAAATAGAACAGGACGACAGCAAGAATCACGAAAAACAAACAATTTATTGGCACATAAACACATACATACAATACACACACAGGAAACTATTTCGACGAAAGAATTCCATCAAAAACGATTTGACAAGAAACACGGAAATGCTTCTTGTATTAGTAAATCTAATTGTCGTTGCTAAAAACAATAAGAGCTGTTCCGCGAAGCTACCAGCGGCAGAAATATCGGGGTTAAGGGTTCAATATAACGAAAGCGCCAAGAACTATCGATTTCCGGAATATTCCGGGTATAGCCACAGTAGCGCCCTCTTGCGACTTCTGACTATACCACTTCGTTCCAAACTTGCGCGACACCTAACGTACATTTACCGTACCTAAAACATAGAAACAACGTAGAAAGTTATAGCAGAGACCTGTTATTCAAAGCTTCCTACTGAAAAGAAACTAGTAGCAAAATGCAGGCCTCTTCCTGTAACAGTCCACTTTAGCGAAGATACGAACTAACTACAGAAAACTGGGTTTACGTTCGAGAAACCTGTTTTCCCATTAAAGTATTTTTTCAGAAAGAAAATCAATTCTACAAATATATGAATTCTAATAACTGAAGTTACTTCCCACTAAACTGTGAAATAGAAGCATGATAATATTTAATTAATGCACTGTTTGCTGTAAATAATGGTAAATAGTTATAATAAATCGCGAATAAAATATCGTTTCCTTTGTAACGTATGTAATCTACGTTTATGTAAAGCATAGATTTTTTTTATTTCGAAGTACAGGAGCCAGAAACTTTAATATTGGAATCAAGAAGATTTGAACTAAACGGTCCTCCTATATAATGAGTCTCCTAGAGTTTCTCGGAGAAAAATTGAAATAGAAATTAACTAAATCAATGGAATAATAAGTACATTTGAAATTGCCACTAGAAGCTAAACCAAAATAAACAAAAATTCGTTCAATACTGGTTCACCTCACGAACTTGCACAATAATAAAGTTAAATAGCTGAGCTCTCCTTCAATAAGTAAGTAATTCATGAAGACTACAACAATATATTTTAACAGCCACGAAACTCGTTCATCTTCCGTAGTTTTCGATACTTTTGGTTTAGGAATTTTAAGTGAAATGGGCTTCTCTATAAAAATTTAATACGTAGACTACTGAGTTCATTCGGCGAGATTTCTACTAACAATAAGTACCTATATACACACATACTTCTTTATTGTCAACTAATCTAACAGAAACTGTGTTTACTACTCCATATTATATCAGAATGTCATCTATTGAATATAAAAAACGAAATAATAACGTCGAATTATGCTGAACTAATTTTGTCGATATATGCATGAAATTACCTTAATTACATAAAAACTGCTGCATAAACTAATATATAAGCCTTATGTTTTATAATTCTCAAGAGTCCGGATTTACTCGTGCACTACATATCAATTTTTTAAAACGAAAATAGAATCAATTTGCGGACGAAAGACTTCCGTTCAAGCAAATCTTTAAACAGCGCCGCTTTGCCTAGACTAATGTAAGCATTGCACGTTTGATTATGAAATTAGATATAAGAAAAAACCACGTGACGATGTTTACGATTTCTTGCATAGTTAAAAGGCAAGAGTTTCCTTCCAATTTATGGCCAACTTGAAGATTTCGCAACATCGATAACAGCTTTAATTATTCATTAGGGTTATTTAATTGGGATTTTAAGTATAATATATTCATACTTTTGCACACCGATAGAAAAAAAAAATCAAATGGGTCCGGATAAACTTAAAAGAATCTCTCTTTTCAATAATGTCAACTAAATATATCTTACAAGGTAGTAAATTATTTTTTGAGCTATGTGTTTGGTCAAAAGAATATTATTTAAATCTAAGAAAACTAATCACTTTTTTTGAAATATTCATGCATAATCCGTTCAATTTGAAAAAAAAACATTTATTTATAAACGACGCGCTACGTCTTTCACGATGAATAACTAATTTACTAACTAACAGGCAAACTATTATTTATTTGATATAATGTACTTCGGTGATTACAATAAATGGTTACACATTTGTAGTAAATAAACACATACTTTGTGAGCACCTACAGTTTTTCGGTGTACAGTTTCCTTTTAGGAAGATTTAAAATCGATAAGTTGGTTTGGTAACGGTATCTGATCTACTACAGGGAACACCCTTAAATATTTTGTTTATGTGACTAGACGAAAGGTGGCGCAAGGGCTCTATTAAGATTTTTGTGAAAGTATTGTTTTTTGTTGTCCGGATATGTAGCCAGTCCCAATTGTTATAGAGTAATTAAGAATTGTTACTGCCAGAAGCAGTTACCGTTGATGGACGCTGTTTGTAACTTTCAAAGTTTAAAACAAATATATTCTTATTTCATTGCTATTATTTTTATAACTACATTATATACGCAACTTATTAACCTAATAAACGATTTTCATTCACTTGTCCAATTACCATAGTTGTAAATTAGCAATGTCATAGCATTCGGTTCGCTTCGATAATGATGATACTGAGTTAGGAATTGACATTCTGGTTTCTGTTACTACTTCCTAAATAACATGAACGCCATTTCTTGGCACTACGTGGTGTCAGAAAATCATCGGTGATCTTTTTAAATTAGTGGTATAAGCTGAAAAACTAATAGATACACAAGGTAGATGACGCCAGGTAGCCTAGTATTTTCCTCTCCTCGTATTTGTTTCACGATGAGTAATTCCATATTCCATGAGCTATATTAACATTATTTTGATTACTAAATCTGTGTTTTTAAAGTTAATAAAATATTCTGAGAAACTTTATGTCTAGTCAAGCATGCGTTTCTTTCGAATGAAACGTATATTGCTTTTCATTAAAGTTTCATCAAACTTCTCTTTGGGCGGAGAATCCTTCTTTATCAGTGTGGCGTAGCCATTGCTATCTTAATGTTAGATGGTCATATTACACGAGGGATGGTCGTCTAGTAAACATCGTGCGGGATGTACATCCTCACACCAAAGAATTACCAGTACAAGATAATGATTTTCAATGATACATATTTCCGCTGATCACTAAAGGAGGCTATGTAAATTAGTACATTAATAGAATTATAATATGGGAAGAGTACAATTACGGCATTACCGGTCGCTTGTATTAATTGAATATTGAACTTTTTCATTTTCACTTTCTTCTCACCTTTATTCATTACTGCATACATGGCTAATGACAAACTATAGTGTTTTTCAGCACAAATTAAGTACTTTCAATGTTCTGCAAGCGGTATTTCTTGCAGAACCTTTAGCACCAAAACTGCGCCTTATTTACAGTTTCTGACCCGCAATTCATTATTTTCGTCTAACTGGACTAACCTTTTCGTAATTTACAAATACCGAAATCAGCATCATCGTTTTGTTCACTTCGTTAACTAATTTACTACGGCGTGAATGGTAGTATTTGGCACACCTACTGCAATTGTCACCTCGCTTAGATCAATAATACACGTTCTTGCAAAATTTTAAATGTGATTTAATACTAACAGTGAATTTAAAACTCCAAACTAATGTACAGGAACGATATTGTATATTTAAATGCAATGCGGAAAAATATTTAAACAAGAGTGTTGCCAAGAGCTGTTGACAAAAACCTGATGATTAAATTGCGATTTCTAAAAAAAGATAATCCAGCGTCTCTTGAATTGTTTATAGTTAACAAGCAAGCATATATATATATATATATATATATATATATATATATATATATATATATATATATACGCTTTAATTTATTGCAATAAAATAGATAATGCTATCTGTTTTATTGCATTATTAGTGCTAAGCTGGAAGTTTACATTTCTAACTTATATATCGGATAATAAACATATTTATAATTATACGAATGACAACACTAATGAATTTACGCAGTTATCGCCCTATAATTATAAAGCAAAGGTATAGTGAAAAAGAAGAAATAATATAACCGAGTAATTTTATAAAATAATCCAGATTCCTATAGTCTACAATAGAAATAACAGATTCAATTTGTCTTAGCAATAATATAAACCGTAGGTAATAGAGCATAGGAGTATTAGTTGATAAGAACTTAGAAGAAAATTTGGAAAACGCTCGTGAAATCCTATTAGAGCGTTCGTAACATAGTAATTGCAGTGCTGTAGATGATACTGAGTGTTCTGTCCACCTACATTACATAATTTTACCAACTCTGGTTTTAGAATGTAAACAGAGGACAATTTCTTCCCTTTATAGTTTACAGAAAAACCTTCCAAACATAAGATATTGAACCACAAATACTCCACAACATAAAGTTATATTTGGGTATGAATCCTCAATTCATGGCATTTATCTTAGTTTCTGAGATAACTGACATTGCAAAATCAACTACCGCCTACAAGATGGGCATTGCAACGGCAGTCATACTTCATTCGTGCTATTTTATTTTTTTAAATGAAACAATTAATTTTTGTCAAGAATCCTATAAAAAAAAATAGAAGCCGATAGAAAAAAAGACAAGTTTGTTTTGTTTATCTCGTGTTTACGAGGCGATCAATCCTCCCACAATATTTATTTTATTAATATCGATACGGAGAAAGTTTCAAATGAAAGTTGTATTAATACATCGAAGTTTTCAAAAATGTCATTAAGAAACATTATAAATTTTTTATAGAAAGATCTTTCATCATTTCACACGTTTAAACGATATCACATATCTCGTTTCACATAATTAATATTATCCTTTTATACCTAAAATATAGGCAGTTGCGCGTACACCCAGATGTTTTAAATATTGCATCGCCTTTCGAACCCAAATCAACGCGTAGGCGTTTAACGGTAAAATCAATGGAATACGTAAGACAATTAATCACTGGGTGCTGTTGTTAAGTTATAATTACGAAACCAGAGTATTACTAAATTGAGGCAATATTCGATGGGATATCTCAATCGGTAGTGACACACTTAAATTGCAAATGTAAGCTTGCTTCTAATTCAATTCCAGCGGTATACATATCAGAATAAAATTGTTGTTTACAGCAAAACAGCATTATTTTATCGCAACATTACATATATTAAATAATTAAATATCTGCATAGTCTGGAAGTGGTGGATAGGAAAATGAATTTTTTGAACACAGGTTCAGGCTCGGATACGAATCAGATCAAGAACAATTATTGCTCACTTTGAACATAGATAGACATTTTTATGAACATAAAATTTTGAAGATGCAACTAACGTGGAGCCATTTTTTTAAATTCAACAATAACTGCACCATTAATTGAGTAATTTTTATATAGATACACTGCAATGAAATATTAGGCAACCAACTAAATCCTATCAGCGTCTCATATAAATACCAACCATTACAATTGAACTCGTCCCAACAATTCCAACAAATGTGGAACATACCTGAGTGTCAAATTTTAGTCCATTATTCTCGATTCAACATTATAATTGTCTTCATTGGCCCAATCGCAAAATAACCGCTTCATATTTTGTTGGAAATTTTCAACAGTCGCCGTTTGTATCGCCATCATGTTCAGCCCCTGTGTGATCCCATAAAATATATAAATTTACCCAAGCGTCTTAGCTAAATATAAATTAAAATCGAATATTTAGTCAAGTTTGGTTATTTAGTTAAGTATTCCACGAAAATTTCCCTTCAAGTAATCTTGAATCCAGGAGACCTGTACCGATCAGTTCCGCGGGCGAACTAATAAAGGCATAATTAAGAACGCTTACGAGTTTTATTTATCTGAATTGCATTTATTTGGTTTCCATATTTATTTGTTTTCTTCTGTTACTTGAATTCGTAAGTTAGACGTATGAGAGCTTCGTAGAGTTAAATTCATTTAAAAATCATGTTAATTATTGTTTGTTATACCATGCAGAAAAAGCCAGCTGACGAAGCCAGAAAGTGTCCAAGTATTAAGTAACCCTATGAATTTCAAATCAATGGCGACCCGTTCAAATAATTATTTAGATATAATGCACCAGAGTGAGAATTGTCAAATGAATTATTTTTTTTACAGATAAAATAGATCAATATTAAGGATCGAAGAAATAAAATGAAATACTTATAACATTTATTATTATTCCCTATTGATAGTTAGATGTGGATTACTTCATTGATTCATTCACTACAACCGTGCACTGCCTTTGAAACGCAATCCTTCTTGGGTTACGAATGCGTCGGTCAGGCGTTTATGGCAACCCCATGCTAAATTTAATCCACTTGTGGTTCGACATTGAAGCCTCTGTCGGCGCTTGCCGTTTGTGAACAAAAGCACTAGGAGATCAACTACATACCCTTGGAGTACTCATTAAATTCTGAATTTGTGTCGAGACTAACCGCCTCGTTGAACGGTTGAACAACGAAGGTTCAAATCCCGATCGGCCAAATGGTTTTCAGTTACCCTATCCCCTATCGGAAGTAAATTTGAATTTCGGAAAACTAAAATGAACTTCAAAAATCTTTTTCCGTAATACCAACATAAAATTACCTTCAGAAATAAATAATAATGGGATACCTCTAGATAGTAGAATGTAAAGATTAAATCTAACTAATATTAAAATACGCAAATTTTAAAATACAAAAAGACATACATAAAATACATAAGTTCAATACTGGTTCACCTCACGAACTTGCACAATAATAAAGTTAAATAGCTGAGCTCTCCTTCAATAAGTAAGTAATTCATGAAGACTACAATATATTTTAACAGCCACGAAACTCGTTCATCTTCCGTAGTTTTCGATACTTTTGGTTTAGGAATTTTAAGTGAAATGGGCTTCTCTATAAAAATTTAATACGTAGACTACTGAGTTCATTCGGCGAGATTTCTACTAACAATAAGTACCTATATACACACATACTTCTTTATTGTCAACTAATCTAACAGAAACTGTGTTTACTACTCCATATTATATCAGAATGTCATCTATTGAATATAAAAAACGAAATAATAACGTCGAATTATGCTGAACTAATTTTGTCGATATATGCATGAAATTACCTTAATTACATAAAAACTGCTGCATAAACTAATATATAAGCCTTATGTTTTATAATTCTCAAGAGTCCGGATTTACTCGTGCACTACATATCAATTTTTTAAAACGAAAATAGAATCAATTTGCGGACGAAAGACTTCCGTTCAAGCAAATCTTTAAACAGCGCCGCTTTGCCTAGACTAATGTAAGCATTGCACGTTTGATTATGAAATTAGATATAAGAAAAAACCACGTGACGATGTTTACGATTTCTTGCATAGTTAAAAGGCAAGAGTTTCCTTCCAATTTATGGCCAACTTGAAGATTTCGCAACATCGATAACAGCTTTAATTATTCATTAGGGTTATTTAATTGGGATTTTAAGTATAATATATTCATACTTTTGCACACCGATAGAAAAAAAATCAAATGGGTCCGGATAAACTTAAAAGAATCTCTCTTTTCAATAATGTCAACTAAATATATCTTACAAGGTAGTAAATTATTTTTTGAGCTATGTGTTTGGTCAAAAGAATATTATTTAAATCTAAGAAAACTAATCACTTTTTTTGAAATATTCATGCATAATCCGTTCAATTTGAAAAAAAAACATTTATTTATAAACGACGCGCTACGTCTTTCACGATGAATAACTAATTTACTAACTAACAGGCAAACTATTATTTATTTGATATAATGTACTTCGGTGATTACAATAAATGGTTACACATTTGTAGTAAATAAACACATACTTTGTGAGCACCTACAGTTTTTCGGTGTACAGTTTCCTTTTAGGAAGATTTAAAATCGATAAGTTGGTTTGGTAACGGTATCTGATCTACTACAGGGAACACCCTTAAATATTTTGTTTATGTGACTAGACGAAAGGTGGCGCAAGGGCTCTATTAAGATTTTTGTGAAAGTATTGTTTTTTTGTTGTCCGGATATGTAGCCAGTCCCAATTGTTACAGAGTAATTAAGAATTGTTACTGCCAGAAGCAGTTACCGTTGATGGACGCTGTTTGTAACTTTCAAAGTTTAAAACAAATATATTCTTATTTCATTGCTATTATTTTTATAACTACATTATATACGCAACTTATTAACCTAATAAACGATTTTCATTCACTTGTCCAATTACCATAGTTGTAAATTAGCAATGTCATAGCATTCGGTTCGCTTCGATAATGATGATACTGAGTTAGGAATTGACATTCTGGTTTCTGTTACTACTTCCTAAATAACATGAACGCCATTTCTTGGCACTACGTGGTGTCAGAAAATCATCGGTGATCTTTTTAAATTAGTGGTATAAGCTGAAAAACTAATAGATACACAAGGTAGATGACGCCAGGTAGCCTAGTATTTTCCTCTCCTCGTATTTGTTTCACGATGAGTAATTCCATATTCCATGAGCTATATTAACATTATTTTGATTACTAAATCTGTGTTTTTAAAGTTAATAAAATATTCTGAGAAACTTTATGTCTAGTCAAGCATGCGTTTCTTTCGAATGAAACGTATATTGCTTTTCATTAAAGTTTCATCAAACTTCTCTTTGGGCGCTCTTCAGTCATTATAGAGGGTTCGTAAAAAGTGGAAGAAGGAGCTTAAAATATTTGTTTGTACTAAATTTTAAAGTGAATTATACCTTCAATAATCTTATGTATGCAATATCTTTCTTATGGCATGCATAATAGGCTCTGCGCATCTAGTTTGGAAGCGAGAAGTTTTTGCCCTTTAGAATAACTAAGGCGTACGGTAAACACTCCGGTATACTCAAGTGTGCGTGTGTTTCTGAATAGCCTCGAAGGATTAATTAAGCGGACATTAACCAAACATCAATTAGAGCGTGTATTTTAATCAGCCTACGCCCCATATGTGCAAACCCTTCGTGATCCTATGTCTATACGCACGAAAGGGCGTGTGAAAGAAGGTGAGAAACTCCATAAGCTGAAAAATGCAGTCAGCGGTGCAGCAAGAGAATCGATAAGCGGAATGCAGGAGGGGATCGTTAAAATTGAAATTATTATTTATAGCAAAATAAATAGATATTAAACATGAACGTGCTGAAAGATTCAAAGGTGATAAAAACTGTAATAATTTACTCTTCTGTGCAGGTACACCGGGATGTGTTAGAACTATAGTATTAAAAACAATTTAACGCGCTGAAATGATACTGTTTCCTTTCAGTCACACAAATTCATAGTTTAACTTGTTAACAAGGTTAGAAAATATACAATAATAAGCAAAAGGCTGAAAGTATCTAAATATCTCCAGTAATATTGCAGGTATTGCTTTGAAATTCAGTGCTTCAGTTTCCTATCCTCTAAAGCAAAATCTATCTATTCTAAAAGATGTCAACCTGTGATATTCTTGTGTCACTGCCTTCTGCTTGCGTGTTTAGATTTATGCCCTGTAACTGCAGTGTTTTCGCCAAAAGCTGCAATCACGTAAACTTATATTGTGTAAAACTTCTAACACGCAATAAATTTTCAAAAAGCATATCACGAGAAAAAGAAAGCCTTGGTAATCCGTACGATACTTACTCAATGACAAGGAAACCACCTATAAAAGCGCTACCGGATTTACGCTAGGATAACAAGCCTTCGCTGAAACAAACGATTCACATTGTGCGATCTTTATTTATTACGACAAAATTTACACATGATTAATTCCCCATTTTTCTATCGCCGCACCACTTGATAAGTTTAAATAAACCCGGAAAGATACGAGCGAAGATTGATTGACTCAAAGCTCCTTCAATGATTGATGAGAAAAGCGCGTTTGTTGACATACTACTCTCGCAGTGTTGCACGTTGAAAATGATTCAGGACAAGATTCAGTGTTAAACAAACATCGACTTGATGTAGACGTGTTCGAAATTTACAATACACGACGACATAGGAAGCAGTTAAGAGGGTGATATATGTGAGAGAAGCACCTACTTCGTTGAATCTAGGTCGACAAGTGCAAATGAATCGAATACTACTAATTTTTGATAAGAGTCCTGCTCGCTGCAGGTCCGTTGTAAACATGTTTCCAATGTACTACGCGCCAGAATAAACATTTATGTGAGATCATTTATGTACCAGCCAATTTAAAAGAAGCAAAAAAGCAATACGTCTAGCTCATGCAAATATCAACATATTTATTATTATTCACACAATTCGTTTCTTCAAAATTATTCTGAACGTTGCCCAAAGTATTTAAAGACGGGTAAAATAGATTTCTGTAACTATACAGGTGTCTAAGAAAAAATAACTTTATTTTAAATGAAACAACCTATGCATGTCTGAAGATTCTAATACGTTTCTAAAAGATGGTGGGGAAAATCTCTTTTGGATTAAAAAAAATTATAACCATTTATTTATGGACTTCCATTATTCTTTATATCAAACCTTAAATTTGATGTACCACGCGCCACTGCAGAATGGACAAGAATGTTCACATTATGAATAATTAGTTCAACTTCCACGCCGGCAATTTTATGGAGTTCGCAGGGGTTCAATAGCTTTACGATGGTAAAATTTGATTGATATGTGAACGTTGGAGATATTAAAGCTGGGCACAAATCACGTTTTGTGCTCGGTTGAAAGCATCGCCCTTAATGAATAAATTGTTGCGGATAACACAGCAATACCGCTGCCAAAAATAACCAGCTTCTAGAAGATTTAATAGAGTCCAACAAAGCGCATCTTCATTTGAACCGATTTGCGAGAATGTAACAAGAAATATCGCTTAATCGATTAGTATCCAATTTAAAATCTACCAGCGAAATTTAGCAACAAATACAGTAACTTTTAAGACAGCCCTTCCCTAAAATAACTATTTTCTTTTATATCAATAACTTCTTAAAACAAAATACATGATGACCTGGTTTTCGTAAGAAAAAAACGAAAAATTTGTCGGATAACATTGTAAAACTACCAATAACAAGATGCGGACAATTATGTGAGTGACTTGTTCCTGTGTTTCCTGTAAGGACGTATTCAAAGGCTTAAGAGCCAACTTTGAGGAAACATTAACTAATGAAAATTTCACTGTATTTACACCACCTTCAATTAAAAATGTAAGAAATTAACCATATTTGTCTGCACGGAACAATACTTTCAGGTACCAGTTACATAAACATTCAGGTGGTAGAACTCCTAGAACATTGAATAATAAATGATGTGGAGATTACAACCTATTATTCAAATTTAATGCTAGACTAACAATAAGTTAAAACGCACAGAGATTCTATACGATCATTACCTCGATAAACTCATACCTGCAATGAACCGCCAGCCGCGCAATTTCTAAGCACTTAATTTCAGCACCGCAATCCATGTACACAATTAAACGCTATTAAGATCACTATCTGGCTACAGCTAGTCAGGAACTGTTATTCTCACGAGATATTCCACCGATTTTTAGCTAATTTTTCGAAAATAGTTCCTACATATAACGAGTCAAGTCGAAGGTACAAACAAAATAAAAAAAAACGCAATATGCATAAACATTTATATTACGATAAGCGCTCAAAAATACTTGATACAGAAAGTTTTTTTATACAGTAGTCAAAAAATTAAACTTACTATGCTCTTATGTTTATGTTTATATTATTTGTAATCTAAATGACTACGTAAGTGGAAACACCAGTCTGTTTCTTCTAATTCTACACAACCAAATGAGTTATAAATACCATTACGACAAACAACCACAGATAATCTCTCATTAACAGAGCAACATACTGTAGGATCTTTAAAACATAATGATAAGGTAACTGTATGGGATATATTTCATGTCAAAGAAATTAAAAGGTAACAACAGCATAGTCTAGTAAGTAAGCAAACATGTAGATCAATATTTCGGATAATGATAAAACCATTAGCAATATTCAAGCAACTGCAAGCTACTACCAAAATAATTCTTAATTTAAGAACTGAAAGGATCGTGAGAGTGGGTGGTAAAAACTATAAATAACAATTCCCCTTAAGAGAAGTCAAACAACATGAGCACAATGTAAGGAAATCCATTTCAAATCAGAATGTGTGAGGGCAGAATCGATGATAAGAAATTTGTAAAACTTCCCTTTCGCAGGATATCGAAAGGTATTGTTAGTTTCTGAAGGACAGATATGAAGGAAGTGTCAAGAATCTATAAGATCGTATACGGCGACGGTGATAAAACTTATATCGGACAAACAAAACGGAGATAGCCGCCAGATTCGAAGAGCATATAACTCATTACCGCAATGAAAAAATCGTGACTTACTTGAAGCGGCATGTTAATTACGAATATTTATGTTTTTATGCCATGAGTCAGCTTATTTTCCTCTAGTGCCGAGTATGTGGCACGTCTTGGTCTTAGGGTAGATAGGCAGTAAACCTAGATACTAGCATAGCATATGATGTCAGTCTATAGGAATTTCAAACAAGTCTTTGAAACTACGCAGAGAAAAAGATTTGCCTAAATAACAAAATATCTCTTGTTAGAGGTATTTATTTCAAACAAGTTCTTTTGTTTCATTCAAATATCTGGTTGTAACAAAATTATTTGTTTGAAGGAAACGAATACTTGTTTACCCATTTACCGACATGCCATTGGTTGGGTCAATTAATACTTTGTGGAATGAACAAAGTCTTTTTGGCCGATTACAATAAAATCTTCTGATAGTATCCAGTAGCTCCTTCAATTTATACCATTCTACAACCATAGTAAACATTATTTGTGCATCAAACTCGTAGCCTAGAAATACAATTATGTGAATATGTATTAGGCACCTCCAATTTTTCTTCGACTGTATAAGAATAAATTAGATATCAACAAAACGACAAAGTAGATATACCATACAGATGATTTATTCATATTTTCAATATTTCAAATTAGAGATCTCACAGATTTTGGCATACTACTAATTAATTTGCGGCATACATCGAAGGAAATTATGATCCATTCGTTGAAGATTTGTTGGCGAAGCTGTTGTTTTTGATAAGATAAGTCCGGGGACTCCGTCGGCCAGTCCAAAAGTCGCACCGCGTTTTCCGTGAACTACTGCATTGTCATAGTTGCAGGGTAACAAGGAGCGTTATCTTGTTGATAAAAATATTCAACATCTTCATCTTCAAGCAATCTTATTATGGATGGCCCCAGAATCTCCTGTAGCATCTCGGCGCAACGATTCCTATTCATGCGCCCTTCCAAAGAAAGATTTCGCCAACGCCGTGTTAGTACGATGCATTTCGGGAGATATTCTCCTCCGGGTCTTTTCCGTACAAACTGAGCCCCAGAAAGGATTACACGCTACCATTCTTCCTCCGTCCAATGGGCATACTTCTTAGCCCATTCCAAACGTTTTTTTTCGATTTGTTGAAGTCATGTACGGCTTTTTTCGCGCTGTACGCCCAAATTAGCTTCCTTTAGAGAAACCCCATGTCGCGTCTACATCTCATTACTTAATTATTTTGACGATTTTCATCGATCCTGACGTGACTCGCCGTTTTCTTCCGGATTTAGCTCTACTTTTATAACTCAAGGTTTCTTTAGAATGTTTAAGAGTGATCTGAACCGCACACCGCGAACACTTCATTTTTTTGTTTATAATACACTTTGCGTTAAGCCTTGCGTACTAAGAAATACAATTTCGTCGCGCTCTGCCATGGTTAATTTACTTTTTTAGGCATAATTAGAAACCTTATGGAACAGTCTATTACTCAGTAAATAATCTAGGGAGGTACGTTCCCAGAAACTAACAACATTTTCTCTGCGATGAGTAACTATTTTATTGCTATCAGGAATCTTCGTTTATCCACTTATTACGATCCCTTGTGTATACATCTGCTTATGAAATTATCCGACCTAAGGAAGGGATTTTATAGTACCGGGTTTTCTTTGAGGTGCCTAATACATATTCACACAGCTGTTTGTAGCCTTTCAACCGACCTAAATACACTGGCAGAATTTTTTGAAGCACTTCGTAAGGGCCAAACAAATATGAAGCAATAGGACGATATTCACCACATTTTATATACTTTTCAATAGTACTATAATGAAAAGGTAATAGTAACTAACATAGTAACGTAACGAGTAAATAGCTACACTTACATACTTTGAAACATACTAAAAGTCTGTAGGTAAATACAGAAAACCAAGAATATGAGTGCGACCTGTGTGTTTGTATGTAAGCGCGACACCGCCACCAGTATTCTCCGTTTGATATATTTATGTATAATTGCTCAATATTACATAGATTATTCTGTTATCATAATGTCAGCTGCCTTAGTTTACACGGTTAAGACATTCTGGTGGCAATAAATCTTACGAACAAGCTAGGTTAGGTACAGGTATAGGTACAAGAATCCATTGTTCCAACACAGAATTTCAATATGTCTTTACAATCCTCCACTACTGGTATCCAGTGTAATGGCACAGTGTGTATCATCCATGGATTTAAGGTATCAGCTTCTCTTAGCCTCCGATCCAGATTTATAATTCGCTATTTAGAAAGTTTTCGATTAACTTCATATAATGCGAGTACCACACGTGACCTACAAATATTACCAAAATAGGCTACAACTGTCCGCGTCAGAAATATATAACAAATAGAAACACTGCACAGACTTTAAATCGAAGACAACAGCCCATCTCCAATTTTTGTTAAGACAACTAGATACTTTGTTAAATGAAATAAATCGTGGCAATTTTTCGTATAAATAGTTTTTATTTTTAAAATAAGAAGGTTGTTGTCCCAAAACTTTTTTCATGTAGCTTTAAAGAGAGTGGTTTTACAATGTAAATTTATCAATATTTATCATTTGTCTTTTGTCGTAGAGTAATGCCTTTATACTTACTCAAAGCAATTTAATTAAAAATTACACGAGAACGTGCTTATACCTAAAAACATAACTACATTATTCTCATCACTTTAATGCAGCTTTTGTTACTATAACACCGCGGGCTGTAAAACGCGCAGTTGATAGGTTTTATGCTCAAGGCTATTGCGCTTGTTAGCTTACGTAGCTTAAGTATACAACAGTAAATACTAAAACGTTTTACGATATCTTATCCGCGTTACAGAAATCGTCTCCGTTTACTGCATTCTTCAAATCACTTATTAAAGTTACATATTTCCATTATTCTGGAAGTAACCGCGCAGACTTTTATTGTGCGCCATATAATTGATAATTTCGCCGGAATTATTTAAGCGGCTCGCCTAGTAATAATTCATTGTACAACGCGCTATCCTCGTAGGAATGCCAGTCTGTCAACCTCAAGTATTACAGCTTTCCCGCTTCAAATTAATTCATCACCAACTGTACACATCCGACGTGTCACCGCACACTGTTCGACCGCGCCAGGCGGTCTATACGCTTTACCTTCGCCTCGAATTTAATCTGAACGCAATTCGACGCTCCGGTGAAACTTAATAGTCCGGTGCGAATTAAAAAAGAAAAAACATCGCATATATAAATACATGCGAGAAATGTATGGAAAACGTGCCCTATTATACATCTACTATACGAAACAATCGAAACGTCGGTTCTAAGTTGCCTGTTTGGCGAGCGGACTGCGGATATGTCAATCCAGCTATCAGATATACTCGGATAAAAAACGCTGGTCTGTCATTACCTGCTCATAAGGCAGTGCCTAGCGTACGTACTTAGCTATCAGTCTCGAGGCATCAAGTTCAAACTCCAAGCTTGCAATCGTCAAAGTAAACTGTTCTATTGATTTCCCTTATTTTAAATTTTGCGAATGTTGAAGATGAACATTTTAAAAAGTTCCACGAGTATAATAAGCATAATAATAACTCGTGGCCAGCTGATAACCCTTGTAATTAGCAAAGGCTACTGAGGGATATGAAAGCATGGACTATTATTATTATTATTATTATTATTATTATTATTATTATTATTATTATTATTAAAGCTACCTTCTAGAAACTCTCCTGATTTTCGAATATGCAACTTGTCCATCGCTTGAGTACTCGAAAATAAGTCAAGCATTCACGAAAAGAACTGATAGTTCCCTGTGTGACTATTATATTTATTAGTCTTTAGTACATTTTTAAAGATTGTAAGTGACTGTTTCATTAAGATCAAGCCTATACTTGCTCAAAGTAATTTAAAACCCAAGTTAATATCTTAAAATAGAGCGCAAATATATTGAAATATCGTCAAAATAAAAACAAAACTATGCTATCTATAGCGAACGCCCGAAATTCCTTCCTTCAACCCCGACACATTTGCGCAATCGCCTTGGAAAAGCCAAGTTCTCCATTTTTCTTAACATACTAGGTATTGGCCTACTCCTAAACTTTGTGCACAAGCCATATTGTATTACTATTTAGAATAGACTGTTTCAAATAATTAATTTCGTAATTAGTCTTAAAATTTCTAATGATACATATACAAACATTCATTGAAATATACATTTAAAAACTTCCACAAACGTTTAGTTCCAATAACAATTCTTGCATTTAAAATATAGCATTCAACGTGTTACAGTTAATAGATGCTGTGATCTCACTCAACAAATTGGCTATGCAGCGTATCCTAATGGACAATCTCTTCCCTCGGCAATTTAGAGTTTTACAGATTATTTTCAAAAAATATCTTTTGAAGAACAAAAGTTTATACTATTATGCCGTAGTAGTTTAGCAGCCGCAGCACTTTAGCAATCAAACTTACCTGCATAGCTTCATTTAATTCACTAAAGAAGGACGATAAGCTAGATCTAGAAGAGCATTGAGTGAAGTTAACGTGATTTGAAGAGAAGCATCTTCAAATTAAATAATGCAAAGAACTTCAAAAAAACTTTGCTTGCTTACTTGCTTTACTTTACTTTACTGTTATGCAGAAAATTGTCTCCGAATTATTTTCATTTAAAGCCATTTGTCCAAATTATTTAAAGATCTATTATTATTATCTTACTTAATTAGATTCAGCTCACGCATGTAGCAAGCAAGTGCACGTGTATGTACAATCTAAGACATCACAATTTGGATGGAAAAGCGCTTACGACATTAGGTGGATACTTAGAATAAATCCTATAAAATTACTTGCGATATAAAGCCTAAAAGGATGTTATTACATTTATTATCGCATTTATTATTGCATCTAAAATATGGTTAAATTATGTCTTAATACATGCTCACTAAACTGAACCCGATTTACAGTGGGACATGTTTTGGCTTTCTCGTCTCTTTATTAATGAAATTTATATATTAATGTATGCACCAAGGGCATATTATCCTTATTTTACATTATGATTTTGGCTGACGTTAATTAGCTTTCTTTTATTAACGGTGTTACTGCACTAAAATTAAGTTAAACGAAAAATTTTGAACGGTCGTGCACAAAAGCGCCTTCTTTTTTAATTTTATCCGACGCGTCAAGTTGCGGCAGCGGTACACATAGATTACACATGCATATGTCATAGGAGAGTGACGTCGGTGAGCGTCATGACATGTTGGGATGTCAAGCGACGGCGACATCCACGCGTAGTAGACAAAAGCATGAAGGGGAAAAAAAATTGAAGATTTTATTACTTACCGTTGCAGGTAGAACGGGTTGACTCGAAACGATGGATGAAACACGGACCACGCCCGCCGCGACGGTACCTGTAATTAATCATTTGTCATAATATAATTTGCGCAAAAGCCACAAATGCATTAATATGAAACACAAATAAAGGAACCATATACATAAACTTTTATAAGGGAGTCGCACGGTGATACATTAAAATTCATTTTTTTTATAAAAATTAAACGCCGTTGTTACTATTATTTTTGTTTCTTGAGTAGTGCATTAGAGCAATATACATCAATCTTATTGACAATGTTATTGCCAAATACTGCCTTGTTAAAGGTCAACTGGTAACAATTGTGTCTTAATTGAAGGTACTACAAACAACGTCAAAATAAAAATCCAATCCTTTAGAATAGACTCTTAATATCAAAATGAATTCTCAAAGATTTAGTTCCAAGCTTTCTAAGAAGATTGTTTTTATAGCTTTGCTTGTAGGGATAAAGCGAACAGTAGATCAACATAAAGTGATCTACTGTTCCAAAGTATTTTCTGCAATAATTCGTATACCTTTAGATGCTTTCAAACCACAGTTACAATTTCAAAGGTACCTACTGCACCTTCCGACGATTGAAACCGTTGACCAAAAAATCATGGGGACTGTACAAAGGATGATTTAACAATTCGATGTTTTACTGCGTTAAAAACTCTTTTAAATTCTTTGTGAACTCGCACTATCGTGAAGGAGACGGATTCATCTTTGTAGGCTGATTGTTTAGCAATAAACAAATAGTTGACACCGTCTTTCTAAACGAATTGTAGCAACATGGCCCGAAATTGAAGCATGTTGTGACTATTTTATTCAGCATACTTCTAGAACGTACAGCTTCCGTTGGCTTCTCCTAATCGTGGAACACCTAAACAGCATATTGACGACAGGTTTCGAGTTTATAGGAATAGATCTAAGTTTCGTCACCACTTACAACACTAAAAACGTTTTTTAACCTTCCGTTGCTAAACCGGCTTAAAAGTTTTCTACGCCAATTAACGCAAGTCGCCTTTTGTTCTTGCATTCAACGATATGGGGACTTACGGGAGACTAACTTTCTCAAAGTCAATTCAACATGCAGAACTCTTTGAATCGAGACCGTGTGTTAGATGTCGATCACCCGCGTTCAGTTGCCGCACAACAGCTATGCTTTTTGAGTTATTGCTATCTTTGGTTGACCTGTGCTGAAGTCTTCGTTGAGACTGATGCATTCACCTTAAAATTCGTAGTACTAGCAGCGACACTTGCGGTATATAAATGAAATTTAGAATATAAGTTTAATAAATATTGAAATTAACTTTGACAGGCAGGGTTTCATTAGTGGTGTCTTTTACACAGCTACATCCAAGACCAGCACTCCCCCCGTAATAGCTCTACGCAAAATGCAGCAACAGTTTAGTTTTGTTAACAACTGAAACTAGAATAGTAAGCCACAGCTCACTGGTCTATTTTATTTCTTAAGCATGGTATCTTAATCTTCTCCAAAGATATTTTTCGATAAAAGAGGTCCATAAGTATAATGTAATATTATACATAACATTCTGATATACAGAAATATTTTTCAGTAGTAATTCAATTTTCCTCATGGCTGTGGGTAGTAAAGCTAGCTATCTATCCCCAATTCATCACTTGCAACAGTCGCGTTGAAATATAAGCAAAATATTTTCAATACTATATGAACCGATGGAACAACGTTTATAAATGAGAGTAAAAATGAAAATCGAACGCTAGTTATTTGGACGTGAAGAAACAATAGACTTTGATTACTACTATTGGAAATATGAAGCATTCTTTACTGTAATTCAGTGAAATTGAAAACATATCCATGTTTTCTGTATATCGAATGAGCTATTAGAATTTAATGAGTACGCCAATGCAAATCAGTAACGAAGCAGCGAAAATTCTGTACTAAATTGGGAAAATTCCTGCGATGACAAATACGAAGTACTAACAAAACAAATGACGAAAAACATTAACAGGCTATTACTGCAGAAAATGAGATGCATAACACAAATAATAAATATAAATCTACAACGGTTTGCTAAAGATCTTCCGACTACTGCGGCGAGCTACTGTACAGATATTAATACACGAACTCCCCCTCGTAAATTCCGTACACATGTTATGAATATACATCAGCGGGTCATTTATAATAACTGGCGGGGCTGGTATGGCACACCAGTGGTTGCTTGTGCATTCGCACTTACCGCCTGCCAATCCAAATTCAGCTGTTCCGCACGATGGCAATATCTGGTTCCGTAAGCCGCTGTTGCTACAGCATACAAGAAACGGACATAGGCAAAACGCCACAGCACACAACGGCTGACGCCACTGAAGAACCTTTTCACACCTAATAACAACCTTTTCAGTATTAATAAAAGGGAATGAATCATTAATGATAGTAGGACGGTCGATAAATTCGTTCACCTTTTGAATGTACAAATATAATCATGGGACTACTACCAACCTACGATGACGCTTTACATGAGCCAGCCGACGGCAGGGGTCGACGAAGTTCACGTTTTTTTTTTTCTTGCATTTTATTTGCGTAGCTCGGTGCAAAAACGTGAAAAGGATACTTTTTTCAGACAATTAATCACCTCGGCTTATTTAGACGGCTAATTATTAACTAAAGTCTAAAAATATGAAATGTAAATAAAAATAGTTATCATATTTAACAGAACTGGTATGAGGGAATAGGGTGCGATGAACTCGCATATTAGGAGAAATTTTTCCAAACAGAGAACTTGTCAATGTTTTCTAAACTATATTTTCATATCATTATAAGTATGAAGGTAATTATAAAACAATACTTAATCAAGTAGGTTGAATGTGGTGTCTGCTGTATCAACGCTTGGTACAAAACAAAGATGATTCTGCAGTGAAAACATGTAGAACTAATTAATTAGAGTAAACCAGAAATTAATTAAGTAGAGTAAACTTGACACGCGATAGTCTTGCGATATTTACTGCGGAATACAAGTGATTTCAAATCCTTCGGTTAAAGTAAGCTTCTGATAAATCTTCGTCTTTTTCTCTTGCATTACTTCAGAAGCACTGAGCCTTTTTCCTTATATCATATCAGTAATTCACTATTAGGAAGCTGACACACCAAAAAAGTTTTTATTTTTTTAAAGCGGAAGGAATGTTATTGCACTAATGATAGTTGGTATTGATAGATATATGACTTTTTATACAGTTCCATATGACAGGGGAGGTGGAGTTAAAGGATCCCTATTCCGCGCATCTGATTAACATATTTAGTGTACTTGAGGTAACTAGGCGCCACAAAGCAATAAAGTGATAGAAAATTTACTTTCTTACTTTACTAACCAATGAACCTTTCCCGACTTCTTGCTAGTTAATGGACATCTCGGTAAATGAAAGGATAACGGAAAACGTAATGCACTACGCAAGTGTAAGCACTAAGCTTGCAAAAACAAGTGTGCGTTTCACAAAATTACCAGAGATTAGACAGTCTCGTATTTTGTCGACTCTCGGGAAAACCAGTAGGCAACACGAACCCTTTCTTATGAGACGAACAGACATGAGTCTGTTAATTTTTCCTTAATCTCTGTTAATTTCGTGAAGCCCAAGTCATTTCTACAAGCTTAATAAGAACTTATACACATATAAAATGCAAAGAAGTAAACCATGTATCCTAATATAAAACTTTTTTTATTACGAAAAACCCAATTTTGTCAAAACGGAATAATTCTAAGTATTTGTATGGATTGCCCAAATAGGATCCAACACTTTAAACCACCTTCATTCAACAAAAATGCCAGAATCCATAATTTTGTATAAAAAAGTAAAGTCCGTTCGCCAAAGAAGAACCAACAGAATTCATAATACCAACATGGCCTTTTTTAGAAATATATACTGATTACTAATACCTAAAAATATTTTTACATTTGCAAACAATATAACAAATATCAATGAGATTATATTGGAAAAACCTAAAGAAGCTATATAACAGAACACGCTGTAGATTTCTATGAAGCATGTGGCATTACGTCGACTGATTAATAGCATTCAATTACGTAGTTACAGAGTTTTTATTAAGGTCTACGTATACTCGATTCTAAGTACTGTTATCGAATTGTTAGTTTAAGGAGTGAAAATTATTGTAATCAGCAATAAACGACCTGCGATTGAGTATTTTAGCATGTAATTTTTGCACTTTCTACTCCGTGGAATGCTGTATACGACTTATCCAGAAACATTTATATATATCCAAACACCTACGTCGTGCTTCCGAAGAAAGTCTAATTCAATCGAATAGCGCCTAGCGTATTAACATCATCAACAATACTGTAATGAGTTCACTTGTGTTTACTCATTGGGTAGCATAATCGTATCGGATTTACTTTTGAAAACATTTAACAATAACCCATAGTTACCATACTTGCCTCTTTCACCCGAATAAAACATGATCGAATCTCCCATAAATAGTTGGCTTCTAATTAGGGAAAGGAATTCCAAGTGTGCCTAGCTCTCAAATAGAGAAAGCCTCGTAAGCTTCCTATTAATAAGTTACTCAACGCATTCGAAACCCTTGTCATGGGGTTAAACCCCGTCTGGATTCGACCAAATTCTAATGAGATTGACCGATGATCATGTAATCAATGGAAGTACGAAATGTATTCTGTAACCCCATAAGTAAAATAGAAAGTACTGATTGTACATGTTAGGACAGCGGTTAGAAACTAGAAATGCATGATGGAGATGCAGTTAGCATGTTGCTTCTATATCTTCTAAGAGTTGTTGCAACACTATACTTCGGCCAGCAAAAGTGTCCTAGTTAAAATTTAGCAAACCAGAAATGACTACATTACAAAATTTAATAACAAATCTATTGCTGTAGGGAACGTAACTCGCAGTAGGAATAATGCTTTTACTTCATATCGGTTACCAAACAATTTCGAATGTCCCACAGATTTATGTAATGCTTTTAATCATTACTTCATCAACAAAGTTCAAAATATTGTTTCCAATACTTGCTCTAATACCATTGAATTTGAAACAGTTCACAAAAGTTTAAGATAATCGGATGTGTTGCGTTTTTTATTGTGCCTGCAGTTGAATATGATGTCGGTATTTACATTAATAAATTGTATACATTTAACAAGAATTTCATAATTTTCGTACATTCCTCCAACGTTGCACATGTTAATGATCTAGACAAACTATACATTTTAGAAAATTACTACTGTGTTATTTTTTCCTAAAACGATATATGGAATTATTCATGGCAAACTAACCTGGAATGCCTATTGAATTTTCATGGACTATGTGTATTATATTGGACTTCGAGTAAAAAAATGTTCAGACCAAATAATTCTTTTACGATAGAACATACATTACAAAAGATGCTTGTTTTTATTTTTTTAAATACCATGGTATTTTAACGGGGATGTTTTCAATTGCTATGAAACGCAAGATGAAAATTATTTGCTTTCTGCATACCATACAACTAGTTTCAAAAACAAGTTATCTTTCAAATTACTACGTACTTTGTTTATAAGTCGTACGATTACGTTTCTATACTATCACCTGACTACTCTATGAAATATTGTAAAAATGGCAAGTTGAAGTTCCGTTTAGTGTTCAAATCGAGTAATATGCTGTATGATAGATAAGTTTATTCCGTTTGCGTGATGTTCAACGGATCAAATATGTAAGCAACAAGAACTGCAAAGACCGGAACATATTATTACAAGATCTGATGGTTTGAAAAAATAAAATCAATTACCGTTACACGTGTACCACCTCAATACGACGAAAATAACCGCTGTTTCCGGAAAAGTGGTTATCAGAATCTCCCGCTCCACAAATCGTTAGCTATTATTTCTGTGACCGCGAACTTCCATCTATTTTTCGAGACTTACTTCCTGTTCTAGGAAATTCTATATCAAATTTCGGAAATCGTGTTTATATTACACAAGTTATGCAAGTCTTTGTATATAGACTATATTTCATTTTATTGATCTAAATGTTCTCGCCACCCACGCAGACATATAAAACCGTGCAATCCTCTTACATATCGTACACATCGTATCCAAACTAGCTTGTTTAGATAAGTATCTCAAAAACAAAGAGACTATAGAATATTTCGTTTTGTCTTACCGGCTTATCAGTTACGGCGTCTACTTTGTTTTATCCCACCCTCGTAGCAATGCAGATATTCGGTCTAAGCTTATATTTCTATTGCTTTGAGCTTTTATTGAAAATCTAAAAGAAAAAAAATCACCATCCTGAAGAAGTTGTATAAAATAATTCGAATATAATGATCGTTTAGAAATATAAATAAACGATTTTTAGGAATTAAAACGATGTTGTGGTTTGTAACTGATTTCACAGAATTTGGGTCGCAATAGGCCCCTTATGCATCCCCTGCATGCAGAAGAGATCTCTAGGTCGTCAACAAATACAGTCTCGGCATGGGTTAAGATGTTACTCAGAGGAATCTCGCAAATAATCGTGGCAAAACGTAACAACTTCTGACCCGACATACTCTTTCTAATTGCCAACAATACTTGCAAAGAAAGAGTTCGACTGTTTTGTCTTATATGACAGGTATTCGGGAGATCTCGTAGCTGTGCTTCTTTAGCCAGCAATTTCCAGCCATAATTCCAATAGCCATACAGAGGTTCCGTCTAGCCAGTCTCAAGTGTTCTAATGTCGTTCGCTTGACAGACACGTCAAAATGGCAGCAGGAGTTAATTTTATTCCACCTCTTCAAGCAGTTTTCAAGGTTCTGATCCATTCTTAAAGTGCAAACACATGCTTTCTTGAGTAATCGGTTCGCTATTTCATTACCAGTATTTAAAAATTGTCGGTTCGATAACGCCAGAGAAAGGTATGAGATAATTCATAGCGAATCCACAGCATTAAATATTGGTCGCAATAATAAGGTTTTTTACCTAACTTAAAATAATGTGCAGAGATATAAAATTCATAATGTTAAACATTATAAGAATAAACTATTTACTCGACTCAAATTATAAAAGGAAACCTCGTGACAATTAATCCTCGGATAACATTTTTTGCTGCCTCATTAAAAATGAGATCTACCAGCAGCAGGAAGTTTGGATTAAAAAGGCGTAAAAATCGCTTAATTGAACGTAACGCACGTTTAATTAAACCATTTCCTGTGCTTACAGTAAAATATCTGATTTGGCTCCTAAGATTGTCCGTTAGATAACTGTTACAGATTGTAAAAATGAGGACTCTAAAACATTCATAAAGTATGAACCCAAGCAATACGTACCGGTAAATAATACCGTTTAGGAAAGTGTATCAAAAGGGGAATGTTGTAGAGACTATGCTACGCAGGGTATGGCAATAATGATACAAAATTCATATCTATATGTTGGTAAGAAACACCCTGCGTGTTACGGTTGGGGAATATTTGTTATTTTACTTTACAGTGAGAGAATTAGGGTAATCTATTCCTTCTTCCAATGTTTGTAACATTATTTGAAATGGGGCAGCCTCTATGTCTGTCAATGTTTTAATTGCTGGTGTCACTCTCCTTTAATTAGCTAAAGTATATCAAATCCTTAGTGCTTCAATAAGAAGGCCCGCGTGTGATTGGGCATAATTAGACGCTGTATTTGAGACCCGCTAGACAGTAGGTCTGAGCGCTTCTGAGGCACCAGAAGCAATTGGAGTATGTACTTGTATACAAGGTGTTCTATTTAAAAAACAGCTTGGGTATGTTACTTTTGTGGTTCATCCTATGTGAAAATAATTTTAAATTGTGGCATTTCAAAGGCTTTCATACTATTACCATTGTAGGAGTGCTATCAAAGAATGTTGAACTATTACTCCACTCTTTATATGTACTCTGATCTACATATATACACAATCTGTATACAACATTGCCAAATTGGTAAAAAATATATATATATATTTCCTTTAATAGCTTCTTAACAGTTGGAATGAAACATCTTCCGGGTTTGGACCGTCGACATCTCGCCCACAATCATGTGGGGCTTCTTCAGAGAAGGAAAGGTATTACGCTATAGTTGACAAGGTAACTCAACGTGTAAACCAGGCCAGAGCCAAAACTAACTGAACCAGAAGCAATTGGTCACGGAAACTCAGCATGCCAGAGGTGAAAATCCAGGCAAGTCGAGTTCCTTCTGGTAAAGAGCCTCATGTTCAATTGCTTTCAGGTCAGTTAGTTTCGCTTCTTGCATAGTTTAAACGTTGAGTTACATAGTTATCCTTGACCTGCATGATTGTGGGCGAAAGATCGAGTTTTCAATTACGTGATTAGTTTCTAAACACTTCCACAACTTACCAGTAAAATGTACAAATTCAAAAAATGAAGTACAGATGGCAGCTATCCAACGACAAGTAATAATAACGTTTCATATTGGCTTCCACTGTATGTACAAAAGCCACTTGGAGGTAATTAGTGTTAATTTATTAATTAAAATAATAAATTATTAAAACTATTAATTTATTTAAACCAACAATAATAGTTCCTTGATTATTCATTCACCTGCATTTCTTTTAATGCATAACTAGTGCTAACATAAAATCAACAGCCTTGAAACACAATTCAGTACTTCAAAAAATTTATTTAAATGTTATTTTAGATATAGTTAGTTGAAAAGCGTTAGGTGGCTACGTACCTAAGTACCTTGACAAAGCTAATTTGATAAGTTCAATTCATGTCTTTGAGGTATATTACCATCTCAAAATTAATCCTTGAAATGACCCAAGCAGCAGATGTTAAAATTAATATTTCTGGCGCAATACCAAAACAATCCCAAGCTATTACTCAACGACAAAAACAAGGCGTTCCGCAATAGAGAGCGCAGAATGTCGGCGTAAAGCATTACTAAAAAAGCATGAATAGAAAACAGGCCGTCGAATGATGTCTCTGTATTTCGAACGCATAAAAAGGGAATAAACATGACATTTATTACGATCGATCGGAACCTATTTCATTGGATATATGTCCTGAGATTGTAAATCAGCATAAGATCTCCGCTAGTACGGAGTCCGAAAGGCGACTAAATTCTAAAACAACGGAGTTCGATTTTAATCTGTCATATATATTGTGTGTTTTAAGTATGAGTAAATCATGCGTTAACAATAGGAACAAAATCACCCATAGAATTCTTTTAAAGTTGGAAGTGGCATTTATTTGCGTTAAAGCTGTTAGGACGTCTTTGCTTGAATATCACATAAAATTACGAACAAAATCATTTACGAGAATATATTCTAGAGATATAGCAGATAAAAAATTCTCAGAGTAGAAGCAGGCAATGTTAAAGTTCTTCGTAATAATGCAAATGTATCCTTTAGTTTAGTTAAATCGTCACCTATTTTGTGTAAGGATGGTTGTTGTAGAGAAAAGCAACTAATTGGATAGTAGCTGATTTTTCCTTTAGTATTCCAAATGGTGAAAACTTTCATTTGAGTTTATCTTTAAGTAGTAAACCTGATTTTAAATTAATATTTTTTATCTTACGTATTTTTCTGTTAGAAATCCATTCGGAACTGATTAGCATTGAGTCAATGAAATTAAATTGCTAAGCAAGTATTATTTATCAAAATACATCATCAAAACAGCAACAACACACGTTTACTACACATTTAGGCGAAAGATGATAAAGCAGAAGTACTTTATTAAAAACGAGTAGTCTCTGCTTAATTATCTTCAGATACGCACTAAACAGGAAAATGCTTTTCCTTTAACTTGCTATTCATTTGATCGAACTAATATGTTAAAATTGCTTTAACATGCACATTATTGGTCAAAACAACAAATTATTTGGGTAAAATCAACTCAAATAGTGGTGAGACTATTCAGAACCATTAATATTAGGATCTGTTCGTTTAGCTAGAAATGATTTGATATCCATCAGGTGATAGATTTAAGATATTCATCCTTTTCAGTGTGAATTCCCCTTACCCTTCCTCCTACTTCAAATTTGTTAACTAGAGATAATACCTTTTTATTACATTTACAAAGATATCAGCAATAGATCTCTAAAAACTACAAGTGTCCGCACTGTTCAAAACGCGTAGCCTCTCCACCTTCTTGAAAGCTCAATGGCAAAGCGCCCCTTAGTCGTTTATTACGATGTTCCCAAAGCAATCTCCTTTAATTAATTAATTTTACAAATTTATTAACAATAAACTTATCTTCCGAGAGAAGAGAAGATCATCCGTCTGTCAAATGTTACGCAGCCGACTGAAAATTAAACGAGATTCTAGAGTGGAGGCTCTCTACTAGCATTACGCTAGAACTGCTGCCTACACGTCAGTCGCCGTACCTACACTACCAACTACCCGTATAGATTAATAAGATTAACGAGCCGTCCAAGAAAGCTACATGTCCATGTAATTTCGCTTCTCCTGGAGAGCAACGTCTGTATCTCAAGTCACGTAGATAGGTAGCAGAATAGGGATTCCGCGAAGCGCTTCAGTTGCGCCACCAGGTTATTGCTATGCGATAACTTGGTACCAAATACCCGGTAAGCAATGTGGAGTGAGGCTTCAGCTTCTTGATGCGAAATTAGAACGCGAATTCAAACATTAGTTGCAAATTAGGAATGCGTTGAAATCCTCTACGAGAATCTAACGTAAAAGCTACACTGAAAATATTACCTGTACATATACGAGATGGCTCCATTTTTAGTAAATCAGATATGAAACTATGCAAAGTACGGTGCCAAAAAACAACAAATTCTTCATTTTTTTTTTATATTTATGTAAGATAGTATAAAATTTATTTCATGTGAGTTATATAGGAATAAATGTAACTAACTTTAATAAAAGTCATTACCAGCTTTCTTGCTATGCGATTCCTTGTATTATGTTGAAAAATTATGAATATTTCGGAAGTAACATGCATGGTGCCCAAGCTGCGCATTGCTCTCAGAAAATCATCAAGATTTTTTGATCATTTCCGTATATCTGATTTTACACTTTTGCATTTCTTTAATACAGGAAAAATTCAGTGCACACTGCTTTAAATAAATCGTTTTATGGTGCATTCTAATCGACAAGCATTTCCTTATTTTCGCTATTTATAATTTAAACATGGTTGTTAACTTACATTGTTAACCACGTAAATTGGAAATTACTTTAAGTTACAATACTATGTATTTAGACATTTAAACGGCTCATATTTAAATCTTCCTGAAAAAAATGTAAAGGGCTTCTCTATCGTCATCTAGATATGTATTCAATTTGAAAAAATAAATAACACAAGTCAAATTTGACAACGATTTCGATGGTCATCTTGTACAATCCAGCTTTCTATCAAATAAAATTTCAAATTATTAGTGTAGCATGCAAGGTTATACGTTTAAGATATGAGTTGCTAAATATCACCCTTTTCGCAAATATCTTTAATTGACTCAAAAGTTACACTACATAGATACAAGGAAATCTTGAAAGCGGATATGAATTGAAAACGCAGTAATACGCAGGCTGTTCCATAAAAAATTAAACTTGTGTAGTGTACACCAGACATTGAATACTTTCTATATTAAATATAATTTTATATCGTGCAAGACCCGTCTTCGATCTTTTCTATTAGAAAGCTTTTTACTAAGTGAACAGAAACATCTTCCGTACACGTATTAGATGGATACGCTAGTCAGTAACAAGAACACTTACCGGATATAGTACATCAAGGAAAATCTAAAGAGAACCAGATACAACTTCTACTACTACTAAAATATATGAAATGCAACCAATGGTTGCGTTACTTCATACATACATCGCGAAAATTCAACAGCTAAAGTTCAAGTCTGGGGACAAGGGACAAGAATGGTGTGTTTGAATCTTCCTGGTGACGCGGATCCCTATATAATAATAATAAACATTTATTTCAGGAGCATTACACTAGCACAAGAAGGTAAGAGATAATCCGCAATCCGGTTATCGTATTCACGAAACTTCGTCTTTATATTTATATACAAAACAAAGCATATCAAATACATACAAATCATAATACCTGACACCTTCGGTCATTTCAAAACAAATATGGTTCCTGTACGCCGATACTGCGCAGCATAAAACGCATTTCCTAACAACTGTTTTACACATACGGAATTGATGACTGATTGTGAACACTTCATGCTTATTTGTCACGTAGGTAGGTACACAAACACAAATGATATATCTATTATTATTATTAATATTTAATACTATTTTTTGAAATTTACTATATACCATTGTTTTATACACAGATAGGACCCATTTTTGGTGAATAAGAAAAAAGTTGTAAAAAAGGTGGGGTGTATAGTGGGCTCCGACTCAATTTTTTGCCAAGATAGATGGCGTCATCCTTGAGACCACGTATTTATATACAGCGATTAATTACCCCATGAGTGAAATGTATTCGGTTATCAAAATACTGGATTCGCAAAATCCATCAACAGATTTAGATCGCTTAATCAACACAATAACGATTGATGACAAAGAAAACCCTAAAAATTTAATAAAATGTCAAGAACTAAAGATAATTCACGTTGAAACTCCACAGCTAGAATATCAAGAAATCAGCACCAAAACTAAACCAGCCAACAAAACGGGTTAAAAACGTAAAATTTAACATCAAATTTACAAGGAGCTTGTTAATTATCCTAGTTAAATCTTGCATCTTCAATACAATAATCTTGTTCTCAAGATAATTTGAAATGTAATTAAAGGATAATGATCACATGACAATTTAAAATACAACTAAACAAACTTAATAAATAAACAAACATTGACTGGATAAAACTTAGAACTCGTGCTAAAATAATGAAATGGCTGGTAAATAACACTCCAGTCAACTAGACGAACTATTTATAACAGCAATTACATAATACTTCCACTAATAACAATGACATAACCCAAAACCTCGCATGTCTATTTACAGATATAAGTACACGTATTCACGCGTTTAGTTGGTAATTGTAGAATCTGAAAGGTCATAAAAATAGTGAAAATCAAGGATGAATACTACTACAGAGTAAAATATATTATTAAATTAGACAAATACTTCTTACTGTAAGAGGATTTGAAAATTCCTAGCACAATTAATCAAATCAAACGAAATTCAGCAAAATAAAGATAAGTAATAATCAAAATAAGATTTGGACAGTTATTAATTACAACATGATCGTAAGAAATTGGCACAATTTGGCGATTTCTCCTAATCAACTCAACATAGCAACAAAAACAGATTATCAGATCGTTTATTGCTGCGTACAGTAATACTTCTTAAGCTAATGTATAACATCAATAGTGATAGCAAGGACTATATAATAAATTAAACTTGTGTGATGGGAAGGTTACCGATACATATGCGGTATACAATATCATCGGATTTGTCTTTCAATTGCTTTTCTAAAAAAATATGTAATGAGGTGCATTGAAAATAGAACAACTAATGGCCCTTTCGACGGTACCAGAAATTGAAATGAACACAAAAAATAAAAATTGACTAGCTTCTGTCATTCAAAAGTTACTACTAAGGCGGGATGCTACAGGTCTTCCATACAGGCTGCCATATTACATTCTGATTTATTTGGTAAACTGAAATTTTCCACACGATAGGAAGTATTAGGATAAGGTTTTCACAATGAGTTTTATATAAGTCCAAACTTTTATGAAACGCTCATTTGATATAACCATCGCCCCATATAGATAATTGCTAAACAAATACATCTATGTTTCGCGCATCAACACTCTGTTTAGATAATTAGCTTGGTTAAGCTTTTGCAAATGTTGAAGTTTATGTAGTTTAAGTTTTAGTACATTTGATACCTTGACAACCTCGGTTTTATACAGCTCTGCATGGGGTACCATTTTTCGGATTAACGTTTTGCAATCTCTTTGAATCGGTTTATGTACAGTTAAAATCAGGTATAATAATATGTTAGGGTCGAGGGTTCTATTCTTCCTAGATGTTATAGTATTTGCAGCCGGGAAATTTTTATTGAACAGTGTTTGTTATAAACACAACGGTCCTCATAAACGTTTATCTCTGCTATTTCTCGACAGATTTTAATTTTGTAAATAACATTTAAACGCTAAATAAAGCACCTGCTCAAATACTGCAGATAAATAAAACACTGTTGCCTGAAAGCAAAATCAATGTCGGATCAACGCCATTAATTTTGTCAGAGCTTCCAACCTAACGCTTAACAGAGCCTTAATTAGCTATCGTTCTGAAGTCTGTCTTTTGCGTCCTTCTAGTGTTGATAACAAAGTAGGATCAACAAAAGGAATCATTCGTGACCGCTATGCCCAGTCGGCGACGTTCGTAGGTTGCGGTAGTTAAATTCTGGCTCCCGCAGCAGGAGCCACCTAAGGAAGGTGCCTACCCACTTGGAAGCACGTATGTTCTACGTAGACCTTGGTCGTGAGAACCGAGGTACGTCGTCAATAAAGACGCTCGACAAGAGAATTCTCGACTTCGTGACAGATCTACTCTCGAGAAAGAAGTAGCCCGGGAATTGAATACAAGAAGGGAACGTTCGAACAAAAGAAAAGGAAAAAAACGAAAAAAAGGTAGATTAAAAGTAGGTTTAATTGTTTTACGGTTTTGTTTTATCTAAATATATATGTCTAACTTGTATGGGAATGTTCAATATTAGCGCAAGTACACACGGGCTCGTCTAGCTTGAGGCTTTGTAACAAATTGACTTTAGTCAATAGATCCGGTAAATTCTTTTTCAAAATGGGAAATAAAGGTAAATTTGTAAATCACAAACGTTTTCATGAAGAAATAGATATATCGAGTATTCACGAGTACCATGGTACCATAAAACCTCTCTTGGAAAACAGATGCCTTAACCGCACATATATTATCGAACTAAACACTGTTTACTTTACGTCCTTAAGCGGAAGCTTCTCATGTCCGAACAAATCCAGAAAACGTAAATGCCCACTTACAGAAGCATTCGGTCTGTAAACACTCGAACTGTTTAAATAAACATTTTAAGAATCAACACGAAAAGAAAGTGGTACATATAATGAGCATATGTTAGATAAATATTACTTTAATAAAAGTAGTATGCCTCTGTCTCCACTTGAGATACAATTTCAATCGAAACTGCTCTGTCATATTGGAAATAACTGCAAATGGATTTGGGTGACTCAATTTCCGCTAGTTCCTCCATGCTTTCGAGCTTTCCGGATTGTACCTACTAACACATGTCATTTCATTCGTAAGTGATATTTTGCAGGCCGTATTTTTATAAATATATTTCATAAATTTTAACATTTAAATAAAGCGAAACGATAATACTGCATCAAAAACCTTGAGTAATGAAGTACGTAATGTAGAGGAGCATTCAACGAAAATTCCAATTTATTCCCGCAGGTACGTATTGTCTTCGTATAGTCTATTATTCTTTTGCAGTATACGTAAACTAGTAACATAAGTAAGGAACAACCGGGATTAGAAACTTGAGTTTCAAAAGGAACACGACAATACACTTCAAAGACACGAGCAAGCCGCTATTCTTCCTCACAGAATAAACTAGATTTGTAACGTAAAGCCAATCTAGTACGAGACGGCTGTTCGACGCGAGAGTGGGCTAAGTGGACGATCGAAGTAAACCTCATGAACAGGGATCCCGGAGGTCGCCGTCGACGAAGGGGTTATGCGCGCGAATTTAACAGCTGATGCAAAGCCAACCGCTGAATTTTACATACACTTTCAATATATTGAACATCACTACACGGTAAAACGAAATTTGCGTCCTTCATTGTGTTTTAATCCGAGTACATGAGCAGTTCACACATACGTAGGATCAAAGGAATGAGACAGATGCAGGCGCTTACATTATATAAATGTTTAGATTTAGCGCATGGTGCAATGTACGACGCCAGACTTTACGCTAAAATGATATGTTATGGTAAAGTCACGATTTAACGTGCTTCATACAATATTATAATTGTGTAGATATGTAAAATAATGCAGTTAAAATAAAAATAAGAAGTCCATGTGCGTGTATAATGTACTGTATAGAACTAGTTTCAGCGTTTACGCCACCATCAGCTAAAATCTACAGCATAATATTTTAGATGCTGATGATACCCAGTTATATCTGTCTTTTAAAACATCTCAGAATGTCGAAGCCCATGGGTAAATTAACGAAGATCTGAAAAATTTGTGAAGATCATCGGATGTGTATATCTATGAAGACCACGAAAATAATACCGACGATGAGGGTCAAAAAACCTGGGTTTGCTGGTAAAGACATGTGAATGCCGAATCAACTGGATCTATACCATCCAATAGTGCAATGTTATCACACAGACAAATAGTAATCGCTAAAAATCACTCATTTAAAATAAGAGTTGTTAATTTTTACTCAATACTATTTTTAGCAAATAATTTTATTATCGATTACTATTTTTGGCGATTTTCTAACGAAGAAAAGTCGAAAATCATTGGATTATAAAGTTCATCGATTCTAATTAGTTCGATTCTTAAAATCATTCGATTTCACTCATCACTAGTATTAATGCCTACAAAGCCTGTGTACTTATGTTATGTTATGGGTTAAATAGGGTTAAATATAGACATGTTCAGCACAAGTAAAACATCAGGTCGAAACGCCTCTTAGCGATTCCAAGAGAGGAACAGGAGTTGCAGTTATAATTTTGCATACGTTGTTAATGACATCTTACTACCAACCACATACATTCACTGTATAATCAAAGCACTTCCTAAGCATCTAAAGAAAAAACTGGACAAACAGTAACCGTCCCTGCACTACGCCGACACTATCTGATTTTCCGTTACTTAACCACTCCTCCATCGATTCCTTGTGGATACGTATTAGTTCGTTACAATAAACGTCTAAAGGTTATCGGCTATCGGTATCATCCACAGATCGCCCTTAGTGACTTTAGCTTGTTCACCTGTCTCTCCGGTGGTAGAATCCGGTGGTGGAGATCTGGATTTCTACTGGTCGCATGCTTGATGTTTACATTGCAAAGACAAATGCTCTGTATACTTTGTACTGAAATATTTTTTCATATTTCACTGAAAATTATCATGTGGTATTTTTACAAAACATATTGTAGGATGTATTAACCAAATGAAATTCTTTTATATATATATATATATTTTAATTACGCTGCCAAATTTTTAAATTACTAAGTGTGCCCTGACCAAAAAAGGTTGAGAATCAGTGGTGTAATATAAGATAAGAACATGTTACCTGGTATTTCTCGTATACCACAATACAACAATGTATTCAATACTTATTAAGTCAGAAGGTAAACTATTTTAAACAATTAAACTTTTTAGTCAATAATACATGCCTACATCGTTTTCCTAGTTACCCGTAAGAACAAGTACATACTACATATCCTGACGATTATAAACAAACCCGGGACAAAAAGAACATTAAACTCCAAATCAATATTTGATTCCTATCAATAAGATAAGGTTTATTGCAACAATCGATCTAGATCTACATGGAAAGAAGTACAGTAACGGAGACAAAATGGATGAAAGTGAAATAAATACAAATCAGCTCAACGGAAAACATTATGTCCGCGAGAGCATTGAACCCCGATCAATAATAGACAATAGATATAAGATAGACAAAGTACAGACCAATACTACTAGATAAAACTTGTTTTGGTGAAATCATTTGAAATTAAAACCAGGCCGTTGCTATACCGCTAGCAACAATATTAATGAAATTATGTGTCGATAATGTTTTAATTGACATTAATTAGCAAGATAAACAAGTGCAATATATACGAAGCAGTACGTGTTATACATACAAACTATTACAAATGAATATAGGAGGTAATAAAGGAAATGTTAAAATGTAATTATTGTCGTCGTTCTGAAATCATAAATTAACGTTCGTATAACTATGGCTGTTATGATGCAGAGTAGTACATATTTAATAAACCTATTTCTGCCGACAATTTGCACTATTTAAATTTGAATTAATTGAAAACGGCGAAAGAATATACCTACTAAATATGCCATCAAGCAAATTGCTTTTGTGATTATGATGTGAAAAATTACGCAGGTGTTAAAGGTATTTCGTGAATTAGTCACCAAAATATGAAGACAGATATGCACGACAAAAGAATATATGTTAGCTGCTTAAATGACATCTACTACTCTAATTAACAAAATGAAATGCTGCTTGTAAAACAAGGGTTATCTTATATAAGTGCTTATATACATATACAATGATGCACCTTTCTTCGCATGAAAATAAGTAGAAAATTTTATTCTCCTTACAATGTACACTACCGTCCAGATTATTTCTTATGCCCAGTAAAATGTTGTAAACTCTAAAGGATAACATAATAGCGTTTAGTATTAGAGATGACCAAGGCAGGTGGAATTATGCCTTTTTTGCAGCGACGTGTCTATTAGCCTCATGAAAATAGATTCCTGTTGCTTACTAGTGTTTCCGAGAGTCGACAAAACAAGAGTCTGTCTGCAAAAGAGTAATAATTACATCCGCCTTTGTCCTCTCTATATATAATTAACATCTTTATATTATACCCTTTATGAAGTTTATAAGTTATTTATAACCAATTGTACAGGCAAACTTCCAAGAATATCGATTAGGAAATTATTAAGAACCTATTATATTTTATGACCCAACATGGTAGTTTTCAAAATAATCCTCATTGCCACAAATAGAACTATTTATGGGACAAGGTTGCAGGTGATAAGTCTACAATACTCTTTGGGGTAGGAGCAGATCACTCCAACGTTTATTGTGTATTGTATAATTGCTATAGTTTTATTTTAATCGCTATTTTTTTATCGGATTACTATCGCTATCAAATATGATTTAACAAATTCGTTAAAAACAAATTTCAATAGTTGGTTAAGGTATCATAGATTGTTTGACGTAGACACCAATAATCTCAAATGCTTCCTTTAACCAAAACAGCTGTCAAAGCAAGCCAAACATATCGTCAAGCTTCCAATAACAACTTGTTTCTGTGACACAAGAATAAAATACTTACATTTTAACATAGTATTCTTGCAAATTAACAGGGCTTTCAAATTTATTTCGAAGGAGAAGTAAATTAACAGCGAAAGGCGATTAGCAGTGAAATGTTGAACCCATAAATTTCCGAAGAAAACGAAAACCCAATCAAATAGAAATGCGGAGGTTTCATTTGGTAGATCCAGCTACAATTAGCTGAAAGTCTTAGTGAATTACACTTAAAGAACTTTATGATTTACGTCGTGTCGTTTTCGAGCACTCCCACGCCTAAATTTAACACCAGCACATTTCACCGCTTGCGATACCTTATACAATATTTTAATTGGAAGCATCCACATGGTGCGCGCATTCATATTTATCATGGAGCAGGGAATTGTAGATGAGAACGACTTATCGCTGAAAAGGATTTTTACAACGGGTACGTCCTCAGCTGACGCCTTTAAAGCGGAGTAAGACGCTTACTTTCATTTTCCGCCGCAACTCTAATTTATCTTCCTCACCTACTTCGCTTTTTTTAATTTGCTTTCGCCTGGCACTCGTCGTGTTTGAAGTTCTCCTTTCGTTTCGCCGTTTCAGCTTTACGTTTTTAATTAAAGTGCCAATTTTAATTCGTTCTGTATTTGCCTTATGTGCCTATTCCTCTAGATTATACAGGATGTCATCCCAACACAATTTATCTTCCAAGCTGTTTCACAGAAAATTAGAAACCAAATTAATAAAATGAGCTATGTAATTAAAGAATATCTCATGTAATTTTGCGTTGTTATTTGGTTTCATATTCTCTGAAAAAATTTAAGTGGTGACCTCAAAACTAAAATGTTCTTTTTCTTTTACTTTTTTAAGTTCTTTGTAATAATTAATAAAACAATACAGCTGAATAGATGTATGTAAAAGAATGTTATAAAATTGAAATTGTTGATTGATTAGAAGATATTTTTCCGTCGTAGATTCGACAATATCACCTGATAGTTTAGCGTAGTTAGTTTAGTGAAATGAATTTTCTTGTCTACTTGTCCAAAGGCCTGCAGTCTATTCTTAAACGGTTTTACAATATTTATAACTAAAGTTCTCCACTTTGTGTGCGCTTCAGGAAATTGGCAGAGACTAGACTGACTCGTGTTTTGTCGACTATCGGGTAGGGCAAACCAATAAGCAACGCAAACCCATTCTCATGAAGCGAAAAAACACGAGTCCGTCTAGTCTCTTTTAATTTGGTGAAGGACAAAGAAAGTGACGAACTTAATTTCTATCTTCAATATCATTAGGTAAAGCATTATACATCTTTAAGCCCATATACTAGGGTGAGCTCCCATAAGTTAAGTGATGTTGAGGAATTTTAACTTCTCGCGTCATAATTATGGAATGAGCCGTGCGTTGTTTAATCGATTCATTATCAATATGAAGCAAATAACTTTCAATGAACTTGTTACGTTGTCTTAGTTTGAAGAACAATGCCATCTGTTTCTGTGTATCTTTCTTGTGAGGCGAAAGTACCAACTGCTTATATGTAATTCTTATGAGTTTACTCGTTTAATCAGTTGCTCAAAAAAATATACACAGTACGAGGATATACAGAAAATCTGCCCAACGTTAGGCGCACCACTAAACTTTACCGGAGCATGAGCATCTGGTTAGGCGACAGCAGCAAATAGCCGATCACTACCGCAAAAAGATACTATACAACTCACGGCTACTCAGACGCATGCATTCTTAATTGATACACCACCTCTAGTACTTTGGTCCAAGCTGCTGTGTATTGAATGTATAAACGGAAAAATCAGAAACCAACAATAGTGCGGATATGAGGGCTGCATGACTCACAAGCGAAAGAGCGACGACAGGCCGTCATGTCAGTTCGCACGTTCAACTTCCAATGAAGTTTTTGTACGTACGTGTACATACGTTACCTGCGGTAACTGGCGGAGATTCCTTGCCTAGCGCTTAGTCCAATACGTAGCATCATCAAACAGATATAACAAATGACTATTAAAGATATCTTAGAACATTTTATTATTAGAACATTGACGAATTTTATATTTTTTGCAAACTTTGTAAGAAATTAAGTTTAAGTGATGCTGAATACGAATTATATGAATTTATACAAAGCAAAACAAATGAAACATTCAATTTATCATGAAATAGACATAAGCAAAATATTACTTTTACAAATAAATATAAATGGTTAAACATAAAATAAAATAAAACAAAATAAAATGTTAAGTCCTTAGCAGCACTTATTAATTCCAGATGTAAAACAAACAAACAAGGTATCTCTTTTATTAAGATGCAATCCGTTATTTGTAAAGTGGCACACCTAATTTGGCATAAATTCCTGTCTGTTAAAATTGCTTCAGATACATGTACTCCATCCGCATATACATACACAGAACAAGATCAAAGGAAAGCAAAACTGTGAGTAAGTCATGAATAAATACAATGAACGAAAGCGGTCCCAACGGCGAACCTTGTACTACACCTCGTTTTAGTTCCAATCTATCGGGAAATTCTCCATGGATATCCACTACTTAAGTTCGACTAGAAAGGTAGGACCTAAACCAATTATAAATATTGCCACGGATACCACAATAATATAATTTGTCTAGCAGTAATGTATAATTAATAAAATCGAAAGCTTTGCTTAGATCCATAAAGAATCCAGCACATCTATGTCGTTTAGTTAGAGCGTCACAGAGATTATTAGGAAACTGTGTAATTGCTGTTTTGGTAGATTTACTCTTTAAAAAACCGTGTTGTTGAGTATTAAAATGATGGACTATAATTTAGTACATTATATAACAGCAACATTTAATACATTTGAAAAAGTTCAATCTATTTTACATCGATGTATAATACAATGGCTCCAATGTACCACCAACAGTAAGATATTTATTAAAGAACTGGCAATAGTAACTAATAAATAACTGTAATAATAGAAAGTTTTAGCACAAACAGTTTTGTTCTGAGTTAGAAATATATACATCATATAGTGTCTCAAAACTTAGCAGATTATGAAATGTATCGCAGTTGGCAGTATTGAAATTTCGCTTACGTATCTTGTTTGTGGTGCTGGCAACTGCATAATTATCAATAGAGACACTCAAGCTAACGCTAGAGTAGTCAGGCATCCTATTGTGAACAACGTCACATTGAATATCGTTTACTAAATTAGTATAAATATAATCAATACGGGTACTGAAGTTGCTAGTAATGAGAGTTGGTCCATCTGAATGGATTTCAAATAGGAGATCCCGCAATGAGATCAACGAATAACATTTTTCTTTCGTATCCACATATGATGATCTTAGCCTTACCATCCCTAGATAATTTTTCTAGAACTAAATTTAGATAGTAAAAAAATTCCCTAAAATTAGAGTTTCATTGGTTATTGTTATGTTCATTTTCCTTAGCGGATTTGTTAGTGTTTAACTGTAATTTCTTTTTTATCTTTCATTACGAAATATTCTTATTTGACGAGATGGGACATTCCCTAAGCTTTCTACACTGTAAGACAG